>JARNME010000012.1:1306041-1913225 GCA_030179655.1 Scaptomyza flava
TAACTTCGGCAAATCTGACCCGATTTTCAAAAGCAATGTCTTAAAACTCCTGGTTTGGCCCCTAGAATAAAACTACATTTACATAATTTCATTAAATGAAATTCGATTTTTGGTCATTTTGCATGTTAAAGTTTTATGCCAAAAAATCGACATCATCATTTGGCAAATCTTTCGACTTCCATAACTTCGGCTAACCTGACCCGATTTTCAAAAGCAATGTCTTAAAAGTCATGGTTTGGCCCTTAAAATAAACTGCATTTACACAATTCATTTAAATAAATTCGATTTTTGGTCTTTTGCATGTTAAAGTTTTATGCCACAAATCGACACATCATTTGGCAATCTTTCGCCTTCCATAACTTCGGCTAACCTGACCCGATTTTTAAAAGCAAGTCTAAAAGTCATGGTTTGGCCCCTTAAATAAAACTGCATTTACAGAATTTCATTTAAATGAAATTCGATTTTTGGTCATTTTGCATGTTAAAGTTTTATGCCAAAGAATCGACATCATCATTTGGCAAATCTTTCGACTTCCATAACTTCGGCAAATCTGACCCGATTTTCAAAGCGATATGTCTTAAAACTCTGGTTTGGCTATTAGAATAAAACTGGCATTTATGTAAATGCATTTTAATGAAATTCGATTTTGGTCATTTTGCATGTTAAAGTTTTATGCCAAAAAATCGACATCATCATTTGGCAAATCTTTCGACTTCCATAACTTCGGCTAACCTGACCCGATTTTCAAAAGCAATGTCTTAAAAGTCATGGTTTGGCCCCTTAAATAAAACTGCATTTACAGAATTTCATTAAATGAAATTCGATTTTGGTCATTTTGCATGTTAAAGTTTTATTGCCAAAAAAATCGACATCATCATTGGCAAATCTTTCGACTTCCATAACTTCGGCAATCTGACCCGATTTTCAAAAGCAATGTCTTAAAGTCATGGTTTGGCCCCTTAAATAAAACTGCATTTACACAATTTCATTTAAATGAAATTCGATTTTTGGTCATTTTGCATGTTAAAATTTTATGCCAAAAAAACGAATCATCATTGGCAAATCTTTCGACTTCCATAACTTCGGCAAATCTGACCCGATTTTCAAAAGCAATGTCTTAAAAGTCATGGTTTGGCATCTAGAATAAAACTGCATTTACAGAATTTCATTTAAATGAAATTCGATTTTTGGTCATTTTGCATGTTAAAGTGTTTATGCCAAAAATCGACATCATCATTTGGCAATCTTTCGACTTCCATAACTTCGGCAAATCTGACCCGATTTTCAAAAGCAATGTCTTAAAACTCATGGTTTGGCTATTAGAATAAAACTGCATTTAGTAAATGCATTAAATAAATTCGATTTTTGGTCATTTTGCATGTTAAATTTTATGCCAAAAAAACCGACATCATCATTTGGCAAATCTTTCGACTTCCATAACTTCGGCAAATCTGACCCGATTTTCAAAAGCAATGATCTTAAAACTCATGGTTGGCATCTAGAATAAAACTGCATTTACACAATTTCATTTAAATGAAATTCGATTTTTGGTCATTTTGCATGTTAAAATTTTATGCCAAAAAATTGACATCATCATTTGGCAAATCTTTCGACTTCCATAACTTCGGCAAATCTGACCCGATTTTCAAAAGCGAATGTTAAAACTCATGGTTTGGCTATTAGAATAAAACTGCATTTACATAAATGCATTTAAATGAAAGTTCGATTTTGGTCATTTTGCATGTTAAATTTTATGCCAAAAAAACGCAACATCATCATTTGGCAAATCTTTCGACTTCCATAACTTCGGCAAATCTGACCCGATTTTCAAAAGCATATGTTAAAACTCATGGTTTGGCCCCTAGAATAAAACTGCATTTACATAAATGCATTTAAATGAAATTCGATTTTTGGTCATTTTGCATGTTAAATTTTATGCAAAAAAATCGACATCATCATTTGGCAAATCTTTCGACTTCCATAACTTCGGCAAATCTGACCCGATTTTCAAAAGCAATATGTTAAAATCATGGTTTGGCTATAGAATAAAACTGCATTTACATAATTCATTTAAATGAAATTCGATTTTTGGTCATTTTGCATGTTAAATTTTATGCCAAAAAAATCGACATCATCATTGGCAAATCTTTCGACTTCCATAACTTCGGCAAATCTGACCCGATTTTCAAAAGCGATATGTTAAAACTCATGGTTTGGCTATTAGAATAAACTGCATTTATGTAAATGCATTTATATAAAGTTCGATTTTTGGTCATTTTGCATGTTAAAATTTTATGCCAAAAAACCAACATCATCATTTGGCAAATCTTTCGACTTCCATAACTTCGGCAAATCTGACCCGATTTTCAAAAGCAATATGTTAAAACTCATGGTTTGGCTATTAGAATAAAACTGCATTTACATAATTGCATTTAAATGAAGTTCGATTTTTGGTCATTTGCATGTTAAAGTTTATGCCAAAAAATCGACATCATCATTTGGCAAATCTTTCGACTTCCATAACTTCGGCAAATCTGACCCGATTTTCAAAAGCGATATGTTAAAATCATGGTTTGGCTATTAGAATAAAACTGCATTTAGTAAATGCATTTAATAAAGTTCGATTTTGGTCATTTTGCATGTTAAAATTTTATGCCAAAAAAACCAACATCATCATTTGGCAAATCTTTCGACTTCCATAACTTCGGCAAATCTGACCCGATTTTCAAAAGCATATGTTAAAACTCATGGTTTGGCATTAGAATAAAACTGCATTTACATAAATGCATTTAAATGAAGTTCGATTTTTGGTCATTTTGCATGTTAAAATTTTATGCCAAAAAATCGACCATCATTTGGCAAATCTTTCGACTTCCATAACTTCGGCAAATCTGACCCGATTTTCAAAAGCAATATGTTAAAACTCATGGTTTGGCTATTAGAATAAAACTGCATTTATGTAATTGCATTTAAATAAATTCGATTTTTGGTCATTTTGCATGTTAAAGTTTATGCCAAAAAATCAACATCATCATTTGGCAAATCTTTCGACTTCCATAACTTCGGCAAATCTGACCCGATTTTCAAAAGCAATGTCTTAAAACTCATGGTTTGGCCCCTAGAATAAAACTGCATTTACATAAATGCATTTAAATGAATTCGATTTTTGGTCATTTGCATGTTAAATTTTATGCAAAAAAATCGACATCATCATTTGGCAAATCTTTCGACTTCCATAACTTCGGCAAATCTGACCCGATTTTCAAAGCAATATGTTAAAACTCATGGTTTGGCTATAGAATAAAACTGCATTTACATAATTTCATTTAAATGAAATTCGATTTTTGGTCATTTGCATGTTAAAATTTTTATGCCAAAAAAACGACAGTCATCATTGGCAAATCTTTCGACTTCCATAACTTCGGCAAATCTGACCCGATTTTCAAAAGCATATGCTTAAAACTCATGGTTTGGCTCTTAGAATAAAACTGCATTTATAAATGCATTTAAATGAAGTTCGATTTTGGTCATTTTGCATGTTAAATTTTATGCCAAAAAATCGACATCATCATTGGCAAATCTTTCGACTTCCATAACTTCGGCAAATCTGACCCGATTTTCAAAAGCGATATGTTAAAACTCATGGTTTGGCATTAGAATAAAACTGCATTTATATAAATGCATTTAAATGAAATTCGATTTTTGGTCATTTTGCATGTTAAAGTTTTATGCCAAAAACTCGACATCATCATTTGGCAAATCTTTCGACTTCCATAACTTCGGCAAATCTGACCCGATTTTCAAAAGCGATATGTTAAAACTCATGGTTTGGCTATTAGAATAAAACCTGCATTTATGTAAATGCATTTAATAAAGTTCGATTTTTGGTCATTTGCATGTTAAATTTATGCCAAAAAACCAGACATCATCATTTGGCAAATCTTTCGACTTCCATAACTTCGGCAAATCTGACCCGATTTTCAAAAGCAATAGTTTAAACTCATGGTTTGGCTATTAGAATAAACTGCATTTACATAAATGCATTTAAATAAATTCGATTTTTGGTCATTTTGCATGTTAAAATTTTATGCCAAAAAATGACATCATCATTTGGCAAATCTTTCGACTTCCATAACTTCGGCAAATCTGACCCGATTTTCAAAAGCAATATGTTAAAACTCATGGTTTGGCCTCTAGAATAAAACTGCATTTACATAATTCATTTAAATGAATTCGATTTTGGTCATTTTGCATGTTAAAGTTTTATGCCAAAAAATCAACATCATCATTTGGCAAATCTTTCGACTTCCATAACTTCGGCAAATCTGACCCGATTTTCAAAAGCAATATGTTAAACTCATGGTTGGCCCTAGAATAAAACTGCATTACATAAATGCATTTAAATGAATTCGATTTTTGGTCATTTTGCATGTTCAAATTTTATGCCAAAAAATCGACATCATCATTTGGCAAATCTTTCGACTTCCATAACTTCGGCAAATCTGACCCGATTTTCAAAAGCAATGTCTTAAAACTCATGGTTTGGCCCTAGAATAAAACTGCATTTATATGAAATTCGATTTTTGGTCATTTTGCATGTTAAAGTTTTATGCCAAAAAACACCAACATCATCATTTGGCAAATCTTTCGACTTCCATACTTCGGCAAATCTGACCCGATTTTCAAAAGCAATGTCTTAAACTCATGGTTTGGCATCTAGAATAAAACTGCATTTACATAATGCATTTAAATGAAATTCGATTTTTGGTCATTTTGCATGTTAAATTTTATGCCAAAAAATCGACATCATCATTTGGCAAATCTTTCGACTTCCATAACTTCGGCAAATCTGACCCGATTTTCAAAAGCAATGTCTTAAAACTCATGGTTTGGCCTCTAGAATAAAACTGCATTTATATAATGCATTTAATGAAATTCGATTTTGGTCATTTTGCATGTTAAAGTTTTATGCCAAAAATCGACATCATCATTTGGCAATCTTTCGACTTCCATAACTTCGGCAAATCTGGACCCGATTTTCAAAAGCATATGTTAAAACTCATGGTTTGGCATCTAGAATAAAACTGCATTTATGTAATGCATTTATATGAAATTCGATTTTTGGTCATTTTGCATGTTAAATTTTATGCCAAAAAACGACATCATCATTTGGCAAATCTTTCGACTTCCATAACTTCGGCAAATCTGACCCGATTTTCAAAAGCAATGTTTAAAACTCATGGTTTGGCTCCTAGAATAAAACTGCATTTACATAATTCATTTAAATGAAATTCGATTTTTGGTCATTTTGCATGTTAAAATTTTATGCCAAAAAATCGACATCATCATTTGGCAAATCTTTCGACTTCCATAACTTCGGCAAATCTGACCCGATTTTCAAAAGCATATGTTAAAACTCATGGTTTGGCTATTAGAATAAAACTGCATTTATGTAATTGCATTTAAATGAAATTCGATTTTTGGTCATTTTGCATGTTAAAATTTTATGCCAAAAAATCGACATCATCATTTGGCAAATCTTTCGACTTCCATACTTCGGCAAATCTGACCCGATTTTCAAAAGCATATGTTAAAACTCATGGTTTGGCTATTAGAATAAAACTGCATTTACATAATTGCATTTAAATGAAATTCGATTTTTGGTCATTTGCATGTTAAATTTTATGCCAAAAAAACAACATCATCATTTGGCAAATCTTTCGACTTCCATAACTTCGGCAAATCTGACCCGATTTTCAAAGCATATGTTAAAACTCATGGTTTGGCCTCTAGAATAAAACTGCATTTACATAATGCATTTAAATGAAATTCGATTTTTGGTCATTTGCATGTTAACTTTTATGCCAAAAAACCAACATCATCATTTGGCAAACCTTTCGACTTCCATAACTTCGGCAAATCTGACCCGATTTTCAAAAGCGATAAGTTAAAACTCATGGTTGGCTATTAGAATAGAACTGCATTTACATCAATGCATTTAAATGAATTGCGATTTTTGGTCATTTTGCATGTTAAAATTTTATGCAAAAAAACCGACATCATCTTTGGCAAATCTTTCGACTTCCATAACTTCGGAAATCTGACCGATTTCAAAAGCGATAATGTTAAAACTCATGGTTTGGCTATTAGGATAAAACTGCATTTATGTAATGCATTGATATAAAGTTCGATTTTTGGTCATTTTGCATGTTAAAATTTTATGCCAAAAAAACCAACATCATCATTTGGCAAATCTTTCGACTTCCATAACTTCGTCAAATCTGGCCCGATTTTTAAAAGCGATATGTTTAAACTCATGGTTTGGCTATTAGAATAGAACTGCATTTACATAAATGCATTTAAATGAATTTCGATTTTGGTCATTTTGCATGTTAAAATTTTATGCCAAAAAATTGACATCATCATTTGGCAAATCTTTCGACTTCCATAACTTCGGCAAATCTGACCCGATTTTCAAAAGCAATGTCTTAAAACTCATGGTTTGGCCCCTAGAATAAAACTACATTTACATAATTTCATTTAAATGAAATTCGATTTTGGTCATTTGATGTTTAAAATTTTATGCCAAAAAACCAACAGCATCATTTGGCAAATCTTCGACTTCCATAACTTCGGCAAATCTGACCCGATTTCAAAAGCGTATGTTAAAACTCATGGTTTGGCTATTAGAATAAAACTGCATTACTAAATGCATTTAAATAATTTCGATTTTTGGTCATTTTGCATGTTAAAATTTTATGCCAAAAAATCGACATCATCATTTGGCAAATCTTTCGACTTCCATAACTTCGGCAAATCTGACCCGATTTTCAAAAGCAATGTTCTTAAAACTCATGTTGGCTCTAGAATCAAAACGCATTTACATAATTTCATTTAAATAAAGTTCGATTTTTGGTCATTTTGCATGTTAAAATTTTATGCCAAAAAAAACCAACATCATCATTTGCAAATCTTCGACTTCCATAACTTCGTCAACATCTGGCCCGATTTTCAAAGCGATATGTTAAAAACTCATGGTTTGGCTAGGAGAATAAAACTGCATTTACATACAGCATTTCCATTGAATTTCGATTTTGGTCTTGTTTGCTGTAAAATTTTATGCAAAAAAAATGAAACATCATTTGGCAAATCTTCGACTTCCATAACTTCGGCAAAATCTGGCCGATTTTCAAAGCAATGTCTTAAAAGACTCATGGTATGGCCCCTATGAATAAAACTGCATTTACATAAATGCATTTAAATGAATTCGATTTTGGTCATTTGCATGTTAAATTTTATGCAAAAAAATGACATCATCATTGGCAAATCTTTCGACTTCCATAACTTCGGCAAATCGGACCCGATTTCAAAAGCGATATGTTAAATCTCATGGTTGGCTATTAGAATAAAACTGCATTTTACACAATGTCATTTATATAAAGTTCGATTTTTGGTCATTTTGCATGTTAAAATTTTATGCCAAAAAACCAACATCATCATTTGGCAAATCTTTCGACTTCCATAACTTCGGCAAATCTGACCCGATTTTCAAAAGCGATGTGTTAAAACTCATGGTTTGGCCTCTTAGATAAAACCTTGACATAATCTCATTAATGAATTAGATTTTTGGTCATGTTGCATGTTAAACTTTTATGCCAAAAAAATCGACATCATCATTTGGCAAATCTTTCGACTTCCTAACTTCGGCAAATCTGACCGATTTTCAAAAGCGATATGTTAAAACTCATGGTTTGGCTATTAGAATAAAACTGCATGTATGTAAATGCATTTATATAAAGTTCGATTTTTGGTCATTTGCATGTTAAAATTTTATGCCAAAAAATCGACATCATCATTTGGCAATCTTTCGACTTCCATAACTTCGGCAAATCTGACCGATTTTCAAAAGCAATATGTTAAAACTCATGGTTGGCTATTAGAATAAAACTGCATTTACTAATTCATTGAAATGAAATTCGATTTTGGTCATTTTGCATGTTAAAATTTTATGCCAAAAACAACAAGCATCATTTGGCAATCTTTCGACTTCCATAACTTCGGCAAATCTGACCCGATTTTCAAAAGCAATGTCTTACAAGTCATGGTTTGGCCCTAGAATAAAACTGCATTTACCAGAATCTCACTTAATGAAATTCGATTTTTGGTCATTTTGCATGTTAAAGTTTTATGCCAAAAAACCGACATCATCATTTGGCAAATCTTTCGACTTCCATAACTTCGGCAAATCTGACCCGATTTTCAAAAGCAAGTTGTAAAACTCATGGTTTGGCTATAGAATAAACTGCATGTACAATGTCATTTATATAAGTTCGATTTTGGTCATTGTGCATGTTAAAATTTTACTGCCAAAAAACGCAACCATCATCATTTGGCAACTTTCGACTTCATACTCGGCAATCTGACCCGATTTTCAAAAGCAATGTCTTAAAGACATGGTTTGGCCCATAGAATAACACTGCATTTACATAAATGCATTTAAATGAAATTCGATTTTGGGTCATATTGTGCATGTTACAATTTATGCAAAAAATTGACATCATCATTTGGCAAATCTTTCGACTTCCATAACTTCGGCAATCTGACCGATTTCAAAGCGATATGTTAAAACTCATGGTTTGGCTATTAGAATAAAACTGCATTTACACAATTCATTTAAATAAAGTTCGCTTTTTGGTCTTTTGCATGTTAAATTGTTATGCCAAAAAAACCACATCATCATTTGGCAAATCTTTCGACTTCCATAACTTCGGCAACGCTGACCCGATTTCAGAAGCACTATGTTAAAACTCCTGGTTTGGCTATTAGAATCAAACTGCCTTTACACAGTTTGCATTTACATAAAGTTCGATTTTGGTCATTGTGCATGTTACAAATTTTATGCCAAAAAAACCAACAGCATCATTTGGCAAATCTTTCGACCTTCCATAACTTCGGCAAATCTTCCCCGATTTTCAAAGCGATATGTTAAATCTCATGGTTTGGCTATTCAGAATAAACAGCATTTACACATTCATTTAAATAAAGTTCGATTTTTGGTCATTTTTGCATGTTAAAATTTTATGCCAAAAAATCGACATCATCATTTGGCAAATCTTTCGACTTCCATAACTTCGGCAATATCTGGCCCGATTTTCAAAAGCGATATGTTAATTTCATGGTTTGGGCTATAAGTAATAAACTGCATTTACAAGTTTCATTTAAATAAAGTTCGATTTTTTGGTCATTTTGCATGTTAAAATTTTATGCCAAACAAAACCAACACATCATTTGGGAAATCTTTCGACTTCCATAACTTTCGGCAAATCTGACCCGATTTTCAAAAGCAATGTCGTTAAAAGTCATGGTTGGCCCCAAGAATAAAACTGCATTTACACATTTCATTAAATGAAGTTAGAATTTTGGTCATTTGCATGTTCAAGTTTTATGCCAAAAAATCACATCATCATTTGGCAAATCTTGGACTTCCATAACTTCGGCAATCTGGCCCCGATTTTCAAAAGCGAATGTCTTAAAACTCATGGTTTGGCCCTAGAATAAAACTGCATTTATGTAATGCATTTATATAAATTCGATTTTGGTCATTTGCATGTTAAAATTTTATGCCAAAAAAACCAACATCATCATTTGGCAAATCTTTCGACTTCCATAACTTCGGCAAATCTGGCCCGATTTTCAAAAGCAATATGTTAAATTTCATGGTTTGGCTATTAGAATAAAACTGCATTTACACAATTTCATTTAAATAAAGTTCGATTTTTGGTCATTTTGCATGTTAAAATTTTATGCCACAAAAATCCACATCATCATTGGCAAATCTTTCGACTTCCATAACTTCGGCAATCTGACCCGATTTTCAAAAGCGATATGTTAAACTCATGGTTTGGTCATAGAATAAAACTGCATTTACATAATTTCATTTAAATGAAAGTTCGATTTTTGGTCATTTTGCATTAAAGTTTACAAAAAATTTACTGCATCAGGAAATTCGACACTCCGCAAGCGATGTTCAACTCCATTTGGCCCAGAATAAACTCATTACTCACTTCATTTAAATGTTCGATTTGGTATTGCTGTAATTTTATGCAAACCAACATCATCATTGGCAAACGGCTCCTAACTTCGGCAAATCTGCCCGATTTCAAAAGCAATGTTCACTGGTTTGGCTATTAGAATAAACTGCATTTACCAATTTCATTTACATGAAAGTTCGATTTTTGGTCATTTGCATGTTAAATTTTATGCCAAAAAAACCAACATCATCATTTGGCAAATCTTTCGACTTCCATAACTTCGGCAAATCTGCCCGATTTTCAAAAGCAATATGTTAAATCTCATGGTTTGGCTATTAGAATAAAACTGCATTTACACAATTTCATTTAAATAAATTAGATGTCGACATTAAATTGATGTCAAACTTCATCATTGGCATGTTCAAAACTGTATGGTCAACTGCCGGGCAAGAATAAAACAGACAGACAATGTCATTTGGTCAAATATCTTTGCGACATTTCAGATGAAACATTCTGGCTACAATCAATGGACCACGCCCAGTTGTCAAAAGGCCCCATACTGGCAATCTGATTTCAATGGAATGTGATTGGCGTATTAGAAAAACTGCATTATTACACAATTTCATTTAAAATAAGTTCGATTTTCGGTTACATTGTGCATGTTAAAGAATTTTGAGATATGACAAGAGCAAAACCAACACATCATTTGGCAATCTTTCGACTTCCATAACTTCGGCAAATCTGACCCGATTTTCAAAAGCGATATGTTAAAACTCATGGTTTGGCTATTAGAATAAAACTGCATTTACACAATTTCATTTAATAAAGTTCGATTTTTGGTCATTTTGCATGTTAAATTTTATGCCAAAAAAACCAACATCATCATTTGGCAAATCTTTCGACTTCCATAACTTCGGCAAATCTGACCCGATTTTCAAAAGCGATATGTTAAAACTCATGGTTTGGCTATTAGAATAAACTGCATTTACTAAATGCATTTAAATAAATTCGACTTTTGGTCATTTTGCATGTTAAATTTTATGCCAAAAAACCACATCATCATTTGGCAAATCTTTCGACTTCCATAACTTCGGCAAATCTGACCGATTTTCCAAAGCAATATGTTAAAACTCATGGTTTGGCTATTAGAATAAAACTGCATTTACACAATTTCATTTAAATAAAGTTCGACTTTTGGTCATTTTGCATGTTAAAATTTTATGCCAAAGAAAACAACAGCATCATTTGGCAAATCTTTCGACTTCCATAACTTCGGCAAATCTGACCCGATTTTCAAAAGCAATAGGTTAAAACTCATGGTGGGATGCGCTAATTAGACATAAAACGGCATTACCATGATGTCATTTAACAGGAATTTCGATTTATGGCTCATTTTGCATGCTAAAGTGTTATGCCAAAAAAACACAGTCATCATTTGGCAAATCTTTCGACTTCCATAACTTCGGCAAATCTACCCGATTTTCAAAGCGATATGTTAAAACTCATGGTTTGGCTATTAGAATAAAACTGCATGTACAAATTCATTTAATAAATTCGATTTTTGGTCATTTTGCATGTTAAAGTTTTATGCCAAAAAATCGACATCATCATTTGGCAAATCTTTCGACTTCCATAACTTCGGCAAATCTGACCCGATTTTCAAAAGCAATATGTTAAAACTCATGGTTTGGCTATTAGAATAAAACTGCATTTACACAAATGCATTTAAATGAAGTTCGATTTTTGGTCATTTTGCATGTTAAATTTTATGCCAAAAAAATCGACATCATCATTTGGCAAATCTTTCGACTTCCATAACTTCGGCAAATCTGACCCGATTTTCAAAAGCAATGTTTAAAACTCATGGTTTGGCTATAGAATAAAACTGCATTACATAATTTCATTTAAATGAAATTCGATTTTTGGTCATTTTGCATGTTAAAGTTTTATGCCAAAAAATCGACATCATCATTGGCAAATCTTTCGACTTCCATAACTTCGGCAAATCTGACCCGATTTCAAAAGCAATATGTTAAAACTCATGGTTTGGCTATTAGAATAAAACTGCATTTACCAATTTCATTTAAATAAAGTTCGATTTTTGGTCATTGTGCATGTTAAAATTTTATGCCAAAAAAACCAACATCATCATTTGGCAAATCTTTCGACTTCCATAACTTCGGCAAATCTGACCCGATTTTCAAAAGCAATGTCTTAAAAGTCAAGCCCCAAGAATAAAACTGCATTTACATAAATCCAATTAAATTAAATTCGATTTTTGGTCATTTTGCGTGTTAAAATTTATGCAAAAAAATCGACATCATCATTTGGCAAATCTTTCGACTTCCATAACTTCGGCAAATCTGGCCCGATTTTCAAAAGCAATATGTTAAAACTCATGGTTTGGCTATTAGAATAAAACTGCATTTACACAATTTCATTTAAATAAAGTCGATTTTTGGTCATTTTGCATGTTAAAATTTTATGCCAAAAAAACCAACATCATCATTTGGCAAATCTTTCGACTTCCATAACTTCGGCAAATCTGACCCGATTTCAAAGCAATATGTTAAAACTCATGGTTTGGCTATTAGAATAAAACTGCATTTACATAAATGCATTTAAATGAAATTCGATTTTTGGTCATTTGCATGTTAAATTTTATGCCAAAAAATCGACATCATCATTTGGCAAATCTTTCGACTTCCATAACTTCGGCAAATCTGACCCGATTTTCAAAAGCAATATGTTAAAACTCATGGTTTGGCTATTAGAATAAAACTGCATTTACACAATTTCATTTAAATAAAGTTCGATTTTGGTCATTTTGCATGTTAAATTTTATGCCAAAAAAACCAACATCATCATTTGGCAAATCTTTCGACTTCCATAACTTCGGCAAATCTGACCCGATTTTCAAAGCAATATGTTAAACTCATGGTTTGGCTATTAGAATAAACTGCATTTACACAATTCATTTAAATAAAGTTCGATTTTTGGTCATTTTGCATGTTAAAATTTTATGCCAAAAAATCGACATCATCATTTGGCAAATCTTTCGACTTCCATAACTTCGGCAAATCTGACCCGATTTTCAAAAGCAATATGTTAAAACTCATGGTTTGGCTATTAGAATAAAACTGCATTTACACAATTTCATTTAAATAAAGTTCGATTTTTGGTCTTTTGCATGTTAAAGTTTTATGCCAAAAAACCAACATCATCATTTGGCAAATCTTTCGACTTCCATAACTTCGGCAAATCTGACCCGATTTTCAAAAGCAATATGTTAAAACTCATGGTTTGGCTATTAGAATAAAACTGCATTTACACAATTTCATTTAAATGAAGTTCGATTTTTGGTCATTTGCATGTTAAATTTTATGCCAAAAAAACCAACATCATCATTTGGCAAATCTTTCGACTTCCATAACTTCGGCAAATCTGACCCGATTTTCAAAAGCAATGTTTAAAACTCATGGTTTGGCTATTAGAATAAAACTGCATTTACATATTCATTTAAATGAAATTCGATTTTTGGTCATTTTGCATGTTAAAATTTTATGCCAAAAAAACCAACATCATCATTTGGCAAATCTTTCGACTTCCATAACTTCGGCAAATCTGACCCGATTTTCAAAAGCAATATGTTAAAACTCATGGTTTGGCTATTAGAATAAACTGCATTTACACAATTTCATTTAAATAAAGTTCGATTTTTGGTCATTTTGCATGTTAAAGTTTTATGCCAAAAAACCGACATCATCATTTGGCAAATCTTTCGACTTCCATAACTTCGGCAAATCTGACCCGATTTTCAAAAGCATATGTTAAAACTCATGGTTTGGCTATTAGAATAAAACTGCATTTACACAATTTCATTTAAATAAAGTTCGATTTTTGGTCATTTTGCATGTTAAAATTTTATGCCAAAAAACGACACCATCATTTGGCAAATCTTTCGACTTCCACAACTTCGGCAAATCTGACCCGATTTTCAAAAGCAATATGTTAAACTCATGGTTTGGCTATTAGAATAAACTGCATTTACATAATTTCATTTAATGAAATTCGATTTTTGGTCATTTTGCATGTTAAAGTTTTATGCCAAAAAAATCGACATCATCATTTGGCAAATCTTTCGACTTCCATAACTTCGGCAAATCTGACCCGATTTTCAAAAGCAATGTCTTAAAACTCATGGTTTGGCCCCTAGAATAAAACTGCATTTACAAATTTCATTTAAATAAAGTTCGATTTTTGGTCATTTTGCATGTTAAAATTTTATGCCAAAAAATCGACATCATCATTTGGCAAATCTTTCGACTTCCATAACTTCGGCAAATCTGACCCGATTTTCAAAAGCGATATGTTAAAACTCATGGTTTGGCTATTAGAATAAAACTGCATTTACATAATTCATTTAAATAAATTCGATTTTTGGTCATTTTGCATGTTAAAGTTTTATGCCAAAAAATCGACATCATCATTTGGCAAATCTTTCGACTTCCATAACTTCGGCAAATCTGACCCGATTTTCAAAAGCATATGTTAAAACTCATGGTTTGGCTATAGAATAAAACTGCATTTACAAATGCATTTAAATAAATTCGATTTTTGGTCATTTTGCATGTTAAAATTTTATGCCAAAAAAATCGACATCATCATTTGGCAAATCTTTCGACTTCCATAACTTCGGCAAATCTGACCCGATTTTCAAAAGCATATGTTTAAAACTCATGGTTTGGCCACTAGAATAAAACTGCATTTACACAATTCATTTAAATGAAAGTTCGATTTTTGGTCATTTGCATGTTAAAATTTTATGCCAAAAAAACCACATCATCATTTGGCAAATCTTTCGACTTCCATAACTTCGGCAAATCTGACCCGATTTTCAAAAGCAATGTTTAAAACTCATGGTTTGGCTATTAGAATAAAACTGCATTTACACAATTTCATTTAAATAAAGTTCGATTTTTGGTCATTTTGCATGTTAAAATTTTATGCCAAAAAAACCACATCATCATTTGGCAAATCTTTCGACTTCCATAACTTCGGCAAATCTGACCCGATTTTCAAAAGCAATATGTTAAAACTCATGGTTTGGCTATTAGAATAAACTGCATTTACATAATTGCATTTAAATGAAGTTCGATTTTTGGTCATTTTGCATGTTAAAATTTTATGCCAAAAAAACCAACATCATCATTTGGCAAATCTTTCGACTTCCATAACTTCGGCAAATCTGACCCGATTTTCAAAAGCGATATGTTAAAACTCATGGTTTGGCTATTAGAATAAAACTGCATTTACATAATTTCATTTAAATGAAATTCGATTTATGGTCATTTTGCATGTTCAAGTTTTATGTCAAAAAACCAACATCATCATTTGGCAAATCTTTCGACTTCCATAACTTCGGCAAATCTGACCCGATTTTCAAAAGCAATGTCTTAAAACTCATGGTTTGGCTATTAGAATAAAACTGCATTTACACAATTTCATTTAAATAAAGTTCGATTTTTGGTCATTTTGCATGTTAAAATTTTATGCCAAAAAACCAACATCATCATTTGGCAAATCTTTCGACTTCCATAACTTCGGCAAATCTGACCCGATTTTCAAAAGCAATGTCTTAAAACTCATGGTTTGGCTATTAGAATAAAACTGCATTTACACAATTTCATTTAAATAAAGTTCGATTTTTGGTCATTTTGCATGTTAAAATTTTATGCCAAAAAACCAACATCATCATTTGGCAAATCTTTCGACTTCCATAACTTCGGCAAATCTGACCCGATTTTCAAAAGCATATGTTAAAACTCATGGTTTGGCCATTAGAATAAAACTGCATTTACACAATTTCATTTAAATGAAATTCGATTTTTGGTCATTTTGCATGTTAAAATTTTATGCCAAAAAACCAACATCATCATTTGGCAAATCTTTCGACTTCCATAACTTCGGCAAATCTGACCCGATTTTCAAAAGCATATGTTAAAACTCATGGTTTGGCTATTAGAATAAAACTGCATTTACACAATTCATTTAAATAAAGTTCGATTTTTGGTCATTTTGCATGTTAAAATTTTATGCCAAAAAAACCAACATCATCATTTGGCAAATCTTTCGACTTCCATAACTTCGGCAAATCTGACCCGATTTTCAAAAGCAATATGTTAAAACTCATGGTTTGGCTATTAGAATAAAACTGCATTTACATAATTTCATTTAAATAAAGTTCGATTTTTGGTCATTTTGCATGTTAAAATTTTATGCCAAAAAAACCGACATCATCATTTGGCAAATCTTTCGACTTCCATAACTTCGGCAAATCTTACCCGATTTTCAAAAGCAATGTCTTAAAACTCATGGTTTGGCTATTAGAATAAAACTGCATTTACACAATTTCATTTAAATGAAATTCGATTTTTGGTCATTTTGCATGTTAAAATTTTATGCCAAAAAATCGACATCATCATTTGGCAAATCTTTCGACTTCCATAACTTCGGCAAATCTGACCCGATTTTCAAAAGCAATATGTTAAAACTCATGGTTTGGCTATTAGAATAAAACTGCATTTACATAATTTCATTTAAATGAAATTCGATTTTTGGTCATTTTGCATGTTAAAATTTTATGCCAAAAAATCGACATCATCATTTGGCAAATCTTTCGACTTCCATAACTTCGGCAAATCTGACCCGATTTTCAAAAGCAATATGTTAAAACTCATGGTTTGGCTATTAGAATAAAACTGCATTTACACAATTCATTTAAATGAAATTCGATTTTTGGTCATTTTGCATGTTAAAATTTTATGCCAAAAAATCGACATCATCATTTGGCAAATCTTTCGACTTCCATAACTTCGGCAAATCTGACCCGATTTTCAAAAGCGATATGTTAAAACTCATGGTTTGGCTATTAGAATAAAACTGCATTTACACAATTTCATTTAAATGAAGTTCGATTTTGGTCATTTTGCATGTTAAAATTTTATGCCAAAAAATCGACATCATCATTTGGCAAATCTTTCGACTTCCATAACTTCGGCAAATCTGACCCGATTTTCAAAAGCAATATGTTAAAACTCATGGTTTGGCTATTAGAATAAAACTGCATTTACAAATGCATTTAAATAAATTCGATTTTTGGTCATTTTGCATGTTAAAATTTTATGCCAAAAAATCGACATCATCATTTGGCAAATCTTTCGACTTCCATAACTTCGGCAAATCTGACCCGATTTTCAAAAGCAATGTTTAAAACTCATGGTTTGGCTATTAGAATAAAACTGCATTTACACAATTTCATTTAAATAAAGTTCGATTTTTGGTCATTTGCATGTTAAAATTTATGCCAAAAAACCAACATCATCATTTGGCAAATCTTTCGACTTCCATAACTTCGGCAAATCTGACCCGATTTTCAAAAGCATATGTTAAAACTCATGGTTTGGCTATTAGAATAAAACTGCATTTACACAATTTCATTTAAATGAAATTCGATTTTTGGTCATTTTGCATGTTAAAATTTTATGCCAAAAAAACCAACATCATCATTTGGCAAATCTTTCGACTTCCATAACTTCGGCAAATCTGACCCGATTTTCAAAAGCAATATGTTAAAACTCATGGTTTGGCTATTAGAATAAAACTGCATTTACAAATTTCATTTAAATAAAGTTCGATTTTTGGTCATTTTGCATGTTAAAATTTTATGCCAAAAAACCAACATCATCATTTGGCAAATCTTTCGACTTCCATAACTTCGGCAAATCTGACCCGATTTTCAAAAGCGATATGTTAAAACTCATGGTTTGGCTATTAGAATAAAACTGCATTTACATAATGCATTTAAATAAATTCGATTTTTGGTCATTTTGCATGTTAAAATTTTATGCCAAAAAACCAACATCATCATTTGGCAAATCTTTCGACTTCCATAACTTCGGCAAATCTGACCCGATTTTCAAAAGCGATATGTTAAAACTCATGGTTTGGCTATTAGAATAAAACTGCATTTACAAATTGCATTTAAATAAAGTTCGATTTTTGGTCATTTTGCATGTTAAAATTTTATGCCAAAAAATCGACATCATCATTTGGCAAATCTTTCGACTTCCATAACTTCGGCAAATCTGACCCGATTTTCAAAAGCAATATGTTAAAACTCATGGTTTGGCTATTAGAATAAAACTGCATTTACACAATTTCATTTAAATAAAGTTCGATTTTTGGTCATTTTGCATGTTAAAATTTTATGCAAAAAAATCGACATCATCATTTGGCAAATCTTTCGACTTCCATAACTTCGGCAAATCTGACCCGATTTTCAAAAGCAATATGTTAAAACTCATGGTTTGGCTATTAGAATAAAAATGCATTTACACAATTCATTTAAATAAAGTTCGATTTTGGTCATTTTGCATGTTAAAATTTTATGCCAAAAAAACCAACATCATCATTTGGCAAATCTTTCGACTTCCATAACTTCGGCAAATCTGACCCGATTTTCAAAAGCAATATGTTAAAACTCATGGTTTGGCTATTAGAATAAAACTGCATTTACACAATTTCATTTAAATAAAGTTCGATTTTTGGTCATTTTGCATGTTAAAATTTTATGCCAAAAAATCGACATCATCATTTGGCAAATCTTTCGACTTCCATAACTTCGGCAAATCTGACCCGATTTTCAAAAGCAATATGTTAAAACTCATGGTTTGGCTATTAGAATAAAACTGCATTTACTAAATGCATTTAAATAAAGTTCGATTTTTGGTCATTTTGCATGTTAAAATTTTATGCCAAAAAACCAACATCATCATTTGGCAAATCTTTCGACTTCCATAACTTCGGCAAATCTGACCCGATTTTCAAAAGCAATATGTTAAAACTCATGGTTTGGCTATTAGAATAAAACTGCATTTACAAATTCATTTAAATAAAGTTCGATTTTTGGTCATTTTGCATGTTAAAATTTTATGCCAAAAAACCAACATCATCATTTGGCAAATCTTTCGACTTCCATAACTTCGGCAAATCTGACCCGATTTTCAAAAGCAATATGTTAAAACTCATGGTTTGGCTATTAGAATAAAACTGCATTTACATAATTGCATTTAAATAAAGTTCGATTTTTGGTCATTTTGCATGTTAAAATTTTATGCCAAAAAAACCAACATCATCATTTGGCAAATCTTTCGACTTCCATAACTTCGGCAAATCTGACCCGATTTTCAAAAGCAATATGTTAAAACTCATGGTTTGGCTATTAGAATAAAACTGCATTTACATAATTCATTTAAATGAAATTCGATTTTTGGTCATTTTGCATGTTAAAATTTTATGCCAAAAAACCGACATCATCATTTGGCAAATCTTTCGACTTCCATAACTTCGGCAAATCTGACCCGATTTTCAAAAGCAATGTCTTAAAACTCATGGTTTGGCTATTAGAATAAAACTGCATTTACATAATTTCATTTAAATGAAATTCGATTTTTGGTCATTTTGCATGTTAAAGTTTTATGCCAAAAAACCGACATCATCATTTGGCAAATCTTTCGACTTCCATAACTTCGGCAAATCTGACCCGATTTTCAAAAGCAATATGTTAAAACTCATGGTTTGGCTATTAGAATAAAACTGCATTTACAAATTCATTTAAATAAATTCGATTTTTGGTCATTTTGCATGTTAAAATTTTATGCCAAAAAACCAACATCATCATTTGGCAAATCTTTCGACTTCCATAACTTCGGCAAATCTGACCCGATTTTCAAAAGCAATATGTTAAAACTCATGGTTTGGCTATTAGAATAAAACTGCATTTACATAATTGCATTTAAATAAATTCGATTTTTGGTCATTTTGCATGTTAAAATTTTATGCAAAAAAATCGACATCATCATTTGGCAAATCTTTCGACTTCCATAACTTCGGCAAATCTGACCCGATTTTCAAAAGCAATATGTTAAAACTCATGGTTTGGCTATTAGAATAAAACTGCATTTACACAATTTCATTTAAATAAAGTTCGATTTTTGGTCATTTTGCATGTTAAAATTTTATGCCAAAAAATCGACATCATCATTTGGCAAATCTTTCGACTTCCATAACTTCGGCAAATCTGACCCGATTTTCAAAAGCAATATGTTAAAACTCATGGTTTGGCTATTAGAATAAAACTGCATTTACATAAATTCATTTAAATAAATTCGATTTTTGGTCATTTTGCATGTTAAAATTTTATGCCAAAAAATCGACATCATCATTTGGCAAATCTTTCGACTTCCATAACTTCGGCAAATCTGACCCGATTTTCAAAAGCGATATGTTAAAACTCATGGTTTGGCTATTAGAATAAAACTGCATTTACACAATTTCATTTAAATAAAGTTCGATTTTGGTCATTTTGCATGTTAAAGTTTTATGCCAAAAAATCGACATCATCATTTGGCAAATCTTTCGACTTCCATAACTTCGGCAAATCTGACCCGATTTTCAAAAGCAATATGTTAAAACTCATGGTTTGGCTATTAGAATAAAACTGCATTTACATAATTTCATTTAAATGAAATTCGATTTTTGGTCATTTTGCATGTTAAAATTTTATGCCAAAAAAACCAACATCATCATTTGGCAAATCTTTCGACTTCCATAACTTCGGCAAATCTGACCCGATTTTCAAAAGCAATATGTTAAAACTCATGGTTTGGCTATTAGAATAAAACTGCATTTACACAATTTCATTTAAATAAAGTTCGATTTTTGGTCATTTTGCATGTTAAAATTTTATGCCAAAAAAACAACATCATCATTTGGCAAATCTTTCGACTTCCATAACTTCGGCAAATCTGACCCGATTTTCAAAAGCAATATGTTAAAACTCATGGTTTGGCTATTAGAATAAAACTGCATTTACATAATTTCATTTAAATAAAGTTCGATTTTTGGTCATTTTGCATGTTAAATTTTATGCCAAAAAACCAACATCATCATTTGGCAAATCTTTCGACTTCCATAACTTCGGCAAATCTGACCCGATTTTCAAAAGCAATATGTTAAAACTCATGGTTTGGCTATTAGAATAAAACTGCATTTACACAATTTCATTTAAATAAATTCGATTTTTGGTCATTTTGCATGTTAAAATTTTATGCCAAAAAACCAACATCATCATTTGGCAAATCTTTCGACTTCCATAACTTCGGCAAATCTGACCCGATTTTCAAAAGCAATATGTTAAAACTCATGGTTTGGCTATTAGAATAAAACTGCATTTACATAAATTCATTTAAATAAATTCGATTTTTGGTCATTTTGCATGTTAAAATTTTATGCCAAAAAATCGACATCATCATTTGGCAAATCTTTCGACTTCCATAACTTCGGCAAATCTGACCCGATTTTCAAAAGCAATATGTTAAAACTCATGGTTTGGCTATTAGAATAAAACTGCATTTACACAATTTCATTTAAATAAAGTTCGATTTTTGGTCATTTTGCATGTTAAATTTTATGCCAAAAAATCGACATCATCATTTGGCAAATCTTTCGACTTCCATAACTTCGGCAAATCTGACCCGATTTTCAAAAGCAATATGTTAAAACTCATGGTTTGGCTATTAGAATAAAACTGCATTTACATAATTCATTTAAATAAATTCGATTTTTGGTCATTTTGCATGTTAAAATTTTATGCCAAAAAAACGACATCATCATTTGGCAAATCTTTCGACTTCCATAACTTCGGCAAATCTGACCCGATTTTCAAAAGCAATATGTTAAAACTCATGGTTTGGCTATTAGAATAAAACTGCATTTACGTAAATTCATTTAAATAAAGTTCGATTTTTGGTCATTTTGCATGTTAAAATTTTATGCCAAAAAAAACAACATCATCATTTGGCAAATCTTTCGACTTCCATAACTTCGGCAAATCTTACCTGATTTTCAAAAGCAATATGTTAAAACTCATGGTTTGGCTATTAGAATAAAACTGCATTTACATAATTGCATTTAAATAAATTCGATTTTGGTCATTTTGCATGTTAAATTTTATGCCAAAAAATCGACATCATCATTTGGCAAATCTTTCGACTTCCATAACTTCGGCAAATCTGACCCGATTTTCAAAAGCAATGTCTAAAACTCATGGTTTGGCTATTAGAATAAAACTGCATTTACATAATTTCATTTAAATAAAGTTCGATTTTTGGTCATTTTGCATGTTAAATTTTATGCCAAAAAATCGACATCATCATTTGGCAAATCTTTCGACTTCCATAACTTCGGCAAATCTGACCCGATTTTCAAAAGCAATATGTTAAAACTCATGGTTTGGCTATTAGAATAAAACTGCATTTACACAATTTCATTTAAATAAAGTTCGATTTTTGGTCATTTTGCATGTTAAAATTTTATGCCAAAAAATCGACATCATCATTTGGCAAATCTTTCGACTTCCATAACTTCGGCAAATCTGACCCGATTTTCAAAAGCAATATGTTAAAACTCATGGTTTGGCTATTAGAATAAAACTGCATTTACACAATTTCATTTAAATAAATTCGATTTTTGGTCATTTTGCATGTTAAAATTTTATGCCAAAAAACCGACATCATCATTTGGCAAATCTTTCGACTTCCATAACTTCGGCAAATCTGACCCGATTTTCAAAAGCAATGTCTTAAAACTCATGGTTTGGCTATTAGAATAAAACTGCATTTACACAATTTCATTTAAATAAATTCGATTTTTGGTCATTTTGCATGTTAAATTTTATGCCAAAAAATCGACATCATCATTTGGCAAATCTTTCGACTTCCATAACTTCGGCAAATCTGACCCGATTTTCAAAAGCAATATGTTAAAACTCATGGTTTGGCTATTAGAATAAAACTGCATTTACACAATTTCATTTAAATAAAGTTCGATTTTTGGTCATTTTGCATGTTAAAATTTTATGCCAAAAAATCGACATCATCATTTGGCAAATCTTTCGACTTCCATAACTTCGGCAAATCTGACCCGATTTTCAAAAGCAATATGTTAAAACTCATGGTTTGGCTATTAGAATAAAACTGCATTTACATAATTGCATTTAAATAAAGTTCGATTTTTGGTCATTTTGCATGTTAAAATTTTATGCCAAAAAACCAACATCATCATTTGGCAAATCTTTCGACTTCCATAACTTCGGCAAATCTGACCCGATTTTCAAAAGCAATATGTTAAAACTCATGGTTTGGCTATTAGAATAAAACTGCATTTACACAATTTCATTTAAATAAATTCGATTTTTGGTCATTTTGCATGTTAAAATTTTATGCCAAAAAATCGACATCATCATTTGGCAAATCTTTCGACTTCCATAACTTCGGCAAATCTGACCCGATTTTCAAAAGCAATATGTTAAAACTCATGGTTTGGCTATTAGAATAAAACTGCATTTACACAATTTCATTTAAATAAAGTTCGATTTTTGGTCATTTTGCATGTTAAAATTTTATGCCAAAAAATCGACATCATCATTTGGCAAATCTTTCGACTTCCATAACTTCGGCAAATCTGACCCGATTTTCAAAAGCAATATGTTAAAACTCATGGTTTGGCTATTAGAATAAAACTGCATTTACATAATTCATTTAAATAAAGTTCGATTTTTGGTCATTTTGCATGTTAAAATTTTATGCCAAAAAATCAACATCATCATTTGGCAAATCTTTCGACTTCCATAACTTCGGCAAATCTGACCCGATTTTCAAAAGCAATATGTTAAAACTCATGGTTTGGCTATTAGAATAAAACTGCATTTACACAATTCATTTAAATAAAGTTCGATTTTTGGTCATTTTGCATGTTAAATTTTATGCCAAAAAAACCAACATCATCATTTGGCAAATCTTTCGACTTCCATAACTTCGGCAAATCTGACCCGATTTTCAAAAGCAATATGTTAAAACTCATGGTTTGGCTATTAGAATAAAACTGCATTTACACAATTTCATTTAAATAAAGTTCGATTTTTGGTCATTTTGCATGTTAAAATTTTATGCCAAAAAACCGACATCATCATTTGGCAAATCTTTCGACTTCCATAACTTCGGCAAATCTGACCCGATTTTCAAAAGCAATATGTTAAAACTCATGGTTTGGCTATTAGAATAAAACTGCATTTACACAATTTCATTTAAATAAATTCGATTTTTGGTCATTTTGCATGTTAAAATTTTATGCCAAAAAACCGACATCATCATTTGGCAAATCTTTCGACTTCCATAACTTCGGCAAATCTGACCCGATTTTCAAAAGCAATATGTTAAAACTCATGGTTTGGCTATTAGAATAAAACTGCATTTACACAATTTCATTTAAATAAAGTTCGATTTTTGGTCATTTTGCATGTTAAAATTTTATGCCAAAAAATCGACATCATCATTTGGCAAATCTTTCGACTTCCATAACTTCGGCAAATCTGACCCGATTTTCAAAAGCAATATGTTAAAACTCATGGTTTGGCTATTAGAATAAAACTGCATTTACACAATTTCATTTAAATAAAGTTCGATTTTTGGTCATTTTGCATGTTAAAATTTTATGCCAAAAAACCAACATCATCATTTGGCAAATCTTTCGACTTCCATAACTTCGGCAAATCTGACCCGATTTTCAAAAGCAATATGTTAAAACTCATGGTTTGGCTATTAGAATAAAACTGCATTTACATAAATGCATTTAAATTAAATTCGATTTTTGGTCATTTTGCATGTTAAAATTTTATGCAAAAAAATCGACATCATCATTTGGCAAATCTTTCGACTTCCATAACTTCGGCAAATCTGACCCGATTTTCAAAAGCAATATGTTAAAACTCATGGTTTGGCTATTAGAATAAAACTGCATTTACATAATTGCATTTAAATAAAGTTCGATTTTTGGTCATTTTGCATGTTAAAATTTTATGCCAAAAAATCGACATCATCATTTGGCAAATCTTTCGACTTCCATAACTTCGGCAAATCTGACCCGATTTTCAAAAGCAATATGTTAAAACTCATGGTTTGGCTATTAGAATAAAACTGCATTTACACAATTTCATTTAAATAAAGTTCGATTTTTGGTCATTTTGCATGTTAAAATTTTATGCCAAAAAACCAACATCATCATTTGGCAAATCTTTCGACTTCCATAACTTCGGCAAATCTGACCCGATTTTCAAAAGCATATGTTAAAACTCATGGTTTGGCTATTAGAATAAAACTGCATTTACATAATTCATTTAAATAAAGTTCGATTTTTGGTCATTTTGCATGTTAAAATTTTATGCCAAAAAAACCAACATCATCATTTGGCAAATCTTTCGACTTCCATAACTTCGGCAAATCTGACCCGATTTTCAAAAGCAATATGTTAAAACTCATGGTTTGGCTATTAGAATAAAACTGCATTTACACAATTTCATTTAAATAAATTCGATTTTTGGTCATTTTGCATGTTAAATTTTATGCCAAAAAACCAACATCATCATTTGGCAAATCTTTCGACTTCCATAACTTCGGCAAATCTGACCCGATTTTCAAAAGCAATATGTTAAAACTCATGGTTTGGCTATTAGAATAAAACTGCATTTACATAATTCATTTAAATAAATTCGATTTTTGGTCATTTTGCATGTTAAAATTTTATGCCAAAAAACCGACATCATCATTTGGCAAATCTTTCGACTTCCATAACTTCGGCAAATCTGACCCGATTTTCAAAAGCAATATGTTAAAACTCATGGTTTGGCTATTAGAATAAAACTGCATTTACAAATTTCATTTAAATAAAGTTCGATTTTTGGTCATTTTGCATGTTAAAATTTTATGCCAAAAAAACCACATCATCATTTGGCAAATCTTTCGACTTCCATAACTTCGGCAAATCTGACCCGATTTTCAAAAGCAATATGTTAAAACTCATGGTTTGGCTATTAGAATAAAACTGCATTTACACAATTTCATTTAAATAAATTCGATTTTTGGTCATTTTGCATGTTAAAATTTTATGCCAAAAAACCAACATCATCATTTGGCAAATCTTTCGACTTCCATAACTTCGGCAAATCTGACCCGATTTTCAAAAGCAATATGTTAAAACTCATGGTTTGGCTATTAGAATAAAACTGCATTTACATAATTTCATTTAAATAAATTCGATTTTTGGTCATTTTGCATGTTAAAATTTTATGCCAAAAAATCGACATCATCATTTGGCAAATCTTTCGACTTCCATAACTTCGGCAAATCTGACCCGATTTTCAAAAGCAATATGTTAAAACTCATGGTTTGGCTATTAGAATAAAACTGCATTTACATAATTCATTTAAATAAAGTTCGATTTTTGGTCATTTTGCATGTTAAAATTTTATGCCAAAAAACCAACATCATCATTTGGCAAATCTTTCGACTTCCATAACTTCGGCAAATCTGACCCGATTTTCAAAAGCAATATGTTAAAACTCATGGTTTGGCTATTAGAATAAAACTGCATTTACATAATTGCATTTAAATAAATTCGATTTTTGGTCATTTTGCATGTTAAAATTTTATGCCAAAAAAACGACATCATCATTTGGCAAATCTTTCGACTTCCATAACTTCGGCAAATCTGACCCGATTTTCAAAAGCAATATGTTAAAACTCATGGTTTGGCTATTAGAATAAAACTGCATTTACATAATTTCATTTAAATAAAGTTCGATTTTTGGTCATTTTGCATGTTAAAATTTTATGCCAAAAAAACCGACATCATCATTTGGCAAATCTTTCGACTTCCATAACTTCGGCAAATCTGACCCGATTTTCAAAAGCAATATGTTAAAACTCATGGTTTGGCTATTAGAATAAAACTGCATTTACATAATTTCATTTAAATAAATTCGATTTTTGGTCATTTTGCATGTTAAAATTTTATGCCAAAAAACCGACATCATCATTTGGCAAATCTTTCGACTTCCATAACTTCGGCAAATCTGACCCGATTTTCAAAAGCAATATGTTAAAACTCATGGTTTGGCTATTAGAATAAAACTGCATTTACATAATTTCATTTAAATAAATTCGATTTTTGGTCATTTTGCATGTTAAAGTTTTATGCCAAAAAATCGACATCATCATTTGGCAAATCTTTCGACTTCCATAACTTCGGCAAATCTGACCCGATTTTCAAAAGCAATATGTTAAAACTCATGGTTTGGCTATTAGAATAAAACTGCATTTACATAATTTCATTTAAATAAATTCGATTTTTGGTCATTTTGCATGTTAAAATTTTATGCCAAAAAATCGACATCATCATTTGGCAAATCTTTCGACTTCCATAACTTCGGCAAATCTGACCCGATTTTCAAAAGCAATATGTTAAAACTCATGGTTTGGCTATTAGAATAAAACTGCATTTACATAATTTCATTTAAATGAAATTCGATTTTTGGTCATTTTGCATGTTAAAATTTTATGCCAAAAAAATCGACATCATCATTTGGCAAATCTTTCGACTTCCATAACTTCGGCAAATCTGACCCGATTTTCAAAAGCAATATGTTAAAACTCATGGTTTGGCTATTAGAATAAAACTGCATTTACAAATTTCATTTAAATAAATTCGATTTTTGGTCATTTTGCATGTTAAATTTTATGCCAAAAAAACCAACATCATCATTTGGCAAATCTTTCGACTTCCATAACTTCGGCAAATCTGACCCGATTTTCAAAAGCAATATGTTAAAACTCATGGTTTGGCTATTAGAATAAAACTGCATTTACATAATTGCATTTAAATGAAATTCGATTTTTGGTCATTTTGCATGTTAAAATTTTATGCCAAAAAATCGACATCATCATTTGGCAAATCTTTCGACTTCCATAACTTCGGCAAATCTGACCCGATTTTCAAAAGCAATATGTTAAAACTCATGGTTTGGCTATTAGAATAAAACTGCATTTACATAATTCATTTAAATGAAATTCGATTTTTGGTCATTTTGCATGTTAAAATTTTATGCCAAAAAATCGACATCATCATTTGGCAAATCTTTCGACTTCCATAACTTCGGCAAATCTGACCCGATTTTCAAAAGCAATATGTTAAAACTCATGGTTTGGCTATTAGAATAAAACTGCATTTACATAATTTCATTTAAATGAAATTCGATTTTTGGTCATTTTGCATGTTAAATTTTATGCCAAAAAACCGACATCATCATTTGGCAAATCTTTCGACTTCCATAACTTCGGCAAATCTGACCCGATTTTCAAAAGCAATATGTTAAAACTCATGGTTTGGCTATTAGAATAAAACTGCATTTACATAATTTCATTTAAATAAAGTTCGATTTTTGGTCATTTTGCATGTTAAAATTTTATGCCAAAAAACCAACATCATCATTTGGCAAATCTTTCGACTTCCATAACTTCGGCAAATCTGACCCGATTTTCAAAAGCAATATGTTAAAACTCATGGTTTGGCTATTAGAATAAAACTGCATTTACATAATTGCATTTAAATGAAATTCGATTTTTGGTCATTTTGCATGTTAAATTTTTATGCCAAAAAATCGACATCATCATTTGGCAAATCTTTCGACTTCCATAACTTCGGCAAATCTGACCCGATTTTCAAAAGCAATATGTTAAAACTCATGGTTTGGCTATTAGAATAAAACTGCATTTACATAATTTCATTTAAATGAAATTCGATTTTTGGTCATTTTGCATGTTAAAGTTTTATGCCAAAAAATCGACATCATCATTTGGCAAATCTTTCGACTTCCATAACTTCGGCAAATCTTACCCGATTTTCAAAAGCAATATGTTAAAACTCATGGTTTGGCTATTAGAATAAAACTGCATTTACACAATTTCATTTAAATGAAATTCGATTTTTGGTCATTTTGCATGTTAAAATTTTATGCCAAAAAAACCAACATCATCATTTGGCAAATCTTTCGACTTCCATAACTTCGGCAAATCTGACCCGATTTTCAAAAGCAATATGTTAAAACTCATGGTTTGGCTATTAGAATAAAACTGCATTTACATAAATGCATTTAAATGAAATTCGATTTTTGGTCATTTTGCATGTTAAAGTTTTATGCCAAAAAATCGACATCATCATTTGGCAAATCTTTCGACTTCCATAACTTCGGCAAATCTGACCCGATTTTCAAAAGCAATATGTTAAAACTCATGGTTTGGCTATTAGAATAAAACTGCATTTACATAATTCATTTAAATGAAATTCGATTTTTGGTCATTTTGCATGTTAAAGTTTTATGCCAAAAAATCGACATCATCATTTGGCAAATCTTTCGACTTCCATAACTTCGGCAAATCTGACCCGATTTTCAAAAGCATATGTTAAAACTCATGGTTTGGCTATTAGAATAAAACTGCATTTACATAATTTCATTTAAATAAATTCGATTTTTGGTCATTTTGCATGTTAAAATTTTATGCCAAAAAATCGACATCATCATTTGGCAAATCTTTCGACTTCCATAACTTCGGCAAATCTGACCCGATTTTCAAAAGCAATATGTTAAAACTCATGGTTTGGCTATTAGAATAAAACTGCATTTACATAATTCATTTAAATAAATTCGATTTTTGGTCATTTTGCATGTTAAAGTTTTATGCCAAAAAATCGACATCATCATTTGGCAAATCTTTCGACTTCCATAACTTCGGCAAATCTGACCCGATTTTCAAAAGCAATATGTTAAAACTCATGGTTTGGCTATTAGAATAAAACTGCATTTACATAATGCATTTAAATAAATTCGATTTTTGGTCATTTGCATGTTAAAGTTTTATGCCAAAAAATCGACATCATCATTTGGCAAATCTTTCGACTTCCATAACTTCGGCAAATCTGACCCGATTTTCAAAAGCAATATGTTAAAACTCATGGTTTGGCTACTAGAATAAAACTGCATTTACATAATTTCATTTAAATGAAATTCGATTTTTGGTCATTTTGCATGTTAAAATTTTATGCCAAAAAAACCAACATCATCATTTGGCAAATCTTTCGACTTCCATAACTTCGGCAAATCTGACCCGATTTTCAAAAGCAATGTCTTAAAACTCATGGTTTGGCTATTAGAATAAAACTGCATTTACATAATTTCATTTAAATAAAGTTCGATTTTTGGTCATTTTGCATGTTAAAGTTTTATGCCAAAAAATCGACATCATCATTTGGCAAATCTTTCGACTTCCATAACTTCGGCAAATCTGACCCGATTTTCAAAAGCAATGTCTTAAAACTCATGGTTTGGCTATTAGAATAAAACTGCATTTACGTAAATGCATTTAAATAAATTCGATTTTTGGTCATTTGCATGTTAAAATTTTATGCCAAAAAAATCGACATCATCATTTGGCAAATCTTTCGACTTCCATAACTTCGGCAAATCTGACCCGATTTTCAAAAGCAATATGTTAAAACTCATGGTTTGGCTATTAGAATAAAACTGCATTTACACAATTTCATTTAAATGAAATTCGATTTTTGGTCATTTTGCATGTTAAAATTTTATGCCAAAAAATCGACATCATCATTTGGCAAATCTTTCGACTTCCATAACTTCGGCAAATCTGACCCGATTTTCAAAAGCAATGTCTTAAAACTCATGGTTTGGCTATTAGAATAAAACTGCATTTACATAATTTCATTTAAATGAAATTCGATTTTTGGTCATTTTGCATGTTAAAGTTTTATGCCAAAAAATCGACATCATCATTTGGCAAATCTTTCGACTTCCATAACTTCGGCAAATCTGACCCGATTTTCAAAAGCAATGTCTTAAAACTCATGGTTTGGCCCCTTAAATAAAACTGCATTTACATAATTTCATTTAAATGAAATTCGATTTTTGGTCATTTTGCATGTTAAAGTTTTATGCCAAAAAATCGACATCATCATTTGGCAAATCTTTCGACTTCCATAACTTCGGCATATCTGACCCGATTTTTACTTAATATATAGTAACCCTCCTCCATGCTTGCTTAAAAGATTAGTCTTATGTCATGTGTCTACATGCTCGCGATTTTCGTAAGCGCAGTTCTTTTTAGCTTAGCTGGAGGTGGGATGGGATACTTCACTGTACTTTTCGTTGGTACATCTACGTCCCATAATATAATACTGAATTGTTTCTTTTGCTTACACAGAACGTATAGATTTTCATCAACCATTTATTTAATGAATTCCAAAGGTAAAAATCAACAATAATAGCTGATTATCTCACACTCTCTTTTAGCTTGAGCTCTCTGATTTCTTTTAAACTGAAAGAAAAGTAATATTGCAATCACTTTCTGCACCTTGCATAATGATTTTTGCCAGACATTGCAAAGTCTGCAACGTAAAATGTTTGTTAATTGATTTCGCTCTTAGCTTCGTTATTTTTCATTTGTGGCTTAAGCCAAATCAAGAATTATGTTCAGTACCTTAATACACGAAAGTATTCCACTTGAAACTCATTTGCTTTTAATTCCTTTTTGTTTTCAATCAAATGGTTTTTTATTCTTCCCTTTTCAATCCTCCTACGCTGAGCACTTAATTATTGCGCATTCTTTTTTGCACATCCCAAGTACAGTAAATATATATATATATGCATCTTGGCATTTGATGACGTTCTCCTGCTGTAGATCCATTTCAATTTGAAGCCAATCCCATATACCCATACCCCGTGCCCCGTGCCGCAAGCCCCATGCCAAAGTGTACATATTATCTTATCTGGCTGTTTATTTGGAGCGCATTGTGTTTCCAGGGTTTGGCTTCGTTTCTCGTTTCGATTGTTTGACTTTTGTTGCTTGCGTCGCGTCACATGAACAACAACAGCAGCAGCAAAAGTGTTGCAAACAGTGGCAAATTGTAATTTAATACCTGTTAAAATTTGCAATACAAAGGCGCTTAAATGAGGTGTTGCAAGTTCATGTCTGTCTCTATGTCCTCGAATTTGTTTGCCTTGTCGCTTTTTATTCGTCCGTCTTTCGGTCTATACTCTGTATATCTGTTTGTGTGTCCAACAACAGGCAGCTCTGGTTACAGGCGGAAACAATTTGCAGTACGATAGAATTTCGTTGCAATTTCAACGGGCAGAAATTGCTCTCTTTCTCTCTCTCTCTCTGCCTCTCTGTCTTTTATCTCACTCTCTTTCACTGTCTATCTGATTTTACTCCTTTTTTGTAATTAAGTCAACGCCAGATCAAGCCCTTTTATACACTGAGAGAACCAAACAATGGAACATTTAAACTTGTTCAAGCGAACAAACTTTCAAATGAATTTCACTCAAATATTCATCGTTCTCTACTTCTCTTTTTTTCTCAGTGTATTTACATGTTCATGCTCATGTGTCTTAATGCATTTTGCATTGCAGATATATATATATATTTCTTTTAATTATGCAGTTGACACAGTTATTTACCCGAACATTTATATTACTTTTTTGCCCAGTACGGATGTAATTTTGCAATTTAATTATTTAACCTGACAGCGTCATTTTTGCCACTTGCACAACTGCAACTGCAATAAGCAAATAAGGGCAACATTTCTTGCTAATTTAATCAAACACACTGCGTATGCGTTATGCAAAAGTCGTCAACAAGTCTACTTCGTAACTTTATATATATATATAAATATATCTAAATATTTGCTACAACATTGAGAACTTGCTCAATTCATAAACGCACAAGTTGCAGTTGCCCCATTGAGACAAGGTGTCGTCATCGTTGTCGTTTGGGAAGTAGTATATTAGACACTCTCATGCCACATGCCACATAACTGTAAAATATTTGCACTGCAGCCAGAAGAGAGGCAGCCAGCCAGACAGGCAGGCAGTTGGCATAAATGTAATTTCATGCTGTGTCATTTTGCAACCCAGTTGCTACCCAAAGGACAAGTACTTCAACATAGTATTCTCATGACTCTGTAGCTTTGCCACGGATATTTGTTATATGGCGTTGCAAGTACATTTTGATTTTACTTTTTTCGAGCTTGCCATGTTCATTCATTTAGGTTCGCACATTTGACTTTTCGTATTTTCTGGAGCATAAATTTACTGTGGCATTTATTTCAATATAAATTCCAGAAATCATATTTTCATTTGTAAAAACTGTGTGGATGAGTCTAACTAGAAGGCACTTTATAAATTTGACACCAATTCCTGTTAAAGTAAAACAAGCCTTGTAATTAAAAGTTTGCTTATTAAACAAATAACAAAACTCAAATATTAAGCAAGTGAAGGAAGGAATATTCCGCAAGGAATTAAATCGATATTTATTTAAATACCTTTTAAGCCTCTTAACTATCTAAGAAATCTTTCAATTAATCATTTTCGAACCATTTGAATAACAAATAAATAAATATACATAATATTCAGTTTTCGAGTTGATTAGTTTTAAGCTTTCAGAATTTGCAGCTGTCAAATGAATTGCTCTCAAAATCCAATCGCACAATTATAATATTGATAACAAATTATAATATTGATAAAAACAAATGCCACATAATTTTCGATACTGACAAATGCTTCAGGCAATGCTCCAAAAACTTAAAATTAATGCAAAACACACAACTGATATTGATTTGGCCAGCCAACCAATCAATGGCATGCCCCCCACACCTAGCTGCCTTGAATTTGAGTTATGTTGAGTTTGCTATAAAGTTTATGTGCAACAATAAAATTGCCAGATCAAGAAATGAATAGCACACTGGAGGCCCACCCACAAACAGTAAATACACTCGGCCCAATATATATATTTATTACACACTTTAAGCAATTGTAACTGTCATTGTTTGTCTTTGGTGTCTGGAGCAAATGTCGTTTAATTGCCAGCACAGACAGAAGGGGGTAAAGGGGTCCATTTAAAAATAGACACGCTCAAATGCTTAAACAAATAACAACAAAATGTCACACAATAACAATTTGTGAGCCTCGAATACGAACTGCAATTTCAATGGCAGACGATAAAAAAAACACTTGAAAGCACGATATAAAGTACAACAACAAAATCTAAGCTAAAAAGTACCAAGCGCTGATGAGTCAATTTATATATCTATGAAAACGGTACCACATGACCGCATCACACCAACACAAACACATTCATATACTAACATAAGTATTTATCTATCTTTTTTCATTAGTTTTTGCTTTCTGTCGTAATAGAAATAGAAACTGGGTCAGCGTTTGAGATACAAATGTATCTCGATTTCGTTTTGATGCGCCTGCAGCGCCTCAAAGCTTATCGCTAAATGACAATCTCGAAACTATGTATTCACAAGATTCTTTTTTGCATCTGTTCTACGTACTATTTGCACAAAGATGTCTATCGGCTGCCATTGAAGCTAAGACTTCTCATACATAGTTTCACTTTTTGATATGTCTAGGCACACGATGTGCGGCCGAAAAAATGGGTCAGAATATAACAAATTTGCAGCAAATGCCTTTAAGGTTGAACTGCCGATCAAAAGCTTAGCGAAACTTCTAACATAACCATTAACAAACAATATCCAGCTGTGCATCTTTTCTTTCTAGCTTTCCTGCTGTGATTTCATATGGGTAATAAAATAAGTTTCGGTTTTTTGCCTTCTTCTGGCATTGGCGAGTATTTAATTTCATATTTCTTATGGCCTGTTTGACTGCAGACAAATCAAGATTCGAGTTAATAAAATAAATTGAATTAAATTAGCAGGAGTCACGTTTTTGGGCTTAACAATTAGGGCCAAGACGGCATTAAAGCTGCTCATAAAAATAAGAAAAAAAATAAATTGCCAAATCATCATTAGTTTGTAGCTTATCGAACAAACTGATTTCCGCAACATAATTCCTCTGTCAAAACCAAGCACTCCTCCACTCAAACTCAAACTTTAACTTGCGCTTTCAACATACAAAAGTATATTCTTCCACGTCTCTTCAAGCAGCAAATTATCTTGTCTCAAGTTGTCAGCGACAGTTGAGAATCCATACAGTTTGTTATCATTTTGGCCATTGATGTGATGTTGCTTCTTTTTTTTCTCTTTCAATATCAAAAGGAAAATAGCATAATAGCTTGCTTATTGCAATTGATGTCAAAAGATACAAAAGTATCAATCAATGTATTTTATTTTGCATTAAAGTGCAACGTACCGTGTGCAGCTCATTAAAATTGCTTTTTGTCAAGAACGACGACGACGACGACGACGACGAGAGATGCCAGAACGACAACAAAAGCAGAACAGACAACGCAACATTTTGTTGCATTGTAAAGAGAGAGAGAGACGACTCGTCTGTGGCGCCACATTGAATACAATGTACGATAACGTTTCTTATTAAGTGATCAATAATCATTTTGTTCAATTGCCAAAAGCACTCGCTGCTGCCACAAACACAAACCGCCCACAATGCAACCAGGCGGCAAAGAAGGCCAAAACCAGCGCCAAATTACAAACAATTTACATAGCTGCCCTCAAGCGTAATTTGTCTGGTTTGCAAAGACTCTCAACTGGACGGTCGACTTTTTTGGTTTGTTAAAGCTTTGTATTTCGCTTGCCTGTTGCACTTTTTTGCTCCAAATGCAATTTGCACAGCCTTTGGAATTTGGGTTAAATTACACAGGCAGATAAAACATTTTTCAGCTTGCGGCCGTTAGCTTAACACTGAACACCGAGCGAGTTGCCTTTAAAATCGCCAAACGAATCATTTGCAGTGTGGTTGTAGTATTTCCTTCTTCTTCTTTTTTTATTGCTTTTGTCTAACCGGCAACAACAACAACAACAACAGGAACAAACAGCATCACACTCAAGCACTAAAATAATCAATTCAATTAAAATGCCATGCAACTGACCAAAAGGAGTACACGCCCCCCCTCCCCGCTTACCCCATCATCTACCGCTTGCAACATCCAGCAACAACTACCGATTCTCAATTCTCGATTCCTGATTCTGAATTCTCAATTCTCAATTCCCTATTCCCGACGCCCTCTTTCATAATGATGGGCAATGCGGTGATGATGCCTCGCTGCATTGTCGGCTTTGAGCCTTTTTTTTGCGCCTCTGCTTATAAACCAGATACAAAAACAAAAACATATACACAGCGATAAAAAATATGTAGCTTTTAAGCTAAGAAGTTCATCATATTTTTTAGCATGCGTATTTAATGATAACAAGGCACAGACAAACTATTTTTAGTAAGTTTCAAAATGATTTTTGCCCAACAAAGGATTAAGTTCTTGTTTAATTTTAATTGCAATTCGGTTTGATTCACGTTCTTTTTCAGAGTGCATAAAGAAAGGGCGTGCTGCGGATTCCTATTTTACTTTTTTTTCTGGCTAGGCAAGTCAAGTGCCTGTCTTTGTTTCTTTCTGTCTATCTGCCTGGCTGCCTGCTCCTTCTCTCTACACTTGGCTTGCCGCTCTGCATTGCTCTGTTCTGTCTCATGAAAAATTCATTCATAGTGTGGAATTTCGCGCTTAAATGTAAAATAGTTTTTCAAACAAGTCGAACGAACACAAAGCGCATTGTGAACGCTGCCGACACAAGGCGATGTTATGAAAGGACGCTGCGAAAATGTAGCATAAAATACGATGCGTCGCATATGTATGTGTATATGATGATATTTCCTCGCTCCCCTCCAACCCCTCTGTCATCACTATTATCTTTATAGCATAGTACAGCAGGATTACGATTGCAACTGGCGACTGACTGCGTCTGGGCCGCTGAAGAAGACCGTAAACTGGGACTGGGATTGGGATTGAAACTAAAAAAGGGCTTGCCAGCTGCGTTGCCTTTAAAAGCCACAAAGTTAAAGTAGCGGCATTACAACGCACCAACACGATTAGCATAAATGTATAAATACATACATAAAAACCAAGGAAATTGTTTAAAATTCAATTCAAGACTTCTCGACTTGTTGGTTACTCTTTGAATTTTTTTTCATCAACTTTATTTTACTTAAATATTTCTATTAATATTTGAAATGTTATTTACTGTTTTGCTTGCTTTAAAAGATGATGTCTTATTATTACCTAATTTGCATGAAGATTATGTAACATAAATGATTTAAAAGCAAACAAGCTCCATGACTAAGCGAATGTATCTATATTATAAGCACCTCAGTGTACATTACGCAGCGCAGATGCGCGTCAAAAGCTGCAGATACAACAAGATACAACATCTGCAGAGACGCCAGAGATGCCAGCTAAGGCTAAGCCAAGCTGAGCGAATACTTACACACACACACACACACAAATATACAGCTCCATAAAGATCTGGTCGCATTTAAAGACACCTCAAGTGGAACAAGCAAACACACATCCGTTCACAGCCAAGATGTATCTTGATAGACAACTTGTGTGTATCTGTGTGTGTTTGTACGTGTTTAACTACAGGCATCTTGTCAGCAGCTGAGAGCTAAGCACTTCTCCACTCAGACAAATGCCGCCACCCTGTTTGCTTGTGTGCTGTGGGTTGCATGCCCCATGGCGTTATGCCTCAGCTAGTGTAGCTAGTAGAAGTACTTGCTACCCTTCAAGTATCGTAATAACCGTGCAAAATTCGAGCAATTTTACATTTCTTTACTTTTATTTTCCCCCATGGCAAGCGTGCAATAAGAAAGGCAGAGAGCGAGATGGAAAATGAGAGAGAATTTCACAATTTGAAATAAATTCAGAATTAGTTTGCCAACCAACTAACGAACCATAATCACACATACTAAACATTTAGTGGCGATTTAATTAATTTGCCGTCTGTATTAATTTTTAATGAAATCGCCAAATGAAATTTAAATAAAGCGACCAACAAACCATTATTATGATTATTATCGATGCCTGGCTGCTGCTATTTAATTTATGCAATGCAACACACACATTAAGCATACGCAATGTTGCGCAAATATTTATTAGCTTGTAGTTGTAGTAGTATGTTGCAACAAGCAGTCAAGGCAAACAGCTGCTATCATCAATTAACATCTCGAACAATAAATGCTATTTACTAAATCAATCATACGCAATGATTGCTGTTAATTGATTATGCAAACAGTTCGTCGTAAGCCTAGCCCGAAGAGATATTTGTCTTTAAGTCTCATAACTACTTTTTGTCTTACTGTACATCACATTCCTTACTCAAACGTCATAAAAATGTCATTTCGTATGAAATACTTTGATCTAAGCAATAAATATTTCTTGTATCATGTTTATCAGACTCAAATGAGACATTTGAAATGCTGAGTATTAAATGATATTGATTCAGAAACTTGTTGTCAAAGTCGAGTGCATAATGGAGTCACAAAATATTATTAGTACACTTGATCTGCCTTTTTTTTTGCTTATTTGTAGTATCAAATACTTTTGCATATAAGTACAGCTCTTGAGTCTTTCAACCACTTTAGAGTTGAATGAACCAGGTATTAACTAAGCACCAACACTTGAAAATTATTTAGTGAAAACCAAGTAAGCACTCGCACTCGGACTCGAGTTGAAGTGGCAAACGCAACTGAAAGCCCACTTTATATATTTGTATGAGTGACCCGCAGGCAAAAACACCACCGAACACCAAACACCGAACACCAAACTCAACCTCAACCTTAGGTGAACCAGTGTCCAATGCTAAGATCAATGCCACTTTGGCCAATGGCCATGGTCGACTTCCTGTTACTTGGGTACCTGAAGTACTAGTTCTACTACTACCCTATTTATATGCAATGTCTTTTAAACACTTCCTCATTTCGCTTTGTGCCTTGGCATTTGGCGGCTATTCTGTGTCAATTCCCAGCACTGTGTCTGAGTGTCACTAGCATCACCCAGAACAGCAACACAGCTGCTGAACGAATGAAGCTGAATTGAGTTTGGGTTTATTTCTTTCTTTCTGACTCTTCTGGCTGAGTGCCAAGTGTAGTGCAATAAACTCGCTTCTCCCCCTTTTTTTGTTGTTGTCGTTGAATAGCTGGCAATCAAAGATTTGAATGCAAGATACGATGACATTTTACTCGCACATTCAATTTGTGCTTTTGATTTGAATATTTACATGCCTCGAATGCCATGCGCCCCATTTTCTTTTTCCTCCCTGTCTGTTGGTTTTGATAAAGGACAGCGAAAGGGTTGCATGATGATGGTAAGTAAGCAAGTATATGTGTTAAGGTGTTACAGGGTATCTAACATTCCAGCTTGTGTGTGTGGAAAATACTGTATTTGTTAAGTATATTGACATAGCCAAATTGGCTTACAGTGGCGGGCTGCCATTGGGTCTTTAGCGCAGACCGAAAGCTAATTGATTTCTAAACAGAGTGAAATGCTTTAAGCTTGAGCATCCATCCTTTGCTTCTTCATTAGGCACATTTAACGACTTGAAAAGTTAAAGTGCCTTTAAGTTTGAAGTGCCCCAAAACCTTGGCGCACATTCACCAACTAATTTGCCTAATTGACAAACCATGCCACCCGAGTAATATTAAGCATCTCAGCAGTTTGTTGTTGCTGTTTCAGTTTGCGCTGTTTGCTGTGTCAGTCAACATTCTTTGAGCTGGTGCACTCGGGCTTAAAGTAGACGCACTTCAGTTGCAAGTTGCTAGTTGCAGCTGCATAGAAAACGGATGCATATTAACCAGGCCTCTCCATACAAATCTCCCAGGCACCAGGCACTGTTAACGACGCTCCAATTCATTCAGCTCCAGTTGTTCTGATGCCTCCGCTGCCTCGCCTTGGCCACATTAATTGCAATCAATTTCGCTGTCAACACACACTCCAAATAACTGCAGGATATTTATTTATGCCCCATACCATATTGGACCGTGGAGACAGAAGACCCCTTTATTGCAACTGAATAATTACCTTATGACACATTATCATTATTATTAAGCCTGCCCCAGCCACAAGCAAACTTATCATTTTCACATCAGCCTCGGGCCATACAAGTCCTGGCATTAGACTCCACCAACTAGCTGCCTTGATTCTCCTTCTCCTTGAAGTTTGATGCCCAAAGGCTTCATAAATATATATGTGCGGCTGCGAAAAATTATATAATTATTTCAAGTATTTTCAATCGGACTTTAAGACTTGTGTGTGTGTGCGTGTGTTTGCGTTGAGTGCGTAATCTCAGCAAGAAACTTGTTTCGTTTTTCCTTTTGCTACGCTTTTGCTTTTGATTTTATACCCTGCAGTCACACAGTCGAATTCAGAGAGAGTTTTAAGTTATTCTATATTCATAAAATGAAAATAATCTGCATTTAAATATTTTTTATTCTTAATTAGCTGGTTGGAAAGCACAAAGTGATTGCACAACTTAGAATCTAGGGTATCAATAAGTTTCCCATCTCACTTAATCAGTTTTTAATTTGCTGCCTTGGCGCATTGCGTTTGTAGGCAAGCGGGCAAATGCATTAAGCCATGGCCTTTACTGCAAGTACTGAATTTCAGTTCAAAGTGCAAATATTTGCGGCCTTTGCGACGCTTAAATGAAAATAATACCCAAAAAAAACGGCCCACTTGCAATGAAATTGTGCGGTGCTCAAAGTATACCGCAGCATCACTCAATTTACATGTGCGTAACGTTGCTGGGCCAACAATCAATATGATATATATATGAATCAGACATATATATACTCCCTGTCAGGGCTGGCAATTAGCTCAAGCTCAAACAACTCGAAAAAAAATGTAGAAAACATAATTTCACTAAATTGTAACACTTTTAATTTTATTTTTGGTTTTTTTGAGAACAATTTTTCATGTTCTTTGTTATATATATGTATATAGTACATTCAATAAAATACAGTTTGTAGCTGCAAAAGTTGCGGACTGTAAATATTTGACCTCACCGCCCCACTCGCCCGCCCACTTTTGTACAAGTTGTTGGCGGAGATGAGGAGGACAAAATAACCGCAGCGCCATGCTTGACTTGCAACCAGCGAGAGGCCAGCAGGCAAACTACGCACTCCAAAGGTCCAACAGTGCAACGGTTGTTGTTGTTGTTGCTGTTGTTGTTGTTGGGGCAGTTATTGAATTGATGGTCGCGGCAAGTGCTTTAATGGAAACTTAAGTATCATCGTTTAAAACTGACGCAGAAATGCGCAACCAACAAGCAACTATGCGACCCTTTACACACGAGCAACCATTGGGTAAACAATGCCAGTTATTAATTGTATACCCTATAATATAGTTTGATTATAGTAAAAGGTTTAAAGAAAAATGAGGTATTGCTGACTTTATGTTGAACTTCTTCGAATTAAGCAACTTAAATTTCTTCAAGCTTAAAGTTCAGATTTGCCATGAACACTCTCGAGTTTCTCTTTCTGTCAATATTCCCAAACATATGGAAGAGTATATCATCGCTCAGATAAACAATCTTAAGCGTTTATTAGTTATGTAGGGTATTTGAAAACTTGAAGTACCCTTTAGGCTCATTTAACTGTTGGGGGTTTTTGGTGCACATTTATTTTATGCACTTTTAACGACATCTCAACATAGAAATTATGTGAAAATGTAGTACAAGGCAGTAAGCATTAAGCACTAAGCAAAAGGCAAGAGCAATAAGCAAACATTCAAACTAAAATATGCAACGTGAACGGGAAAAATGGATGATGAATAGAACATAAATTAGAGTAACGAAAAAGGGTGCAAAATCACATCATAAAAAAGGGCATAAAACTCTCTTTCGCTGGTAATGAGTAAAAGCCAAATTATGCTGAGCATATTAAATATGCAACAATTAAAAAAACAAGACAAACTCGGCTCTTTAACACTCCAAATTTGTTAAGTAACAAACTGAAAGTGCAAGACAAATATTTAAAAACGTGTCAAAGCGAAACACTCATTTTTTTATGTTCCACTTAAGATTTGGGTAACTTTTGCATTAACAATCTTGGCTCGTTAAAAGACAAACATGCCATCAAAAGTGTTGCCAAGCTGACACCAAAGCTTAACCGCTTTGGCAAGTCCTCACTCCCATTCAGAGTTCTCGCTTGGCTAATGGAAAATCCTTTCCATATTAATTCATTCATTTTTTTTAGTTAGTTTGAATTGTTTTAAACAAAGAGCAGCGTTGATTTATTTTAACTATTAATTTATCGCATTTACGCTTGATTTGGCAAATAATGCGAAATTAATTTTAAATCTGGCGCATAAATTAAAAACGCACGCTGCTTGACAGCCCACACGGAAAATGAAAAAGAACAAAGATAAAAATCAAACCTGAACACGTTAATTACACATAATCGTCATTAACAATTAATTATGTATATAATGTACCCTACACATAGGCGAGGTTTAAATGCAATGACTTTAAGTACATTTTAATCAGTTGGATATTAATTCGTTTAATACACTTCACAAAGCTCTCAACCATCCAAAGTGAATGAATTTTAGATTATAAAGTATTTAAATATTAATGCAGAGATTTATAACAAGAAATGAGTTGTCAAAGTCTTCCACATAAATATTATCAATCAAAACTCTGTTTCAGCCTTTTCTTGCAGCCTGTTTTTGTTGCAAGTGAATAAGTTTAAGGGGTCAACTTAAAGGCTAGCTGTGAACAAAGAGCATTAAACTTCGTCCAAATGATAAACAATGTCTGCGACTATCTCTCTCTCCCACTCTCTCTCTCTCACTCTCTCTCTGCGTTGCTTGGCAGACATTTATAATTACAACAAAACATAGCAACCACAAAAAAAAGAAGTGTTTCCTATTTACTTTTGTGTTTTTTTGTTTTTTGGTTATCTTTCTCGCTTTTTTTGTTTTTTTTGTTGCAAACCAAGCAGCAAGGATATGAAACGCCCTGTCGCCACACACAAAAAAGATGATTTATGTATTTAATTTAATGTTGTTTGTTGTTGTTCTTGTTGTCGGTTGCTGTTGGTTGTTGAATCTTTTAAGAGGAAACACACATACTGTGTGTTTGTGTTTATTTGTCAGGCGACAACGGGATAATAAGAGAAAACCAGAAACAGGAATCCGGCTAAAAGACAAAACAGACGGCACAGACAGACTGACTGACTCCCTTTCGTACGGGATTTGTTTCTTGTTGTTGTTGTTGTTGTTGTTAGCATTATTTTAACGGCATTTTGCTGTTTTTAAAGGCATTAAATTGTCATTGTTGCTTTGTTTCGGATGTTGCCCACACTTAAGCCAAACACAAAACAAAAATAAATAAACACAACCATAAAAAATGAAAAATATGCGCCGTGACTTTGTTTTATGCTTCATCTATGCTTCTTTTTCTCCCGCTATGCATATTTACTTACTTAATATTCTTTTCTTCTTTTGCTTCAGTTGTAATTATAAATAATTTACTTTGTGTTTTGTTAGTGGATTTGTTGGGCATTAATAAGTAAATAGACAAGAGGCCAACTAGCTTTGGAAAACTCGCTTTTTGAATTATGCTAAATTATGCCAGGCAAACAAGCAAATCAAATTCTTTGCCCCATACACTCAGAATATAAAAGTAGCTACTTCAAGCCCTGTAAGATTTCTACTGCTGTAGTTCAGCTGTGATGTGGAAGGAGTGTTTACGACACTCTCTTTAATCATTATCTTGATATGGATTAGTTGATATTGAAATTCTACACATATGAATCAGAAAGATTAGAGTTTCACTCAGATTATTTATCATTAACACTTTGAAAAATGTATTACAAAATATCCAAAAATATTTTAACTTTATTTCTCTTCGTGCATGTCTCTAGGCCGGATGAGCTTAATGTAAATAAACTAGTACTTGTAAAACATTAGAAGCTCACTCTGAGGTTGCAATTACCATAAGCCAAACACACATACACACAAGCACACGTGGCACATATGGCCATAAAACGAAATGTTGTCCAACAACAACAAGAACAACAACAACAACGAATAAAAAAGGAAGAGAGCCAACAAGGATCAAGTGCAAATTTTTGATAATTAAACATTCAGAAGCGCCAAAATGCTTAACACAAGCAGCACAACGAATGCCAAAAAAAAAAACGAGGAGAAAGGGTAAAGGGGGAAAGATGGAAGCGATGACTGCGGCATGCCACGCCCATGCAATGCCAGTGGGGGGGTAAGGCAAAGAGGCGGGACAGTTGGCAAAGGGAAAAGAGCGGGCCTGAACTTATGCCGGCAATGTAATTAACACACAAAAATTGAAATCTGCTGCCAAACACAAACACACACACACACACATGTATACTTAAGCATACACACACACAGCCAGACGGCTTCATTCGGCTATAGCTGTATGTATGTATGTGTGTGGGCGTGATTGTGTTTGTGTTTACATGCGCACATACACGAAGTCGCAACAACTTCCTTTCTTTTCTTCCTCATTTTTGTTATTTGTGCTGTTTTCTGTGTTTACGTAATTAAAAATCAGCTGCAGGATATTTTCGCCATTTTCGCTAGCGAAATTACAAGCAGCATGTAAAACATAAGCAGCAATTTTCAACACCCCAAACCTCTTCCTCACCTCTGAGACCACCACATCTTTTTAATTCTTTCGCAGAATTGCGAAAACACTGAGTATTTAATGTGCGCACTCATGAACATAAAGTATTGAGATATGTGTAACTCAATTTAATTTCGCATTTGAAAAGTTATTTGTGTAAAGTAAAACAATGAGCGAACAGGAAAGAGTATTAAACTTGAGGGAACTGAACGAATTGAAAGCATTTCGGTGAAGAGAAGAGAAAATATAATGCAAATGTTAAGAAAAGGCTTTACAGTTTTTTCGTCTCAAAAATAAACTGTACCATGAGTGTGAGGGAGCGCGATAGCGTTTTTGTTTCAGTTGACTTTGCACTCAGCGGCCCCTCAAGTGTACGACAAGCGGCAGGCCAGCGGCAACCAAGAACGGTAAAACTTTGTCACTGTATGTGTGTGTGCGTGTGTTTCACTTCTTGTTGAGCCTGCTTGCCGAGATTTTTGTTAGTTTTTCGATCATAGAATACTTGAGAAGCTTAAATAAAGCAAAATACTTGTCTTTTGATAGTGTATTGAAAAGTTAAAAGAACAAGTTTTATGCATTGCAGGAATTCAAATTATTTCTATAACTGTATTTTATAAAGGGTGATTTATTAACAGGGTGATCAATATAATATAGAGTATGCAAAATGCACTCACCGACATCAGCAACAACAAATTTACAGTTCAATCTCTCTCTCTCTCTCTCTCTCTCTCTTTTTTCACTGACCACTCTCACAAAAACAAAAACCTCACACCCACACACAACAATAATTAAATGAGATGCTCTCATCTTTCTTTTCTATATACATACATTTTCTTTTATTTTCACTGCATTTAACGCACAAGAAAAAAATAATAAAAAAATTCAATGCTTTGCTTATTTTGGAGATTTTCAGCACGTTAAACGCAACAACAACACACTTGTATGAGCGCGGAGAGGATAACTCTCTCTTTGGTTTTTTTCGCGAGGTGGCAAAGCAGCAACTAAATTGGCGCGCGTTTGACAATTTTTCATTTGCTTAAAAACACTTTAAAAAGCAATTGCACGGCGATTCTATAATGTTATAAATACTTTGAGTATGTTCAGTGCGTTAGATAAACACAATTTGACTATTAATATAACGAGTATCAATTTTAATTTAATTAATAAACGGACGATAAACTGCCAGCGATGTAGAGACGCGCAAAGTTCCAGGCTAACTGCCTTTGTGAGTAAACTGAAACAAGTGGAATCGATCGCTCTCTCTTCAGTTACAGCAGGACATTCCTTTTATGTCTCAATTCGCGAAGTTGACGTACATTCGTGTGCAGCAACAACAAAATAGAGAAGCATTTTTGTTTTTTCACGTATTTTACTATTGCCGGTGTTCTTGCTTTAAATAACTGATGGGCACACACACACATATTGTCACAGTTTTCACACGCATACAAGCACAATTTGCGTGCGCTGCAGCGAAACAACGAAGTGTGATCAGAACACCGGCAATAGTAAAATGTGTACATGCAAAATAAATGCGTGCCCATTAAGTTGTTGCTGCACACGAATGTACATATGTACATCAACTTCGCTAATTGAGACCTAAAAGGAATGCCCTGCCCTAACTGCAGAGAGCGATCGATTCCACTTGTTTCACTTTACTCACAAAGGCAGTTAGCCTGGAACTTTGCGCGTCTTTACATCGCTGGCAGTTTATCGTCCGACTATTTATTAAATTAAAATTGATACGCGCTATAATAATAGTCAAATTGTGTTTATCTAACGCACTGAACATACTCAAAGTATTTATAACATTATAGAATCGCCGTGCAATTGCTTTTTAAAGTGTTTTTAAGCAAATGAAAAAATGTCAAAAGCGCGCCAATTTAGCTGCTGCTTTGCCGGGTCGCGAAAAAAACTAAAGAGAGAGTTATCCTCTCCGCGCTCATACAAGTGTGTTGTTGTTGCGTTTAGCGCGCTGAAAATCTCCAAAATAAGCAAAGCATTGAATTTTTTAATTTTTTTTATTATTTTTTTCTTGTGTGTTAAATGCAGTGAAAATAAAATAAAATAATGTACATACATATGTAAATAGAAAAGAAAGATGAGAGCATCTCATTTAATTATTGTTGTGTGTGGGTGTTAAGTTTTTTTGTTTTTGTGAGAGTGGTCTGTGAAAAAGGGAGAGAGGGAGAGTGAGAGAGCACTTGAATTGAACTGTAAATGTGTTGTTGCTGCTGCCGGTGAGTGCATTTTGCATATTCTATATTATATTGATCACCACGATTATAAAACACCCTGTTACTATAATTAGATTGGATACAGTTGAATTTTTGTTTAAAAATTGTTCTTTTAACTTTTCAATACACTTTCAAAAGACAAGTATATTGCTTAATTTAAACTTTTCAAATATTTTATGATCGAAAAACTAACAAAAATCTCGGCAAGCAGGCTCAGCAGAATGTACAAAACGCACACGCTTTCAAATATTAACACATTTTTACCGTTATTGGTTGCGGCTGGCCTGCCGCTTGTCGTACACTTGACGGGCCGCTGAGTGCAAAGGCAACTGAAACAAAAACCGCTACACATGCTATCTGCTATCGCGCTCTTTCACACTTATGGCTTTCTGCTTTGTTATTCTGTATACCATTTGAAATATTTCTGAAGCGAGCCCCTGAGACAAAGCTTTTCTTACCAATCGCATTATCTTATTATTAAAGGGTCTTTGGCTTAGGTAAAACAAAGCTTTTTCTTTACATTCTACATGTTTTTGGTTTTCTGGATTATATTTTAAGAAGACCTGGAAATCAAACTGTTTCTTCTGCATAATAATATTAATAATTTAAATTGTTCGCACAAGTAAACACATTTTTTTTAATATTTTCAATGAACTTTGTGTAAATATTAACTCAAATAATCAAAGGGAAGCATTAAAATATATGAAAAGAAACTTTGTTTGTTAACGATGCAAGAAGCTTCTTTGGTTAATTCATCTCTCCGCAAATAAATAAAATGTACAGGATATTAACATAAAGGACTCAACGCTTTTTGTTGTAGTTGTTGTATAATAAGCTTAACGACATTAAAACAAACGAAGCTTTCAAGAATCAGACAGAAAGGATTGGACAAACAGAGTTTTCAGTGCGTTTGTAAAAATATATTTTCGCATATTTGCTGGCAAATATGATTGAATGATTTAAATAAATACTTGCATCTGACGTAAAAACTGAAGGCATTAAGCAATCTGTTTGGAGAGGGGGGGAGGCGGGTGGACAAAGGTGGAAAATGTAAAATCCCGGCCATTAACAAATATTTTTATTATGCTCAAATAACAATTTCACGTCTGCTGCATTCAAGAGCCGAATTTGTTTGCGTAATTTATTTCCCAATCATTTATTTTGTATTAATTAAATGTGCGATATTTTTTTGTGTACAAATATTTATGTACAATACACTCTTATAAGTGAGAGAAAAATCTATTTTTTAGCTGCAATATACACAAAAATTAATCAAAAAAGCGAATGACGAGTTGAAAACTGAAATGAAATGAATTAAAGAACAAAATAAAATGCTTTTTTGTTGGGTTTTGCGGCCTGTTTTTGACAAATTTACTATGCTAGCAATCATAATACAGAACAACACAAACAACAACAACAGCCAAGTACAATATTCATATTGATTTCAAACGAAACTCAAACATGCAAATGACAGATTTATTTTTCATGCTGTCGTTCCGCCTGTCAATCAACTTGCCCAAGGTGCTGATTGATGTCTAGACTCCATAGACTTTTTTAGGCTCCTGCTAGACTCGCAGTTGGTTGAGGGAGTTGAGGGCTGAGCGACAAAAACACATTTCATATACACTCTCATATTTTTTGACAGCTACGCATTGAGTTTTTCGGTTCTGGTTGCCAAATTTGGTTGTACACCAAATGGAGCCTCTTGACAACGCCTCGGCGCACTTGAATAAATCGGAATTTGTAACGAAGGCAAGGAGGGTGAGAAGTGAAGCTACTAAGCTGGGCATTTGACAAGCTTAGAAATGCATTGAAGCATGTCTTTCATCCAATGTTGAATAGGATTATTTTATTCACAATGTGTGCGTGTAGGAGAAATAAGTATTTCATGCACAAATATTGAAAACAAATCACCCATTTAATATTCGAACTCTCTTGATTTCTACATTTTTGAATATTACTTTGAACTTAAGAATCTTGTAAATCCTAGAGCGCCATCGTTCCTTAAAACTAGACCTTGTTAAACCTGGGAATATTTGTGTCACATGCAAATAAACACGACTTACACATCCGACACTCGTCTCAACTTTTTAACTCTATAAAAATGTCGTAACATTTTTTATGTGAGAGACGGCAACTTTGCTATTAAAATTTTAGCCCAGTTTCCATCCACATCTCTCAAACAGCCAAAAATCTAACAAGAAAAAAAAGCCAACAACACAAACAGTTCACAGGTGTGCACAGTCACAGGTGTGTGTGCGCTGAAGCTTTTGTTAGTCAAGTGTCGGTAATTTGTTTGCATGTTTATTCATGACAAAAAAAAACATTTCGCGACAAGAACTCAGACAAGAGGCAGACGCCGAAACAAACAAAAACTAACTCACAAGTGCGAAATTCTTAAGACGCCTGAGTTAGGCTCACTTTTTTACTCTTTCTTTAACAGCATATTTGGATTATTCTGTCGTTAGGGAACCGTTTTTTAATAATTCAACAGCCAGCAGCAACAAAATTGAAAGCTTAAGCACCTTAAAAAACAGTCAACAATTCTCTTTGCCGACAACAACAAAAGACCCTTGAAACACACACAGAGAAAAAGTACTTTAAATGCCATGCCCCAATTTTTTGGGGACAAACATTAAAACGCGACCAAGACTGTGTCCTAAGTTGTGGCAGTGCCCGAATTGGCCTTAGCACTAGAAAGCTTAACCCCAAAAGACCGCCAAATAAAATAAAGAGGCTAAGCTTTATTTATTATTCCACGAAGGGTGCGCAAAACTTAGGAATTGCCCACAGTGCTTGCTTTTGCCAAGTAAATATTATGCTTAAAGGAATTCTTTTTGATTTAAGGAACTTTTAACTAAGATTAAAGCAATTTAGTTTATTTGAAATAAAAGAGAAAAATATATTCAACTATGTATTTTAATACTCGAATTTCATCTTCTAAAAACTTCAATTAACAACTTCAAAAACCAAAGAAAATATTTATTGAATTTTTGGCAGGCATATTATTTTTTATGGCTTAAAGTTGCTAATAAAAGCAAAAGGAAGAACTTTTATCAATACGAACCAATTTCAAACTCCAGCAGTGAATTTTCCAAACGAATCACAGGCATTTCCCTTCCCTTTGGCATTGTGCCTATGTGCAACAATGTTTGTGTGTGTTTGTTTGTCTGTCTATGTTGTAGTCCACGTAGAGCCTAGGGAGCTCTAGCACAAACGAAATAATCCAATATACATATTGTATTGTGCGATAATACGCCACACGGCTAAAAGTAGAATTCACTCTGCCGCTGCGTATCAGAAGCCATGTTGAGTTTTTTTTTCTTTTACGTGCTTCCTTTACTTTCATTCATTCCGCTTTTTTTCATACTTTTTCTTTGCTTTCTAGTGTTTACCTTGGTTGCCTTGTTGCCACTACTATAAATGTATATATGTATGTATGTATATACTGTATGGTATCTGGGCATATCGTTCGCGAACTCAGCTCGAGTGCGTTCATTTAAATTTTTTGCAATTTTTAGGTAGTTTTATGCATGGCAAAGCAAAACAAAACGAACTCATTCTCGCATACAAAATTCAAATTCAACGAAAATCATTTCAATTTTCAGATACTGTGCAAAGAATTTGCATATATGTGTGTTAGTGTGTGTATGTGTGTGTACTTTTGCTCTCCCCTAAAATCGAATGAATGTGCAAATCAATTGCAAAGTTAAAACTCGAACAAAAATTTCATTAAGATAAAACGCGTCGGGTTTCCATGAAGTCCGGCAAAAATCTCAACAACAAAATATGTACAATAGATTGATTTAATGAAACTAGAAACTTTTATCCCTCCCACTTTAATGCTCAGGCCAGCTTACCCTCGTTCCATTTCTTCCGCCGCGACTGCGTTTTTAGTCACAGTATGTGTCTGTAGCAGCGCTTTATGTGTAGCCGAGTGTTTTCTTTGTTCTTTTGTCCGCTGGCAGCGCCTTTAAAATTACACACGCGCTCTTTTACTTTCCCAGCCAGACTAATTTGTCGCGTGCCTTTTTGCAGCGCTGTACTTTTCCTCAGTCGTGATCGCTGCTCTGGTTGCTGCTGCGGCTTCTGTGTTAAAGCTGCTAACGGCGTTTTTTTACTGATGCGTTCTAACATCCGCTCTCGGTCTCTCTTTGTTTGTGTTCGTGAGCGATCCTCTCTCTCTTATTATGCGAGCGTGTCACCAAGTCCCGTTTCTAATCAGTGCTGTCTTCCGTTGTCAGTGATGCGCATCTGGAGCCCGTTCCCACTCTAACAACGCCAAACTTTTAGCCTTTTATTTTTACTTCTAAAATTGTTGCAGTTCTATCGCTCCTTCTCAATCATTTTTTTTTCTCTGACTGTGCATATCGAAATACCGTAAGATTATATTGTTTAAGGAATTCCCAAAACGTATGGCACAATGGCATTTGTGAAATTGCACAATATTGCTTACCAATATTGTCAATCTCTGCATATAACAAATACAACAAATACTATTATAACAAATAAAAGTTTATTTAGATTTTAAGTGCCAGTTGGGCGTTATGCCAAGGACAACTTAACTTCCTTCCACTCCCTCACCCAATCTGTCTGTGCTTGTGTAGGCATCTCTTTTGGATTTTGTGGTCCATAACTGTCGGCTGCTGTTGACTGTTGGCCAACTGCTGTTGGTTACAAGTGGGCAAATGTCCAGAAAAGACTCTTGACGCTAATGTCACCGTCTGGACCTTTTTGGGGTCCAGCAAATGTCCAACCGACCGCTCTGCACTTCTCTGCCCTTCATCCTTGGCTTTGTGTCTCTTGCTGCTGTTTATTTTTATTGTGACAATGCAAAGTAAGTGCACTTGAGTTGTATTCCCGAGCCTACTACAATCAGCTGGCAGCTGCTCAGTGCCCGATAATTAACATTTGTTACGCAGGTCAACAACTAAAATACACCCAGACACACTACACACACTTTGAATACACGCACACACACAACCAAGGGAGTAGTCAGAAGCAACAAGCGAAGGGAATTCTTAAATCCTAACACGGCTTAACTTTCTAATTGGCTTTAATAAAAGTTTGATGTGTGCCAAGAAACCAAAAGTGGCAAATACTCAAATCTTAAGGTTTTCAGACAAGAAAAGATTTATTTATGGAGTATGATGATACAAATTAAGTTTAGTTTTCTTCCACATTATATTTTATTCAATGAATCTGCACATCAAAATAATTTAATTGAGTGAAAACTTATTTATATATTGTTTTGAATATTGAACATTGAACCTTTATTTTATATACTTTCCACGTCCATGGACAAGTAAACTACTCACTTACACACACACAGACACTCACAAACACACAGCTACACTCAATGGTAAGAGAGTGTGTGGAAGAGAAGTGTATAAAAATCAGTGAGCTTTAAAATTGGCACGGCCTTTCGCTCAATTACGGCAGTATGAGAAGCTCCACTGGCTGTTGCTTCTGCTCCTGTGCCTGCTGTTCCTGCTGAGTTGCCTTTGCGCGGCCATTAGCCCGGGTTCGGGTGCGGAGGCGGCAGCGCTTGTGAGTATGAGCTGGGCAACGTTCCGACTTCAGTTCCGATTTGCATGCATGCCATAATTGTTTGGCTAGGAAAAATAGCAGCTCGCAGATGCCAATCAATGAGAAGCCCGCCATGATGCCGCAGATGCTGCCAATTGTACCTGCAACATGAAGTAGCATACAAATACACACTCATAAAGATACATACTATGTATGCAAAACGTTAAAAAAATATATAGTATACTCACTGAAGATCTCAAACCAGGCATTTTTAATAATCTGGCGAAAGTATTGAATGTGCGTTTCGGCATAGTAAATATGCACAACGGCCAACTCGTTGCTGTCATGGCCATAACTGTTATAGCCAAGTCCACTGTAACTGTTGTTGCTGCGAAATTAAACTCATTTATGTATAACGAACCGACGAAGGGTTGCATGAAACAGAACTTGCGCAATAAAACCTAGCGAAACTTGGCAATTCGGCACAACTATAAAATTTAATATGCAAATCTTTTAATTTAAGGTTGAATCATGCTGCTTCAATGTTGCTGTTGGTTGGCAATAAGTAAAAAGTTCACCTTACAAAAATCTCTGTATATTCCCCTTCAGTTTAAAAACCTTATCGATTGAAGTTCCTCATTGCAAACAAAAAAGTTAATGAAGCATTAATATGATTCCGAGTCATTACAACTGTTATTTGTACTCAGGAGACAAACAAAACATTTGTGCTTACGTCATTGGCTTGTATAAGCCGTTGAGGGCCTGCGTCATTGTGCCACGGACATGATAGCGTATCTCCGTACACGAGGGCAGACACTCCGGACAGTAGAGGGCGTCCTGCAGCTCATGCTCCAGACCAGGAACATACGCGCGACTGGTAATGACATTCAGCCATTTAACTGAAATAATCAAAGAGAACGGATGAGACAAGGGGTTGAAGTACCTCCATTGAGCTACTGTCTCACACACATTTGTAGTGCCTGAGGCACTCCATGTGCTGGAACGTGCACAAGACGCGCCCCGCAGCTTCACCAACATAACGATGGGGCATCTGAAAGGGAAGGCATCCGCAGAGATTGTAAATGCTGCGAGCGCGACAGGCGGACAGGCATTTGCTGAAGGTATAGCGATTGGTGAAGTTATACGGCATCTCATCCCAGAAGCGACATTTACGCTATGGAAACATTAATTGATTGATTGATTGATTGACACATAGGCATAATTGTCAACGACACGCACCACACTTGGACTTATGAAACGGGCAGCCTGAACTGTCTCATAGATTTTCGGTCTCACTGGTAGAAGTGTACTCCGGCCCGATTTCACATAGCGTACGGTGACACCACCCGATTGTGGATCAGGATAATTGTCAGGTTCATAAATGACAACCTGATGGATATAATAAGTGTTTGGAGTAAAGGTAAGGGCGGAGATACACTCCGCTTTCTTTACACGGAAGTTCAACTGTACTTACCAATAATCCATCTCGTTGATTCATTCGATGAAAGCTATCATTAAGAGAGGAGTTAAGTGTTAGAACCAGACCCATTTTCATACCAAAGAAACGCTGATGAAAAGTATAGCCCTTAAGGAAACTTTAAGGAAAACAAAGAAAGATCTCGTACAATACACATTCTCATATGGCATCTTCAGTTTCTCTTACTCTCCCTTGTGATTGATGGTACAACAGAAGCCAAAACTTGTCAGCGTTTCACTAAATTCTTGCTGGCAATCGAAGTAAACTCCCGATAAACGGCAGGATACCAAGATATTGCTACAGTTTGGAGTTAGTCCTCGCATACGTTCTCTCGTATCGAAGAAGAGCTCATCGGGCTTTGTGTCAATTACGTCCAAGAGGCCCTGAAAACGTAGAACTCGCTCATAATCTTCATACTCCAGGGGATTATAGTACATGCCAAGGGCTCGAAGTTCGTTATAAAAATAATTGGGACTACGCATTTGGGGATCCTTTAAGCTGCTACAAAAGGCATTAAGAGCAGACCAAGACAATGAGTTGTAAGATAGATAGATTATTCTTACTTACAGTTCGTTTGCATAACGCCAGACAGCCTGCTTGGATATGCGATTCTGGGTGCAGATAGTGACAGTGGGTAGAGGGACCTTGGAAATAGGATATAATGGATCGTACAAGGTGGTGACCAGCTCATCCGTTTTATTCTTGTATATGCCACAAACGAATACAATCAGAAAGCACAGCGCTGTTATGTGGCAAACAAGCCAAAAGAATCTGCGGACCAGACGGCTTATTGAATGGGGGGAGAGGGAACTGCTGCTGCTGGTGCTTACCGCTCTCGATTGCAACGACCGTGCTCGACTAACTTGCCATAACAATGAAATGATAGGTTTAGCAGCAAATCCTTAAGCGCCGGAGCAAATGGCAATTTTTGCACAACCATTAGCTCATCCCGATTGGCATTTATTATCGGTTTGTTATCGACTTTGGGCTTGGGTATCCACCAAGCAGCGTGTCCAACAATCAAATGCTCGACGCCCTTTCGTTCTGACCGTTCTGCATTTGCCGCCATTTTTCTCATCGAATCACTCGTTTCAGCCGTTTGTGGATTGCAACTGTTGCGATGATCAAAGCATTCTACGTCTTTTTATTCCTTCGTCCGACACACTTAGAGAAAATAATATAGACATGAGCTTGCATTTCGATTCAATTCATGATTTGACATAATTATTGCAATTGGAACATAATTTGAGAGAAACTATTAAAAAAGTGTTACCAGATGATGCGATGTTTTATTTTTTTTGGTATTTTATCTTTGTCGACAAAAATTTAGTATTGATTAGGCAACGCCTCATTTAAGCTCTGATGTGATTTTATGATCGCATTTCTACCATTTCGAAAACTTTAACTTATGTTCTATCTATGTTTACAGTGTAGCATTGCTAATGAGTTTCGGTAAATAGGAGTTGGGCTCATTTTAATGAAATTTTGCAGTCATGTCGTGCATGTTGTTGTAATTAGGCCTCGTGTTTCAACTTATTGCCAACAAATTAACTGCGACATGGCACGTGGTGTTTTCAACAATTATCCTAGCGATGCGCCAGCTCCTGCTTAACGACGACGCTTCGGTCGCTACTTGTTCAAACTGGCACTTGATTCGTCTTGGCAATTTCCCTTAATTGTCAACAATTTAAAATGAAATTAGTTTAATGCGCATTAAATGTCAGCAAAAACAAAAAACACCAAAAATAAAATCTTCATCGGCAACATCATAATCAGCATTAAAAGCGACAAGGAGCCAAGCAGGTCGTGTCCTTGTTTTGCTATTATTCTGAGATTTGCCGTCAGCTTAAGTTGGACAAAAAACAACAAAAAACCACTTAGCGTAGAATTATGAGCAAAACAAAAATAACAGTATTTTCTGATAGGCGCTGCATACTTTCCTGTCAAAATTGACATTTTGATAGTTGGTCACAGCTATCGATTTAAGCGCAGCCAACTTCACGTAAACTTAAACTGCGCTGACAGCTTAAAGGCGAACATTAGCAAAAAAATTTTCACGTCGAAATGAACGTCGTAAGTAATAAAAAAAAACGAATAAGCACATTTTAATTACCCGAAATATTAAAACAAACGCGAAATTTTTTGTTTTTGTTTTTGTTCTAAGGATCATCCAAACGCAACGGCCTTTGAGGCGTTCATTTATCTGTATTACGATAGATTTGACAATAGCCGTGAAGTAAGCAGCCGAAATTGACTTTTTGTGGTTATGAAAACGAAAACGAAAAAAAAACTTTAATACATTATTTCCCCCCAACTTTGCAGTTTGTCGGTGAGTTTTATGATGATAATGCTGTTTTCGACATGCTCGGCAAGAGGGTTCATGGAAGAGCTGAAATTGAAATGCGTGTAAATTCGTTGGCGCTATCGCATCATTCCATTCACTCTCTGACCTGTGACACTATACCCTTCGACCAAAGCGTCGATCCAAACAGGCAGCTATTTCATTATAAGCTGCTCGGCGAGGTATTGTATGGTGTGGATCAGAAGTATAAGTTCAAGCGCAACTTTGTCGTATCCATCAAATATGGTAAATGGACCATCATTTTGGACTCGTACAGCCTTAAGAGCATGGCATCAGGCGAAGAATCACAGCCTATGATTGTTGACGGCTAAATACACTGTGATTTAAATTGCCTTGCAAAAAATAAAGACAATAAACTTGAATTGTTTTTGGATGTAGAACATTTTTATGGACATATATGTAGTTGATGGGCGTCCATCATTTTAGCTTTCTGATTTGCATTATTGTTGTGCACAATGCGAAAGCAGCCCATAAAAATGTATTTGCAGAAAAAGTAAAGCGTCTCAAATATGGCAACCAAGGAAAAGCCCATAAATATGGATAGAATGTTTCCAATTGTACTGAATATCTCGAACCATTCATTGTTCAACAGTCGCATAAAAAGTTTAGCATTTGGCTTGCCAAAATGAACCCGCAAAACGGATATATCGGTGCACAAATTTGTTGCATTAGTATCCTGTTGCAGTGTGGCCAGAAAGCTGTCAATGGGCAAATCGGCTAAGGATACCTGGTACTGCACATCAAAACAAGAGGGTAGACATTGTGGACAGTACAGTGCCTCTTCGGTTTCACGCTCCAAGCCTCGAATTTGCACGCGCTCCGTTAGAACATTACTCCACTTGACTAAAAGCAACAAAAATAAATAAGAGTTTAAGTTAGTTTTATTAGTTAACTCACATCCATATTGTGCTAGACACGCGGCATGGATGAGAGTACAATAGACGACACCTTCCATGGTTTCCACCTGCTCCAAAGGCAGTTGATGGGGCAGACAGTTGCACAAGGCAATCATGCTGCGTATGCGACATCCGGTTATGCAATTGGGAAACGAATAAATCGAACCCACACTAGGAATATCTGCTTCGTCACTAAAGTAGCAGCGACGCTAGAAGCAATAAAAATCAAGTAGCTTTAATTTTTTAATTTAACTATTAAACCTACACTTTCCGGTGAAAAGGAGTTCAAACTTGAATCCGTATCAATGATACGTGCATAGATCTTTAGAAAGCTCTCTTCCTTGTGTCCGGGAAACAGTTCCAATGCATTTGACGATGCTATCGATGCAAAGCTATCCGCATCATGTATAATGACTATGTATCCGTTTGTGTTCAAAACTGGCGCAAAATAATCTTCTTGACTCGAATTAATGACAACTGTTAAGCCCAGTTCTGAGCTGGCAAGGCGATTTTTAAAATCACGCTTCTTAAGTCTAGGGAAAATTATAAAAAAAATATTTTATGATTTAAGGAAAGCTTGAAATAATATAAGTTTTACTTGTTCCTCGAATTAAATGTGCAGCAGGGTCCATATCTAGTTTCACTATCCTCAAAAGCATCTTGGCTAAAACAGGGTATCTCCACGTTGGCCAAACTGCATTTCAATATGAAATCATCGCATTTTGGTGCAAGCTAAAACAACAAAAACAAGATATAGAGTCTTAACGATGATGTTCTGAAATCAATTTTGTTCCTAAGCCTAAGGTCTTAAGATTAATCATCTTACTCTGAGTTGAGTTCTTGATTCAAGTGTTTTGTTTCTCACCATTTTCATAATGCGTCGCGAATTGAAAAAGGTTTCATTGTCCCAGGTGCCAAAAATGTCGAGGAATGCCTGAAAGTTCGCAAGCTCCTCTAGATCCGAATCCCTTTCGATACTCACATACATTTTTCGCAGATGCTTCAGTTTGTCCAAATAATAACTCAATTCACGTGACATAGGATCGCTACTTTGCCTGCTCGAGAACGGGGGAAGGGGAAGGCAATGTGTTACTTGGTGCTTCATGGCTACTCACAGTTCGCGGGCATAGTTGGTGACTGCCTGCAAGGAGATGCGATTGTTGGAGCATATTGACACTGCAGGAAATGGCACTTTCTCAACGGGATAAAGTGGATCCTTCAGATTGATGACAAAGTATTGTGCTATAAATTGCTCCCAGGTGAACAAAAGCACCGTCAGCATACCAATGAACGTGGCCGTGTGCACCAGCAGCCAAATTAATCTGCAAACAAACCAAGCGATGCAACGTGCCCCAAACAAGGGGGCACAAAAAAGCGAGTGAGAAATGCACTTGGAAAAAAAGTATGCAAAGAACTTTGTACAACAATTTCGTGCTATTTTACATATTCTAGCTTCAAGACTAAACTGTTAAAGAATCATTTTGATCAAATCAAAACCATTTAAATTCTTTTACTTCTTAAGTAATGCTTAACAAAGTTTTTATTTTTTTGGTGCATTGTCATACATATTTACGCCGCTTTGAGGTAAAAACGGAAACAGGAAATGAAAAATTGTGGAAGAAAAATGCAATGAGATGAGTTGAGTTGAGACAAAGACATCGACAACGACGACGTTGGCGATGACAAAGATAAAAGCAACGCATTGCAACTGTAAAATTTTGTAAAGAGTTTGCGTATGAGTAACGGAACGTAACAAGATGAGAGCATACTCTTGCAAAGGATATTATATGTATATTATATGTATTTATATCTGTCTTCGCTGTCAGCTGTTCCGTCTTCTTAAATACTTTCTGCCTACTGTCTGCTTACCGTTCGACCAATGTTAATTCCGGTGCCAATAGTTTGTTGTAGCCCTGCAAGGATATGTTGCGTAGTAATGCAACCATATCCAGACAAAAGCTCGATCCAAGCGATGCCTTCCGCTTGCCGCCCACAGCCCTAGCGTCGCCCACTTTTCCAGCATTGGGATTTTTAATCCACCAGATGGCATTGGATGTTGATTCAATATTAACCATTGAAGTGAACAATTTTAACGATGAATCAAATGCGTTCCACGTATCAAATATGTCCTTTACTATGCTCTTGCTGTCTGCCAACTGAATGTCTTTGTCAAACAATTGGTTGTCTTAAATGCAACAAACAGTGGGTGTTGGCGTGGGCGTGGCTCGATGTGGCTCTAATGCTTGTTTATCATTAACGTATGTTCTAATTGTTGCAAGCAACCCAAACAAAAAGCTTTTGTTATAATTATAGAGCAAAAGCGCAGCATACTTTTAGGCAGCAAATTAGGCACGCGCGTTGCCAACTATTTGTGCCAAGTTTGATGAAACAACACCAATAACCTAAGCTCATTTGTTAATTCAATGTAGCATAACGAACACTTGCGTTTAGAAATATCAATAGAATGATAAAAAGTACTGTAACTAATTAAGGAAGTATTGCATACTTTTGTGCGTTGAGAAAAACTTCAAATTGGGCAGTTAATTTGAATTGTGCAGAATACCAAATACAAATGTATAAATGAAACTAAAAATTATATTTAAACATATTATGATTTTTCCATTCAATAATTGCATTAAATAAATTTAGTTAAGACCTGGGAATTTTCTAAAAACTTATTTATTGCATAAATTAAATTTGTGCTTGTGACATGTTACTAAAACATATAAAATATAAATAAATTCAATTTGTATTTCTATCTTCCCGCTGTCCAAAAAGGCTGCCCCGGATAGTTGCGACTGCCAACAAAGGCATATGGATTGGGATTGTGAACGCGAGCTATATCCGTATAACTGCGTCCATTACGTTCTGACCGATATCCATAAGCAGGTACGCTCCGAGCCACTGATAGCAGGCCAATCAAGCAGACCAGCAAAGTGATTAAAAAGCTTTTTCCTTGCATACCGTTGCTAGAGATTCTTGTTGAAGAACTGAGCTTCAATGCCGACAATGAGTAGCCTTTTATATGTTTTAATGTCCAGATGGAGAGTATTGACATTCAGTTCACTTTTGCTTATCAATCAGGTTTTGGTGCGAAAAAAAACAACAATAACTGAAACAATACTGATGCTTACAGTTTGGGAGTCACTCTGAATCTGAATTGTGAAGCTCTTCAAACTACTCTCTCATCTTCAGCTCTTTCCATCTCACAAATATCATTCACACTATTATGATCCGTTGATCACGTTTTAACACAGAACCCATTACTTTTGTATGCATATCTTCGTAGCGTTGCGATCTTAGCTTTTAACACTTGTTGTTAATAGCATTGTGAGTGATTTTACTTTTTGATCGTCTCTACTGACGTTTGAAATGGGGCTTGGGGTGCATCTGCTTGTTGTTTATGGGGTAATAAAGTGTGACGAAATCTATGCATGCTAAATTGATTGATTATGTAAAAAGATTGCAGTGTTTATGTATGCCAATTATGAGTTTAATGGTATTTTGTTTTAATTAATCTCCTGTAATATCATCTTTGTCTTAAAATCCATGTTGTTCCCCTACTTGACTGAGTACTTGAGCTGCATAAATATTTTTACAACTCAAAACAGTCACAGAGTAAAGTGCTGGGATCTTCATCTTTACGATTGCAAAAACCCAGCTTTGAATCATCTTCATTTCTTAACGGCTTACAACATTTAGATGGGAATTTATATTCTTTAGTCTTTTTTAATGTTTTATAAAGCTTTTTAAATCATTTTTATTTTTTACTTCATATAATATTTTACAAAATTGTTATCACACTTTTCGTCCTTGAGGCCAAAATGGTTGTCCTGGATAGTTGCGAGTTCCAACAGCTGCATATTGATTAGGATTGACAACTCTTGCTATATCCGAATATGATCTTTGTGGATAGCCAAAAGCCATTGATAACAGCATAACGGAGATCAATAGGGTGATCAAAAAGACTTTTCCTTGCAGCGGAGACATTATGTTTGCATTGATTGTTTATTAGAACTGCACTTTACTGCAATCAAACACAAACCTTTTATATAAGTGACTGGCCAGAAGCATCTTTGGTAACAATTTCCTGTTTATTGATCAGGTTTAAGTGTAACAACAAGAAGCATATTAAGGAAATGCATGTAAAATCTGCCAACTGCGTTAAATTCCTAGTGCCAACTTCTCCATTTAAAGCTTCTGACGTAGATCTTAACTTAAGCTATGCATTAAACTAACAACAAAACACGTTTTGACTTCGAAAACATAGCGATCAAAGCTATTAGCTATCAACACTTGAATGTGTGCATTGTTAATGGTTTTAAATCCTAACATAACTATTTAAATACTAATTAACAATGAGTAAGCACCTATCTGACTATCTAATGACGTAGGTGCGACAGTTTTAATTAATGTCTCAGGTTGCATAAACAAGCCTTTAGAGTCTATTGGCTCTGAACTAAAGGGAACTCCTAGGTGAGTGTTCGCTTAATATATTATGAAAATGAGAATAATTACTGTCAATTGAATCAGTTGTGATTGATAATACTTGTATATCGTTATTGATTGATTTATGTCTCTTGTAAGCAGTCTTTTCATCGACTCTTTCTTTGTGAGTTTTGTAATTGAACCGTGAGTAATACTTGAAACTATGTTTGACCTTTTCCAGAAAGCTCTCTATAATAAATCAATCTTATTTTGAAACATTCTCATTTCAATTAGTAATTTAATGGCTTAATTATCTATAATAACCAGCTTTTTTTAGATTAAAAGCTTATTGATGAAAATGTATTCCACGAAATTTAATGTATCCTCTTTCAAGAGGGCAGCACTAGAACATGGAACAACAAAACACAATGATTAACTTAAAATATTTGATATTCTCGGAGGCGAAGGTATTGCTCTCTGAAGCGTGATTCTCGTGACAGTTACGTGACACTCCCATCACTATAATAACTCATTTCAGTCACGTAGCATCAATCAAGACTAGGCATGACTAAAACATACGCAAGTTTAATCATAAAGTTTAACACAGGTAAAAATTAAGTTACGAGAAAATAGCAAATTTTTAAAATATATTTATAACTAACTTTCACAGTTGATTTTTAATAGTTAAGTATTTTGACACAAAGTAAGTTAATAAAGTTATATAATCTATGTTCTTAAAAGTTAACCCCACAGTTGTGAATATGGAGCATTGGGTATAAAACGAACTGCTCCCAGACCCAAATAACGATCTGCTCTGCCAACTTTGGCTATATCGGAGTAGGTACGTCCTGTGCGTCGTGGCTGACTATAACGGCGTCTATAGGGCTGCTGTGAGTAACCAGAATATCCGCCATAATTACCACCATGTCCAGAATTATCTCCATAGCCTCCATTGTAGCCATAGTTTGTGGCATAGCCTGGATTATAGTCATAGTTGGAGGCATAACCTCCTCCATAGCCAGAGCTATAGCCAGCTCCATATCCAGCGTTGTAGCCTCCATAACTGCCACCTCCTTTCAATCCTTTAAACGCTTTAAGGAACAAAGCTTGTCCCAAGTCCAGGCAGCTGCCCAGCAACAAAGTGAGGAACATTAAAATAGCAACTCTCATGTCTCTGTCTCGGATCGTATAACGTTCTGGCCATAGATCTACGCAGTTCAAGTCTATTTATACCCTGAGGATTGGAGAACGGAGTTGGTTTAGGGATGACACATTCGTACGCGTTCTTAATGGTTTCAATTTTTCAAACCTGGATCGCTGGAGATCTGCTGCCATAATGCTAATGCCTCGAAATCATCCCGCAAAAAAAAAAAGAATTCCATGCCTTACTCTGAATAATTAAAGCGTAAACAAATGAAGCCACAACATTAACATCAACCTAATCAGTATGCCGCCCACGTACGATCAGGAAGAAGACGTCGTCTAAACGGATCCATGAGTCGTCGACTTTGTTATAGCCAACGGTCAACGGCAGTTATCATCCGATTTTCTTTTTAATGCTTCTATTATTTATCTACCAGAGGGCTATATTACTTTTTGGTAAATGGAGAGACATCTTTCTGTAAGAATGGTAGTTATCTAGTTTCCTACTTTTTTTAATTTCGCTTTCAATCGTTTTAGTTTAAAGCTAACTTTTAACCCTGAGGTCTATTTAGAATTTTGTTTACAAGCTCTTTGATGATCACATAGTAGGTAAGGTCCGTTAAAAACGTAGAGAGGGCTTGAATCTTGTTCGTAGCGCTCATCATTATCATCTCTGAAATTATCTCTCAGCATTGATTAGCGCAAGTAACAAGGTCTTAGCCCCTCAAGCGACATGCCGAACAAACAAAAAACGACGACAGGTTTTAAATACAAATCATTGACACAGAATCCGTCGTCGTTTTTGTTACTCTTATCACCTAAGGCCACAATACTTTCCCCTCAGTCAGAATTCGTTCGTTGTTCTTGGCGCATGGACGCTTCTGTTTCATAAATCGCGATAAACATGACGCGAATACGATTATTAAATATGTCAACGGCCTTGACAAAGATTCTACTGCTTTTATTCTCTTATTCTCGCACGTGTTTGGCGCAGTTTTCGATTGCAACCTCATCGGCATCCTCGACGGCGGGTGGTGTTGCAGTTGCATTCTCGGGTGGATTTGCTGGCGGTTATGGAGACTTTGGTGGTTTTGATGGTTGGCAACAACAACAAAATGGATACTTTCCTCCGCAACAAAGACCTGGCATGAGACATCCCTCACCAATGCCATGGGGAGGCGGTGGTGGTTGGAACGGTGGAGTTGGAGGTTGGAATGGACGTGGAAATCGATATCCACCTCCTGGCTGGGGAGGTGCAAGACCAAACCCACCTGGCTGGGGAGGTGGTAGACCTGGATGGGGCAATTGGGGTGGTAGAAGGCAACCACAACCACCCGGATGGAATAACAACAACGGATACCAACAAACCGGATGGGGAGAAGGAAGTGATTCATCCCAGTCCGGTTGGGGTGATGGAAATGGACAACAACCTCCGAACGGAAGGGGTGATGGCAATGGACAACAGCCACCAAATGGTTGGATTGATGACAATGGACCACAGCCACCGAATGGAAATGGAAATGAACAAAAACCTCCGAATGGATGGGGAAGTGAACCTCAACTAGGCTGGGATGATAACAATGGATCATTCCAACAACCACCCAATAACGGCAATGAAGTTCTCAATCCAAGGCCGACGCTCATACCTGTACCAGTGCCTGTACCAGTGCCAAGCACACAACCCACCGAGGATACGCTGATATCAGGAAAAAATCCTCCACCTCTGATATATTCACCTACACCACCGCCGGGTCAGGGTGATTTGCTTATTGTGGGAACACATCGTCCACCATTAGTACCATATACAACACCAAATTATTCTAGTTCCCGTTCCATTGAGCTCTCCGAACAGCGTCACATAATCTTTCCCACATCCAGCCAAGAACTCCAGATGGAACAAATCGATGTGCGTCGACGTAGATTCGTAAAATAGCCCATGATTTCTGTTTAAATGCTTGTTGGACTTATTTATTATTCATAAATATTCATATTTCTATATACACAACAACAAAAAAAATTAAATAATCACTTAATATTCTCTGAGATTCGAACTCAAGTTCGTTTTCGTTGTTGTTCGTTGTTGCTTTAAAGTCTCTATAGAGTTTAGATAGGAAACAGGTTCGACGTGCTCAAAAAATATCACAAAAGGGCAATGATATTCAAAATTATGTATATTTACAGGTTGCATGTATTGCTGCACTAGAAAAAAAAGTATTTTTGTATCAGCTGATAAAAGCTTCTTTGATCGAGATCGAGCTAATGCCTAGGAACATCCCCGTTCTACCAAACGAAGTGCGTGACGATTTGTTAAGTCATTCTGAAAGTCTTCAAGTTCTAAGCAAATCAAATAATGCTAATTAAATATTTACATTCAATTTGCAATCTCTAGAATTAGAAGTTTAAACAAATTTGGTCAGCTCACATATAAAACAAACAAAAACAAGTGCTAACGTTGCTGTCGGACGCAACTGATGCGGATGCGGCGGGGGTGTGCGCCGCGTTTATGCATATCGTCGGTCATATGAGCTATATTTAGGCGAGGGTGGCAGGAGGTGGCTAACGCAGTAAGGGTAGGCGTGGCATCCAAGTCTTGATGCTGTGCTGCTAGCTGAAAGGTGTCGAAACCCAATATGCTCCTTACCGTCGGCATCGAGTATAAATATACATTAGAAGATAAAAAAAATACATTGTAATAAATTATATTAAAACGGACCTAAACTTATCTTCTATTAATAAACATTTGTAAGCTTAATAGCCATGTTGCTTGTAGCCACCGACTTCAGCAGGCGCTGATCTGCCATATCCACGTCCATAGGTAGGTCCAGTAGGTGCATACGGTTGTTGATATTGAGGTTGCCCATAGTAGTTACCCTTCACTGGACCCTGCACTACCGGTCGGGGATAGTAGCCATAGACAGGAGGTGCCTGGGCATAGGGATTGCTATGAACTTCACTGTTTCCATAGCTATGACCACCGCCGCCGCCGCCATAATAATAATCATAGCCATGATCGTAGCCTTCCTGAATTATGGGTCCAGCAGGGTGTATGGGTACGGGTGCGTAATGCGGCACCGGTCTGGTGTAATGGGGTCGATCATCCAATACATTCAGCAGCACCTCGGCCATCTTATCAAAAGTAGGCTTAGCCTGTGCATTCAGCACGAACGACAGCAAAAGCAAAGAGAATCCAATGTTGAACTGCATCTTTGTTACTGTTTAATAATGAACTAAGACGATTTTTAATAGACCCAGCTTTATATAGCAAACTGACAATATGCTGATAAGCAAGTCTATATGTATATATGTTTACTTATAATGTTGTTGATCCTACAATTCATAGGGTAATCGCATGAAAGTATCAAGGCTATGGAATGAATTTCTTAGAAAAAGAAATTCAAGGCTTAAGAAATTTGTTTCATAAATGAGAGCTACACTTAAAATATTATTAGGTCAAGGGAATATTCTCAAGTATGGAACAGGGAATTTCAGCATCGGTTTATTTGCGAAAAGCGTCTATTGATGATGTTATTATTGTATGCAAATGCTTAATGAAAACCAATCTAAGTCTATAAACTGACCTGAATCGATAACCCCACCGAAAGCAAACTTAACAAAAATCAACCTTTAAATATACATAGCGTGAGCTGTTTATGTCCAGTTTCATTGACGCCTTCACAATGCGCTTGGCTATTTTGCGTATAGTGCTGGTATTAGCCCTGACTTTAAGTCTGACCCAAGCATCCACAACATCATCGCAATATTCGCGCAACGCCTTGGCCTCCACGTTCAAGGGTGGAATCTCTGGCAATCGCCCACTCAATTCCCAGCTATATCCGGATTTAACACAGCTAACTGTAAGACCTAATGTTGTCGGTTATTCATCTGGTGATATCGATGAACCCTCTGCACATGAGAGCGGTGGCATACCACAACCAGGTGGTTATCCAGGACAACGATCAGCACCAACTGCATGTGGACGTACGCCACCGGGTGCTTATCACAACTCGATAGCAACAGGATGTCAGCCATCGAGAGGAGCTGGCGTAGGACAGGCACCGCCACCAGCTAGCTATCCCACTCAACAATATCCAGTTAATGCGCTAGGAGGTAACTCACCAGGCGTCTATCCAAGCTATGGAGCACATCCACCTGCATATCCAATTCCACAGCCAGGCTTTGCTTATCCCGGCACATACTTGCCACAGTATCCAGCCTATCCAGCGGGATATTATCCAGGTCCAGGCAACCTGCCAGTTGTAAGCGTTCCTGGAGCACCACCACCACCTACCAGCTATCAGAATCAACACAATTATGCACCGCATGCGACACCGGGAGGTCGGGATAATTGGAATCACAGTTTCAAGATGAAACCCGAGTATGCCGAAGATGGTGTGCATAACGGACCCTTCGGTGTGCTAAACAATCACGATGGGCAGGGCTATGGCAGTGGATTTGGAGGCGGTTATAATGGTGCCTTTAACCGGCCAGGTTACTAAAAACAAAACAAAATTCACGTTTGAATTATGGTCATAAGTTGGGTGTTACTTTACTTACCCCCTTCGGTGTCGGGCGGTGTCTACGCGTGAAGCAGCTGCTTTAAAAAAAAATAGAAAATAAACTTGATTTCCAACACAACACAACTAAAACCAAACTAATTAGCAATGTATTCCGGGTTGCACCTTAAGCAAAAAGCAGAACATAAGGACAACTATTTCTCTTTGTATTGGACACCCTAACTTGCGTACGAACCGTTTGAGAAAGAGGCACACAAAAGGCAAGACACATTAAACTACCTGGTTGCAGGCAGCCGAAAAAAGATGCATAATGCCCAATGAGAGGTGGTGGTAGAAACGCGTCAGACAGACAGATACTGAGAGACTCGCAGACAGACAGGACCTTTTTTTTTTGAGACTCAATTGCAGCGGTTGAAATCGGTTATGTATGCAGTGATTTTTAGGGACAATGACAACGGGTACGGAAACATAACTTAAAGAGACTCGGGGACCCGAGTCAATGTCGATGTCCTTGCTGATGTCTTGCGGCGCGCGCATGCGCAGCCTGCCCAAAAATACGTACATATGTACATGATTTGGCGCTAAAAATTGTTGCAGGCGCGCCAAAAGAGAAATCAAAACGAGCCTGCAAAAAACACAAAGGTTATTGATTTTGTTCTTATGTGTGTGTGTGACAAAGGATCAAAAACTCACCTGAAGGAAATCTAGAGCGGCACACAAGAAGCTGTAAAACTCAACGGCAATTTCCACCCTCCAAGGCACTTTTAAAATAGTTTTTTTGAATGGACATAAAAAGTGTGCGTGTGTGTGTTTATTGGACCTTTCTGGAGTGGCAGCATAATACCTGCTTACATATACGAAATATACATACAAATACATACATATATTTATATAGATAACATGGCATACAAAATAGTACAATTACTTAGGACAAATGCGAAACATACATCATTTTTGCCATACATAAATACATATACATATTTCATATAATAAGTTAGTTATGGTTGATTTTTTAACAAGTCACAATCATAATTTAACAACAACTACAACATTACATACATAAAATTGGAGCACATCCTGGTTGATTAGTTGTTAGTTTCAGTACAGCATAAAAAGTACGTCTGGAGCATCTGTATAATTGTTGTTGTTGCAACGTAGTATATAATCCATGTCAGAGCTTTGGTGTCCTTAAGAGTTTATTGGTTATTGGTTTCTGTTTTCTGATTATTATAAATAGCATACATTTAAACACAATCAATACATACTATATATATATATATGGCAGAGAGTTTTGGGGGTCTTGGTTTTTTTTTTTTTTTTGTGGTCAGTTTTTGCTGCATAAAAGAAATGTTAAACAATAAACTTGAATGAAAATCAAAATAAGAAAAAATATTAATCATAAAAATGTCATAACGGAATATCAGAACAAAAAACCATACAAAATAGATTCAAATCAAATTAAATACAAAATATAATAGATAATAGTTAATATGCATATGTATATGAAATGTTCTTTTTGTTTCCTTAATTAAGATATAATTGTATTTCTGTTGTTTGTTTTGGTTTGCATCTGATTGTTTGAAAGCAGCGTCTTAATTCCTAAGTGAAGCGTAACATTTTGTTTAATATTTGTTTTTAGTTTTGTTGCGTGATTATCAATTTGGCTAAATGGTAAATTCCAATCGCTTCTCATCCGGTGCTATCGTTAAGGTCGAGATTGTTTTGGAACATCTCCTGATTGCTGAGCAGCGGCACCTTGGCCACCTCATGAAAGATCTTGTGCGAATACTTGTTGCGTATCGTCTTGATTGTGGCTCGAGGCTTGCGATGCAGACCCGCATTCAACACCGGAATAATCTCTGCAAAATCAGCCAGTTGATAGCCCGTGTAGTATATTAAGGTTGGCGTCCAGGTCTGCTCATTGAGATTTGCAGCGCCTCCATGCATGCGCAACGCCATAAACAGAGCAGCCGATGCCATCTGTGAGTCACTGAATCCAATTGTTGCATAATCCATCAACGACAGCTCCAGTATATAACGCGCCAATGTCAACGTTGGCATCTGAACCTTGGCACACCTGGCATAGCGCCGCAAGAAGCGATACGAAAGCGGTATGCCGAGATCATATTTGATGGTGCCCAATGTTTCCATTTCCATTTTGACAAGTTCATCATGATTGTATGCCCCATCGCAGATGTACAAAAAGTCTTCAATTAGCGGCGGCTGGCGTTCATCGTATTTGCAGGCAATAAAAAAAGCGGCAGCGCCCAGAAGCTGCAATTTCTCCTTGTTGATCACTTTGCGGCACAAGTAGAGATCGACAATCTTGACTGCCAGATAGAGCGTCTCATGGTTCAGTTCAAATGTCTCCTGCACCTCGACCATCCAGTCGACGAGGAGAGTTCGCATCCAGGTTGTCAAATGGACTTGTTGCGGCATATAATCATGGATTGGGAACTCCGGTTCACGCAGCTTAAGATAGTTGAATATGTCCATTGCATAGTGTGACACCTGGAACGGATCGTCCCAATTCTTGCGATCAAAGTCCTCCACATCCAAGGGCACAGGTTGTATGGGTGTCAACTTGGATGCAGCAGCAGCTGCTGCCATAACCATCGTTTGCTGCACTGATGGCTGTTCAGTCTTTTGTTGCAGTTTAGCGGAGCGACGACGCGCCGCCTCAAAGTTGCCAGACAGACGCATCGATTCGCAGCTGGAGATGTCCTCCAAGGCGGACATATACAGGCTCTCCTCAGTCTTGTTAAAATCATTTGAAATGCGGCGCACCGGCTTCATGTTGGCAGCTTGTAGTGGAGGTGGTGGTGGTGGTGCGGCCAACTTTGGCATGGGCATTGCCACTGCATCCGGCATGGACATTGATTTTTTGACAGCCACAGGCGGTTTACGTGTCCTTTGACGCGCCAACGCCTCTTCAAACTTGTCGAGCACCTTGTGACAGTACTCCACTGGATCCTCATTCTTGCAAGAGGCGCGCGTCATTATTTTATTTGGCAAAGTTGGGGCTGCTGTGGCGGCAACAGCAGCCATAACATTTAGGTTGTCATTATTCTTTGCATCCAGGAGCGCCTGCAGCTGTTGTACTGTCGGCTTCTTGGGCTGTTGCAATTGCTGATTTTGCTGCTCTTCTTCGCTGGGATGCAGCGTCATTACTTTTACATTGTTGGTCAAGTTACCGAGTGCCGTGCGCTTGATCTTATCATTTTTGATCGGACTATTGTCCGCCTTGCGCTTGCCGCGCGTTTGCATATTCTCCGTGTTTGGATCAATGTTCCTGTTGTTAGCACCCGCTGCAACACGACGGGTTAACCCTTTGCCCCGCAGAGGTAGAATTCCATCAATGCCTGTGGTTTGGCTGCTTGCAGCGGCGGCCCGAGTTGTGCCTTTAATTGGCGCCATTTTGAATTATGTCTACTGCTTTTGTGTTGTTGTTGTCCTGCTGCACACAGCGCTTGCGTGCCGTGCGTGTTTTTGTTGGGATATTCTTGTTGTATTGCCGCTTTGGTACTTTGACTTTGGTTTCGCGCTCCGTTATAGCTTAACAAGTATTTCTTAAATTGTAAGGAGCCTAAATATTACTAAGTTAGTTTATTAAATTTTTTTGTATAGGCGTCACACACAACTCACTTTTTCACTTCGACTTATAGCGCTTGGGCCGCTCTGCTCATAACGGCGCTTGCAAAGATACAAAAGCGAAAAACAGCGCCAGCTGCAAATGTCAAAAAACGTGACGTTGGCTGCGGCGTCTGTTCATAGGGTTGTCATTGAAATTTTAACAAAACAAAGCTGCCACCACACTAAAATCACTTGGCGCGAAATAAATAGCTAGGAACAATTCTAGTCACAAACGATCTGGCTACGTTCATAGATGAAATGAAAATGATGCATCGTAATGCAGCACACAATTTGAAAATAACGTAAAAACAGCCGATCTTAAATCTGTGTTGCTGTAAACAAGATTTTCTTATTTTGGCATCATCGTAAACTAATTTTAATGCATTTTTTTAACAGCTAACACCATCCATCATTGCGCTTAAATATTTATTGCTAGTTCTGAATTCGTTCCTACCCCACCAAAATAGTCAAACTCTGATCTATTGCAAATTTCATCTGGCAACCCAACTAGGAAAAAACATCGATGCAATGAATTATGGTATTTGAATTTAACGTGTATAATGTATATACAAAATGCGTTCATTTTAAAGTTATGTTTTTTTTTTAATTAGGCTAATCACAGATAAAAAGAGTTAAAATACAGGTATTACTTCCATAGCTTAATGACACCGTCTCGCGAAGCTGATGCTATATAGATTTGACCCTTATCCTTGCACATGAGCAAATCGGTAATTGCATCATGATGACTTGCCTTGGGCATATCCGGTCCCGATCTAGGACTTTCCTCGATCGAAGTGCGTAACTGTTGCGAGTCACCTGCATTCTTGGGAATGATTTGTTCCTCAATCACCTGGCTGCCATCGATTAGACGTGCACTAAATAAACTTTCGGATTAATATATGATGCAAATATATAAATCAACAAGAAAAAACTTACTTATAGTTGAAGGATACATTTGTCAAATTATCATTGGCAGCTGGAACTTTCAGTGCCGAGTTCTTTGGCGTTCCAATGTCCCAGTATCTGATCCGCTGATCCGAACTGCCCGTCAATATAAATGGTGATCCATCGACAACACCACTCAAAATTCCACAATTCGTTGCCGTATCATTGAGACTGGTGTTGGTTAGCACCGGAGCTGAGCTGGCCCACAGCACCGTTTGACGTTGACCCGTCTCAATGTTCCACACGGATACCTCATTATTTGACTGCGAGGCGGAAATCAAATACGATGGCTCCGTGGGATGGCAGGCGACTTTTCTTATCCACGAATCGGCCGGATGCTTGATCTCTGTTATGGGCAGTCGAAAACGCAGATCCCAACATATATGCTTGCCCCCACTGGTGCCGGTTGCCAGCCACGAACCCGTGGGATCTGCACATATGGTCGTAATTACACCATGTCGCAGCTCATTCTGTAAGCGCCAGGCGCTATGCTGCATTCGAGTATCCCAGGCCACGATGCCGCCATAAAGTGTGGCATAGACGATGACACTTTGCGCCGCCTGATCATACGCATGCATATCCACAACAGGTCCATCATTATACTCACTGCAAGGAGAAAAAGCATATAAGAAATTAACTTAAGCAAAAATTGTGTATTTCGCTTCTACCGACTTCTGATCCAATGCCTGTTGCAGCGTCATCTTGGTGGAATTGCGATCGATGCGCATGATGAGTAAACTGCCATCCTTACCACCAACTGCCAGGGATTGTCCAGCATCACAGGCGGCCAGCGCATAGATGGGCGTTTGGGCGGAATAAACCTGACGTGATTTGTTTATGCCCTGATTGCCATTCAGTTTGCTGCAGTCCCACAAGCGAACAGTGCCATCGATGCTGCCGCTGGCAAAGAGTGAGCCATCGGGACGCAATGGTGCCAACTTAATCACCGACTCGGAATGCTCATGGAGATGGGCCACCAGGGTGCCATTGAGACGCCAATTAGAAGGATATGGCGTCACGAGTTTATCATAATTGCATCGCTGCGAAAGTGCCAGCACATTATAGCGACGCTTGATCTTAAGCGTTAACGACTCCAAGTCCTTGCAACACTCCGACGAACGTTCCAGCGCGTAATTACGATCCGGCATCGTATATTCACCCAGTGAGGTGGCAGCACTCACTGTAGTCGTCGGTACGCCTAAAACCATTACGCCAGAGGCTGGACTTCCGGAAGAGCCAGCGGTCAAGTGTGGTGTGATAGCTGCATCTGATGCCGGGGACACCAGCGTTGGAGCATGTGCTTCGTTCATACCTAAAATCAAGTAATCTTTGTTGAGATTGACAAATTTATAATCTTAGCTTATCTTACGATTATCCATTGGCATTTTATTGGACTTATCCGCCAGTGGATATTCGTGGCAGGCAACCTGCTTGCGGCTAACAACGATGCGCCCATTGGCCTGAGCGCCATCATCAAGGTCCTGCATAGACTTGTGCTTGAGGGATATGAGAAAAGGTTTCATTGCCAACAATTGCATCTCAATGGTCTCCGTCAAGCCCTCCGAATTGAGTCGTCTGAAAAGCTGTAGTGTTTTGGAAATGTGAGTGGTTCGCTTGGGAACGACCGAAATTGCCAAATCACTTACATTACGCAACGTCTGTCCCATGTCCTCCAACTGTGGCTGGGCACTTTGTCGCACATTTCCACGCATACGAACCCGATCCTCTAGGGCGCCCACAAATTGCTGAATGTCCTGGAAACGTAGCACGCTGTCAAAGATTTGCCTGGGTATCGGCGGCAGCAGGCAGTCCAGCAGAATATGTGGCTTCTCCACTTGAATGAGCGGCGCTTTTAGGAATCTACCAATCGCCGGCATAATCTTGCACTGCACATCAATGGCGCTCAGATTACGCGCCGTTGTGGCAATCATGCCGCAGATTTCATGACGCACCCACAAATTCGGATGGCATATATAACAGGCGGTCTCATTAACAATTTCCGTCACAGTTGGTTTCCTTATGTGTCCCAGTTCAATTAAAATTGTCACAGCTCTTATGGCCTTGGCAATGACAAACTCCTCGCGATCAGTGAATCCTTGCTGCAGCAGAGGCACCAATATATCCGATGCCTGCCAACCCACATAGCCAGCAACACCAGCGATGTTATCATAGAACGCACCTCTCAGATTCTTATCATCATCATTGAGGTACGTCATTATGTGCGATAGAATCACATCATTGGCTTTCTCCTTGCCAAAAAACGCGCACAAATCACAGATGCCCGACTCCATTAGCGTCTGCTTGACAATGGGTTGTGAGTCTGTCAACAAGCTGAGCACCGCCTGGCGAAAAATGTCATGTAATTCATCTAACTCTGACTCATAGCGTACAGTTGGCATCTCATTCGGTGCATTCCTTTGCGTTTCCTCCAAGAAATAGACGGCACTCTTTGCCAACGCTGCAATATTCCGGGCAAATGCAACACGCACAATAACTGCACTCGATTCACTGGACAGCTCGGTGATGTAGAGTAGTATGTATTCAGGAAATACACTAGCATTACTACGTGGAATGTCCTTGACCATGCTGAGGCAAGCTGTTAATGTCTCAATTGCTTGAACCTGCACCTTGGCAGTTGACTTTTGAGCCAAATTAAGCTAAAATGGTTGAAAATTGAAACTTAATTATTATCAAGATTTGTTAAACCCTCAAATACATACAATGTATGGCAATATGCGATCCAGTATGGTCTCCGACGTGGTATACTTTGACAGCTTTTGCAGCAGCTGCAGTGCAGCAATTTTTGTATTGGACTGTTTAAGGCCACGAATGCAGGAGGTAACCACTGTGATGATTAGGATGAGGCCGTCTTGTTCCGGTGGTAGACGTTCACATTTAACCGGATCTTTCTTCTCCATATGCTCTGCATCCTCCTCGCTGGGTGTCAAGTCCTGTGCTTGTGTCAACACCTTGATGCAGTGTCCAATATCCTTGTGCAGACATTGAATCTTATCATCTGGCGACATTATGGGCGACGATGAGAACATTTGCAAATACGACTGCAGAAATGAGTAAAAGTATTCTGGAAACAGTTGATCCCGTTCCTGGGCTAAATAATCCTCAGCGCTCAGGCGATTCGTTGAGTTAATGTCAATCATGGATGCCAGCAGATTACGCAAACGCTCATTCTCAATCCCAGCTAAATGTTTCTCCACCAATTCCCTTTCGCCGAGCCTATAGGCAAGCAGTTGCGACAACTCAAATGGAGCAGTTCCCTCTGTCCATAGCTCCAACAAGGCACAACTGTAAGGCATATAAAGAATAAGTAAACTTTAGTTTCAAATAAAAATAATGACTTACCCAGCGGAGAATATATCCATAGCCGGCTGCAAAGTGTTCCCTGCATATGGGGTCGGTACAGGGTTAATAGAATCAGAGTGTATAACCGACATATTTGCATTATAGGGATCATCTTCCGATGATATCGTTTTGACAAAACGTTCTGGAGCGATATAACAAGTGCGACGACGACTTGTATCAAAGAAGTAGGTATAATCAGCTGGATTATCTTCTGGTAAATATGTGGGCTTAAACGATGCAAAATCCGACAGTAAAATCCAATTCCAAGACGTTATTAATATGTTCTCCAGCTTGATATCACCATGACAGATCTTTTGCTTGTGACACTGATTCAAAGCGCACAAAATTTGAAAAGTTATCCATTTCTTCTCCAGCACCGTTAGAAACGGACGCGTCGATACACGATCATAGAGACTATGCTTTACATACTCCCGCATTATATAGGCTGCCTTGTCAATGAGCTAAAAAGATGCAATGTGTATTTAATTTGGCAAACTGAGAAAAAATCTAATTTTTACAAACCTCTACCCGTTGAAAGGGCAAACAATTAACGGCATTCGCTAGCGTTAATGTTTTCTTGATGCTCTCTAATCGATCCTTATGGTCCTCTAACGGTAATGTTGGATCATGTTTGACAAACACTTTGACAACAATGAGACCCTCGTCGGTTTTAGCTTTGGCTACTTTAAAGAAACGCGTACTGCCCATGCTGTGAGTGGGTGGATGAATAAATAAAACGTCATTAATAGTCACATTCATATGTGTTCATATACATACTTATGTACATATATAGATTTCATATTGTAGTCATAACCCAGCTGTTTAATTTTCTACTCACTTCAGGTCAAAAATGATTTCGTTGCCAAACTGGCCCGAAAAGTAGTGTTCCACTGCATAGATCTGCGATGGTGCAATGCCAACCAATTGATTGCCCATTTTGCTGGCATTTGCTCCTAAATGCTAGCCAAAACAATCTGTTTATTGCTATTTGTTTTGTTTTTTGTTTTTAATTAAGGAAATCGAGCCACCACTTCTTGTTGGTGTCTTTTCGTGCAGGGTTGCCAAACACTACAACAATTTAAGTGTTAGCAAACGTATTCCTAACAGCTGTTCGGCGTGCACAGCCTTAGCAACTGTTATCGATTTATTTCCTACACGCGCGCTTAGCTTGCTTTTAAATACATATACAAGCGATAAGAAGGGCATACGTAAGCTATTTATAAGTTCAAAGACCTAGCAAAAACTGCAATCTCAGCTTAAATTTGTTTAGAAAATCGTATAAATTGTAGAAGCACCAACAAACAAGCAATAGTTTTATTAAGCGTTTCATTGAATTGCGTATTATGCATTTTTCGTATACTTTACTGATTGCCTGTGTTTTGGGACTGGCTCAGGCTGGAACCTGGAGACAGTCACAGGACTACGTCTCAAGTAGTGAGGAAGCCAGACCCAGCTGGACACACAGGCATGCAGATATGTGGCCCTGTGATGTAGCTGATTACCCAGAAGCCTATTTGCTCATCCACAAAGTTGAGAAGCGTCTGGAACGTACCGACAACAAGCAACTCAAAAAGCAAGTTATCGAATACGTCGTTAACCAATTGAGACAATGCAAGATGGGCAACACAATGGACGAGCATTGTGTCAAACGCTCGATTGGATATGCTATGTCCTTCATCAGCCACCATCAAAATAACCTGCTTTAAATAAAGTAAAAATTATAAAGCTCTTATAAATCAAAACAATCTTGACAAAAGTCGTCACAAGCAGCATAAACAAAATTATTTGAAAAAAACCCAAATCTTATATTTCAATATCAAAATAAATAAATGCATGCATGGAAAAAATAAATATAACTTTAACTTAATGTTGATTTCTCTTTGAATTTTTTTGTAGTTTCTGTTCTTGCTTGTCGAATTTCATAAATAACATATCCTTTAAATGTTCCCTACGCATATCCTCTAGTCGAAAGCGTCGCAGTAAATCACGTCTATCAAAAATGGCCATTGTTATATCCTGACAATCACGTGAGGGCTGACAAAACGTCCAACTACCAAAAATAGAGTCGATACAACCACATTGACGACAGAAACCCACGAAGGTGCCCATCAAATTCGAGTTGACTTTTCGGCAGGATATCGTTATGGGTCCTCCTTGTATACTTAATGCGTTTGCCGTAAATATCCAATCGGTTATGTTATCGATCATATCATGAGCACGGGGTGGCAACGTTTCTTGTATTGTTATATTTAACGGTTTAACGGTTTCAACTGGAATGCTTTCGGCACGGTCCCTAATTTCAGCTTGAGTTATTTTTGCACATTGTCGACGAGGTTTTGGTTGACAGCATGTGGGTCTATTTTCTTGTGCAGCGGATGATGGATTATCGTTTCTGATGTTTATTCGTATACCTAGCAGGGTTGACTCCCAGGAGCCTGTTAATTCACAAGGAGCACCTGATAAAGAGCAAAGTTATATATATCTATATGCATTTCAAACCTTATGTAGTTCTTAGGATTCAGCTAACCGTCTGTTGGTTCGGCAAAGCAGCAAGGTAGTTTGTCTTGTGTTCCCGGATTCAAGCTAACATCCTGCAATGCCTGCAAACGTTGCAGAATCTTTTCCAACATGGGTGCTAAATTTGCAGCTGGCGCCTGTTGGATTTGAGGTTGGATTTGAGGTTGGTTTTGAAATTGGTTTTGAAATTGGTTTTGAAATTGGCTTGCTTGAGCTTTGAGATTCGGTGTTGGGTTTGGTATTTGGCATCCGTTGGTCTGGCTAGCTTTTTAAAAATGTTCGTTAGACAAGAAGCTAGCTAAATCATACACTACTTACCCAAATTGGAATCCATGCCTGCTATACGTTGAGCCATCTCCACGGGTGAAACATTCATTTGCCTTGCCATATTCTCAATCATCTTACCACCGCTCGCATCCGATGGCTGTCCAAATTTATTAACAAGAACTTGAGGAAATGCTAAATTCGCGGGTGTCCCTTCGAAATCATTGGACAGGCTACGCTTGTGCGGTTTTTCCACGTTCATGTAACGATGCCTGGTTTCGAATATTCGAAGAATGTGTTGCAGTTGCTTCTGGTTTTTGAACAGTGCAGCTGTTTGTGTTGCATTCGAAAGCATAGAGTTATTGTTAAGAGTTGCTTGTGTTCCATTTGATTCCATACTGATTAGTTTTGGAAATTCTTTTGGTATGATCTTTGGTGCTGGTGACACCAAATGTTTAGTTTGTTCTTTGCCACCAGGTCTCAGTAGTGGTACATCATTCCAAACCATTTGCCTGTGCTTCGAATTGGATAAATAATATGGCTTTAGGCCGCCATTCATTTTATTTTCCTGGTTCAGTGTCACCTTTTTGGGCAGCTCATTATTCTTTTGCATCAATGCATCTGGCAATACAGCTAAGTTGGTACCGGCTATCCCCTCACAATGACAAGGTACTTCTAAACTAGATACTTTCCCATCAGCATCTAAACTAGCTGGTTGGGTTGCTTCACAGTGGCATGGTTCAGAATCCTTAAATATTGGCGGACCTACACCATCTAGGGACATTTTAACAGGTTTCACTTCATCGCAATGACATTGAGACGGTCCTTTAAGTAGGTCTGCGTTGAGGGATTTACGTGGATGTTTGTCTGCTTGTAAAATGCCATTTAGTTTTTTCTTATACTCCTCATAGAGACCGCCATTTGTTGCATTCTCCACATTTGGAGCTACACGCTTGAACTTTTTCGAGGCATCTAAGTTTTTCTGATTATCATTTCCTGTTTGCTTGTTGGCACTGATAAGACTTGTTCTTTCAGGAGTCATTTCATCATTGATGGCTTTGACAATTTCATCCACAGGATTCGATTGCTTAAGATTCTCAACAATGTTCACGAGCTCACTCAAGGCATTTAGGCGAATTGGTTTCTTGTCGCCAAGCATATTAAAACCCTTTCGCTCTGGCATAGGTTTGCGCCAGGCATTCACAAAGTCCGTATAAACCTTATTTAGCTCTGCGATACGCTCTTGAGATGAATCGATGTTCAGTGGTCTTGCTATTGCCTTTAAGGGATCCTCACCTATTTTTGAAGATATCTTCACTTTAACGATGCCAGGATACTGCTCAGCAGGATGATTCTTCTTGCTATCCTGCACATCGTCAACTGTTTTCAATCGCACACATTTGACCACACTCGGCACAGTTCGTTCACTTATATCATCAAATTTTAACGGAAGAGAGGTTTTCAGTTTGCTTTTACTTGGGTTTTTATCGATATCCTTAATCTTTTTAGCCGGCAACGCTGCTTTTACTTCTTTCTCGAGTGCCTTTTGTGACTCAACAAGTTTCCTAATAGAATCCGATTCATGGTCTTCTGTTAAAGAAACTTTTTTGCCTATCTGGTCTACATTCAGTTTAGCCTCACCAGCATCAACCTTATTGTCCGCCAGCAGAACCCTGTAGGCCGAGTAGAGACGAGGTATATCAGCTTTACTGTTCGTCATTCGCTTCCAGTTGGCTGCGTCTCTTTGGAGTGGATGCTTTTGCAGTTGGTCAATTTTCGTAGCATTCGTTGTTGTGGTCATCGATAGAAGTAACAATAGATAAAAGATCGTTATTCGTAGTTGTCGATAGAGAACATACCAAGCAGACATTTCATTTTGTGCCGCCAATGTACATCAAACATTTAGCGAAACCGCACAAGCTATTTTTTGATATGTTTTGCGTTGTGTATATTTTTTATTCAGCTTGATAATACTGATGTTATTTACAGTCCGACGTATAACTCAAAACGATTTAGTGAAAAATTAGCTAAAGCAATGTTTAAGTTCTGAATAAATATAAAATTTGATCGTATAAAACAAAATATTTGATTGTTTTATTTTAAAAATGTAAATTCAAGACTTGTTCAAGTTAGGTTCATTCGAAATTTTGGTAACCTCCGATTCCAAATTAGGTTCATCGGTAGGCTTATCACTGATCTCCATATAGGGATAGTAAACGTTGACATGGGGAACAAATGACTCTTTGATAACTTGCGGCGATGTCCAGCGCAATAAATATTGTGGGCTTCCCATTTTCTCATTTGTGCCAGTCATCTGGCCAGCACCAAACGGTTGCTTTCCCACCATAGATCCTGTGCATTTATCATTGATATTCAGATTGCCCACATTCGATTTGAAGGCTTCGCAAGCCTCCTGAATAAATACATTGTCCGTTGCGAAAACGGATGCCGTTAGACCATGATTAATTTCCGCTACTTTATCCAAGACATTATAAAGCTGATTATCCTTGTAGACATGAACACAGAGTATGGGTGCCATAAGCTCATAATGGCAGAGAGGATCATCTAAATTTTCGACTTGCACGATAGTTGGATCCACAAAGTAACCCCTTCCTTTGCTACATGTGCCACCAACGAGTACCTTACAGTTGGGATTATTATGTATGTACTTCAGATACGTGAAGATACGTTCGTAAGCCGCTTTGTTGATCACAGCTGAGTAAAAGCAATCACAATATATTGGATCGCTGACAAAGAGTTGGCGTGTTATGTCGAGCAAAGGTTTCTCAATCTCTGCCTTCCATCGGGAGTGGGGCACATAGAGCATCGAGCAGGACGAACACTTCTGTCCAGCATACTCAAAGGCAGCTCTTATGGTGCAGGCTACGGCAGCATCGGAATTTGCCGACGAATGGACAAAATGGAAATTTTTACCACCACAATCGCCAACCAAGCGCGGATAATTCGCATAGTTATCAATATTTTTTCCAACCTGTTTCCACAGCAGTTTCAGAACATCCGCCGTACCAGTAAAATGTATGCCAGCGAGCTTGGAACTTTTGGTAATAACCTTGGCAAATGAAGTTGGCTCAGCTGGTATAAAATTCACAACACCATCTGGTAGTCCAGCCTCTCTCATGGCCTTGAACACAAACCAATTGGATAATATGGCCGAATCGGATGGTTTCCACAGCACTGTATTACCCATCAAAGCTGGCGTATAGGCCAAGTTACCAGCAATGCTGGTATGATTAAATGGACTGATTGCTGCAACAAAGCCGCTAAGACCGCGTAATATCATATGATTTTGGCACTTGGTGGGACAATCGTTAACGGGCTCATAGTTGGCTATATCACGCAGGAATATGGGATTAATGCGCATAAAATCCACTAGTTCGGCAACATCCATCTCTGCCTGACACAGAGTTTTTCCCTGACCCAGCATTGTTGCAGCCACAATTGAAAAACGATATTTCGTTGCAATTAAATCGGCCGCCTTTTCCCATATAGCAATACGTTCGCTTAGTTTAGTTTTATCCCATATCGGCTGTGATTTAACCGCTGCTTCAATAGCTGATTCAATCGTCTTAACATTGGTGTGATTGTAACTGTTCGAAAGATTATATTAATTGAATAATAATCTTTACTCGATTTGATAATAGAAACTTACCGGGCTATATGGAGGTGTATATTAAAAGGCAAAACCTGCGCCATATCACATTTATCGTAAATCTCCTTGCCATTTATTACAATTGGAACTGACTCGATTCTTTTTAGAATTTCAGACAGCGCTGCTTTAACTTGATTTCGCTCCTCAGAACCCTTTTCGTATTTAAACAGACGCTCATTCTCAATTGGCAGTATATTAAAATGTTCCGTTCTTACATTATTTTGTGCGTAGTGGCGAAAATTAAATCTAATAATTAATTTAAAACAAGCGGTATAATATTGTGAATATAAAAAAAAAAAAAATACCGCCAGTTCACAAAAATATCGCTTGAGGTGTTGAGCGGTTATTGGTATTTACTTAGTCTGGCAGCGCTACTCACAGCAACAGCTGCTTTTATGTTGATAAATGTGCAGCGCCAAATATTTTGCTCTTTATGCAATAACAAAACAATTGGTTTTAAAATATATACATATGTAAATATGCAACTTACGCGAATCTTGCTGAAGCCCCGAGCCTACGAAGTGCTAACAGCTTATTTGAAACAGTGCCACGAGCCATTCTGGACGTCATATTTTGTAAAAGTAAGTAAGACAGGCAGTCAAGTAAAAACTTTAAAACACCTCGAATTTAGTTTAAGGATGTGGAAAATGATCAGCGTGGAATGTCCCACTTCAATTGGACATTGGAGACCGGAACAAACTATCATATATTACGCACTGGTTGCTATCCGTATATGAAGTATCATTGCAGCAAACGTCAATACGAAGATCTTTCACTGGAGGACAAATTCTTTCGCTTTCTGAAAGTGATCAATTTGGGTAAGCATAAAGACACAGTTTAAAGGTATGATGGAAGTGTTAAAAAAAAAAATACACACTTTGTCCCAGGCCTGCCAATGCTCTTCTATGGACTTGCCGCAATTCGTCTAATTAGCCACAAAGAGGTCGTTCGTATCAGCGATAAGGTGGAGGTGCCAATTTATTTTTTGTATGCCGAAGATAAGGGGTCACAATTTTAAAACTTAAATTTACTAGCTCCAAAACTCTGAAATAATATGCTTGGGAATGTTGCTTTTTTCTAAATTTACATAAAAAAGTTGACTAAAGGGAATAGATTTCGCAACTGTAGGTGGAAAATTGGAAGAAACTTTAATTTTCGTCCGCTCACATTAACTTTTTTCACAGCGTATTTGGGATATTAATTCTAGTACATATATCTTATATGCATATTGTCCAACATTAACAATATAGCAACTTTGCAACAGTTTTAAAACATAAACAAAACTTAATCAGAAGCCTAATTTTTGCAGTCCGTTGTAGGATTCTCGCAGGTGTCATCGTAGTTGTCCAGTAAAAGAGGCTCCAACAAGGCACTAAATTGACTTAGCGAGCAAGGTGCATCACATTTGGGTATGCTCAGCTCCTTGGGGAACTTGTCCTCGCTGTTAAAATAGTATACCAGCTAAACAGAAATATAATTAATTAATATTTATATCCATATTTTCTTCTCTTTATTACCTTCACTTCGAAATCTCCATCAGCGAAAGATTTGCTGTGATGCAACTCAAAGACCAATGCAGCTGCATATTCCGGCAACTTAGCTGTCTGATCCAATATTCCTAGGGAATTCATGACATTCACAAGCGTTACATCATGCCCTGAATATAGAAAGATCTTGCGGTCTGGACTAAGATTCTTTCGTCGTTTGTTTTGCATTTTCTTAAGTATTTCAGTGAGAAAAGCGCCTCCCTTAATCCGCTTCATCAGATGTGTCTCCGTAAACAGAGCATAGCTTCGTTCGGCCAATGGTCTAATCTCCTCTGGATATATATTCTCTGTCCAATCGGGCAGCGCCAGACTAACTTCCTCCTCAGTTTTTAATGTGGTATAAAGAAGTTCCACATCCAGCACAGTGGAAATGTTCTAAAAGATAAATTTGGTTAAGAATTTCGACATCCTTTAGGAAGTAGTTGTTTTTTTTTTACCTTTCCCGAATTCTTGGCGAGCAACTTGTAGAGCGCCTTGTTGTCATCGTTTAGCTTTTGTAGCTCTGGTGGCGGATTTTTGTATAGCTTTTGTAATATGTTGTCATACTTTGCACAGGGTTTCTTTTGCGCTAAGAGCTGTGAATGATTTAAGGAAAAAGTTGTCAGTTTAAATGTTAGGTTCTTAAGAGAAATACTTACAATATCATCGTGGCGTGCAAGTGTGTTTATGGCCACCGGTTGCCAGGGTATTGGTAGCACATTGTTGTTATCCAGCGGCGGCATGAAACCAGCCAAAACGCTTTGAGCGCTCATCTAAAAGATAACTACCAACTGATAAGACAAACAGTTTCCCTTATCACCAAACTCAGACTAACTAAGTACTATATATGTATATATATATATTTAGAGTTAGACGCACCACACAGCGTTCCGCGGCGGAGCTGAGGACATGCACCTGCTGCTGTGTATAAATACTATTCGATGGCAACAGACGATAATAGCGCATGCGCAAATTCCGTCCCAAGTTAAACGATTGCAGTGTGCCCTTCTAGGGAGTGAGAAAAAAAAAGACAAACATACGTTATAGAGTTGTCATCTTTTCTATCCATCTCACCTGTGTGAGTGCACCGAGTCCTTCTTGCCAATCGTGAGCTGCATGTGGATCGTTCGGGTAAAAGCCGCTCGGGCTCTTGGCACCATGACGAAACAGCTGTTAAAAAAAAACATACAGAATGAAAACAAACGATTTTGTTAAGCCGAAATTAAAATGTCCTTGGAGTGGCGCTTGCAATGTATTGTATTTTGTCAAGCGTATGCTTACAATTGATATCATGCGTAGCTTTTTGAGACCCTGCTCGTCGTTGCTGTCGCCAAAGACAAAATAAGACATCATTACAATACATAATGCGCTGCCCAGTATTATAACTGATATTTTGGTGCCACGCCGTGATTTGCATTCTAACGGCGACATTTTAGCTGTTGTTTTATTTTCTGGCTGCAGCTTAGTAATGTTCTACGTATGTATGCGTGCATGCACTAGGGCACTTTAGATATTTTCACAGCCTAAAAATAGTTTTGTTGTTTATTTTATGTTATTGCTTTTGCGCGAATAAACAGCAACAAAAACAAAAACAACAACAGCACTCAACGGAAAAGCAACACGTCAAACAACAGCAAAATCTACGCGACAACTGAACAACAACTAAACATCAAAAGCTGCTTTTCCCCCAAAACTGTCAGAGAGACAGAATAAGAGAGACAGAGCAAGTGTGAGTGAAACCCGCGCGCCACCACTTTAACGTGAAGAGCGCCAGATAGTGCGCGAAAGAGAGAGTAGTCAAGCATGTGCTAATAATCAAATTATGTAGCCGTCGTCAGATACAAGCACCCCAATGGGAAATTTAGTGTACCACATATTGGAACATGGCCAGCTAGTTATCATGCTTATATCAAATATATATATTTTTAAGCTTTGGCGATCATTTTTGTCAATCATCAATTTTGATCCACTTCACATGAGATTATTAAGTTTGGATTAGCTAATATAGCTGTTTTTTTAAAGCAAAATCTATCTAAACTAAAACTCGGTTATATACATAGAAAAATATATTTTTTATTTATTTTTTGCAGGCTTGTTTATAAAAAAAATATATGTATATGTGTGTATTTGAATTATTTGTTCATGTATACTATATGTTTCCAGAAACAGGACTTTGGTCTGGTTCTAGAAAGTTTCTTTTGTATCAAAATATGTTTGATTGTGAAATGTATAATGGCAAGCCTGCATTTTAAAGAGAATATTAGTTTGCCAAACATATTAGGAGTTGGCTCTTGGTTGGTCCTCTTCGGATTCACTGGTAGGCTCCTCCACCAAATAACCCTCCTCGGCACAATAGATATTTTTTTTCTTGCCACTTGGTTTTGGCTTATCATCCGTTTCCGTTGCAGAAGCGTCTCCATTTCCGGTCTCATACTCATTAGCTTGATGTTGATCCCCATTGTAGGAACCGGGATTGGGCAGTGGGTCGTTAGAGGGTAGCTGCTCTGCTTCCTGTTCGCAGTACTCAATGATAGTGTGCCTTTGACGACATGGAACCAAACCGTAGATGAGTTCACCATTCTGCTCGTTCTGTTCGTTATCCATTGATGAATGATCTAATATATCAGGCTGATGATATCTTACGTAGTTTACATGCCGCGGCTCGTAGTTTTCCTCAAAGGCAGCTTGCAAAGGATACTGCGTCGGTTGCATCATCGGTCCAAAGCTAAATTCCCGATACTCTGGCATCTCGCAATATTCGTAGTACTCTACGGTAGTCGTGCGATAGCCATGACCCGACATAACAGTCTCAAGTTGATAGCCTCTGCTAATCCTCAATTGCTCTGCTCTCTATAGGTTCGCTCTGGTTGACAATGTTCAGGAACAGTCGCGCAAAATAGATACGCACCCCGCAATGCCGCAACAAATAGACCTGCAGATATAGTTCAAAGATCATCAGAGCTTTAGGTTAGTTCACCAATAATTGTTAATATTAGCTAGTTTTTGGCTTGTTGTTGGAGACGTTCTGACCGGAACTGAAAGGCGAGAAATAATTTTGAATTTCATGTAAATGTTTAAAATTTGAACGTAGCAGCATACTACTCGGAACTGAAATTTACAGTTAGTTAAAACTAAAGACAAGTTTTTAATAACTTTTTTATTTGTTATTATTATAATCAAGCTTAAAGTTAAACACAGTCTTTGGTTCTACGATTTATAAGCGTTTAATTTAACTCTCTCCCGCCTTAAATTTGTCAACTGCCACCAAGGACATAACGTTCCGTATCCAATTCCTCATCGGAATATTGCTGTTCTATGCGCTCGCACTCGCTGTGCTTGCTGCAACGTTTATAGATCATATATCCGCCCCAAACACTGAGTGGCAACAAAGCCAATCCAAGTGGCATGAGAAAGAGCAACAGGAACTCGCGAGGATCACTGACATCGTCGGTGACATCCACCTCATCGCTGGTATTGTATTCCAGCCAGTATTCCATATCCTCATCGGGTCTCAGTACCTCCAAATAGGCTTCCCTAATCCTATATCCACAATAACTAATTGCCACGCAGGCATAAAATCCTGCATCCCTTAGCCGAACACTGTTCAGTATGAGCTTGCTGAGATAGATCTGTGGACTGATGAGCTTCTCGGGTGATGTTGGTAGCAACTCATAGGTTCTACCATTATAACGCACAATATGAGCACTAAAATTTGAAGAGGTGGCTCCACTTGGGGGCTGTGGCACCTCTGCAGCTGGCACATAGCCTCGACGAAACCATTTTATAGTCAAATGCTCCTCGCTATGCACCCGACACTGGAACACAACTCGGCTGTCTAGATTGACGGTCTTATTGCTTGGATAGGCATCCAAAAACTCAGGTGCGGCCAAAGAACTATCTAAAGTGGGTGAAAATAAAATGTATTTGAGTTCCACCACCTCCCCAAAGTTACTTACTTTTCACATCCAGTTGATAGGTGCGCACAAGTTGAACATCCACGGATTGAGTCGCATCCCAGACGTGAGGATTAATGCTGCACTTATACAATCCCGAATAGCGTTCAGTGACATTTCTTAGCCACAATTCTGCACGGCAGAGTGTGGATTCACAGGGTAAAGCTGTCCAATCATCGTCTGATTCCAGTTGATAGCAATTGTTGTCGCTGCATTGCTGCAAAACGAAGATACAAAGTGTTATCTATTTTGGAGTTAATCTTTAGATCTACTGAACAGCTTTTGAAGTTTATTTTCCCTATAGAAAGACGCGTTATTTCTGAGTGTACCAGGCTATACATAAAGCCGTTACTTCAGCGAGCTAGTCATTTCCTTACCTTAAAATACCAATGTATCTTAATATCCGCCAGTTTCTGTTCATCGACAAGACCCGTTAGGTTGCACTGCAATCTCACATCATAGCCGGCTCTTTGTTGTATCAGTTCCGTGTTCTCTGTTCGAAAAGTAATGTCAATCATCACACATACATCGTTCGAAAGTCAAAACATTATACCTTAAAATGTAAACTATCTTATCGACAAACGATTGAAAGACAAATGTTAGCAACGCATTCAAAGTTGATGAACTTTATTTTGTGCATCATACAATAGTTTTTTATAGTTTTCACACCCACCTGTGTAATCGATAAAGTATCCAAGTATTGTTGGCAATACACAGATGCCAATTAAGTACCAGATGGTCACAAAATATTGCATTCGAAGCTGCTTCATAATTGTAAATGTCAACATTCCATTCAACAAAACATGCTTTAAGAAGTTTTGCACTTATTGAGTTCTCATTATAGATTTTGGATTTCTATTCGTTGGCCTTCGTTGCCAAATGCATATTAGATAATTCACTTTGCAAATTCAAAAATAATCTAAATTAATTTTTCACACTTTTTGAATTAAAATATTTGGTTCACACAATGATCGATTTGTTTTTAATTTTCTATGTTTTTAATGTAAACGTTTGGTGCTTGATTCAGGTTTTCATTTATTTATTTATTTATTTTGGCATTGCAGTTTTCACTACTCGCTTACCGCACATTTTTCACACATTTAATTGTGCGCTGCCTGAGTGTGCAATTTTCTTTTGTTTATTTACTTGGCCATTTAAAAACCGACTGATCCACATACAATTAGATGAGAACATACACACCTACACCCACACCCACACACTGAAATTAATGTGCTATATATGTATAAGTCCTTGGCTCACATACTATATATTATGGCATTTTGGTATTCCATTATTGTTCAATAATGTACGGGGCCCCCATTTATAAAACAATAAATCATAAATGCGATAATACCCATTTATCACATCGCTACCCACTAAAACCGTACGTTGATAGAAGACACTGAAAACAATAACACAGAGTTGTACTATTCTAGAAATAAATAAACGCACTTTATCATGAATTGCAAAACATAATAGTTTCACGCTTTTTGAAAAATCGTTATAACACTGATTCGTTAGTAGATCAACTCGATACTCGGAAATTTAAACATGTATCTTTTTGGACTGATTGAGGTTCTGCTTATTTAGTTCTTGCCCTGTAGTATAGCATGATCCATTTGTTGGTTAGATTTATTATACTTTGCCCCACATTTGATTGGCATTCACTCAATTGATTTATATGCTATAATTCCTTAGGTAGCACTCGTTTCGTACAACAACAAAATATCTATTGCTATTGATAGATGGACAATTTGTTTATGGTCTGTCCGAGTAAAAGTTTGAAAACTACGCGGTATAACAGGCGCTGAGAAATCGACGACGCGTTGTCGAACTTGGACGATCGACTGCTTGGCGTTGGTTGGTTTTATTTTTATTATTATTATTTTTTTTTTTTAATCACTTCACATCGAAGCACGTCGAACTGAAATTGAAACTTTGCTGATATGGCTAGAGTTTATTTTTGATGAATGCGCCAAATTTGTACACTTGGAGAAAATGATAGAACACTTTGCAATCGATAGGAAACTGAGTTTGAAGTTTGAGAATACTTCAACTTAAGACAGCATCGAGTTAATGTTGTTTAGATCAAGAAAAGTTTAAGATATTCAGCTTGTATTTTAAATATTGAAGTTCTTGAAGTAATTAAAAAAGAGTTTTTAGTTAGATTTTTATATCTATATGAAATGGTTTGAATTATTTAACAACATGTTTTGTTTTCTCTTGTGCTTTTGTTTTGTTTTTCACTCGGTAAATACTATTAGTTGGCACATCGATCTCGGTGATCGTATTGTTTGTGTGCGTCCGTTCGATCGGCTGGCTATCAACAAACTACTGTAATACACGAATCGAACAAGTGTTACTATCCCCTCTCTCGGAAACGAGGTGTTTGCCTTGCTCTGCCTCGCCTCTTGTTCGGATGGTGCAAACAACTAAATAAATGTGTTTTATAAGCAGTTTCGATTTATCGCATATCAATATAAATGCGTAAATATACAGTAGTCGATATAGTGTCCCGATATCGAACACATACATATTTTCGTCTGTATGTTTGTTCATAGCAATGGGACCAACACAGTCAACTATAAGTCTACGTCCAAACACTAAGCCTTATCGCCTATAAATAGGTGTGCTTGTGTGTTTGATTGATAAAACTTCATGTAAATTTTGTATACCCTGTAACAGGTTAAAGGAATCATCTTTGACTCCATGGGATTGATTATTCAAATCGATTAACAATAATTGTACCTTTAAACTTTGAAATAAACAATGGGATAGCGGGGTATCTGTCCGTTACTATTGTTGTTATGTTGATCAACACCCTCGTCATTTGTTTATTTTGGCTGCCACTGCGGACTGTCGTATCTCTCTAGTCCGTTAGTTATCGGGTAACTGAAACCTTATCAATATATACCCATAATAATAAATAGCAGGGAGCCAAGCGGAAGCAGCTTGACGGCAAAAACCCGATGGCGTCTATTGATTGCTGCCAACGAGGACGCCAACAATAAGAACGATTTGACCAAAACAAAGTTCTCGTTCCATTCGTTCGAAACGTTAGCCCAACAAATCCAAATTAATTCCCAATGGTCTTGTCAACAAAGCCAACCAAGACGGTTGCATCGAATAGTGTGTGAGCTTCTGCATAATACTTTACCCAATCGATAAGTTTCAACAAGCTTGTGAAATGATTAAAGCCATTATATACATATAGAGATAGACCCTTCGATGTATGAGACTACAAACTTATATACAATAAAATTCAGTTCAATTTGTTTGTTTGTTGAGGCGCTTTTATTGAAATTAATGCCTTAGTACTGGGACAGATCAAACCACCCCTTACGTTCCTACGATGGAAAACAAAACATTATTATTAGTTTATAGTATTCGCTATTTATACTTTCTAACTTACATTTATCCTTTGTCTTCTGTTCCGTTGCGTGTTCCGCAAGCAAATCCAACATGACTTCAATCTTCAGATTGCACATATTATTCTCCTCCTCTAAGGCACGAAATTTCTTGTTCAAACGCAGCATATCATCAACATCACCCTTTCTTGCCGAATGCATCCAAATGCCATCGGCAAAGCGAAGCTCCTTGTTGCCCAAACTTAAGGATATGTTACGAAAATCCTCAATATCTTCGTTGACCACTGGAAAACCAATATTACAGCGATTAATACGAGCTGGAATTGGTTTCGCTTCGAATTTCTTGTTAAACAATGGCATCTTGAATACGTTCTAAAAAAAAAAATTGTAAACAGAACTTGACCAAACAATAAACGTTACCAGGACAACAATGTTTTGGTCATAGCAGAAAATGTAACAATATGGAATAATTGCATGAATGTTGTCAGCCCTTTTTATTACCTTTTGAACTGTCAAATAAAAATTTGGGTGCTTTTTAAATGTTTCAATAATCCTGCTTTAGCATGACTGAGAAGGCTAGTAGCTTTGCGTTAACCAGGTCTTAACAGAGTCTAGACAACACACGAAGTGATAGTTAAACAAAACTTTTATATTTTTGTATTTTGTATCATTATTCATATCTAGTGCTGAAGAGGTGGCTCTTTGTGTGGAGCGTTTGGTGCAGGAGACTACAGAGGATCTGCGAAAGTTTCGTGCGGAACAGTCTCAGTTGCGTTGCCAAATCCGTGAAGTTGTGAACGAGAACCATCATCTAACCGGCGAAGTGGGCAAATATAAACAGCAAATCATGACTGCCATTAGCTATGATGATTTAAAGCAGCGGCTTATTCTTACCAGTGATGGACTGGCGAAAGCAATGGAACAAATCAGTTCACTCCAAAAGGAACGACATAATCTTCAACAGATTCAGATCTGCTCGCAAAAGACCATCAAAAATCTGGAAACGGAACTAAACACATATCGATCTCAAATGCCTTTAGGTAATCAAGAGAAGGTGAGTCAAAGCATCAAGAAAATATCAAACAAAAAAATTCATAAAATCTCATACTTCCAAGATTGAAAATTACACTAGAGCTATTAAAATGCTAGAGGCCAAAGTGGCAAAACAGCAGGAAGAGATTCGCTCACAGTCAGATATCATTAAGACTCTTCGCGAGAGCAAACACCGCAGCGTCGAGCGTATTGAATATTTGCAAGGCAAGCTGAAGGACCGTCATCGGGATGCCGCCACTCAGGAGGAAATCCAATCCAAGGTAAAAAATTTACAGAAAAACCTTATGGATTGCGAGAAAGCCCTTATTGACAAATGCAGCCTACTCGATGAGAGCGTTAAGCGCGAGGGGGAGGCAATGCGTAAGGTACAAGAAGCTTTGGCCATTAGCGCGGCAGCCCAGCTTGAAAAGGAGGATTTGGAGAGGCGTGCTGAATCCTATAAAGAGGAGGCCACAACATTGGCCGTCAACATTGGCAGCATTATGGAGGAGGCCGCCAAGCGCGTCGACAATGAAGTCGAACAACTCAAAGAGAAACTGACTGAAAAAGATAAGAATATAGCGGCGCTGCGTAAACAGGTTTGTTTGTATCTAACTTGAATTTTGAATCAGCTGAGCACATTTGTGAATATTTATTTTTCACAGCTTACAACTGAAGCCGCAGCTCACAAGACAACAATGCAATCGCTCGATGCACGCTACAAAAGTCTGACAAAAAAACACAAAGAGGCGCTTAAGCAGATCGAAGAACTTGAGGTGCATGTAGAGGATTGCAAGACTCAGCTAATGCAACTAGAGCAATGTGCTAGCAATGACGAAGAAAATAATATGAAAAGGTAAACACAAAACAAAAAATTGTAATGCAAACCTAATCTACACGCAATAAATTTGATATACAGCAAAGAAGAATATGCTCAAATGGCGAAATATTTGCATGCGTACAAAGAGTTAAAAGCAAACTACGATGACGTCTTAAAGGATTTAACAAGTAAATTTGAGATGGCCTATGATAAATTGCGTAAGGAGAAAGGCATTTTGGAGGCAGAAAACGAGATGCTTAAAAACTTAGCTGGTGGCGACGGCATTAACCAATATATGTAACTTATATATGGAACTATATATATATATATTACAGTTGCTATACATACATGTGTTTATTGTACTATACATAATTGTTAAAGTTTTCGGTTTTTGAAATAAATGCGTGTACGATTCAAAAAGCTATGCAGCTAGTTGGGCATTGCGACCGGGAAACAAGCTGGGAAACCAATAACTTGGCTCCATATCCGTTTGTCGATCAATCCAGCAGAGTCCCTCGCCCAATACTTTCTCCAAGGCCTGCTTTGTGCGATAATCGTTCCAGCTAAATATATAAAATCTTTTAGTATTAGCAATAAAAAGTTGATTTCAAGCTCACCCCAAATCCTTCATAAGTTGCTTTTGTGTAACGCAACCGGATTCAGTATTCGATGCCGCATTTAAAATGTTCGTTTCCTCCATGCTAAGCTCCCCGGGAATAGATTGCACCATGTACTTGCCCTTGCCCAGCTTATGGACCACAAAACTGAAAATGAAAAAGGTTTTCATATATGTATGATGGAAAGCGTATAAATTTTTACCCATTGCCAAAAATGATTAATTTTTTGGTAGCCATTAGTATGTCCTCCTTGGTGATCTCCTGATGAACAGCATTTTGGCCACGAGCGGCAATCAAACGACGACGCAGTTCATCTAGTTCCATTAGGCCGCCAGTTTTGTGATTCGCCGCCAGGCAGACTTCTACAACCTGCACACTTAGTTCATAATAGAAGTCTCCCATGCCAAGCACACTCCAGAAACCTTTGCCTGTAGCGAGTGGATCCACGCCAATGGCGGCACACATTTCTTGAAATTGTTTACGAAACTGTGCATTTTTGCGAATATCTTCCTTGTGTTTCATTGCAAACTCCTCCAGCTTTATGCGAAAAACATCCAGTTGTTTGGTCATTTGCTCCAGCTGTGATTCTTGCAAATCCGCGCCTTTATCCTTGTATTTCTCGGCCGCCAATTTTTGCTGCTGTATGGCTCCTAGGCCTGCACGTCGGCGCATTTTTAGCAATTTTAATTATTTTGTTTATTATTCCACAACACAAATTTTTGATCAGCTGTAAAATTGAACAAAATGAACCAGTTTGCTTATCGAACTAATGCTATCGATTTGCATTGCAGCTGAACTCAGTATTGCCAGGTTTTAATCGCCCGCATAAGCTAGATAAAAACTAAGCTATATCCAAATGCAAGAAAAAAAATGCTTGTAATTGTTTATGTTGTATCCGATAGCTAACCCAGCCAAATGCCTCGGACCATTGGCTGAATTCATCAGTAGCTGCTCCGCCCAATATAAGTTATCAAGAGCAGCAATCTATCGATAGTTACCGATAGTATTTCTGACCACCTGCCCCCCGCCTCACCCCTCCCCACACCCCCCTCCCCATACCTTTAGGTCTGCTGAGGCGCTTGCAAACTGCTTTATTTTCCTTCAAAAAGACTGTAATGTGCTTGCTTCAAAAAATTTTCTTATGTTTGGGCTTATAATTCCCAACTGGTTTAGGCTGTAAGCCATACCTTACCCAGACAAATTCCCTTGCCTCTGCCAAAGTGTAAGTGTAAGTGATCAAGAGCAGTTGTGTTTCTTACCACCTCACCCCTCTTCACCATCCCCCCTCTTCACCATCCCCCCTCTTCACCATCCCCCCTCTTCACCATCCCCCCTCTTCACCATCCCCTCTCTTCACCATCCCCCCTCTTCACCATCCCCCTCTTCACCATCCCTCTCTTCACCATCCCCCCTCTTCACCATCCCCCTCTTCACCATCCCCCTCTTCACCATCCCCCCTCTTCACCATCCCCCTCTTCACCATCCCCCCTCTTCACCATCCCCCTCTTCACCATCCCCCTCTTCACCATCCCCCTATTCACCTTCCCCCTTTTCACCATCCCCCTTCTTCACCATCCCTCCTCTTCATCCATCCCCTCTTCACCCTCCCCCTCTTCACCCTCCCCCCTCTTCACCCTTCCCCCTCTGCAAACTCCCTCCTCTTCACCCTTCCCCCTCTTCACCCATTCCCATCGTAACATTCCACCTCTTCCACCTTCACCCCTTCCCCTTACCACCTTCCCCTTCATATAAGTATTAATCGTTTGTTTTAATTTTACTACAATGTGGCAAATTGTAGCTGTGAAAAATAATTAGTATAATTATAAAAATTAACAATTCTGAATCTTATCAATCTGTGATTTTAATTCATCAATGTTAGATATATTTTTTAAGCTCGCTTGTTTAACCGCCACATCAATACAAACTAAGCAGCATTATTCGATACTCGATAACTTTATTCTTATAAGACATAAGAACTGATGTTATACACATCTCTAGTGCATTTTGCATTTTGCGCATTTTTTGCATTAATTTTAGTTTTATTTCTGATCCCGCGATTTATTTCTTGTGCATTCGCAAAAAGAAAACTAAAAAATGATATCAAACCATCTGCAGTTGAAACAACTACAATTTGCTCAGCGAGAGCGATAGCGATTGCTAAACAACTACATTTTTGCCAAGGCCTACGTCCAGACAGTATCTATAACATAAACAACAACAATAGCACTGCCCCCAGGACATTCGTCAAACTCAAGGTTACACACATATATTAAACTCCACATGCTAAGCCTGCAGCTGTCACAACAAACATGAATATACGCTAGACGAATATATTGAAAAGTGAATTCCTACCGTTGCCTCGGCATGTTGTGTTTCGATTCGGAGAAGATGAACTGGTATTATCACGTTTTGGCCCGTCGACCCTATCTGGTGGTCGTTTCCATAGCAGTTTATTGTGTTGCCTGCATAATAGTGGCACTCATACTAAACGAGTTACCTGATTTCAGTGATCCCACCTTGGTTCGTATCATATCATAAAACATTCCTCTACAAATACAGTAGTCGCTTGCTAATAAATACCATAGCTTCAATAGTGTCATTTAATTTTTTTTAATGAGACACAAACCAACTGTGGCACGCGACTACTGTGTACCCAAGTATTAAATAAATTGTACGCATGCTCACACTTGCATACTCATTGCAGGGCTTCGAGACGCGCGGCACCGAAATAGGGAAACGTTTAACGGCCTGGCATAATCTAGACCAGGAAATCGATGGCAATGGTGCACTGTTCTCCAATCCCACGGATCTGCTGCAAAAGCTGCAATATGAAAAGACGCGCGGCGTGCCTCGACACCAGCAGCATCCCAATCATCGAAGGCACAAGAATCAGCGCCGAAAGCACAAAAACAATAATAAACGCAATCGAAAGGAGCACAAGAAAAACGAGCACGAAGATGTTGCCTACCAAATGATGATGATAAACAAACGATTAAAGGCAACAAAGAGTCCACTAAGCGACAAGTGGATGGGCGACAGCGGTGTCTTTCGTGACTACGAAGTGACTAACGATAGCAATTCCTCCAACCTGCTCGAGCCAACGAGGCGTACCGAGCCGATCGAATATGGACACAATACCACCTTTGTGGATGAGGATGAGCATCGTGAGCGTGTGCAAACAAAGAAGAGCACCTGGCGCATGCTAAAACAGGCTGCGGTGCCAAAAGTTGGCTGGTTAGACTCCAAGGTACGGCAGCCCATCGAAGGCTTCTTCTGCTATTCCTCGCCACACAAGACATTTTCGCACTTTGTGGTCGAACGGATTGGCCCAAATGCTACGGACTCTCTGTTTGACTTGAACGGCATGTTGGCCATGTGCCAGTTGCAGGATCAAATAGCCTCAGTTCCCAGCTATCAGGCATTCTGTGAGCATGAAATGTTAACATCCAATTGCTGTCGTCCTTGGTCGCTGCCCAACTATGCCGCACTGTTGGCTAATAAAAGTTCCTGCTTTGATCTAACCACTGAAGATGTTGCCCTGCTGCATTCCTTGCTACTCAACTGCTATGAGTACTTTCATCATCTGAAGCTAGACATCAATTGCAACGAATTGAATCGCTGCTATGCGCCGGAGGAATGCAAACGCAATGATCTTGTCTCCAACGTTCTCAACTATCTAAGCGACTATAATTTTATCAAGCCAAATGTAAGTAGCTTGAAAATCTGTTTTAGCATTTTAATTAAACATACATCTCTTTATTTCTTTCAGGACACGAATGTTTATTTAAAATATGCAATGATCTTTTTGCCAGTTCCACGCTCCAATCGTATCCTACCGCTCTTTCACGAATGGGAAAACGTGTAAGTTTGAAAACAAACCTGTAACTAATACTTGCGCAGAGTATAACGATCAATAGGCCCTGTTGGCATTTTGCCATCCTTAGCCGTCACCAAAGCTGGCACACAGATTGTCTCATAGTAGGTGGACAAATCGTATTTGCGAAATAGTTTGCGCATATTTTTAGCAAAGTTTTCCTTTGTCATATTTAAGGGCGATGGACGAATGTATAATTCAGCACCAAACTTGTCTTGCAGTTCATGCAATCGATTGTAGTAATTGCCATAGGTGGTCAGAATATCCTTTGATGAACGATTCGGATCATCCATATCCGCTTTAATCGTTTTCTGACTGCTCAGCGAAACATAATCATTTGGCGAGTAGCTCGAACTGTAGACAGTCTTACGCAAATCTCTTAGAAAACCTTCAACTTGATCGTAGCGCACTGGAGGACACTCAAAGAAAAGCTTGTAGATATTCTCATTGCACCATTTGGTGCGCATCAGAAACTGACGATACTCTTCACGCCAATCCATGGCGTACGGCCAGGTGCGTGTCTTCTCCTCCAACGAATTTACTTTCAAATTATTCGCATAATGTCCAGAGACTAAAGCTGCATCGGCTTGATATTTCAATATCTTTGACGGCTTGTGTATGCGACCATCGGCCATATGATTTATAAAGTCCTTTTTTGTCACAGTCTTCTTCTTCAAGCATGGTGGCAGCAGCTCATCTACGTTCACATTTGCCAATCTTTCACTGCGCGCCTGCGCTTCCTGTTCGGTGGCCATGTTTTAAAATTGTATATATAATGCTTAATTTAAATTTCTAATATTTGAGCGTAACTATAATTCTGATTGAAAGTAAACTAGATGAAGTTTTTCTTGATTATTTATCTATCTAATTTTTACTTCTTTCTAGCAAGCTGAGCAATGAGCTTGTCGATGTCATTGCTATGGATTTGGGTCTGGAGAATGAACTTTTTAGCGAGCTACTGCTTACGGACGTTTGGCTTGTTTCGCTCGGCGGATTGTTTGTAATGTCGTGCGTTTGGCTGTATACAGGATCCGCTTTTATAACCCTAATGTCGAGCTGTGCCATTTGTTTCTCGCTGGGATTGGCATACTTTATCTATACACTGGTCTTTGAGTTTAGCTTTTTCCCCTATATGAATCTACTCGCTGTTGTTGTGATCATTGGCATTGGTGCTGATGATGTTTTCCTATTCCTTAAGATCTGGCAATGTGTGCTGGAGGAACGATTTAGTAAGAGCAGCACAATGAATACACAATCAACGCTGCCAACGCCTTTGGAGCACAATGAGCATACGGAAACATTGGAGAACCTTATGGCGTTAACCATGCGGCATGCAGCAGCATCCATGTTTGTCACATCAGTGACCACAGCGGGAGCATTTTATGCCTCATACAGCAGCTCAATAACGGCCATCAAATGTTTTGGGTAAGTCGCTTGTTACAAAAAGTTAAATGTAACTAAACCATATCTTATTTATTTTTTTTTTCCAGAATTTTTGCAGGCACTGTTGTGGTCACAAACTATTTTCTAATGATCACTTGGCTGCCCGCATCGGTTTCAATTATGGAACGCCTCTTTGCTAGCCGCATTTCTTGTCAGCATCATCTAGCACAGAAATTAATTAACGCCTGCATGAAGTCAATTAATCGATTTTGCGAACTTTTTGAGGAACGCATTACACATAGTATTATGAACTATGCCTGCTTGTGGCTGATTATCTTTGCATTTCTTGGTGTATCGAGTGCATTTATTGTTTTCTGGTATCCGGGCTTGCAGCTGCCAGAGAAACCCGATTTTCAACTATTTGTTTCCCATCATCCCTTTGAAGTCTATACAAAGCTTAGGCATCAGTTTTGGTTCGAAAAGCCAATGCAATCGAAAGAGAATTTAAATATGAGCATGAGCTTCGTTTGGGGTGTACAAGCTGTAGATGATGGCGATTATACGAATCCGCATTCGTACGGCAATCTGCACTATGACAATAATTTTAATATATCAAGCAAACCGGCACAGATCTGGTTGCGTAACTTTTGCCAAAATATGCGACAGCAGCCATTTTATCAGGCCACATTCGGATTTTTGCTGCCCAATTGCTTCATTGAGAATTTTATTAGATACATGGAGCGAAGGTTAGATACATTGTTGACCTGTTCTTATATATTAAGTGATAACCGTGTTTTTAATTTGTTTTAAGATGCATTGATGACATGGACACAACAAGCGCAGATCGTACACCCTGTTGTGATGAACAGTTTCCCTACGAGCCACACATTTTTGAGCAATGTTTACCACAATGCATCTCGAACTTGTGGGAGACGAGCTTCTATCAGCCAGGCAAAGCTGGCCCAAAGTTCGCAGCAGGAACCGCTCGCCTCGATGAGTACCTGAATGTCAGCAGCAGCAACGAGAGCTTTGGCCTGGAATCCACATCTACACAACTGCTCGTCAAAGCATTGATTGTTGAGTTCGATTCGAATGTCAGCTACAGTACACTCTATGCCAACATTAAGGCATTTTATGAGAGCGTGGAGAGCTGGTTTCAGCAGCAACTGAGCACAGCACCAGTGGAACTACGTGGCGGTTGGTTTATTAGCGATTTAAAGTTCTACAATGTACAGGACACACTGACGCATGATACACTCGTTGCCATCGTTTTGGCCATGGCTGCATCGCTTGTAGTTCTCCTGTGCTTCACCCTCAACTTGATCATATCGATATATGCCGTCATAACCGTCTCGTTGACTATTTTCAACACTGTTGCTGTACTCATTCTGCTCGGCTGGCAGCTTAATGTCCTAGAAAGCATTGCGGTATCGACGGCCATTGGTTTGGCTGTGGATTTCAGTTTGCATTATGGCATCCACTATCGCCTGTCGCCCTCAAAGGAACGCAATGCAGCCACACAATTTGTGTTGTCTCGCATCATTGGACCGACGGTTATGGCAGCGGCAACGACTGGCTTTGCTGGCGGCATTATGATGGCATCAAATATATTACCTTATATACAAATTGGCGTCTTTCTGGTTGTAGTCATGGTCACCAGCTGGCTGTATGCCACTTTCTTTCTGATGAGCCTTCTCAAAGTCGCCGGACCGCAGTACGGTTTCATGCAGCTTAGTTGGCCGGCTTGGCGCAAACGACGGACTGCAAAGTCTAGTAAATTTTATGAACGGTAAGTAGGATTGTTTATATCTTTTTCAACTCAAATGATATATATATATATGTGTCAATTTTTTTTTTTTTTGTTATCTCTGATAGCAAACCGAGCCAAATAATTGCCACTGAACAACTGCTAACACCCACCAGCTCAGCCATTGTTGAGATGGCCAATTCGGAGACACATGAATTGGAATCTTTGAACTCGAGCAATCAGATAAAAACCATTTCGGGCACAGAAAGTGGCCACGCGCTTTCAACGCTACCCACAGACTTTGAGCAATCATTTCAAACGACGCACTAGTGCGGGGATTTTGAAAAAATGTGCAAAAAAGAGAGCTATTTACTTTGTCTCGTCAGGATGCTGCAAATATTTTGCATTTTTTATACAAGGACAAGGACTATTGTGTGTATTATCACACAGTTCTGTATTAATATATATATACCATATTATATGTATGTCTGTCTACCTACATATATATAAAGTCAAGAAGGCAAAAAGTTTGTGCAAAAATGAATATATATTTGCGACTTTTTGCAACTACTATTTATTTGCTATATATATATATAAAAAAAAAAGACTTCAATACAGTTGCAATGCGCGCTTTTATACTTAGTTGTTGTAAACGTTTCGAGCCAAGTTGTAAGCTCTACTTTATTTTGTAAACTGAAGCAATTAGCGGAAGAGTACTGGGTACGTCCATAACTGTACGACTGCATAATGTCGGTATTATTAGTTTGTAGCTCAAATACAACAAAAAGTATGTAATTGTTTATATTATGTGTATGTATACTATTGACGTAACTTAAATGTAATCAAAAAGAAAAACCTATTTATACTCTGAATTTTTATTAGCTGTTAATTAATGCCAGCCAACTATGTTGAAAGCCGGCCATTATAGTGTATGCTATATCTGATGTACTAAATGTGTGTTGTCTATCCTAATAAGCTCTAAATGTTCAAAAACAAATACGCGCAACACACTCACGTTTGTAATGTAACCATGTAACTGTGATATACAGAAGGTGACAAAATTGATTAATGCAAATTCAATGTTTAAAAACAAAAGTAAAATTTGATGACCTATTGTACTTAACTACAAACTGAAAACCTTGTACTTCCTTTAATGAACTTATATTAAAATGTGTTAAAATGATTTAATAAATGTTACTTGTAAAACAATTATACAATTAGGAAGTGATCTTATGTTATAATTAATTTGAAACAACAATTTGTCTATTACTTAAATTCCTTTTTTAGTTCAAATCTCAAAGTTATTTGTGCCAGCAATTTTCAAAATTGTGCATTCTACTGCAAGAGAGAATGAGGAATTTTTGTTTACTCAATGAGAAAAAACTACAAATCAAAGTAGGGTCTAATTAAAACGAGAGAGCAGAGTTTTAAATTCCGCTTACAAGTATTCAACGATATCGCATTTTATGGATATATTTGGACAGCTTTGGCCAACAACACTACGGCCACGATAGTTAGGACTCTTCTCTGTCAGAAGTTTACGAAATATGGGCAATATAGCTGTCTCGCCCTCAATTAATTCCGTCTCAGAGCTGGCACCATAGATGGATGATGAATGATCGGTTTTATTGCGATGCTTTCGCTGCTTGTCCGGCGCCACATTTGGCGAGCTGTGATGATGTGCCGCATGCTGAATATTGGAGTTACGTGTAAATTTACGCGTCTGCGACTGACATTGTTGCTGCAACACTGTAGGCGTTGGCTCCCTTTCCCGCTCACTGTCCGTTTCGCTTTGGCAGACGGTGCCCTTTTGCGGCTTGGATCGATGCTTATTGCGATTTTTCTCCGAGACAGAGCGTTGTATGGGCGAAGTGGTGCTCTGCTCATAGGCCATCACGTGTCCATGCTCCAGGCAGCGTTGTGGACTCGCGTAGGTGCGCTGCGATTGCCTTGAATGCTGCTTGGCATGGGAGAGTGTATGTGTGTCCCACAGATCACTTTGCGAGACAACAAAGTTCGATTTGAGTGCGGCGCCCATACTTGTACGTCGATGATCGGATGTAGTGGGAGCTGAAAGCGAACATGCAAAGATGTTATCTATCTATAAATATCTTTAATCTGTATTATTGCCGTACGTACTTTTAATAACGCCTGGCGTTCCTGGTTTGCTGTGCGGACAAACGTTGCTTAGCTCCGATTGTGAGGTGGATATATTCGTTGATGAATTGCGATGTGTGCTGCTATACTTTGGCTTAGCGGTGGGCGTCTGACTGCCACTATCATAGTGCCTTGAGGCATTCGATTGGCGACGCTCTCGCATCGCGGCACAGTCGTTTGGAGCACGTTTGCCGGCACTGCTAGTAATGCTGCCAATATTGGCATCAGTTTGGGCCGACACCGAATTCCGCTTTTCTACATGTCGATGATGCTGATGTTGTTGCTGTTGTTGTTGTTGTTGCTGCTGCTGTTGCATTTGTTGCTGCTGCTGCTGTAGATGCTGTTGGAGTTGTTGCTGTATGGGCTGCATAAGAGCTGGAGCATGATGCTCGACAATTGATTGTTTCTTCTTTTTTGGTGGCAGTGAGGGTGCCAGAGTTGTGGACTGCACAGAGACAAAGGAGTTGTCCATCTCGACATGGGTGGAGGTGATGCTATCGACAGATGTCAGCTCAGTAACTTCTAAGTGCAAGTAAAGAGCAAATAAGATATAAATTTATTGAAAACAAGCAGCTATTTTTCCCACCTGTTGTACTGGGCATCTCTCGTCGCACTGGTGGCGCCGATAATCTAGCTATATCTTCGCTTAGTATGGGTTCCATGTCAGTTGCGGCACCTGTACAGGTTGCACCATCAATCCATTTACGCGCCTCTGGCCCCAACTTACGGATAAGTGCCTGCAACTCATTCTCCTTCTCCATCAGAGCCTTACGGAAGCGACAATTCGTATTCTTAACATCCCGCAATCTTTGCTCCAGCTCACATACAGATGAGTCCCGACGATTCTTGGACATAGGACGCAGCGTGGCTCTCACTCGCTTGTCCACAACACCCTGAGGATTACGTTTCAATTCGACGAGCTACAATTTTGATCGTAAAAAAAAACACAGATTAGATTAGTTAACTGCTTGAGGAAACTTAGATTTCACAGCAAGGATAAATAATTATTGGACAAAGATTATGCTATAGCAGCAATGTCTATTCTACAGAATACTTAATTTCAATCAAGCACAAAACTTAAATAAAAATGCAAAAAAAAAAAAAAACTAGAAGCTGAAATTTTGTTTCTCATATTTGTTAAGATTTTACCACATTGCTGCTATAGTACATAACAATAGTATGTAGAATAGGACAAACAGTTAAAAACAGTTAGTATGTAGTGTTATGTAGCATTCAAAGTTGAGAATTTAGTAATAACTACTTTTAGTATTGTTTTGATTTGTTTGCTTTTGTTTTTTTTTGTAATGTGCGTAAAATCATTTACTAGTTTTTTGAAAGCATTCGAAATGATTGAGCGAATTAATTATAATAACAACATTCATATTACATTTATACATATATAGATATATAAATATATATATTTGATATATATTTATGTATATATATATAAATGTATTGTTTATAACAGCTACAAAAACTACAAAACTTCCTTACTACCAGTCTTACTTTCGGTACGAACACCAAACACAAAGTGGCTGTTGTACAAAAAATTATGAAAAACGAGAGTAAGACAAAAACTAAATCCTTGCGATCCGATAGAACCAGCGATATAGCAGCGCCAGCAATGCACGTTATGAACACATTATAAACTGAGAAACCAATATGCTTGGAATCATTTAGGGCTGGTATGGAGACATGACGGGTTTCCCAGGCCAAAAAGGCACCAAAAACCTACCAAGCAAATAATGTTCATCAAATGATTATTGTTATAAAGAGAGATAAATAAATAATACGCACCAATAGCAAACCCTTATAGGCATAGATAATGCTAACAAATATAGTCATATGCTCCGATTGGCAATACTCATTCTCGGGTATAACCAGAATGTCATCAATATTTTCATGATGCTGCAATGCATAAGTGTTGAAAGTTTTAAATACATAAACATTGGGATTGAACAAAGCACTAACCTTTGGTTCCAACTGCTTAGTCTCACGATAGAATGGGTCGGCTATTTGCCAGGTGGTTATAATTGCTATATCAAAAAACAGCAGAACGCCCACAACCATAAACAATTGATAATCCTTGATCACCTTCTTGTTCAACTTCAAATCCGTAAAGATCGAATGGACACGCCACGTTTTCGAGAACATCGCACCAAAAGCCAAACTAAAACCAGCCATTAAAATCCAAGCACGAGCTGTACATATATACGGAAATGCAGCTACACTACTCAATGTTGTATCCAGGCCCAGAAATATTATGCTCAAGTAAGTCAGCATGCAACCGACTATAATAAGATTGTTTAAATGAGGACTCGACATCTTGATGTAGCTACAAAGAATATAAGATTCTTCACATTTATAAAAATTATATACACTAAAGATTGAACGAGAGTTTCACCCACCGTTGATTGCGATACTTGATGTTGAAGGCCAGAAAAACGGTGGCTATAATGACGCCAATAACTGAGGCGCTGGCTGACACAATGTATATAGTGGGATTAACCTGACTGTGCTCGATATAGATAACTGTACGATCCTTTGGTGGAGTTTTGCCCACCCAACGCACTGGTTTGCCCAACGTCATATCCAAGTGCTCCTGCTGCGAATGATATTCACCAATCTTTTCCATTTGACCCAACTGCAGTTGGGTTATCAAAATGTTTGCCTTGCGCTCATTATTATAGAAGCGTACGGGACCCTAAGGATTACAAATTGTAATAAATTAACTAATTGTTTGTGTCACTGTCAAAATGATCACTTACCGTAACGCCTTCGAAAGAAGTGTTGCGTAAGGCCTCGAGGAATATGTCTTCCCAATCCTGAACACGATAATCAAAGTGTGTCAACAGATTCTCACGCTTCTCCGCCACATATTGTATGGCCAAGGCAGCAGCCCAAATACCATCGTACGTATAGCCATGAAATCGAGAATATTCAGTGCCACGCAATCTATCATATTCAATCAGATACTCATCAGCGGTCTGTTATTGGAGTTACACAAATATTAACAAATAACAATTTTAAACTCCTAATCACAATTGACTCACAATGCCTGCAACTGTTATGTCTCCACTGGTGGATAGGGGCAACAGATCCACCAAAATTGCGCCCTCTAAGGCCGTTGCGATCTCTTTGACACTGCATTCGCTGTCCTGCGTTATATTCCACCAATCCGTTGTATAAGTGGCCATAATCAGCCATTGATAAGCGCGTCCATACATTTGCAATCTAAAACATAAAAATATTAAATGAAACATAATGTGAAAGGCATAATTTAAAGTCACAACTCACTTAAATGCTTCGCAAAATACTTTGCGAGCAAAATGTTCATTGAAATTGCCCAAAATGATTCGCACATCTTTTTCGCGTAGCTTTTTCAGCGACTCGGCGACATCGTTGACAAAACTTTGGGTCTCCACAACCTCCAGTTCCATAGAGTCTAGATCGGCGACCATATGATTGTGTGGCAGGGAATATCGAGGCTCATTCTGATACACGGTGCCCACCCGAGTCCAATTGAACTCCTTGAGCAGCGCCAGGCGTGGCGCATTAAATGCATTTTCCGATGGCACAACCCGAAAGAAATTGGGAAACGCATCCTTGGTAAACATGGGATGTGTGTCGGCATAGCTCAGTTGGGTTAAATGCCAATGTTTGCTGGCCTTTGCAATGGGATCTGTGACATGTGTGCAGGCGGCACCAAAGAGCATCACCTTATTAGGACCCGAATGCATCATGTCAAAGAAGGATTTGACACCAACAGCAGCATTGCACTGGTAGAAGGATTAAAGTATAGATATCAAAAGAACTTCTCTGAATGCTTTTGCAATTAAAAACCTACCTGTGTATCGTTCCACCACATATGCAACCTGTAGTTGGTAAGGATCTGTGGATGCTCGTTAACATGTCCAAGAGCCAATTTAACACTGGGCATAACTCCACGTCCTGTGTAGGAATTTTCGACGCCATCACCATAGGGAAAAAAGCCAGCTATATAGACATCGGAGCGTTTGGCAGTTCTACACTGCACATGAACCAGGCACAGACCAAAGCACAGGAACAATGACAGAACCATATCTCTTAGGGACAACATGTCGTATGTGTAAGCTTTTAACTATAACGGATTATAATAAACATTAATTAAGACTTCCACTGTTTATAAAAAAGAACCTTCGATTTCAAAGTCAGAGTGACTAATAACAATGAAGAAATTTGGTTCAAGGTGCTGCTGCAAATGTTCAAAGAACATGTCAATGCATGTTTCACGAAAATTCGCACACATGCAATTAAGTGTGTGTGTGTGGCTGTGCGTGTGAGCTTTGTATGGAATGCATGTGAAAAAGTCCTTGGGCCGAACTAGAATATTTAATTGCTGCCAAAACAGAGCTGCAAAAGGTTGTACTTTAGTTTCACACAATCTTTTAATTATTATTTATGCACTGTGTTCTATTTAAAAACGCAAGAAAAACATATCCACACACACACACTTGTACAAGTTTTCACATTACTTTCAGTTCACATTTTTTCAATGATTTCAAAGGAAAATCCTCGACTTTTAACTTTTCACCGAACCTACCCGCATTCTGTTTTAAGTTGCACAACTTATTTAATTACTAAATACATATTTAAACCGTTTTTATTGGTATTTTCACGCAGCTTTCGTTTCGTTTGGCAGTTACGAAGGTCCAAAAAATTGTGTATCCTTGCAAGTTGACAGTTCCGTTTCATCTGACAGCAGTCGTAAGGATACGTACAAATGCGCATGTCCTAAAAATTGACATCCTTCGCTTTGGCTTCTCATTCGCATTGTCAACAAAGTCTCAAGGAAATAGTAAACAAACAGGCAACAGTTGGTTATGTTTTGAGGTCCTTTGTTTTGCTTTAGACATTCGTAGGGTAACGGCTGTTCGACTGCTGTTATGACCGTTGCCAAGGACTACAGCGAACAGGAAAAAAATGCTGCACAAAAGAAAACTTGGAGGTGAAGCCTTGCAGTCAATTATCAAATGAAAATTGTGTACACATCATCATTATGGAGGAATATGCTCCAAGTCGCTATAAAATGCAGGACAAGATTGGTGAAGGCGTCCATGGTTGCGTGTTCAAGGCCATCGATTTGCAGCGCAACGTGGAGGTGGCCATCAAAAAGGTGGCATTAAGAAATAAATTTGGCAACATTTCATTAAATACGCTGCGCGAGATTAAAACCCTACAACTTTGCAATTCAGAATACGTTAGTAAAGTAGTAGATATAAATTATCAATATAAATAATTATAACTTGCATTTGCAGATCCTTAATATTATAGAGATATATCCCGATCTGACGGGTCTGTCGTTGGTGCTGGAATACATGCCGGATACTCTGTATAGCCGCCTCAAGAGCGAAGTGAATCCTTTGAGTCGTCAGCAGGTGCGCAAATATTCACTCATGATGTTTAAAGGCATGTCCTATCTCCATGAGGCGGGCATTATGCATAGGGATATTAAGCCAGCCAATTTGTTAATCAGTCTCACGGATGTCCTCAAAATTGCTGACTTTGGTCTGGCGCGTCTCTATTTTCCGGAAGAGGAGGGGCGTTTGTATTCACCGCAAGTTTCCACACGCTGGTATCGAGCTCCAGAAATCCTTTGGGGCAGTCAGAAATATGGAACAGCAGTTGATCTGTGGGCCTGTGGCAATGTTCTGGCTGAAATGCTGAGAGGAGTGCCGCTCTTTGCTGGCACAACAGATATTGAGCAATTGGCTATTATAATACGTACCTTGGGAAGTCCACGCTTAAACGAATGGCCCGAGCTGACAGCGCTGCCGGATTATAGTAAAATAGGGTAAGATTTTGATACAAATACATTTATGGATATCTAGCTCATATTTATCCATTTCTATAACTTAGATTTCCTAATTCAGTTGGCATTCATTGGGATAATTTGTTTCCCAGTTGCACGCATGCTGTTGAAATTGATCTAGTCTCAAATTTGGTCGTTTATAATCCTAAAAATCGTCTTAAAGCCACCGAGGTAAGCAATTTTACAATCCATGCTTTTGCATACTCAAAAAACTTCCCCAACATTTACAGGCCGTCGAGCACAGCTATTTTCATTAAATTTAAACATTTATTTGTATATTTACAAAAGTCAGCTAAAGTAATGCATTTATGAATTTTCCGATTCTTTATATCTGTAAAGTCGAAATTAAAAGTATTAATTAAATATAACTGATATTATTTATATGCATTTTTTCTTACTTGCACTTCAAACAGGTAAAGAACACTGTCTGACCTTCATCTGCCGAACGTAACTGTAATGTTGCATAGGACATTTTATCGTGGGCACATTTTGGGCACTTGCGTTCGACGATGGGACCGTCTGCCTCTGCTTCAGACTCACGAAGCACCTTCTTATTGAGCTCACTTGGATCGTAGGTGTTGAAATGTATTGTGTATTCCGATTTTTCACCGGCGTAAACTGTGAAAAAAGCCGCCTTAAGACGCGCAAACAAAAAATGTGGTTTTAGAGAGCTTACCATCTGGTGAAAATTCTTTTTTGCAGTTATAGCAAATAACGTTGCCTTTGACTTGCAGCGGCGGTAAAATGGAGCCGCAAGACGGACAAAATCCGGGACGATTATTAAATATGTCCATGCCAAATCAAAACAAATTTTTGTACCGCACGTGCAAGCCAACAGTGCTGTAAAGCGCGTAACACATTTACGTTCGTATATCAATTAGCTTTTGTTTATGATCATATATACAACGTTTTTCACCAAATTTTGCTTGTAATATTAAAAAATACAGAAATTTTGTGACGTGATACACCACATAGCTAAAACACAAAGAATTTGTATACCACAATGCTTTAATCTATTTAGTACATCAGTTTAAAATTTGATTAACATGAATTATTTATCCGATTTTTTAACACTTGTTGCGGTGGCAGTTTCTTCAGCTTCGCTGCCAGTTGTCTCCTCCTCATCATCCTCATCGCTTTCATCTTCATCATAATCATCATCATCGTCATCTTCATCTTCATCATCATCGCCCCCATAGGTGTAACCAGAGCTGCCACTAGCACCATAGCCACCATAGTATCCTCCATATCCTCCCTCTTCGTCGTCGCTGCCAGCACCTTGTTGCTGTCTTCCAAATTTATGAGAGCGTGTGGACATGCTCAAATCCTTAGTAACAGATGTTTCGTAGTTGCACTTCGGGCATGGTATGCCCTTATTCTTATCATACTTGAAGCCCTTACGACGCACATGATCCTCGCAATAGCAGGTCTTGCAGCGTAGACAGGAATATTGTCCTAGGCGATTGCACGATTGACATTTATAATTCTCGGACTCCAGGACTTGGCACGAGGCCTGATGCTCAAACTGATCGTCCTCGCAGAGGAAACCATCGCAAAATGAACATTTAAAAATCCTTCCACCATGCTCCCAAACGCCACGCTCGCACTCCAGACACACTGCATTCTGGAGAGGGCATGTGCAGGCATGGGAGGTAAGGCATTTACGTCCGTGGCACACCCAAGCCTCACAGAAGTCGCAAATGGCACCAACCATACCAGGGAATCCTGTAGTATAGACACCAGGATGCTTGATCACACAATCTCCGGTCTTCAACATGCATTTTATTTTGCCACATTGAGCACAAATCGGCAGACGTTGAACACTCTGGCAAAAATAGCAGAAGGCACGAGATTTCTGCTTCTTTTCGCACTTGTCGCAGTCCATTGGCGCATTGCACGGCAGATCGGCAAGGGGAACCTCGCGTCCACGAATCTCCTTTAAACGTAACTTCTGCTTTTCAGCTTTCTTTCGTTGGCCAGTTTTCTTTTTCGGCATATTAAGTTATGTGTCTAACAAAATTATAAAGTGAACTTATCAAGACCCGTACGGTGCTCAATTCAGTGTTGAACAATCGATCTAATTCGTCTAAGCAACCCGAAGCAAAATATTTTTATGTATTAGGTATACGGGCACACAGCATATCATTACCATTCAATTTTCACTTTTCATCGCTTGCGTGTCGGACGTACGTGAACAGTGTCGTGTTAAAAAAAAAAAAAAATTCATAAGCAAATATAAAAGTAAAAACTTTAAAAAATAAATAAAATGGGCGGTCATAACGATCAAAATGGTAACTCCAATGGCCAGCACGATGATGTAAGTACTCAAAATATTGAAAGAAAAAATATTATATATGTATGTTGGGTGGTGTGGATGTATGCATGCATAGGTAGACACGCGTGTCTCGTCGACCGCCATTTTGAAATTGAGAATTTTTTCATGTGCGTCAGCGCGGGGTAGAGGTTATGTTTAGACTTAAAGAAAAAATCGATATGTGACTTATAAATATTTTTATTTAGGATTCGATTACCGAGCCAGAGCATATGCGCAAATTGTTCATTGGTGGTCTGGACTACCGTACCACCGACGACAATCTGAAAGCGCACTTTGAAAAATGGGGTCAGATCGTCGATGTTGTCGTCATGAAGGATCCGCGCACGAAGCGCTCTCGCGGGTTTGGCTTTATCACCTACTCGCACTCGAGCATGGTCGACGAGGCCCAAAAGGCACGTCCCCACAAAATCGATGGTCGCGTTGTCGAACCCAAACGCGCTGTGCCCCGTCAGGAGATTGATTCTCCCAATGCAGGTGCCACCGTCAAGAAACTATTCGTGGGCGCCCTCAAGGACGATCATGATGAGCAGAGTCTTCGCGAATATTTCCAACACTATGGAAGCATTGTCGACATCAACATTGTCATGGACAAAGAGACGGGCAAAAAGCGTGGCTTTGCCTTCGTTGAGTTCGATGACTACGATCCCGTTGACAAAGTTGTTTGTAAGTACAAATTGAATTATAAATTTATATGGATGATTAGACAGTCCCAGCTCCGCATAGCAATGCTTAATGTGACTATGCGGCGTTTCATGGCTGTAAGAAGAATGTTTGCTCATATTATATCATTGTTAATGTGGCACCCTGTATGCTGTATTGATGAAAAGGTATGCGCCACAATTGGCCAATTAATCATAAATGGAACTGTAATCCTAAATAAGTTGTAGAAACTTTTTTGTAAAGGGTTTTCCACAGTCCCAGCTCCGCATAGCAATGTTTGATGTGTCTGTGCGGCGTTTCATGACTGTAACATAAATGCTGGACATATTATATCGTTGTTAATGAGGCTTCTGTGCCCTATTGATGAAAACGTATGTGCTACAAAAAAAAGTAAATTTTTACACAGTGCTGACAAATTGACAAGTTTGACCTAACGCTTGTACGGTTTCCTTTTTTAACGCTGTAAGATGAATGAAAAGCGTCGGCTTACGCTATGTTATGCGAATGTACTTAAAACCCCTATTCAGCGTAACACGCAGCCTCGTTACATATTTTTATACTCTTAATACATTGTAATTGTATCAGATATTCTGAAAGTAAGTCACAATTTCACAGTCCCAGCTCCGCATAGCAATTTTTGATGTGTCTGTGCGGCGTTTCATGACTGTAACATAAATGTTGCACATATTATATCGTTGTTGATGGGGCACCTGTGTCCTATTGATGAAAACGTACGTGCTACAAAAAAAGTAAATTTTTACACAGTGCTGACAAATTGACAAGTTTGACCTAACGCTTGTACGGTTTCCTTTTTTAACGCTGTAAGATGAATGAAAAGCGTCGGCTTACGCTATGTTATGCGAATGTACTTAAAACCCTATTCAGGGTAACACGCAGCCTCGTTACATATTTTTATACTCTTAATACATTGTAATTGTATCAGATATTCTGAAAGTAAGTCACAATTTCACAGTCCCAGCTCCGCATAGCAATTTTTGATGTGTCTGTGCGGCGTTTCATGACTGTAACATAAATGTTGCACATATTATATCGTTGTTGATGGGGCACCTGTGTCCTATTGATGAAAACGTACGTGCTACATATTCATACACTTATTTGATTACTCTTTCACAGTTCTGACAAATTGACAAGTTTGACTTAACGCTTGTACGGTTTTATTTTAAAAAGCTGTGAGATGAATTGAAAGCGTCGGCTTACGCTATGTTATGCGAATGTAATCATATACCCTATTCAGCGTAACACGCAGCCACGTTACAAATGATATTTAAATCGCGTATATATGCTATTATTAGTTGACTTTTGATGTAACACTCTACTAATTCTTTTTTCTCTCGATTTTTACAGTACAAAAACAGCATCAACTTAATGGCAAAATGGTGGACGTTAAGAAAGCGTTGCCCAAGCAAAATGAAATGGGCGGCGGTGGTGGTCGCGGTCAGGGTGGCGGTCGCGGTGGTGGCGGCAACAGGGGTGGTATGGGCGGCGGCATGGGCGGTGGTGGCAACTATGGTGGCCAGAATGGTAGCTGGGGAAATCGCGGCGGCAATAGTGACAACTGGGGCGGCGGTAACAGCAACTTTGGTGGTGGCGGCGGCGGCTATGGAGGTGGCGGCGGTAACAATTGCTGGGGCAACAATTCCGGACCCTGGGACAACAGTTGGGGCAGCAATGGCGGAGGTTTCAGTGGTGGTGGCGGTGGTGGTGGCGGCAGCGGTGGTAACTGGGGAGGTAGCAATAGCGCCGGCGGCAACGATTTCGGCAACTACCAGCAGGGCGGCTACAGCGGCGGACCACAGCGCGGTGGCGGTTTCGGCAACAATCGTATGCAACCCTATCAGGGCGGCAACTTTGGCAACAAAGCAGGTAAGCAACAACCCTAAACGGGTCCTCTCAACTTAATACTCTGCATCCCATCTTAAAACAAACGAGTGCAGCATGCATGCGCAGTGATTGCTTGATGTTTTTATTAAGAGGGGTTTGTTTATAAAGCTCTTTGTGCATTCGTGCTGTACTCGAAATCTTTTATATTGTAGAAAAATCACAGTATATACCCTTGAAATCTAACTGTCCTGAACGTACATACAAGTTATGCAGTTAGTGGCTTTAGGTGAAAGCTGTGAGGTAAAAAAAAGACGAACTATTAAGTTAAGCGTTTTAGTCTAGTCAATTTTAGTTTAAGCCAATTTTTTTGAGGGTGAGCAGACTTCTCAAAAAGTACATGTGGGCTCGTTCTTTTGTTCTTTAAGGCGGTGGAACCCAAGGCAATTATGGCAACAATCAGGGCTTCAATAACGGTGGCGGCAACAATCGCAGATATTGAGGCGCCCCCAAGAGGTGAGCATAGTTTAATAAAACTTAGTTAAGGACCCTAACAAAAATAAAAACAATAACAATCTTAAAGAGAAGCTAACTTCGGCCAACCGAAGCTTACATACCCTTGCAGAATGCAGTTCTAGTTAAATAAAAATGAAGTTTAATAATACAGTTGTCTGAAGTTAATAGCTTTTTGATAAGGCATCTTGGCAAACAAACTTTTTAATGCTAGCTTACAATTTTTGACAGATTATTCCTATACACAAAATAGCTTCAAATCGAGACTCAATAAACTTGTTTGGGAGGATAGGAGAACTTAGTTAGTGACATTCATTTTACTCTGCAAGGGTGTACCATCGACTTGTTATTTGAGCGATGAATCAAGCCAAACCATATTTTTTTTTTTAATGTTTTCTTTAAGTTGTGTTACAATTTTGTGCGTAGGTTTCGCGCCTATAATTTTTCTCTTTATGTATATCGGCACTTTCCTGGTAGTTTTCTAACAGCATCATAGAACCAAAAAGTATTGAAACTAAATATATTTTTGTTTAAGTCTACCGAATTATTTTATTATATGTTTTTTTTTTTTTAACTAATTATGCCTCTGTTTAAAAACATATTTATTTTGTCGAAAAGTATTTAGAAAATCCAAACAACATTTAAGTACTGTTGGAATGCATTTTAAACAAACAACGAAAAACAATTGATTTAAATAACGTTTCTCATTTATCGACATTTTTATAGGTGGTAAATTAGCAGGTGCTCAGTTTATGCCCAAAAGTCAAAGTCAAGTAAACGATACGCAATTCAATGATATGAGCAACAACTCATATACCTAAGAAGAAGTTTTCCGAGAACATACACAACTCCTCCATACCAAAATCATGAGAGCAGCAGCAGAGAAGATAAAATATCAGAGACACATATAGACAGAGAAAAAAAGAGGAGAGAGCGAGCAGTGCAGGTCCAGTGCAGTGCAGTACAGTCGTGTGAGATTTTGGTTCAGTCGCAAAGTCAGTACAAGTACAGAAAGCAAAAACATTATGTGTGTGTATTATGTTGGAGTGTGTATGATAAAAAAAAAAAAATACATGCATATTTATGTATGTATATGATTAATAAGAGCGATATCTATCAGAAGAGAGTGCAGCGTCGATTGTAACATCAGATGCAGCAGAATGAGTTAACAGATCTTACAATTTGCAAGAGAAGAGAAGAAATGAGAGCATCACACATACGCATCCAAAAGCAGTACACGTACACAGCAAAGCCTGACCAGGATTCGATTTGAGTGCAATTTTGCACAGTAACGATATATATTCATATATACGATTGAAATTCTCTATCTATCCAATATAATCAATAGCATAAATATTAATATATTCAACAAACATTTTGTAGCATATCCGACAAAAAACATTCAAGCAACTTTGTAAAATAGGATATTGTTCACAATTTTTGCAGCTAAAGAAAAAAAAGCTTAAAAACAAATCGAAACGAAAACACTAACGAACAAAAAAATGAAGTTGAAACTTTTTGTATTCTTATGTAGTCGTCACATTTTGCTTTACAAATACAAAAAAAACAAACACAAAAACTTCATGGCGGCAGCCACCAATTTTACATCTAACCTGGCTGCCGTTCACAATTTTCTGATAATCAGTGCAAAGAACTTTCACACACAAATTTATATATATAAAATATATATATATATATATTTAATTGTATTACTACATTTTCTCTAGGCTTAAGTCCTCTCATAAATTAAAACAGAAAAAAAAAAACGAGTAGAGTGTGCGCTCATTTTTCGAGAGTCGTGCACTATCTTAGCATTAAATACATATATTTACACATCTATATATCAAACCATATGTAGAGCGAGGAGGAGTTTTCTAATGCTCCTTGTTGCGAATTAAATAATCTCTCCCAATGTGTGTTTAGTTGTAACCAAATATTGAACAACAACAAATTAATTGTAATCGTTACCTTGTAGCAGTATATCGAGTAAAAGGTCGGCGCAACTAAGGATTTTAATATGTTAACAAAACAAAAAATTAACATTTAAATATAGCAAAAGAAAGATTCAAAACAATATGCATACATACAGCATGGAATTTATGTAAAAATTGACAAACAAAAAAGAAAAGAAAATACCTACAAAAATTAAAAAAAAAAACTTTGTTTAGTGTTAGTGTATTTATTCGTATTTAGTATAAGTTCTTTATTTAGGCATGAGAGGCGCGCAGCAGTGTCGAAAAGAGGCAAGTAAATAAGCGTGTAGAGTCAGTGTAACAAATTCTATTCCAATAATAGTAGCTTTTGTTGTTGGTTATCGTTGGGGCGGGGCACCTTTAATTCAACTTCTTTGATTTCAAATGATTTTCATTTTGGAATGCACCAACAACCACCACCATCGTATATACTCTACTTTGTATTGTCATATAAATTTTGAAAATATTATTGTAATTTCTGTTACAAGTTGGCTGAAAAATAATTACAAAGCGCTGAAAGACGGTCGCCATGCTACAAAACTCAGCCACAAAGCGGACAAAATCAGCTCGGCTATTCAGCGCTCTTGAAATTTGGGTCAGCAGTCAACCTACCCTACCGTGCTCCAGGGAATGGTCAATCTGGGTAAGTGGTAATTTTCAGGTGGCCGACATTGGATTGTAGATTATTCTGCTGCTAACTAAACTAATGATTTGCTTCATGATTTATATAATGTGACTTTATTAAACAAAAATATAAAAAAAAAACAAACCATCTTAAAACAAAAAAAGTGTGTTTTAATTGTAAGCTTTTTAGGTGCAAAAGTGTGTACACACTGGTAATGTTACAGCTGTGCTTGCACTTTTTATCGAAGTTGGGAAGTGGAAGTATTTATATTTGGTGATAATGTTATAGCCTGCAACCTCAATCAGCACTTATATTAATGTGGAAAGCTTTTGAGTCATGAAAAAGCAGTTAAATAATTTGTAGTCATGAATAAGAAAATGTGCGGCTCTTGTATATTTTCAACACACATGCGCATCACTAGTTTAGGCACATTAACAGAACATGTTATTTAACAGAACATCTGTAGTAGTAGCAAAAAAAATCTGCAAAGGTCTTCAGAAGCATTTTAATTATAATTGAAACATTTAAAAACAATAGCTGCTAAGATTAAACACTTAAACTCAGCGTAGAAATCCATTTGTTATGGAAACCAGTCGCAACGTGCAATTTGTGTACAAATACAAGGACTTTGCGAGCAAAGATTGTGAAGTCAAGTTGGATATTCAATTTCCATACGAGGATGAAAGTGTTGAGGAGTTGGTGACACAGCTTTTGGCTCAAATGGATCCAATGATGCGCTATTTGGAAGAGGACATAAGTAAGTAGTGTATAACACAGAAGTGCAGCTATCTCTTATCAAACACTCCCCCAAACAAGATTTAAAGCGAGAACTGAAGTCTTTTATTGATCGGGAACATCAAAAGTTCCACGATGACTATGCGGAAAAACTAATTAATCAAGCAGCCAATGAAGAACTGGATTTGGAGGCAATAGTGCGCAATACGGAGCGTCTGTACAAAGAGGAACTTTTGCAATTTGCAGATCGCGTGGGTCCCACCGACGAGGACATCTTTGCACAGAGTTTCCATCGCCTGGTGCACTCTTCCTCTCTAGAAGATATACTTAAACGTGAGCGTAACTATGCAAAGGTCATATCGAATATGACAGATCACATGGATGCCGAAGTGGAGAGTCTAAACAATTCGCAGCAGCAAGAAATGGACAACCAGATCAATCAGTTGGACATAACAACAACATCGGAAGACATAAATAATCTTCTGGCACAACAGTATACAACTCAGAACTTTGTACGCAAACGCTACGAGTCCGAACTGGAGGCGATGATGGGTCATCAGAAGAATGAGTATCGTGACTGGATAACGAGTCAAGTTAGTCAAATGTTTCAAGTGTCGCCAGTATCCACTCCACTGGGGAATCGCTCCTCCATGTTCGTGTCGCAGCAGCCATCGATGGAAGAGAGCTTCACGATACATTTGGGCTCCCAGCTGAAGCATATGCACAACATACGTATACTTAGTGCTAATGTTACGGATTTGTGCAGTCCTCTGCATGCGGATGAGAATTTAAATGGATTGAATATGGCATTGGGTCTCTATTCGAGCTCTTTGTGCGGCGTCGTGGTGCTGACTCCGTCAATACAAGCCCAAGCCAATAAGAGCATCATAAAGAATGCCAATAAATCGACAGAGTTTCATTTTGATCAGATGGATGTGCAGCTGGAGAAGATTGAAAAGCAGATACGCTCCTTAAATACTAGCGATACAAGCAGCACACCAAGCCATGGCAGTGGAAGTGGTAGTGGGAATAGTGGCGAAGGCAGCGCTTTATCCTCGCCAGTTAAACAGTCTGTGCCCAAGCTCAAGACGGGCGATTTCTTTATAACCAAACACTCAAATCTCTCACAATCGCACGTAATATTCCATTTAATATCCGATGAGCCCATCAACAGTGCCAGCGAAATCAATTCTAGGCATCCTGTGATTTTGGGGCTGCGCAATATATTAAAAACTGCCAGTCGACATGATATAACCACCTTAACGATTCCCGCTCTATTGCGACACGAGATGAGTGAGGACATGACTGTACAGTGGTGCATAAGACGTGCGGAATTGGTATTTAAATGCGCAAAGGGTTTCATGATCGAATCAGCCTCTTGGGGTGGTGCTGAATTGAGGTAAGTTAGCAAGATAAAGCCCTTAAGTTGTTTCTAACCTTGCTTATTTTTAGCACTCTGCAACTGCTATTGCCACATGACATATCCGAGGAGCTGTTCACTACATTGGCTGGCATGGTGCCAAATGTGTTTCGAGTTGCGAACCCCAAAATACTCGTTGATAATAACAAGTAACAAGTTTACACATTCCTGAAGAATTTGTTGACGATGAGGCCTCTATTTACCCCTTAGTTTTAGAACAATACAAGTATATTTGTTCTGTACAACTGGTTTATAAATCTGAGCAAATATAGCATGTAACCATTTTATGAACATACTTATTAACTCAATAATATATTCTATATCTATATAATAATATATATATATCTATATATAACTCAACGTTTTATAATAAAATCGATATATTAAAATACACGCAGCTGTTATGTTAAATATTTCGCGATCATTGTCTAAACTCTGTTGAATTTCTAGCTGAAGTACCAGGCGAACAGAAATCAGCAGCAGGTGTATTTGTGTATTGAATTAGAACAACCAATCAGAGCTTAGAGAAGGGTGCAAGAGAAGAGCGCAAGAGAAGAGCGCAAAGCTGAGTGCGCTCAAGGGCAAGCTGAGCCCTGATTGGTTGTTCTAATTCAACAAAATCACCTGCTGCTGATTTCTGTTCGCCTGGTACTTCAGCTAGAAATTCTGTCTCGATGTTTAACTTGGCGTGCGAAGAAGTTTTTAACTTGGCATACTTTGAGGCCGCTTAATTAATGACCAGGATCTAAAAATGTCTAAAACCGTTGCAGACTTTTGGAAAGTACTTAAAAAAACCATATAAAATATTTTCACTCTTTGCAAGGCAAAGAAAATTCTGAAAAACCTGAAAATTTATTAAAATGAAAATACGCTTTATTCAGTTTCATAGCTACATATATATATTTATTTTTCTTTTATATGTATAATGCTTCGTTTCTTGTCGTTTCGCTCAAAATGTTGTTGTTTTAACGTAAAAACACACTCAGAATTGCTGTAAATGTTCCTGTATCCAATTTCGTCAGTATATTAATCCATAGTTATTATTATTATATATAAATTTTGTAATCAAACTTCAACTACAACACTACTTTGTATAAATACATACATGTATGTATATTTGTTTTTGTATAGGTAATCTTGTGTATTTATGTATGAATTTTACTTCCAAATTTAAGTATTTATCTTTGGTTTCTTTCGACCCCTTTCATGCAAATTTGTGTGTTTTTGTTCATTCTATATGAGTTGTGGGTGTTATTCAGTTTTGTGTTTTCGATAATCTTTTATAATGCTTTAATGTTAATAATGTATTTTTGAATAACTTTGCTTGTTAACTTTTAAATATTTGTTTTTGTTTTTTTTTTCGGAAATAAATATATATATTCATATATATTTGTGTATATTTAACAATTAATTACGTTATAATGTTTCATTTTTAATCAACATTTCGCTGTTAAAGAGTTCTTGTTTTTCTTTCTTTTTTTGTTGGATATAGCCAAGTACGTTGTATGTTTGTGTGTCTGTGTCTGCGTGTTAAATGTTTCTTTTGCTGCTTTGCAGTAGAGAGTAGAGTTTCAGAAAATATTCGACCAGAGGCTTTAATAATTTTTCAGTTGTTGTTGTCTACAGGTCTTCTAAAAACATGGGTTCGTGTGTGTGCGTGTGTCTGATTTTAAAATGAGTGACATGTAGGTACAGGAACGGGTCACATTAAGTGCTTCAAGGTGTCTCTAGGATTACATATGTGTGCTTAACTTAATATCATAGAAAACATTTTTTTTTAATTTTTTTTTTTAAGAATATGCATTCAAATTGTGTAACGTATTTCTGATCAGCTTTGTAAATATGTTGAAACTATACTAGACATTAAATAAATTATATTATTCAGCCCTTTGTCAAATATATTTATGTATGCTTAATGTTTTGTTAAGTATGGCGCTTAGAATTTGATTAAATAAAATGCTTAATTTAAAATAATTGAGTTTGTTCATCGTAACGTATACCAAACTTGATTTGGGAAACTAATGAGTAATTTCATGTGCATTGCATTTGTTTCATTGCTTTTATAAAGATACCCTAGCAAAGGTTCAGTTTGTTTTTTAAGTTTATATATCCGCAAGTGTTTTTTGTTTCGTTGTTACTGTTAAAAATGTGTTTTTCTACGATTGCATGCCAAAAATGTATTCGAAATAGTATGATGAAATATTCTACATAAAATTGTATATGGGTTCCTAAACAGCTTAATACTTCTGCGCGTGCCTTAAACTACTACGATTCAATTGCAGATAGGTCTAATTGGGGTTTTTAAGTTATGATAAAGATGGGATTACATAATACGATTTGTTGTAGTATACTAAAATTGAAACTATCACAAAAAAACAAATACTCTTTTCATAAAGTACATAAAAGTAGCAACTCAATAAATTCATAATATAAGTTACTTTATAATTGAGTATGCAAGTGTATGTGTGTGTCTTTGCCAGTGTATCATGTTTACATTTGACTCTCCTTGCGCCATTGAAATGTGCCCGATTTGACGCCAATGCTAGATGAGCCCTGATTGCTATTCGAGGAGAGCATATTGTTGGTTCTCCTTATAAGTTGTGCTGCCGAATCGAAGCGACTGCGAATAAGTCGCATTGCTGGATTACTAGAGCCACTCCGTTTGCTTTTGCTATACAAAATAATAGAGAATTAGTTTGGATTTTAGAAAAATATTAGTTTTAGTTTAGTTTACCTTGATGAACTGGGCTGATTCTCCTTGAGATTGCCCAATATTATGCGCATATGCGTATCTCGCGCAAAATGATTGTCGGGCAAGGCAGACTTCGAGCCACCATTACTGGGCCCAGCTCTATCATCATCCACAAAAGCATTCAAGCCAGGCAGTTGTCCCGGCGAGCTCAACTCGCTGCTGGGCGAGTGTGGAGGCGTGGCATACAAAGGCGACATGCACTCCATGTCATACAGATCCGCATCGTTAGTCATGTTGCTTGCTGCAACATCGAAAAGTTATGAGTAAAGTATGTTAAAGAAAAAATGAAGCTAAAACTTACCTAGTTGATGCTCGCTGAGATCGGGCAGCACTTGAGAATGACGTTGATGAGCGCCTGCGCCACCATTGCTGCTGGATTTGTGTGACGAACTGGAGGCATGCTTTGAGTTGACCATCAGATTGTTGCGTGAACTTAGTTTGGTTTGTCGCTGCAACTGCTGTGTAAAGGTGAGCGGCGCTTGCTACAAAGAAAACCAAAAAGTTAGCTTATGATAGATATATAATTAAATAGTTTATCTACTCTTACATCGTTGCTGCTGCCCGTAGATTGACTAGAGATGACGCTCTTGCGCTTGTGCAAACTGCTCGTATCCGATTGCATTGTGTTTTGATAGAAATTGTTGGAGCTGTGCGTCGAACTGGATGCATTGAGTGCCTGTAGCTGACTGCCATTGTGTACAGTGGCCGTAGTGGCGGCAGAGCAAACTGAGGAGGCTGATGCGTGTGCCGGATAAGGGGCAAGATTTTGGTGCAGGGGCAATGCCGGCGGCTGATCTGGTGAGCGCAGCATGCTGGCATGGAATTTCGATTCATTGGGATTGCTAGCTTCATCTAAAAGAAGGCAGGAAAAGGTAAGGTAAGTTAGCTATCTAATAATTTACAATCATTGTCAATATAAAGCATAAAGAATCCTAGACCAGTTAACGAGATTTTCAATTGTAGAATAGCTTTTGGTAAATCAAGAACTTCGAACTTTGGTAGGAATTATATTCCATTTATAGTTTCTCTTACTTTTGGTATAGCTCTCAAAGATCTTGAGTATGCTGCTGCGACTGGATTTGGCTGCCAGTTTAATGGGTGTCCTGCCGCAATGATCCGACTTGTAGGGATTGGCGCCAAACTGCAGCAGAGCAATGACACACTGTTCGTGCCCCTCCTGAGCGGAAATGCCCAAAGCTGTGGCTCCTTGCTTGCAAGCATGATCCGCCAGAGCGCCATAGTAGAGCAGGATGTTCATGACATCATGATTACCTTGCCAGGCGCATGAGTGCAACGGTGTACGCGCCTCTAGATCCATAGAGTTGACATCAGCACCCGCTTCGATTAGGGTCTTAACCATATCCGAATGTCCCTGCCAGGCGGCAACATGAAGCGCAGTGCGTCCCTCACTATCGGGTATATTGACATCCACATTCGTCATGTCCAGCAGATACTTGACAATGTCCAGCTTATTCTCGAGCGCCAGAATGTACAAAGTGGTGCGTGAATCCGCATCCTTGGAGTTGACATCGCAACAGAACTTGAGCAAGTACTCAACCGTCTCCATATGACCTTCGAGGCTGGCTAAACGGAATGCCGTCTTGCCATCGTGCGCTTTCTGATCCACAAAGCTTGAGTGGATTTCGAGCAGGGTCTGCACACAGCGTAGTCTACCCTCCTGGGCAGCCAGATGAAGTGCTGTTTTTCCTTCGTTATCGCACTCATCGATCTTGGCGCCCGAGTCGAGAAGTTGTAGGCAAACCTCATGGAAACCCTCGAAGGCAGCATAGTGCAATGGAGTCCAGCCGGCATTATCCCGATGAGTTTCATCTAGACCACGATCGAGCAGTTGACGGACTGTCTCCACATTACCCTGAGCAGCACCAATGCTGAGCACAGTGCGTCCTTCCGAATCCATGCAATCGATGCCACAGCCCCAGAAGAGCAGCAGACGCACCACAGTCGCATGTCCAGCGGTGCAGGCAGCCCACAAGGGTGTACGACCCATAAAGTCGGCAAGATCAGGATCCGCAGCATTCTCCAGCAATAGTTCACAGACCTCAGCATTGCCTTCGAAGGAGCTGACGAGCAGCGGAGACATGCCATCATTGTCCAATTGATCCGTATTCGCACCATGATCGAGCAAAGTGGAGATGACCTTACTATAACCGGAGGAACCACACAGGGCAGCCACACACAGAGCACTTCGTCCATCCAGATCCAAGTGGTTCACATTGGCGCCATTATCCAAAAGGATCTCCACAATATCATAGTGACCCATATACGAGGCGGCAATGAGCGAAGTGCGTCCCTGGCGATCCACAGAGTTAACATCAGCTCCCGACTCAATTAGTAGCTTCAATATATCCTCATGTCCACTCCAGGCAGCAGCGCGCAAAGCCGTACGACCTTCCTTGTCCGCCAAATCAATCTTGCAGGCAGGTTGCGCAATGAGAAGACGCACTACCTCACTATGTCCACCCCAGGAAGCGGATCTCAATGGTGTCCATCCATCGCGATCCGCATGATTGACATCCACACGCTTCATTCTGCCAGTGCCATCGTTGCAGGGTTGCGAGAAACTCAATAAGAGTTTAACCACCTCCAGATGACCATTCCTTGAGGCAATATTCAATGCTGTCTGTCCATTATAATCCTCAATCTCTAGATCGATGGGACTCTTACAGGCATTGAGTGCACGCTCCAACAACTGATGATTGCCATCGTTAGCCAAGATGTGAATTAATGCCTTACCCTTGTGTAACTCAATGTGATGAGAGTCCGAGAGCTGATGGAGTGTACTCGATGCATTCTCATCCTGGCTCTCGTGTGGAGGTTCACTCTGCTCCGAAGGACTAACCGTGCGTTGAGTCTCGAGCAGACAACTCTTCTCACTGGAGAGTAGCAAATCCGCTAGCTCAAAGTCTATGTTCTGCGATTTATCCGACAGCTCGGGTGACATCAATGAGGATTCGCACGAGTTTTGCGCTTCGGCATTATTAATGCCCGTCTCAATGAGTAGCTTTAACATCTTTGCATCAGTTGGCAGACTAGGCTTAAAGAAGTCACACAGGAACTGAGCAAAGGGTTCACTCAACTCATTTGCCAGAAAACGTTCCAACATGCCGCGTGTCTTGGGCAAGAAGTTGCCATCGTTTTTGAAATCATGCTCGCACTGGGCACAGCAATTGAGATGATTGGTGTAGAAGCAATCGCTTAGATTTAGACGCGACTCGAGCAGCATTAAAATGAGATCCAAATCCACTTGCCGACTAGTCAGATACTCGCCCGACTTGATCAGATGATAGGCAAATCGGCGCACTGTATTTGCACACAGCGTATCCGCCACTAGGAGATAATACATGGAGATCATGACATGTCCTTCATTGACATCGCAAATGAACTTCTTGGTGGCAAACTTCACGTCAACCAACCAATCCGCAAATGAGTTGTGAAAGATCTTTAAACGTTGAGCATTCGAATCATACGACAGTATGTTTCGCATTATTTGCAAACGCTTCTCAAACTCCTGGCAATCGATAGTGTAGTTGTGTGTTCTCAAACAGTTGAAGAGAAACAACTTATCCACATAGCCCGAGGAGGCGAGCAGTACATTAAGCAGGGGTCTTATCTTCATGTACTGCTTCTTGTTGAAGGACTTCTGACAGATGTACAAGTACAAGCCGTTGAGAGTGCAGGGTATAAGCTTAATCTCGCGGAAGCTAAAGAAATTATCCTTAATGCCATGCAGGACCTTCTCCAGGTAGAGTATGCAGCCATTGGATTTGATGTACAGCTGATGCAATGATTCAATAATCTCCTTGGTCAACATAATGCTATCTTTAAAGTCGGAGTTTAAGCGATTTATAATATACTCCTGCACATCCTTGACTACATGCGATTTACGTAGATCATCCAATGTGATCTTCTTGAAACCCGTAAACATTTTTGTTATTTGCTTTGTCTGCTTCTTGGTTGTGCACACAAGAAACAACCACTTCGGAAACAAGTGTATATGATTAGAGAGTAGTTCGGCAACGTTGCGACTCTTGTGATTGGTTACGGTACCACGTCCACCCTTCAGTGTTGAGATCAGATTACCCTCATTTATGTAGTTCTCATCAATTGAGTCAATGAGCAGTAGAAGTGCGGTCTTTGGAGGCGTCAGCTCCAGCAATGGAAAGAGCAATGCTTTTTTGAAGCACTCATCGGGATTCTTTTCAATGCTGTCTACGCTGAGGCACTCGAGAATCTCCGGATTCGACATAAGCAGCTCATAATATCCATCCGCAATGATGGTACGACAACTTTTCGTTTTGGGTAAGGGAGGAGGCAGAGTGTTAGTGCTATGGTGCAACTTGGGTTTTTCTCCGGGTATAGGCGGTAGCAATGGTGCAGTTGGTGTGAATTTCTTTTGCTCTACCACTTGCTGCTCTTCAAAGTCAATCAACGGTTCTGCTTCAGCTTTCTCAGCGGGCTCTTCAGTTGTTGTTTTTGTTTCTGTTGATATCGCTGTTTCTGGTTGAGCTTCCTTATCCGCCTCAGGCTTGTCTTCGTTGTGCTTCTCTTCCTCCTCTACCTCTTGTTTGTCATCTTTGATGGCCGCCTCAATTTCGCTCTTAAGTTGTTCGCTAAGCAAGTCGGCAATATCCTCGCCACCCCCTTGCTGTATACTATTCGGCGTGGGAGTTGGCGCAACCAGTTTAGCTGGCGAGGAAATACCGCTACCGGAACGTCCCCGCTTAACTGGTATTTTCGATTTGGTTTTGATGGGACTGCTTTTAGGCACCTCTTTTTCCATTTCCTTCTCCTTCTCTTTGTCTTTTTCCTTCTGCTTTTGTTCCTTTTCGCTGCCTGTGTCTTTGTCCTGTTCACCACGTTCCTGGATTGATGCGGTGGAGCCACCTCCTCTTTTGGGTGGATGTGTGCCATAGTTGTTAGACCCATTGGGCTTGTCCAAAGACTCTAACGGTGCTGGCTCCGATTGTTGCCGTGTAAGACTTGATTTTCCCGGCTTTTGAACCGTCGAGGTGCGTTGCTTTTGAAAACTCTCCAGCTCCTTGGTGTCGCATTCACTGGCACCTCGCTTGAGCTCCTCGATGAGCAGCTCTTCCGCATTTTCACTGAGACTGATATTTTGCATTGCTTCATCCAGCTTGGATTCCTGCTGCTGGAGAAAGGAGAAACCTTCGTCGATGATACGCTGACTATCATCGCGACTTATCAAGGATGCATGACTAAGCAACTGCAGCACAATCTTGCGCATAAACAACGACAAGCTATGACACTCGGGATTCTGGGATTCAATTAGATAGCAGGCCAGCAACTTGCGGTTGAGTATGCCCTTGGTGCCAGAGTTGCCCTTCATGATGGCCTGACATATTGAAGTCTTTCCGGAACCATTTGAGCCGAGCACAAGGCAACCATTATAGCTGGAACTGGATATGGCAGATGCCTTGGCACGAGAAGAAACATAGCCAGAACTACCAGCAGCTCCTAAAGCAACTGGCATGGGTTTCTTTCCCGCCGTACGCTGCTCCAGACACAGTGCAATCTTCTTCAGCACCCACTCGCGATGTATATAAACGCTATTAACGATCCGATGATGATTGTGCTCTATGGGTGCCAAACCATTGACTTCCTTATCCGGCGAATGTTTGCGCTGCATCAACGATTCCAGATTATCAGCTGTCTCCGATGCTGGCTGCTGTTTCCCCCCCACCGACTCTAAGCCATCCTCTTCAGGAGCGGAACTACCATTGGTTAGCTCCAGTGCAAAATTCTGTTGGACTAGATTGGCAAAATGTTCTTCGCGTGCCAGATTCGAAAAACTAGCATTGGGACAATCGCGACCACTTATCTCCAGCTTCTTGTGCACCTGCGTCGTGTCCTTCAGGAAATTGAGTATCCGTCGGTCTTCCAGCTGCTGATTGGGTGTGGCAACAGCTGACGACTGATTGTTATACTTGGAACCACCAACCAAAGCACTAGTCGAAGCATTTGTATCAGCCTCGCGTTCTCCAAGCTCCTGTTCCACTTCATCATTCGCATCCAAATCGGTTACCTGCATGAGATGGAAAATAATTAATAATACGAAGGAAAAACAAGTGGACACGTTGCAGTCGGACGCAACCGATTGTGGTATTCTCAATACCTGTTTAAAAAGGAATAACAAGAGGCCTGATTGCTAAGAAGTACGGATGCAGTAGAGGTGTGCGCTGCATTCAAAGATTGGCTGATGCAGATCTATCGGGGATATCACCAGGTATGTTGCCAACTAATTTATTGACTCTAGCTCAAAAACTGTTCAAAATACATTTATTCCAGTTATTAAAGAAGCGATGGGGCGTGGGCATAGTAAGCGGGCGGAGCATCAAAATGTTTGATGCAGGTCTTTACAATTCTCTGAGCGTAGTAAAATATGAAAAACGAGTAGAAATTCTTGCTATAGTACTAGCCTGGTAGTACTACTACCAGGCGAACAGAATCAGCAGCTGATTGCCTGCAACAGTTTTGTTTTTTTCTTTAATTGGCGCGCAAACTCATTCCGCTCATATATTATTGAGCTTGATTTCGCTCCGAGCTCAACTTTAAACTCATTTCTTAGCGTAGAAAAATGTCCTATTGTTCTGTATGTATGCTTGTATGTTTGCATGTATATATGTAATGTATGAATGTTCGCATGTTTGCATGTTTTTGGGTTTGTATGTTTGAACGTGGTAAAATACGTAGTGTAGAAATTCAAGCAAAAGTACCAGGCAAACCGAAGTCAGCAGCAGGCAATTTTGTTCAGTTAGATCAAACAAACAAGGCTAAAAGAATGTCACAATAGAAGAGCGCAAAGCTGAGTGCGCTCAACGGCAAGTTCAGCCATGTTTGTTTATTCCCTGCTTGTTTAACTCAACAGAACTCTTTACATTCGGTATCGAGTATAACAATTCATCGGTTCGACCTTAAAAGTTCCATATAAGAGCTTTCCAAATAAGTTTAAGTGAAATACTAATGATTTTTACTTGTACAGGATTTCCATTACGCCTATTGGAGTCCCTTAAATTGGACAACTTCGCATCGCAAGCCGTTGCTCCTTCCAGGCGTCTTCTATCGCTGCTCTTGTAACGATCCGATTTACGTAAGGGTGTTGCGTAGAGCATCTCCTTGGGCATATTGCCAGTGGTGACGTTGTTGCCCAACGAATTGGAGTTGGCATTCGGATTTATATTGTTATGGTTCAACAGCACCTGCTGCTGCCCCCCACCAGCTGATGAGGATTTCTGATGATGTTGCTGCTGCTGTTGTTGCATTTTGCGCACGGATTCATTATACATGGCCTGACAGGGCAGATTCTCGTAGATGTCATTGCGCAGATTATCGTTGTCTGTGTGCTTAGACATTGTTGTTGCTATTTGCTATTATATTTGTTGTCGTTGGCTTTTGGATGTCTCCCAGTTTTCGAGTAGTTACACAGTGTGATTATCTTTGCGTTGATTTTGTGGAAATTCGTCTGCAAGTATATTAAAAGAGATTCGAAATGTGAACACAGTTTTTACTTAAAGATAATAACTATTTGATTATTATTTTAGCAAACATTCACTCCAGATAGCTGAATATATTTTCTTATTGAATTTCACATCACTTTGAAGTTGTTTATCGACAAAGTAGCTCAAACAGCTTATGATTACCTCATTATACTTTTATATCTTTGAGATTTACAATATTAGCTCGCACACATTCAACTAACATGGCTTTTATGTTGCCTTAGATTTTTATCCTTTTAGCCTTAACGAGCACTGTTTTCTTTTTAAACTTTACTCCTCGGCTTGTTGCCGTTTTTTATGATAGCCCCACTTCTCTTTTTTTTCTTGTTTTTAGTGTTCTGTGAACAATTGACCTGATTTTGTGCACACTCTTAACCCTTTGGTAAAGCACTTTATTCTTTACACATTCGCACAAACCTGTTTAACAGCCCCGCCACACCCAACTTCTCACTCACCACCCAACACATACGAGGTGGGTTTAGGATGATCCCAAGATGATAGCACATAAAAACAAAGTACACAAAATTAAATCAAAGGCTATAAATGTTTAACGATATGAGTTTTGTGGTTTTACAGGTGTGTTGAACTAGATGCATTTTTGTCCTGATCCAAAAAGTATGCTACAAATATTTTTTTGTTATAGTTTTTAAACAACATAAATTATAAGTCGTCAGATTCTGATTAAAGTTTAAACAACAATGCAACAACAAATTCAACTTGTGTAAAATAATGAAAATCCTATTTCAGTTCAATGTTCCAAAAAGCTATCTAAAGTAAATCGCATTTAAGTCAGAAAGTTTCTAAAAACCGCCCTCGAATGAAAAATTTCTAGTCATTATATTTTTTAGAGCTTGTCTCTCTGGCCATCGTCTTTTGTTCTCAGTTTTTTATCTAAGCCGTTTATGTACAATGCGCGTGGTTTAGGTTGGTTTGGTTCGGCTAATGGGTGGCTTAAGTTGTGTGGTTCATAGGATGGTTTGCTATGGGATCCTCGGTGCTGAATGCTGAGCAAATAACACTCTTTATGCTGCAAAAGTTTTTATTTTAAACTTCAATTTAGTCGTTGCGTTTCGAGCATAGCGCTTGACAGCAGTACGCAAGAGTGTCTTTGTTGATGGCGTGTTGGGGGGGATAATGGGGCGGGCGGAAAGGGGCAAAATGTAACTAATGATGCGCTTGGCGCTTGTTGTGCAACTTTCCGACAGAAATGGAGCAAATTCAGCACGTTCGCTACAATGAAACGACGACTCGGAAACATTAAGGCGCAAACAAGAACAATAGTACACCGAGATAAAAATACTAAAGGAACTCAATTTAAGTTGAAATGACGTCAAATAAAGTATTCTAATGAAAGGCTAAAAGGAGTTAAAACTAATAATAAAGATGTTTGATAATTTTCAATATTTACTAAGTTTGCTTTAGTCTAAGAACATTACACTTACTTTTCTCGCCGTGTAAAAACAAAAACTTTTTCTCAAGAAAAAATAACCACAGAATAAAAATCGATTGGAGCATAAAATGATTTACGACTTGGAGTGTCGCGGTGTGTGACGTTGCTACGAGAATAGTTGCCACAAAGTGTGGCAAGCACAATAACATCGACATTTGATAAATTACCATAATGTGAGCAAGTCAGACGTAAAATCTTTTGATTAACCAACAGAAAGGACACTCAACTCACACACGCACACACAGATATCCAGGAAGTCCAACCATTCGTCAATTTCAAATGAAAACTCGGTTAGAGTTGAATTGCCATCTGTCTGCCTTACAGTTTGTCATTCTGGATGTTTTTTTTTACCGGCAGCCACAATTCCATTTGCTGACCACAATGCCACACAGTGGAAGGACCAAAGACTGTTCGTCTAATCCAATGACCGTTTTAGTCTAATGTAGTTATTGATTTGGGTGTCAGACTGTTGAATAGGGGCTCGGAAAAAAGAGGTGACTTTCTATCTTGGGAAACTTTAAAACAACTGTGCGAAATTCTTTATACGCAAACTTATCTGAGTCTTTCACTTCGTACTTGGGCCGTACTAACAGCAGAACCGCTCCTGCGCCAAGCTAACGTCCACATTTCTGCTATTCAAGTCATTCAAGTTCTATAAACCAACGTCAAATAGCAAGAGCTAAATATGAATGCGGTTTTCTATTAACTTTGAAGAATGTATGTGTAATTTGCATTGATCTATCTGAAATCCTTTCGTTTTCACTTTCGATTGATTTTAAAATTGCATTTCTAATGTCAAAAGGGATTCTGAGAATCGCATTAGCCGATTGTTCATAGAGCTGGCAAAGGTCAAATGCCAAACAGAAACCTAAACCTTAACCCAAAGGAACAAGAAAATGCTCTAAAATATCAATTACAGTATTTAATTAGCTGAAATAAGTTAATTCAATATTTAATCCTGCATATACCGTAATAGAAAATGTTGGTTAAGAGCACAAAAACGTGTCAAAAGCAAATGCTGGCCAATTGGAAATTTGAGAGCGTTAAATAAGTCATCTAAAGCGCTTGGCTTCTACAGAGAGGTTTTTTTTATTTTTTATATTTGCAGTGCGCGCTTGTTGAAAGTTTAATTGGTTTGCTTGCCGGCAATTATGTTAATTAAACATACGTCACGCTTACGCATGCTGCACTAATTTTTAATTAGTTAATGGATGGAAAACCATAAAACCACAACTGTGCGAACTTATAAAAAAAAAGTTTGCTTAGAAAACTTTACGCTTTAAATGCGTCGCCAGTGCTGTGTCCTTTGACTGGATAAAGAAAAAGATTTTAACTTGGGATATGCTTAACGAGTGACAAACTAACGAAGTCTTTTTTTGTTTTTTGATAATAAGAACGAAAAATATCATTACTAAGATTTTTCATCATTAAAATGGTTCAAAGTTAAAAGTGGAACAAATTCCTTAGAATTTAATGAATTTTGGAATTGATTCTTGCATGAAACATTTAATAAAACTATTTTTATAGATTTTTATGAAATTCGCTTGTTCCTTTGATTTATCATTTTCCATTACATAGAATTGTTTATCGAATTCTTCAATAACACCACAAAATTTAACCTCAAATATGTTTACATATTTTTTTTTTTCGGGAAATTCTTGTTGTGCTTCTTGGTGCTGATTTTCTTCAGGTTCAAAAAGCTCAAACAATTATAATTATTATACTTTGATCTAGCTATAAGTCACGTGAAAATCTCGACAGCGTCGAACTAGTAACAAAAGGAAGTGCTCCAAAAAACAAATAACGAAACAATTTTAATTAATTGCGCCAAATATATAAAAACAAAAAGAACGAAACTTTTTGATACAAGAAATGTACACACACACACACACACACAGGCACACAAATGAATATGAATAAATAAATATTTGTGTGGCAGGCAATGAGCAAATGTTCAACGAGCGGCGCATATGTCGAAACAACAACATAGTACAAAAAATGTATCTTTATCTGAATATCTGTGTATTTGCAACAGGCAACAGCTGGCTGAACTTGATCCGTTGCAGCGTGGGAACCTTAAATGTTCCTTGCTGCTGCGTGGCACAAAAATACAAAAACCAGCAGCAAAATAAAACATATATAAAAAGTTAGCACGGCGCAACCGTAGTTTGACGTTTGCCACAGCCGCAACTGAAGTTTTGGACGTGCAATGGGCGCAATTGAAATATTAAAAGTGGAAGCAACAGCAACTCCTAACTCAGGCAAAATTACTGTGAGAAGAGTACCAACTCTATCTTTTCTCAGTGTACCAACAACGCATAGCCTGCCCTGCCTGTAATATCACGATAATTTCCAAAGGATGTCTGCGCAGGAAGTGTGCCATTAATTTATATTCGCATTTCCATCTTTCATTATACTTGATGCTCTTAGTTTATTCATTTTCATGTTGTTTCTGTTTGCCCCTCATGTTTATATTATCAGTTGTTGTTGTCGATTGTGCTGCTGCTGCTGCTGACTTGAACAAATATGCAGGGCAATAAGTTTTCAAAAGCAAAATATATTCCATGCATTACAAATGCGACGCAAGTTGCAAACGCAAAGGAAAAGAACGCAAAAATACATCTTATGTAGAAAATCTCCCTCTCCCTCCCTCTCTTCCTCCCTCTCTCTCTTTCTATCTGTTACTTTTCCCGCAGGCAGCATCCTTGCTCCAATCAGCGGCACAATTGAAAGCACAAAAAGCAAATCAAATATATATTGCAAACAAATTGTTTATCAGTAACAAATGAATATGGTATGTGATAAGAATTTGGATTCAAGTGGATTTGCTTGAACTTTGAGATACTTTTCTTTTGCTTATTGAAGTTTTATATATTTTCAGTTAATCAGTTCCAATCTGGTCAGTTTAGTGCATTAAAATTCGTAGCTGGTTCAAGCGCAATCTTAATTAAGTTACTTACAGCTAGGTTGCGTTTTTAACCAATTTTTTGCAAGCTTCTAAGCTGACTGCAAAGCTGAAAGCTGATTAAGAGCTTGGACTTTCGTTATTGCGCTTCTATTGAATCATTATATTGTTTCCCTTATGTACTTTGTGCACAGGTACGCCCAAAAAAAAACCAGTAAACTAACAAAATAGTACTCGCTTGCTAGATACCCTTACCCAAAATCGAATTCAGAATTTTAGGTTCAATAGCAACATTGAAAATCAACAAGTTAATCAATAACTGAAGTCGATGAACATGGAATATTATGTAAATTTATGATTCCTGGAAGTTGAGTGCCATGTTGGCTTTCGCAAGCATTTACAGGGTATACAGGATACACAGAATTCGCTGAACGTGCAGAGTCTTGTTGAAAAGTCAGCTTAGTGCAATGTGAACAGTTGGCACAGCAGCAGGAACCGAAGCAAACGAAACGTGGAAAACTTTCGAATCGATTTTCTAGTTTGCTGCAGGCATCGGCAGCGAAGAAAGAAAACCGAAAAAACCAGAAAATACAATACCCAGAGACGTAATCAAAACGAATGTTGCACAGGGTTTTTAAAAGCGCTTAATTTTTTGGAATGCAATGCGAGTAGAACGGAGGGGCGGCAGGAGGAAGAGAAGAAGTCCGAGTCGGAAGGATGCTGAACTAAAGTGCTTATGGCTCCCAAAACACCCCAGATTGCTGGCTGTTTGTTTGTTGTTGCTATTGCTGTCCTTGGTCCTTGATATGTGCCCAGGACTGGCATTGTGTTTAGTGTTTGGTTTTGGTTTGCGGCTGTGTGGCTGCAACGGAAGTGAATTCAATGCGGGCACCATCAAAAAAAAAAGGACAATGCATTTTGTGCCAGGATGTTGACAGGGGAGTTGGCAAAGCCAGGATGCGCCTACTTATTCCCCAGGGGCATTTTGACGAACGCTTAATTAAACCTTAATTTTTCATAGCTGCCATGTAATACGAGTGATACGAGTATTCATAAATCATTCAAATGCATTCGTTCTGCTTGTTTTGTATATTGCTTCTAAATGTTGCCAAAGGATATGACAGCATCGTTGTTGCTGTTCATGTCGAGTGTGCCCATAAAAGCTCATCAACAGTGCAACGTAAATGGAGTAAAAGCCTTTCACATTCCTCTTTTCACATTTGCTAAGTTGAGTGCTGAAAGATAAACTGTAAACGCCTCGCCATTGTTATGCGAGCAGCGAATGCACTGAAATTAGTTCAAACTGCAGTTTTATGTTTAGTCGAGAAGTGGTTTGTTTAAACGGGTATATTGACTTTCTGAACATTTAAGTCATGTAAATAGGGAAAATGTATTTAGACTTCAAACCTGATAGTTCCCATTCCCGTGCATTCAGTTTTGTTTATTGGGTATTCAGTTGTTTATCATGCTGCATGATGTTGCATCATTGTCTTTTCGCAAGCTGCACTCTCGTCTCGACCTACGTTTTATCTACGTCAAAATGGTGTCACGCATACAATATTGTCCCCATCTTTTTGAACTTCCCAACCCTCTGTCTCTGTCTCTGTCTCACATTTTGTGTCAACTGTCTGTTGTCGTCTTTGGGTGTTTCTGCTTATTGACATCGTTTTGACAAACAACGCCCTCACTATCTACCTCTTTGCCATTCCCTATGCCATCGCCCTACATGGTTTCATTTTGTTGTGACATGTGCAGAAACACGCACTTCATGAACCTTACGGCATTTCCGTTTCCTCTCTCTGTCTCTTGGGCTTGGCATCGTTTCTTTTTCTTTTTTTGCGAATCTTCTTGTTTGTCTTTCAATAACTGCGTGTTTTTAGTACGTAATGTGTTGCGAGGTGTGCTTGATAAGTTCTTTGACCAGAATATTGTTTGCGATAAAACATTCAATACTTCTTTTTCCATCTTCGCTGTTGAAATGTCACCTACAGATCTTTCGTTATGTGTAAAATATGTCGAAATATGCTTGTTAAGAAACATTTAATCAAATTATAATACAGACAGAATGTCGTAACAGGAATTTTCGGGGACACTCGTCTTTTAGTCCTTACTATATATAGATGAATACAAATGTTGGCGGTCTCTGTGTGTGTGTGTGTGAATGAAGCTATAAAGTATATTTTATTCATTTGCTGCCGTCTGAAATGCTATTGAATTTAAGGACAAATGTCGAAAGGGCATCCTGTTTGGCATTTTCTTTTTTGGCCTTATGCTTTCATTACGCTCGTAATTTAATTGAACTGAAAAATTTAGCCGAAGCCAACATAAAAGCAGCGCATTGCTATACAAGTTGACTATACACTCGAAAAAAAACATTATAGAATTTATTACTTAAATAACTTAAAGGTCGAAGTTCATAATATAGGATGAAATCAAACTCAGGTCAGGGTAAAGGATATAAGTTCTTGAACTAAATGCTCGATGCTTGAGTTGATGACTTGTAAGCCGATTCTGTCACTTGAAGTGAAGGATTTAAGGCCTTGAACGAATCGTAAACAGAATATTGAACAATGAATATTATATTTTATTTTCTTTTCGACTTTAAACAGATGTTTCTTTGAGTGTAGACTTGAGGCGTGTACTTTTGCAGCTCCCTTTTGCTTACTTGATTTAAGCTCGAGAAAATGCAAGCTCACGTTGTCGTGGCTCATGCACAGGACCACGTCCTTGCCGTGTGGCTTCGGGTTTAATTAATGTTGAAACTGATTACATCCACACACACACACACATGCCACGGGCTGAATACGTTGTGTGGCAAGTATGCAGTTACAAATGTTTCTCATTTTGGCATTGATTTAGCTACAGCTACTATGTATTGTATAGCTCCCGCTTCTAAGCTTTCTATGGCACGCTGACAAGTGCCTTGGTGTAAACAAAATGGCAAATTGCAAACAAAGTGGGGGGCGGAAACGTAGGGAGTAGAGCGTGACAGGAAGGGGCGGGCGGGCGTGGTGGGATTTGGGTACGTGCGTAAGCTTTGAGTCAGCTTATTGTCGCTTAATTGCAGCATTTCCTTTCACCTTCCTTCCTCGCCCCCGACCAACTCTTTCAGCCATTTCGAAGTTCGAACAGATTTGGGTGTTGGTCAAGTACAAAATAACCCAACTGCAATCGGATTCAAGTTGACATTAAGTGGATTCTACTTGTACGAATAATAACAATGTAGAGATGACTTTGACATTCAGATGGCGTTGCACATACAACGAACATGTTTGCTTAAAGCTTGATGAGCTTAACTCAAGCTGCTATTTCGATGATTGCAGGTATTGTAAGTGGAAAGAAAAACATATCAAAGATTGAGTTACATGTGTATATAAAAGCAACTATTTGGATTGAAATAACTGATATAGCTATAGAGCATGTAAGCAATTTTATATCCTCATAATATTTATTAATTTTACTAAACGAATAAGTTACTTAACAGTTCTCTTTACATATAATTACTACCTACCAAAATACTCTTAAGCTTTAATGTTTTATCTGTTTATTTAAACTTCCAACCAAATAAAGTAATTTAGCTTGATTTATTGAATAGAAAAAAAAAACAATCAAATAACCCAAATATGTAGTTTAATCTCTTTAAAAAAAAAAACAAATTTACTAAAATCCATTGATTTTGATTGCTCATTCAAAGCCATGAACATACACAAACATATATATATATTTTGAATTGAAAGTCGAACCTGGCCAAAGCAAAATTGGAAACAGCTGCAAGTACAAAATGTGATTATCGTTAATCTGTTTATCAAACTGTTTGCTGATTGCACCTATTATTTATATATATATATTCGTAATAGCATTATTGTGCATAGTTTAAGTTAAATTTAGTGCAGGCAATTTGATTGCTTGTATTGTTGGCTCTTTGCCAAAAGTGTATTTTGCAATCCAAAAGTAGAATTAAACATTTAAAACAAAATGCAATTATTGACGCTCTAACACAGCTTCAAAGAAGCGTGAAAATGTTGCTAAATGCTTTTAAGGCAGCTTTCAATAAATGCCCAACTAAATATTAAATAACACACCTAACTCAATGGATGGATGTATATTAAAGTGCAAATCGAGTTATTTATGAAGCTTAATTTAGTGCAACGGCCCTTTTGCTAATTGCAATTGTAAATTGAGCAAGCAAAATGTCATTTCAATTAGCTGCACTAATTGGAAAATGGAAAATGGGGAAAAAAGCCTGACTGGGCGGAACTAATTTTTGGCCTGGCTAGGCTATACACGATTTTCCCATTAATATGTCAAGTGGTAAATATCGATTGTTGTTTGTGGCCTCATTTTAGTTTGTGACCCACTTAACAAAGTGAACATAAAAACCATAGATGAGGCAATTTTCTCAACGATGCGCTAATCAAAAACTTTTCACATTGATGGATGGATGCTAATGTCAGAGATTCACCCGCATCAGGTGTTCTTGCATAGTGGCTTCGTTTTGGTGCTAATTAATATTAACAACACTCGAATGCACAACACAAAACTAAAGAGCAACACACGCCACAGGCGTCCTAATCATAATCAGCTGCAACGAACAACAAACAACAAACAACTTTCAAAGCCCGACTTATTTTTACCCTTTAAGCATTTATGCAACAGCAAGCCAAATGTTTAGAAAGCAGTTAAGTATTAATTTTAATTTAAGAGAAACTCTTCACTATTTTGTTTTATTTTCCCAAAGCATCAAAGCAATGCAAGGCATAAAAGCTGCATTCAAGTTGAAATGATTTTTTCTAGAAACCGACTTAGAGTCATAGATCTGAGCATTACACAAAGAATATTTATCTATGGCCTTTTGTTTGTTAGATAAAACTATTTACAATTCGGTCAACAATTATATTATACCCAAAGCTTATCAAAATACTCCAGTTCAGTTCATAAACATTACATGTTCTTATGTCAAATTGAATTTATCTCATTTTATGCAAGAAGCCACTCTATAAAGTCATTTCCGGCCTTAAAAACATTTCTCTAGGCACATGTGTTGCTAAAAGTATACCGCAAATTGGCTTGGCCAACTTGAATTTGGGTTAGCTGTTTGTTCCAGTTAACTCAACTGCCTTGACAAAAGGGTATGCACAAGAACAAGCTAACCGGCAAACAATTGTAAACCGAAAATCCTTTTTGTCAGGGTTTTTGCCTTTGATATTTGTTTGGCTGTCGGTTGGGTTTTGGTCGTTGGCTGTCTCGTCTCGGTTGCTGTGCTGAAGTTTTCAATTTGCGAGAAAAGTTCATTTTTCGTCAAGCACAAATTGAATCAGTGAAAATTGCAACCGGAACGGCGATAGAAAGAGAGAGAGAGAGAGCCATTGAAGTCTTTGACATTGATTGGATTAAGCCAAGTAGAGCTGTGAGATGAGTGAGAAGTGAAGTGACTTATAATGCCGTTAAAAAGAGCTTTCTAATCAATGGCAGCCACTTGCACTAATTGCCAAGCAGGATGCAAATGAACTCAATGGACCAGAGAGAGAGAGAGAGAGATGTATGGATAAGAGCTATCTTAGACACACTGAGCGAAAAACGTAAGTAATATGTGCATACAGCCAACTGAAATTATACATAAGTTCTGCTCTGTTAGAGGTAAAGTTTGTGAGGTTGTCGGGGAAAGTCTCTGACTTACTTATTGCTTGTGTCAATATGCCTAAACTGTCATTACTACCTAGATAAGCAATTATTAGAACGACTTGAATGAACCTATAATTTAATTCAATCCCAATAGGCACTTGGTAAACGAAAGCTAGTTGAATATAAGTTTTTCTCACTGTGGTTTTGCAAATGAAATGGAAATAAAGCTTGTGGCAAGATAATACAAATATCAGCATGTTAAACCAAATCGAGAGCAATAGATAAGCTGCATTAAATAAAATGTTGAACTCTATTTTGAAGCAACAGTTGAGATGCAGCTGCCACAATGAAGTGTCGCCTTGAATTGAATTCTCTGCTCTTGTTGCAGCTGCTACTAGTGGGTACATCAGCTGCATCTGGCCGCAACTTAGACTCGGAACTCAATGCAAACTATCTTCAGCAAGTTTTGCTCAATGTAAATGCACAAATTGATCCCTGCGATGATTTCTATGGCTATGCGTGTGGAAATTGGAGTGAAAACTACAAGGACACGGCAAACTATTTGGATATGCCTGGCTATATGGATTACAAATACAATTCACAGCTGTTGAGCGCACTGGAGCATCATCGTCTTGAGGGTGACATTTATGAGCAGCTTTGGGCTTATTATGCATCTTGCCGCGACTTGAAGCAGCCAGCTTTGAACGAATTGCTGCATTTGTTGGAGCAAAAGCTGCAGCTGGAGTGGCCCATCTTTCGCGCGAATCAAAGTGAATTGTGGCGCAATGAAACTGAATTTGATTGGTTGGCAACGTTGGGCAAATTGCGTGCTTATGGCCTAAATGGGGTATTTATCAAATTGGATGTGAATGTGCGACGTGAGAATGGTTCACATTATGTGATTCTATTGGCGCCACAGCCAGTGGAGGCGCCTCCTCTAACTGCACAGGAGATACTCGACTTGTATGTGGCGTTTGGCCTCGACGAGCAGCTGGCCAAAAAGCTGACAGAGAAGCTAATCCAACTGGAATGGAAATTCGGAAATATGACAAGAGATGCAGCTGGTGAAATGTTTGAATTGCACTTGTTGCAGCTGCAACAGAAATTGCCACAAATCAATTGGCAACATTATCTGAACAATGTGCTAGAGGCAACTGCCCAACCCAAGCAGCTGTTGCAAGTGTCATCGTTAACTTTCGACTACTTGCAGCAACTGCAAAATATACTCGCCTCGACTTCAAACGAAACAATCTGTTATTACATAATGTTCAAACTGCTCTATGCTTTCAATGAAGAGCTGCCTCTGAGTGAGAATCGTGAGATATCCTGTGTGCTGCAGCTGCGCGGACATATGCCCCTGGCCATGAACTACCTGTACGAGCAGCACTATTATAAGCAGCGCAGAAAGCAAACTGATGCCGCCTTGCAGCGTTTACAGCGTGAATTGAGCGCAGAGTTCGAGCGACTTGTGTTGGAAAATAATCTGCAGCTGAATGAAGCAGAGCTAGCTTTTGTGCTGGAGGAGCTGCGTTCGTTGCGCCTCAAGATATGCAACATTCCTCAGGACTTAAAACTGAAAGAACTGAATGCTTACTACAAGGATTTGCAGTTGCACGTAAATGATTTCTATGGCAATAAGTTGCAACTGCTGCGTTTCTATCAGCGACAGCAGCAGCAACAGCTTAAGAATCAGCTTGGCTCTTTTGCGGCACATGAATACTATCAACAGGAGGCAATTGTGGCACGCAGTTCATCGCCAGTGAAAATATTTCAGAATGCTGTTCTCTTGCCACATGCATACTTGCAGCTGCCACTCTATGATGCACGCCTTACCCAGCTGTTGCAACATGCCCAATTGGGCTTCATCTTGGCCCATGAGTTGCAACATGCCTTCGACTACTTTCACATTGTCTACGATGCCCAAGGCAATCACAATCGAACGGGCGTGGACATACTTCAGCATTTTGGCAACTTCTCTCGCTGCTATACAAAAGGCAATTCAGAGCAACAGTTGCTCTCGGAAAGCGCATCGGATATTGTGGGTTTGCGTCTTGCCTACGACTCCTACTTCAATGCGCAGCAGGCCGCCGAGCGGGACGCGCCGAAGGCTTTTGGCAGGCAATTAAATGCAGATTATACACAACAGCAGCTCTTTTTTATCAATTCGGTGCAGTTTCTGTGCGCCAATATGGAGAGGATTAAGGCTGTGAATACCACAACAGATGTGGAGCATGGCTTGCACAACGAACGTGTCAATCGCAATTGGCCGCATCACCAACACTTTGCCAGAGCATTCAATTGTACGCCGGGTCAGGCTATGTTTCAGCCCGAACCATGTCGCCTCTGGTAATGCGGAAGTTGATAAAAAAATAGGTTGCATGCGTCTAATAAACCAGAACAATATCGATTGACAATCAGCGATGATTAATGACTAGCTTAAGTCTAGGCGCATATTAAGTGGAAATGTTTATTATACGCATATAAATATTTTAACTATAGCTTGCATATCTATAAATCAATAAATAAACATATCAGAGTGTAACAGCAATGGGCATACAATTAAAAACACAATATATTATAGTAAACTAAATTTAAAGTTCAATATTCAAATAGCCCTTTCATTTTCTACAAAAACTAACAGAATCGAATGACATATAACATCCATATTTAATATCGAAAACACATCAAGATCGTATCCACTAGACTATAACGAATCGAAGAGGATATGAATCGAAGAAGGAATTTTGTTGGTAATTCAACCAAAAATGAAAGAAGAATTTAGTTTCAACATTTGTGATTATGTTGGGAAAGCCCACGGTTTGACCTTGAGCAAGCATCAAACAAACAGTAACAATGACAACAATAATGATAATTTTAACACAACAACAATAAAATAAAACTCAACAAACAATGTGCATAAATTAAGGCACCGGCCTCGCCATTAATATGTAAATGCAACCACGCCCAATATACTTTATGCAATTCATTAATTCATCCAATCTCATGCAACCATCCATCCATCCATCCATCCGGCCAACCATGATGTCAGCGCTGTGCAAATTATCTGCAGTATGCAAGGGTTAAGAGGGATTGGGACAGAAGGGATAATACATATATACAATACATACATTCTATTAAATTTATTGCGATGCATATATATATTTTGAGGGAAATTTATGTGGCCCACGCACGTGTTGCATATTTGGACGCCAGAGACGAACGAGGGACGAACTACTCAAGTGCCACGCGACATAAAACTGTTGCGAATATATGTACATATATGTAAAAGTGTGTCAGTGGTGGCTTGGACGATTCAGGAATGCGCCTTGCGACATATATTCGGGCACATGGGCAATAGGGGCTGGCCATGGTTTGGTCATGGTTTGGTCATGGCAGTTTACTGCTTCTATCCGTCACTTGATACATCCATTTCCACATTTTACACTCGCAATGCGTGCTAAAGTCAAAACAGAGCCAGACAAACAGCGGTCATTGCACAGTGGAGCAAATAGATAGATAAAAAACACACAGATAGGATCGGAAGGTAACAAACAGCAGTTCTTTAAACTCAATCTTAAGAGTGAATAAATCATATAACTAGAGAAAATCTATATAAACCGTTTAGGCTGTCTGAGAGATATTTTACCAACATTATCAAAGTGCACATGTACCATAAGTCGACATCTTTAAAAAGTGATAAACTTTGATGTGTAACGACAATTAAATTTCTTTTATGGCTATTAAAAAATTTGTCCTTTTAAGTTTATTATTTCTTATTGCCTGCCCACTGTGTTCTTTTTTATGGGTTTCCCATTGCACACAAAGAAGTGGCTCGCCCATTTATATTTTTCAAAACAAATGACAGCTGCGGGAGCCATGGAAATGCCGCACATTTGGCCGGTGCCATCTCATCTCGCCAATTGGTCACTTGATACACATTTTGACCAAGCCGGTTCGCCGCTTCTCATCCCATATGTAAATATTATTATATTTTTATTTCATTTTTTAGCCTGCGGGGAGCGCTTCATTCAAACCTTAAGAGGGGAGCGAATGTTTGTCCACGGCTTTTGCTAATTAATGCGAGTGTACAACAAATTAAAATGCAATTCAAGCAGCGCCTGTGGCAGTGGCAGTGGCAGCTGGTCGTCTGTCTTCTTGCCTCGTTTGCAATTTGCTAGCAAATTCATGTGCAGTTAGTTGGCCAACAATTGAGCCTACACACGACAGCTAAGCCAGAGTTAAAGCCAAATCCAGAGCTCTCTTAATGAAGTTTTTTTTTTTCCTTCTTGCTATTTCTTTTTTTTTCTCATTTGCCTTTCAGCTAAATGTGGGTTAAATGCTTTTTGTGGCATGCAGCGTCGCAACTTGCGACTTTGTGTGTTTGTTTGTTTATGTTGTTTTTTGCTTTACTTTTTTCTGCATGTTTTCTTTGTGCGTCAAATGCAAATGTTTCAATTTGGCTAAAAAAAAATATATGCAGAATGTTTTCCTTTTTCATTCAATTTAATTGAAAAATTGTCAACGGCACAAGAAAAATCCACTGAATTTTTGCATTACATAAAAAATGCTTAATGTAAATTAAAGTCAATTAGTTAAAACATTTTTGCGGTTGCACTTAATGCTGTTTAAGTGTATTTTGTCTTGTTTTTTCCTGCATTAAATTTTTATTCTTTTGCAAAGAACGCTAACAACGTTATTACACGGCTGGGAATTATAATTCAAAGTCATGCGTCATTTTCTGTTTTTTTTTTTGCATGAGGAAGTTGCAACACACACCTTGCAATCAACACACACACACACACGAACATCTCCATTAAGAACACGCAACTTCCTCATGCAATTTACTTTGAAATAAAAACGGGAAATGGTAATTGTAATTATGGTTTCTCTTGTTTTTGAATATGTAAATCAAACAAGAACACCCTCAGCTGTATAAATTAAATAACTTAAAGCTGCATCCGAAAAATGCAGCAGCTCATGAGTTAAAGCTGCAAAGCTGCTTAAGGAAAACTTCATTAGTTTATTGTAAGAGTTTCGTTTCACTAAAAAAAAGTTATTTTTCTATCAACATCAAATTCAATTCCCAACCACTCGGCTAGATAAATGTAATACGAAATTCTATTGCCAAAATCTCTGTGACTTTAATTAATTCAATTTATCATTTAATAATAAATCAAATTAGTAACTAACAACATATTTTGTCATAATCAATTTATGTTTAGTTCTTCTTCTTTGTTGACTTCTGTTCGCACCTTTTGCTATCGTTGATAGCCCGTTCTTTATTGCCCAACAAACAAGCCTTATCAGTAATAACAACAACAACAAAAGTCATTATGATTAGTCGCTTGTATTTGGGTTTTAATATAGAAATTACGCATAGGCCCTGTGGCCAAAGCTTTATGTGTCTAATCAGGCCAAAGTTTCATTGCCAGTTAGCCAGTTTGCCCAATTGCCGCAATTTGTTCTGTCAGTGGGCGAACGAAGCAATTTGGTCAAATGCAAACGAGTTATCTTTTTGCAGACATGCAACGCAAGCAAGCAAGCAAGACGTGGTGAATAAACTTGTTTTCCATTCAATAGTTTCTTACTAATAATTACAATCAAATTTCCGGCGTTGCATGCAACTATGTCAACTGGATAAGATTTTTTTCCCTCCTTTTTTGCATACGCTACAAAGGCCGACCTATAAATGTACGTTACTTCGCTTAACACTCAGAGAATTGAATCTTTCGTCATTGCAAAAGTTATTCTCTATATTTTAGAGCCGTTTGCCAGTCAAGAAGCTTAAAGCTGAACTCTTCAAAACGAGAATTTTTCGTTTTAATGTATTTCTTTTATTTAAGGAATTTTGTTTCGATAATTTTCTTTGACCTTGGTCAACTTCTTAACACGCTTATAAGTACAGCACTCTGTAAATTTTTGCTTAGTGTAGATAGCTGTATACAAACATATACGTATATATCTTGAGTGATAGACAGCATTAGACTATAGAGTCTAGAGTCTATAGTCGACGCTCGGCACTCGTCAGCCGGCACTTTAGTCAGTCAATTATTTATGCTGACACTTAGTGCGCTTGAGACTGCAAAGATAATTGGCAAAACGAACGGACGCACACACACACAACAACGCATACACATAAATCTATAGAAGGCACACGTGGCGTATGCGTAATGCTGATTTGATGCCCATGTTAATGCGTTGGCAAACAACATTAGCACAACGAGCATGTACACAGAAACAGAGATAGACATACGAACACACAAACACAGACGTATACATGCACATAATAATTATGTGTGGCAGGTAGCATGTTGCAGACACGACCATAGACACCATAAAATCCCATTTAAAGCACTATGTCAAATTAAATGGCCTTCGATTGGCGCTGCACAAAACTTGCAAATTTGGCTGTTGAAAAGCCAAAAACGGTGGTCGCTCCACCATATAATTGCCGCTTGGGGGAAAACAGGGGCGCTAACTAAAATCCGTAAAACTTGTCAATTAACTGGAAAATCTGTAAAAGTTATCGTAATTACAGTTGCTGCCAAGTTTAGACAGAACGGAAGCAAACATTACCTGATTGGGTTGAAAGATAAATGAGATAAAGAAAAAAAGCAAAGAAAATCAAATGATTAAGTGAAGTGACACGATGGACAGTCAAGAGAATGGCACGGAAGCAAAAAGAGAAAAGCTTTACAGATAGAAGATGGTGATGAAAACAAAGTGAAAAACGTTAGCAACTGAAAATGATCCGTTATCAGATATTTAATACCATAATTTTATCGACCTACTACTATATTGTAAGTTACAGTTATATAGAAACTGTACTTAACTTTTCTTTGTCGTCTTCCAACAAATATAAAGCTATGCACGTTTGGAATGAATGAAAGAACACTCAGCGCTTTATCACCTTAGCTTTTGTCTGATTCGTAATTCATTTGTTATATATTATTAGGACACTCTGTGTTTACTTTTCTTGCTCATCATTTGTCATCTCATAATTGGGAAATGTTTTTGTTTTGAGACAAGTTTGTCCAGAGTTTGTTTGTTAGTTGCCTAAATAAATAGGCAGCTTATCGGTTCGTTTCGAGCCAAGCGTTGCGTGCTGCTCCGTTAGCAATTAGCCAAAGTGTCGCTAGCTTCGTCGTCCACAACTGGCAACATTTTATTCATCAAGCTGTGCATATTGTTGAAGCTCATAAAATCCCGCACAAACAGCGAGTTGGCTGGCGCCGTCTTTGCAGGCGGGGGGGGGGGGGAAATGGGCGTGACTCGTCATGGCATAAACACAAACATTTCATTCATGCCACAAATTCTTTGTTGGTATTTTTACTACCCATGGTTGTTATTGTTGTTTTTTTGGTTTGTTTACGCTTCATTTGGCTTTTTTTTTTTTAACTAGGTTTCATTTGCCTTAAGTGAATATCAGACTTGTTTTGGTTCGACTTAGAAAGAGCATTAATAGTTGATGAATAACAACCTTTAGTTAAGCCAAACAATCTAGGTGTTTAAACAGTTTATTCGCAAAAAGTCTATAGACTAACAACGAAATTCCATTGAATGCAAAGTTATTTATTTACATATAAGCAAAAATACAAATAATAATAAACTCGCGTGGAATGTCGAATCACAAACGATCGCTATGATCGAATGAGCAACGAAGCATAAAGAGTTCTATTTATCTAATTGTGGCGCCTTTAAAAGTTATCTACAAATACCGAGACATATAAGTAACTTTATATACTATATATTGGCCATTCATAAGCGTTTGCGTAAAGTCAACAAAATTTGCTTTATGTGTGTTTATTTTCATAATTTGCAAAACGCTAAATGTGGCTCGATGTTTGTGCAATTTCAGTGTTTACTGTTTACGCTAATCAAAGTGAGGAGGGGGACACGCTTCCAAGGGGCATTCAACATAAAGTCTAATTTACTTTTTGCATTTTGAAAGCCGCTTAACGATTGCAATTTATATATTTCATTTATTTGAATTGGGCATCCAGATGGGCAAAGCTTTATACACAGCGACAAACTAGATGAACTAAGCGAATAAGTATTGTACTTTAAAATAGATTAGTTTTTGCTCTCAGTGCATAATGTTTTATGAACAGGCAACAACTTCATTGCAGGCGATAAAACAATGCAATTAAAATGGCTGCCAGGATGGAACGTTAAATGGATTGTGCTGTTGTTGTTTTATGTGGGTCAAAAAGTGCTGTTGTTGTTGTTGTTGTTGCGGTGTAACTATCCATTTGGATAACAACAAAAAAAAAACCCATTACAATGTCCATCGACAAAATTGCTGACAGCCCAAAACTTAACAACGAGCGAGAGAGAACGAAAACGGAAGACGAACGATTTTTGCCACGCTCTAAAAAAGTTTTTTTTATCTAGCAGGCAGGAAACTGCTTGTCAGCCAGGACAACGGTCGAACTTAAACATAAAACGAATCTTAAGGTGACAAGAGAAAATTCGTAGCATAGAATGTGTTTTTTGATGGAACCAATTTACAGGGTTTTGGATTGATTGAATTCGTTGTATGGAAGTTAGACTGTAAATGTTTTTAATATGCAGCAGGCTTCGTCTCTCTATCTTTGGCATTCTTTTGTCTGTACTTTTTGGCTCGTCATGACTCAGGCTAGAATTTATTTAGTCAACACACTTGATGCTTGCTTCATTAATCATTATGCCCCCAACGCCCAGTCGAAAAAGGGGAATGCAGACTGCATGAAATCTATTGAAAATTGAGAGCAAATGCAATAAAATTGAAAAAAAGAAACACCACGACGACGACGACAACGACACAAGAAATTAAATGCCAACAGTTGGCAGCTTGCAGCGACAACCTCCAACCCCCAATCACTTGCTGTTTGTGTGTGGGTCAAATGGTTTTATCTAAGCCACCCACACAACATACTTTCCGTGAGTGTATGTGTGTTCTAGGGGCATCATCGATGATAAATGTTTGCCGGTTGAGATTGCACAAGGGGAAAATTAATGGTTGTGCCCTCAGTGTGTGTGTTTTTAGTATGTTGTCGTCATGTTGCGCTTGTTGTGTTGTCTGTTGTGGGTTGTTGGGTTTCTAGTTCTAGTGCAGCATCCGTTGCGCTTGCATGGCAACACAAATTCGTCACACACACACAACACAGGTGCTGCTATTTAATGATGCAGGATGTGGAATTGCATATGATAAACATAACATTTATAACATTTCTATAACTTATTGTATATTCAAAAGTAAAAGTCAGTCATTGAAATAGCTTTTTAGAGGTTTGAACACCTAGCATAATACATAATTTATTACTTTATTTATTAGTAACCAAATGAGTTATTAAACATTGCGTTTTTTCAATTCCATAGCTTAATTGCCAGTTAATGCAACTTTAATTGATCGACTTCAGCTGACTGTAACCACAAATTACGTATTCACATATTCAGATTCCACTTGCTGCTGTTTGAGTTGTAAGCCTTTAAGCCTAAACAACCTGTTTCACAAGGCAGCAGCAGCAGCAGCTGCCTGGTCATGTGGAACAAAAAAAAAAACAAAAAGTAAAATGTTAAAGAAATCCATTACAATATTTTCGCTTTCACCATTTGCTCTTCATATCGAAATCGACAACAAAAAATTAACCATAAAAAGCCCTGACCTTTGCGGTTGCCATCTCTGTCGCTCTCGCTCTCTCCCTCAGCTCTTTCGTTCATTGAGTTAATTACACATGGGCCTTTTACCCAACCATCTATCATCTCACTTTTCAACCTCTCCCCCCTCCCCCCCACACACACACACAGCATCCAGCGATTCCCCTCTGACTGCATTTACAGTGCCTTCAAAAATTATTTGTGTCAACCACTAAGCGTAAGTGAGTGTTATGTAAATTACACAGCGCGAAGCTTAAAAAAAAGGATATGCAAGGTCTATACCTCTACACTGAAATCTCCCCCCCGCTCCATCATTCCCTTACCTGCCATCTCTTTGACTTTGCTTGTAGCTTGTTTTTGTTTGTCAGACAAAATGTGGAAAGGCTGATGCCGCAGTGCCGCGATTTGAGGGGCTGTTAGCTAAACTAAACTGCTGGCATTTCATTTCATGTGGTGCGTTTTTAATTTAGCTGCACTTGGCAGCTGCAAAGAGCTCATAATGCGTGCATGTGCATGTGCGTACACAGCGAGAAAAAGTGCGTCAAATACAAACGAACAAAAAATAATATTGTAAAATATTTTTCATATTTTATAAAAAACTTTCTGCCAAACTAACAAAATTATGAATGAAATGCAATCAAACTTATCAACTTTAGCTATTTCACATCCAGGAATGATTTTCTAAAACGTTTCTCTATATGTTTTCGATTGTATTTCTGGGGCTGGGCACACTGCACACAAACAAATGCAGATGCAGCTGGAGAGGGAAAACGGCAGCAACTGATGAAATGTTCACTTTTTTGTAAGCAAAGTCGCTGACATCGGCGCGTCGTTGACGTCGGTCGACTGGAGATTATATCATAACCCCATACGAACGTATTATCATCATTATTATTGTCAACATAATGATCATCAAGTCACTGGCTGCTATAATGCCCCATGCGTCGGGCATTGACCATGACGAAGAGCGGCGCACAAAGCAGAATGTAAATAAAGCACAATAACAAGGCACAATCAAGTAAGTACAAAGTGCAATTCGTTAGAGAGTTGGCACGACTAAAAGATACCTCTTATGACTATGTGCTAGGATTGATCCAGAAGATAGTTGAAATATATAGGAGAAGAAAGTCTTATTGCTTAGAGACTCCTTTGGGAATGTCCAACACTGACATATTCTTTTGCAGTTATTTGCAACATAAATTCAATTAAAAAGGTCAACTTATAAACATACTAGTGTTTTATCAACTTACCTTGGTTTGAGCAACAATATTTCAAATCAATTGCCTGAAAATACAATAAAGATCGAGATGAATATAAAAGTTTGTTGAAATTAATGCTTTTACTTAGTAATTTTTCTCATCAATAAACACCTTTTAAGCAACCTAACATTGGGTATAAGAAGGCACAATGAAGACGCTTTAAAGTGCTTTATACTTTATGGCATTAAACTAAACACCAAGTGCCGACATTCACATCAACACCGGCTACGTCAGTGGCAGCGAGTCAGAGTCTCAGCTGTGGCTCTGCGTCACTTCCTCATTTGCCGCGGAACAAGTCAACAATCTCATAATCAGTTGAACGCCAAAGTAAAACAATGGAAAGGCAGTAAGTAGAGAGGAGACAATTGGATGGATGGGTGGGTGAGAGGGAGACGTAAAAGACAATCTGGTTAGTTTTGTTTAACTAGTCAAATTGGGAGCGGCTCGCAGTTGGCCAAATATGAACTGCAAACGTTTAAACTGCAACTAAATGCCAAAAGGGCATATCAATCTTTCATTTGGAACCTTTTTTGTTGATATAGGTTCTGACTTTTCAAACATCATCAATAATATCACTGTTCAAAATTGAGTTGAGAGCTCAACAATAGACAGGAAGACAGGTCATTCGTTGGGGTCAAACACAATTGCTGACCCATTTCAGTTGTTCGATGGTTCGATGGTTCGTCGGTCTCCGGCCAGCTGACCAAATTGTTTTGTTTATTGCATATGGATTTAATTATTACGTATGCTACATAAGCACGTCCGACATGTGGAGCAGCTCTTTCTCTCTTTCTACACGGCTAAAAATAACATATATCAAACTCAGACAACATCGAAATAAAACTTTAAACAACACATAAAAGTAATACATAGAAATGGAAATGGTGGAAAAACAAATCCAATGAGAAAACATTTGGGGAAAATAAGACTCCAGCATGCCGCTTGAACTGTTTGTCATAGTTGCCCCGGCTGTTGCGGCTGCTTGCAACAAAACGGTTCACAAAAATAGCCACACAAATCTCATTGAAAGTCGCATTCGTCGTGCGCTCCATTTGCCACAAAAAAACCAACAACCAAAAAATAGACAGAAAAGAAGAAAGCAAATTACAACAAAAAAGGCGACAGCGAAAATTAGATATAGATTTGGCGCACTTCAATTAAATCGACAATTGAATGCTCTTCGGAAACAAAGTTCGGAACAATTTCAAACTATTTTTCAAGCTAATTGCGATTGATTTGCAGATTAATGTTGATGTTGTCATTTGGGATCTTTTCAAACACAATTCAAATTTCAATAGACCTCAATCAAAAAGAAAGAGTATTATGCAACGTTTGGAATATGTAAAAACTCTTCGCTTTTTTGGCTACAAATAGGTGGACCCCGGTCACCGTCGTCAACGTTTCTGATTTAGATTCAGCTGCTGGCAGGCAGCCTGGAACCCGCCTGGAACTGTTCCAAAATAGTATAAAAAGTGTTTGTCGAGTAACATTTAATGCGGTCACTGGCTTTTCAGACATGCCGCACACTATTTTCGAATATGAATATGAATGTTTGCCGAGATTGGGTATTCATTTCGCTTTGGTCAGCGCGCTGATGCTTTGCATCTTTCTTTCTTTTTTTCTGTTACTTTGTTATTTTTAGCGCTTGGAGCATCCTTCAATATATTTCAAGCAGCTGATGTTAAGTAAAGTTGCAGATGAAGATGATGATCAAAGAGAGAAGTGCGATGATGATGATGATGATGGGTTGAAGTGTAGCTGCTTCGTCTGCTCTGTCGAAAACTAATAAAACGTCAAAGCAATTTTGACAACTTGCGAGTTGCAGCAAAAAAATATAAACTTTAGAAAGGAAAGTTTATTGTGTTTCTTGTATGAGAGTCTCAAAATAATACTCTAAGACAGCTTTGTAGTACAAATATTGCATACAGATTGCAACGATTATCTCTGTAATCTTTTCGACTGTTTACATAAATAATCTGTCTACCCTACTCATAAAGTTGGAATAGGTTGAATAAGCTGACAAATGGTTTTTAGACTGGACAACTATTTTAAATGTTATTGGATTTATTGTTGAGGAAATTCCAAAGATGCTTTGGCGATTTTGTTTCGAAGTAGGAACTCAACTAAATATTTTAAGTACAGTTAGAAGTTTATTTTGTGATAGAGTTGTAAGACTTTCACTTAGTCTGGCGATCTACTATCTGCTGTCCAGTCATATTTTTGTGCCTAGTTTTCGAAATGTTTAAGCTGATTTGAACACGATTAAATAAATCTTGTGCTTGTAAACCTATCTTGATTGAAGTACATCTCTCTCCCTCTCTCACTTTGACTGGCGTTGCAAACAACAGTTCACAACAATTATACCCGCTGGTAAGGTCATAAAAGTATATGTATAGAGAAAAAGGTCTCGCGCTCAGCACTTGGCTATGCTTTTGTGCAATTTTTTGTTATTATTTTGTTGTTTTTTTTTTTGCTTTTCTTTACAAGCGCAAAACTTTGTCTGCCAGCTTATTTCAGAGGTGGCTAAGAGGCGGGAGGGGGGACTAGACGTGGCTCAGTGCTTTCTTCTACTTGCTATATACATATATATATATAGTATTTCTTTGCTTGCTCCGGCATTAGTTATGTATCCAGCCAGATGCCTGGGAGACGGGTTTTGGGTTGAAGGTGGAGAGCAAAGTCTATTAGAGTAAAGCTTAAAGCTATCAGATATTAAAGCCGTGTGAAAAATACGACTCAAGTGCTCAAACTGCAGTTAGTTGCGGGGGTGTGAGAGGGGAAAGGAGTTGCGTGGGTGAGATGTGAAGTGTCATGAGTGATAAGCGCTTAGTTTATAGAGTTGTCAAGTGGCCATAAAATATGTGCATACACTGAGCAAAATATATAAACAAATGTTGATACTTACTTAACACAAAACAAACATTCTATTAAAGTTGTTCGTTTGTTTTTTGCTGAGTGTAGCAAGGCCTAGATAGGCGCTACCTGTCCGCAATTTGACACGCCTGTTTTGCGCAGTTTTTCGGCTAACATGGGTTAAGTGCGAAACCAAAGTGTCGCTCATTAGCACACACACACACATACACACACATTCGTACAAATACAAATGCACCTCTACGCTGCGAATGAAGTTGTTAACACTGAAGAGGCCCATTCGTATTTTGAGTGGCTTTTTTTCCCAGACCCTCAGACCAGGAATAAGGAAAAGTCAGCGGGTTGCCTACAAAACAAACACACACAGCTCTTGACCCTGGGCCAGAAGATAACAGCAACAACAACAACAACAAAAAGAACATTTGAGTTTATGACTTGTGCCATTTACAACACTCCTCATCTCGATTGTATGACTCAGGCCTCGTGTCCTTGCCTTGCGTGCATTTGAGCCATTCCAAAAGGACACGTCGTCAGCAAAAGGGAAAAAGTCACAAAACACGTTTTTGACTACAGTGGTTATATGGAAATTATGAATTTATGCGAAACTGGTAAAATTTAGTAATAAATTGAAAGAGGTTTTTCGAAAATTGTATTTTTTTAATAGATATAAAGTGAGAGATATAAATTGAAAATCAATATAAATATCTATAAAATAAAGAAAAATATATTATAACTTTTATTATACTAAATTTCTAAGGTATTCTTGATGTGAAACTACTATTAAAAATTGAAAAGAACGGAAATATTTTAAAGATATTGGTATAAAACCTTAACGCGTTTGAAAGGCATTAAACAGGATCTTATATTTCGGAAAAATGCACATAAATTATTTAACTTTCAAGTCTAGAATCTAGCTTTAAGAATTTCCACCAACAAATTTGACTTCTCGAGCGAGCACTGTTTTAGATACAATTATGAAAAATATTTCTGCTGTGGGCAGAATTCTTTGCTGATTTTTGCTGCCTTCTAAAAATGTGTCCTCGATTCAATTAATTTACAACCAGGTCCTTAAGTGGCTGTCGTGCCCAGAAACCTTTTTCTGTTCCTGCTATTTGGCTAAAATATTAATGTTGCGGTTCATGTTTGCGCTTTGTGCTTTTGGGCGTGCAATGAGAATTTAATTGCCTCAGGTCGCCACACACAAATTGACAGTCAACGTTTCGAAACACTGATTTCCAGGCTGGCAGTTCTTAATTCATTTTTGGGGCAAGCTTTAAGTTGTACGCAGCTCGTTAAATGATTTGCAAATGCCAAAAGGGGGGAGGAAATTGTTTGGCAAGAGCGAGCAGAGTGAGCTATCAAAAATGCTTGACGAAAGCGCAGTGTGGCATGAACACAAAAAATAAAAAATGGTGCGCGAATGCAAATTATGCAAAGTAACGACATACACTTGGAGAAATACATTTGTACTCAACCAAAAAACCAAAAATCTAAAGTGTTTTATTCATTATATTTTTACACAAACTTCTAAATTTTTATTGACTTTCGCCTTAGAATATTTTAGTTTTATTTTTCAGTGTATCCACAGAAATAGCGACATTCAAAATAGAAGTGGAAAAACCGCAAATGCAAATGAAAATGCAAAAATGTAATGCAAACTCATGAAATGGCCAAAAGAGAAAACGGGTCTTGGTCTGGAGAGTTTTGAGTTCTGGGTTCTTGGTTTTTGGATTCTAGGTCTGAGCCGTCAGCTCTTAAACTTGACAGCAGGAGACAGGAGTGTCCCTTCACACTCACACACACACACATGTAGTGTGTCTGGGTCGCGTCTAGTGTCTGAGTCTGACTTTGGCTTTGACTGTTGTCGCTTTGCTTCTTGGCAATTACGTCAATTGCGCAAACGTCCAAAATGTAACAAAAAAGAAAGAACGAAAGAAAAAAAAACCAAACACCGTTAAACAGAAATTCCACTGCAATTTATGACAAGACTCATCGCTCAACTCACAGAACGAGTCATTTGCTGGATACCCTATAAATAAAAGTTATTACGAGTTCCTTAGAATTCTTTGATATCATTTATACTAAAAATCAAGAACAAAGAAATTTGATGTTTGGAAGATGTTGAATCATGTATTAATCATTATAAAAATGTTATATGAACTTTGAATATGAGTTAAATTAATTCCAAAGTACATATTTTGTCTCGATTGTCAGTCTAAATTTCTACTCAGGGTATCTAGTAGATATGTTCTAATGGCTTTTTAGCTGATGGGTTTTTTTTTTGCTTTCGCTTGGCGTCTGATTCATTGCCAGTTCTAGTGAAGCTTTTGCATAGTGTTGATGTTGCTGTTGATATCAAGCAGAAATTGTTGCAGACAGACATCGGCGTCGCTGTTGGCGCTTTTGTCTGTGCCGCACATATTAACTTACACAACATCCAGCGAGATCCATTCAAGCCTGGACGAATGCTTTGCGGGCGTGGCATGAAGTACTAGCCGCACGGCGAATGGTGCTCGGCATTGTTGTTGTGTTTTTCCATTTCATAAAAGTTTGCCGGCAACAAAAAAATAATAATAATAATAAAAACTGCTAACTGAAGAACTTTGCTTTCTCTCTCCCTCTCTCTTTCTGTTTGTGCAGTTACATTAAATAATATTTAAAGCACAACACACATACACACACACACATAGGCATGGAGTTGTGGTAGTTGTTTTCATAGTTGTTGCTGCTGTTGCTTGACTCGTTAGCCTTTGAGCAACGCTCAAGTGCAGCCAAACCAGAGGCAGAGGCAGCAGCAGCAGCCGGCTCGCTTTTTATAATTCTTTTTTTTTATAGCTGTTTTAAAAAATCCTAAAAAAAAGGAGTATAAAATGGTTGAAAATAGTAACTAAGAGCATAAGGTTATAATTTGGAATAAGATAATATTACGACAAATGGAAAATACGAGACAAATGTATAGATGAATAAGTAAAGCCGGCTTATTTGACATCCAATTGGTCTAGTTAAAAAAATATTTCTAATTATTTGCTGATTTGTTCAGTTATAGTAACAAAAAAAAAACAGAGCATTGCTTAGTCGTTAAAGTTAAATTTCAATTCCAAAACTTCTTTTTTTTTTTGCATTTTTATTTTTTTCTATTTAACCTGCAACTGTAATTGGCCGCCGACGTTTGAAGAGCGTTGGCAAACGTGTTTAAAGGTTGAATTTTTTTGTATAAACTTTTTGGTATAAACATTCATTTCCCCAAGCAACTTCTTTAAGCGCGAGGTCGTTGCGATTGCGTGTGTGTGGGCGTTTATTAAATAGTAGACTTACCTTTAGTTTGACATGACACGGTCACACTGTCATTAAGTCAGTCAAATGGGCTTAGCGACTGAGCGGCGACCTCTCTGCCGGCTTATTATCAATGGCTGATAAGGACGCGCGAGAGGGGGGGTTCTGTGCGTGGGCGGGGGAGGTCGATTTTGTTGTTGTTGTTGGTGGTGGCTGGTGCTGCAATGGCACAAAAGTCACCCGCTTTGTGCTTTGTGCAAAAATGAAAAGAAATTATTCCGATAATTTGTTGTGAGCGCCCAGACGCGACAGCGACGCAGACAGTGGCAGCAGCGGCAAAGTATGGTTACTCTCTCTCTCTCTCTTTCTCTCTGTCTCACTCGCACACGTTACGCGCGCGTGTATGTGTGTGTGTGCTGTGTTTGGTTTTGTTTGTTCTTCGCTTTTGCTTTGGCCTTTTACTTTACACAACGCATTGTTGTTGCATGCTGCACATTTCACTTACATATTTTTAATCGCAAATGCATTTCTCTCACTTAATATCATATTTCACTGCGGCTAAATTGTGTTTCTTTTTTTTTTTTGTATTCTCGCGTTTGCTTTTCACGGCTCTCCTGCGGGGGCAAAGGATATAAATTTTCTTTTCTTTGGTTGGCAAGCTGCGTATTTAATGCAACATTTTTGACGGCCAAATCCAGCGTACACGATTGCCGGCCGGAAATGCTTTAACAAGTAGTGCGTGTTGCTCACTTGCGTTTATTTTACTACATATTTATTTAGTTTAAAATTAATTTCACGCACCGCAAGCTACGCGCAGACACACGCTCAAATTTTCTCAAATATCAACTAAAGTCACAAACAATGTGGCCGCTGGCAGGCATAACGCAAAATACCACCTTATTGACATGCTTAAAATGGTATTTAGTATTTTCTGGTTTTGTGTATATGTGTACTCAAATTGAGTTGCTAGCAACATGTATCCGCAGCTTGTTAAACACAAACAGTTTTATGTATTTAAGTCAGATGGCACTTTAGTTCAACGCCATCTATTAGCAATCGTTGGAAGCTAACAACACTTAAGCTATGTGGCAACGCTGAAAGATTCGAAAATGGGTTGAAAATCTGGCTAAAACGGTTAGTTTTATTTCATTGCATTCAAAGTCAAAGGCTGAAGTAGAAATTGGCACAACGTCATATCTCCGACGACATATCTCCGCCCATAACATTTTGGTGTCGTTTGTGAAACTGATAGTTGAGATAAAAAACAAAACAAAAGCAAAGGACAGAAACTGATAACATTCACTGTAAAATACGTTAAGTATTTTTAACAAAACTTGTCCAATTAGTTAAAGTTGAAGTTGTAGTAAAATATGTATGAAAATAATCGTAAATCATACAACTTGAAATGCATTTGAAATGGCACAACTGATTCGCAATGTCTTTGACGACGTTGCCTCGGTTAGTTTGGGGACTCCATCAGTTTCGAACAGTACGTTGGAACCCAAAATGTATTACGGTTCTGCAATTGCTCGGTCGCGTTTAAAATGGCTCGCTGTCAGTCTTCTAGTTATGTTCTTCTTATATTGTCTAACTAAACAAAATAATGAATTCAATCGAGGAATCGACGAAATGAAATCAAAACCATTATATTATGTATATAATGAACAGTGTAAAATACCCTATATAGATCCATTCGCCAAGGAAGCTTTGGATATCTTTAAACCAATGAAATTCGAAACATGCACCAATGATTCGGATCTTATAAAGCCCATTTTCGATGAGAACATAAAACGATATATTCTCCATATCGATGAAAGTGTTGCTGCCAAATTACTCAACTCCAGCGGTATTGAGTATAATTGTTATTATCAGGAAATAACGCGAAATGCCGAGCATGATAGCTATGAAGAGTAATATTATAAAGATACAGTCGAACTTCCATATAACAAACTTCCGTATAACGAGATTTTCTATACAGAGAAGTCAGAATCCAGAACCCTGCAATTTGGTTCAGTCAAAAGCCCATTCTATGTAACGAAGTTTTTTCTCCCCCTTGATATTCGTTATATGGAAGTTTGACTGTATAATATTTTTATATCGTGTTTAACTTTGGTTGGATTGCCTTTGTATGAAAGTCTTTTTAGTTCCAATCTTTTATAACCTTTGAGTAGGTTGATCAATTTTATAATAAAATTTGATAAATGAAAATAAGTTTTCTACTTTATTGAAATTTTTACAACGATTCCAACTCACAATTTTATCTTAATGAATGACAAAGCCTTTGAAATACTCACAAATTGTTATAGAGTCAAGTTTTGTTTAAAGGCAATTTAACTTAAAAGTCAGTAAAAATCGTGTTGAAGCAATAAAAATGTAAATAAGTAAGGGCTATTAAAGGCAATTTAACTTAAAACTCAGTCAAAGTCGTGAAGAACCAATCTCCTATATGATTATATAGAGATTTATTATTATGTTTACCTAATTTCTTTAGTTTACCTCCACGGATATACTTCAGTCAGGGATATGTTGTGCCGTTGCATGTTGAAGGCATGATTGTGGGTTGCAGTGAGGCAGCGAATGATACGAACGTACTCCAAACGGATGCTTACGGCTTTATACAACAAAAAAAGGATAGATCTGGAGTAAAATCCGAGCGTCGTAAGCCAAGTGTTATAATGTTTGGCATCGATAGCATATCGAGAATAAACTTGAGACGCACAATGCCAAAAGTGCATAAATATCTGACCAAAAGTGGCTGGCATGAAATGCAGGGCTATAATAAAGTAAGTATCGACTTCAACTCTATAACAATAACGATTTAGTATGACCTCAACTCATTCTTAGGTCGCCGACAATACGTTTCCCAATTTGATGGCCATACTAAGTGGTTATACGCCGGATACGGCTAAGGCGGCAGTATGTGATACGGCTGAGGTTGGCTGCTTTGATCGTTTCCCGTTCATTTGGAAGTATCTGCATAATGCCGGCTATCTGACAGCCTATGGCGAGGATGCGTGCGGCCTTAATACGTTTAACTACTTAAGGCCAGGTTTTCAAAAACCACCAACAGATTATTACTACAGGCCCATGCTGAAAGCCTTTGAGAGTGAAATGAAAACCTGGGCTTGTGCCGATTGCACACTGACCTACTGCATCGGACGAAGAATCCAAAGCAGCTATGTCTATGACTATGGAGCGGAGTTCGCTAGACGTTATGTTAAGCAGCAGCAGCCCGTTTGGGGCTTATTTTGGTCAAGTAGCTTTAGCCACGATGACTTTGCAATGCCCTCGAAAATGGAGGAGTTTATATTGCAATATTTGCTGGACTTTGAGCGAGATGATCTTTTCGAGGAGAGCATTGTGATATTCTTTGCGGATCATGGATCACGTTATGGCGAATTGATGTCTTTGAGCAGCGGTTTCTTGGAGGAACGTTTACCCATGTTGTTTATCTATTTGCCGCCATGGTTTCGAGCCGCTTATCCCGCTTATGTCAACGCTTTGAAAGCAAATACAAATCGTTTGACATCCAACTTTGATTTGCATAATACTCTCAAGCACATTATCGAATTGGGCAATCCAACGAATGCTCCGACATTGCCCAAAGCAAACGATTGTCCCAAATGTCAGTCGTTGTTCCATCCTGTAAATGCAACAAGAACCTGTTCAGATGCAGGCATACCGGAACATTATTGTACCTGCATTCCGTACAAACGCATCACATACGCTTGGTCGGATCGTATAGCTTTGGGGGTGATTGATCGCATTAATGAATATCTTGGGAATCGCAGTTTTGGCAATCTCTGCACGAATCTCACTTTGTCGTATATTCACAAGACGGAGGTGAAAATTGGACTTGAGCTTAACTTTCATGACAAATTGCCACGAATGGATGTTGGTTTATATCGCACCAAGTTCAAAGTTCAACAAAATAGTGCCGATTTCTTTGCAACTGTTATTTTTAACAACCTAACTGGATTCGTCGATGTGGATGTGGAGACAATAAGTCGTACTAGCTCATATGAGGAGGATTCGACCTGCATTGATGATAAAATTGCCAAATTATATTGCATTTGTCAAAGTGATTTAAAACCTTAGAAAACTAGTTTCGCTTTTTCTTTATAAAACATTTTGTCTTAAGCGCAAAAACTACTCAAGTTTCGTTTTCTTCTTATCATATTGCATGGAAAAGTATTTAAGCTAATGAAATGCTTTTGCTAACTTTGACAAAACGAACTTTCTATTGCTATTTCAATCAAAAACCCATTCTATATTATGCATGTTCTTTATAACAAAGAGTTTTCTTTATTAATTAACAAACACCTTTCAAGGTTGGTACATTTTTCGATATAAGATCATCGGGATCACAACAGACGGTTAAGCCTGCGTCCTTATCTTCTTGCAGATCAATTGTTGCAGGGCATGCAACCTTGCGACAATTTGGTTCAGGCATCTTTGTGTCAAAAACATTATTGTAGGTAATAAAAGCGACACGTGTGCCCTCTCCATCGTTAGCAATCTTGAACATCCATTCGGGTACGGGAGTACCTTGTGGTGGACGTAAATTCATCGATACGAGCTGTCCAGTTTGGCTGTGCGGCAACTGTAGCACACCTAGAGCACCGGTACAAAGTTGCATAGTCGTAGAATTGCCATCGGTAAGCTGCCTGCGTATCCAGTTCTCAATGCTTTTCCAATTGCTGCGATTGATGGTACGAAACTGTGGTACCACATTCAGATACTTGAAACTCTGACGCATATATTCATCAAAGCCAAAGTCAGCCGATGGAGCCAAATGACCACGATCAAAGACTTGGTCACGTTTGGATTTAACATAGGTTTGCTTGGCTCCCAACAGCTTCTCGAAGCTTGCAAAAATGCGTTTGGCCTGATAAGCGGCAGCCATGGCGCCAGTTATGACTCCATCGGTGGTGAAGCCCTGGTTGGGGCGACTTGCTGATGTGCAAAACAAAACAAAAGTTAGATTCTCACTGTTGAATTACATTTTCCCGACTTACTCAAGCTGCTTGGATATGTTGCATGTATGACAAAATGCGCTGCTTGATTTGGCACATCAAAACAACTTCTATAAAGTTCCAAAAATTCTTTATCGTTTAGTTTGTAGCCCACACGATACATGGTAAATGGACAGATTGCATCGTCAATTACCTCCACAGTTGGCTTAACTGGCTTTTTGCATTTACTCAAAGGCAACGCAGGGCTGAGTTTGCCATTCAGCTGGCAAGTGGTTTGTACCACATCGCCATCCTTGCATATCATATCCAATGTTTGTTGGCTGGGCACCACATCCAAACGGAATGGTTGATATTGTTGTGCATCGCGGAATGCAAAGATTCGATTTGTTGATGCAATGTCGCCGGCATCAAGCCGACAATCGGCGTTGGCATGCCAAAATACTATCGTATTCGTTAAGAGTTTCAAATTGTTATTAATTTAAACTAAATAAGCTCATTAAGACTTTTTTGTACTTACGCGCCAAGAAACATAAACCAAGCAACGCGTTCATACTAAGACCTGAAAGCGAACTTTAGAACTGAAGATTCGATGCGATTGCTTTCAAATATATACATCAAATCGTAAAATAAAAGTAAAAAAACCAAGGAAAGTAGCGCAAATAGAGTAAATACTCTGTTTAGCGTGCTTAAATAGTTGATAATAGCTGAAAGTTGACACAGCTTTGATCGAAAATTCTCTTTCTCAAAAAACTTTCGTGATGTTTTATCAGTTGCGTTCATTTTTTGCATTCGCTTTCTTTTGTTATACAGACATAGAATAAATGTTAGACAAAAGCTATTTAGACAACAAATATGTTTTTTATTCATTTATTTTGTTTCACATTTAATTAAACACCATTTTTGCCTTTGTTGTTATAATAATAATACATTTTTTCTATTAAGTATTCGATTTTGTAAATACAGAACAACTTTATTGGATCAATATGAGAAACACTTTCATTTTTTTTCTTTCAAATACTGCTGGATATATTTTATTCATAAATAACTGATGAGAATTTTCAAAATAGTTTTACCTCTTCATCTATTCTTTTATTAATATTATTATTATGATTTATGTTTAAGAGCTTAAGACTAACTCTTTAGTTGATCACAAACAATATTGCTTCTTTCTGTTTACTCACTATTTTAAGTGTTTATCTGTCACCTTCTTTTGTTTTTTGTATTTTCCTTCTCGCGTGTTTTTTGCTTATTCATAAATTGCCATTTCAATGTGTCGTCGAGGTTTCAGATCGCGGGTCATCGCTGATAACCCAAGCCCAAACACACACACGCACAGTTGCACAAGCGCTTACAGCTGGCAGAACTAAGGTAAGTTGTTGGCCTCCTGCTGCTGTCAGCCAGGTTTATTCATAGAAAAATAATGCCAAGCCCCCTTGTTGCTTATCAGTGTTTATTATCAGACCTCGCCAAGTGGAAATGTCAGCCTCGCTGTTTGTTTGGCCACTGCACACACACACAGATACCTAGGTTATTATGTGTATAATAACAAAAGGGGTGTTGCTGTTTTTCATACCACATACTCGTACTATTTTGAAGCATTTTAGCTATAAGCCTGTATGTGTTCACTGCATTTTATCATCACAGCACTCAAGCCACTTATCTAGAATTAAATCTAAAGGCTCAGCAAAAAAAAAAAAAAGGATGCATGCCTTATATGCCCAAGGCATTTGGCCAATCTTTCGACTTCTATAACTTCGGCAAATCTGACCCGATTTTCAAAAGCAACGTCTTAAAAGTCATGATTTGACTAGTAGAATAAAACTGCATTTAAGAGATTTCGTTTCAATAAATTCGATTTTTGATCATTTTGCATGTTAAAATTTTATGCAAAAAAACCAACATCATCATTTGGCAAATCTTTCGACTTCCATAACTTCGGCAAATCTGACCCGATTTTCAAAAGCAATATGTTAAAACTCATGGTTTGGCTATTAGAATAAAACTACATTTATGTAAATGCATTTAAATAAATTCGATTTTTGGTCATTTTGCATGTTAAAATTTTATGCCAAAAAAACCAACATCATCATTTGGCAAATCTTTCGACTTCCATAACTTCGGCAAATCTGACCCGATTTTCAAAAGCAATATGTTAAAACTCATGGTTTGGCTATTAGAATAAAACTGCATTTATGTAAATGCATTTAAATAAAGTTCGATTTTTGATCATTTTGCATGTTAAAATTTTATGCCAAAAAAACCAACATCATCATTTGGCAAATCTTTCGACTTCCATAACTTCGGCAAATCTGGCCCGATTTTCAAAAGCAATATGTTAAAACTCATGGTTTGGCTATTAGAATAAAACTGCATTTACACAATTTCATTTAAATAAAGTTCGATTTTTGGTCATTTTGCATGTTAAAATTTTATGCCAAAAGAACCAACATCATCATTTGGCAAATCTTTCGACTTCCATAACTTCGGCAAATCTGGCCCGATTTTCAAAAGCAATATGTTAAAACTCATGGTTTGGCTATTAGAATAAAACTGCATTTATGTAATGCATTTAAATAAAGTTCGATTTTTGGTCATTTTGCATGTTAAAATTTTATGCAAAAAAATCGACATCATCATTTGGCAAATCTTTCGACTTCCATAACTTCGGCAAATCTGACCCGATTTTCAAAAGCAATATGTTAAAACTCATGGTTTGGCTATTGGAATAAAACTGCATTTATGTAAATGCATTTAAATAAAGTTCGATTTTTGGTCATTTTGCATGTTAATGTTTTATGCCAAAAAATCGACATCATCATTTGGCAAATCTTTCGACTTCCATAACTTCGGCATATCTGACCCGATTTTCAAAAGCAATATGTTAAAACTCATGGTTTGGCTATTAGAATAAAACTGCATTTATGTAAATGCATTTAAATAAAGTTCGATTTTTGGTCATTTTGCATGTTAAAATTTTATGCCAAAAAATCGACATCATCATTTGGCAAATCTTTCGACTTCAATAACTTCGGCAAATCTGGCCCGATCTTCAAAAGCGATATGTTAAAACTAATGGTTTGGCTATTAGAATAAAACTGCATTTATGTAAATGCATTTAAATAAAGTTCGATTTTTGGTCATTTTGCATGTTAAAATTTTATGCCAAAAAATCGACATCATCATTTGGCAAATCTTTCGACTTCAATAACTTCGGCAAATCTGACCCGATTTTCAAAAGCGATATGTTAAAACTCATGGTTTGGCTATTAGAATAAAACTGCATTTAAACAATTTCATTTAAATTAAGTTCGATTTTTGGTCATTTTGCATGTTAAAATTTTATGCCAAAAAACCAACATCATCATTTGGCAAATCTTTCGACTTCCATAACTTCGGCAAATCTGGCCCGATTTTCAAAAGCAATATGTTAAAACTCATGGTTTGGCTATTAGAATAAAACTGCATTTACACAATTCATTTAAATAAAGTTAGATTTTTGGTCATTTTGCATGTTAAAATTTTATGCCAAAAAAATCGACATCATCATTTGGCAAATCTTTCGACTTCCATAACTTCGGCAAATCTGGCCCGATTTTCAAAAGCGATATGTTAAAACTCATGGTTTGGCTATTAGAATAAAACTGCATTTATGTAAATGCATTTAAATAAAGTTCGATTTTTGGTCATTTTGCATGTTAAAATTTTATGCCAAAAAACCAACATCATCATTTGGCAAATCTTTCGACTTCCATAACTTCGGCAAATCTGGCCCGATTTTCAAAAGCAATATGTTAAAACTCATGGTTTGGCTATTAGAATAAAACTGCATTTACACAATTTCATTTAAATAAAGTTAGATTTTTGGTCATTTTGCATGTTAAAATTTTATGCCAAAAAAATCGACATCATCATTTGGCAAATCTTTCGACTTCCATAACTTCGGCAAATCTGGCCCGATTTTCAAAAGCGATATGTTAAAACTCATGGTTTGCCTATTAGAATAAAACTGCATTTATGTAAATGCATTTAAATAAAGTTCGATTTTTGGTCATTTTGCATGTTAAAATTTTATGCCAAAAAAACCAACATCATCATTTGGCAAATCTTTCGACTTCCATAACTTCGGCAAATCTGGCCCGATTTTCAAAAGCGATATTTTAAAACTCATGGTTTGGCTATTAGAATAAAACTGCATTTACACAATTTCATTTAAATAAAGTTAGATTTTTGGTCATTTTGCATGTTAAAATTTTATGCAAAAAAATCGACATCATCATTTGGCAAATCTTTCGACTTCCATAACTTCGGCAAATCTGGCCCGATTTTCAAAAGCGATATGTTAAAACTCATGGTTTGGCTATTAGAATAAAACTGCATTTATGTAAATGCATTTAAATAAAGTTAGATTTTTGGTCATTTTGCATGTTAAAATTTTATGCCAAAAAACCAACATCATCATTTGGCAAATCTTTCGACTTCCATAACTTCGGCAAATCTGGCCCGATTTTCAAAAGCAATATGTTAAAACTCATGGTTTGGCTATTAGAATAAAACTGCATTTACTATGTAAATGCATTTAAATAAAGTTCGATTTTTGGTCATTTTGCATGTTAAAATTTTATGCCAAAAAAACCAACATCATCATTTGGCAAATCTTTCGACTTCCATAACTTCGGCAAATCTGGCCCGATTTTCAAAAGCAATATGTTAAAACTCATGGTTTGGCTATTAGAATAAAACTGCATTTACACAATTTCATTTAAATAAAGTTCGATTTTTGGTCATTTTGCATGTTAAAATTTTATGCCAAAAAAACCAACATCATCATTTGGCAAATCTTTCGACTTCCATAACTTCGGCAAATCTGGCCCGATTTTCAAAAGCAATATGTTAAAACTCATGGTTTGGCTATTAGAATAAGACTGCATTTACACAATTTCATTTAAATAAAGTTCGATTTTTGGTCATTTTGCATGTTAAAATTTTATGCCAAAAAATCGACATCATCATTTGGCAAATCTTTCGACTTCCATAACTTCGGCAAATCTGGCCCGATTTTCAAAAGCGATATGTTAAAACTCATGGTTTGGCTATTAGAATAAAACTGCATTTACACAATTTCATTTAAATAAAGTTCGATTTTTGGTCATTTTGCATGTTAAAATTTTATGCCAAAAAACCAACATCATCATTTGGCAAATCTTTCGACTTCCATAACTTCGGCAAATCTGGCCCGATTTTCAAAAGCGATATGTTAAAACTCATGGTTTGGCTATTAGAAAAAACTGCATTTACACAATTTCATTTAAATAAAGTTCGATTTTTGGTCATTTTGCATGTTAAAATTTTATGCCAAAAAAACCAACATCATCATTTGGCAAATCTTTCGACTTCCATAACTTCGGCAAATCTGGCCCGATTTTCAAAAGCGATATGTTAAAACTCATGGTTTGGCTATTAGAATAAAACTGCATTTACACAATTTCATTTAAATAAAGTTCGATTTTTGGTCATTTTGCATGTTAAAATTTTATGCCAAAAAATCGACATCATCATTTGGCAAATCTTTCGACTTCAATAACTTCGGCAAATCTGACCCGATTTTCAAAAGCGATATGTTAAAACTCATGGTTTGGCTATTAGAATAAAACTGCATTTACACAATTTCATTTAAATAAAGTTCGATTTTTGGTCATTTTGCATGTTAAAATTTTATGCCAAAAAATCGACATCATCATTTGGCAAATCTTTCGACTTCAATAACTTCGGCAAATCTGACCCGATTTTCAAAAGCGATATGTTAAAACTCATGGTTTGGCTATTAGAATAAAACTGCATTTACACAATTTCATTTAAATAAAGTTCGATTTTTGGTCATTTTGCATGTTAAAATTTTATGCCAAAAAATCGACATCATCATTTGGCAAATCTTTCGACTTCCATAACTTCGGCAAATCTGGCCCGATTTTCAAAAGCGATATGTTAAAACTCATGGTTTGGCTATTAGAATAAAACTGCATTTACACAATTTCATTTAAATAAAGTTCGATTTTTGGTCATTTTGCATGTTAAAATTTTATGCCAAAAAATCGACATCATCATTTGGCAAATCTTTCGACTTCCATAACTTCGGCAAATCTGGCCCGATTTTCAAAAGCGATATGTTAAAACTCATGGTTTGGCTATTAGAATAAAACTGCATTTACACAATTCATTTAAATAAAGTTCGATTTTTGGTCATTTTGCATGTTAAAATTTTATGCAAAAAAATCGACATCATCATTTGGCAAATCTTTCGACTTCAATAACTTCGGCAAATCTGACCCGATTTTCAAAAGCGATATGTTAAAACTCATGGTTTGGCTATTAGAATAAAACTGCATTTACACAATTTCATTTAAATAAAGTTCGATTTTTGGTCATTTTGCATGTTAAAATTTTATGCCAAAAAATCGACATCATCATTTGGCAAATCTTTCGACTTCCATAACTTCGGCAAATCTGGCCCGATTTTCAAAAGCGATATGTTAAAACTCATGGTTTGGCTATTAGAATAAAACTGCATTATGTAAATGCATTTAAATAAAGTTCGATTTTTGGTCATTTTGCATGTTAAAATTTTATGCCAAAAAACCAACATCATCATTTGGCAAATCTTTCGACTTCCATAACTTCGGCAAATCTGGCCCGATTTTCAAAAGCAATATGTTAAAACTCATGGTTTGGCTATTAGAATAAAACTGCATTTACACAATTTCATTTAAATAAAGTTCGATTTTTGGTCATTTTGCATGTTAAAATTTTATGCCAAAAAATCGACATCATCATTTGGCAAATCTTTCGACTTCCATAACTTCGGCAAATCTGGCCCGATTTTCAAAAGCAATATGTTAAAACTCATGGTTTGGCTATTAGAATAAAACTGCATTTACACAATTTCATTTAAATAAAGTTCGATTTTTGGTCATTTTGCATGTTAAAATTTTATGCCAAAAAAACCAACATCATCATTTGGCAAATCTTTCGACTTCCATAACTTCGGCAAATCTGGCCCGATTTTCAAAAGCAATATGTTAAAACTCATGGTTTGGCTATTAGAATAAAACTGCATTTACACAATTTCATTTAAATAAAGTTCGATTTTTGGTCATTTTGCATGTTAAAATTTTATGCCAAAAAACCAACATCATCATTTGGCAAATCTTTCGACTTCCATAACTTCGGCAAATCTGGCCCGATTTTCAAAAGCGATATGTTAAAACTCATGGTTTGGCTATTAGAATAAAACTGCATTTACACAATTTCATTTAAATAAAGTTCGATTTTTGGTCATTTTGCATGTTAAAATTTTATGCCAAAAAAACCAACATCATCATTTGGCAAATCTTTCGACTTCCATAACTTCGGCAAATCTGGCCCGATTTTCAAAAGCAATATGTTAAAACTCATGGTTTGGCTATTAGAATAAAACTGCATTTACACAATTTCATTTAAATAAAGTTCGATTTTTGGTCATTTTGCATGTTAAAATTTTATGCCAAAAAAACCAACATCATCATTTGGCAAATCTTTCGACTTCCATAACTTCGGCAAATCTGGCCCGATTTTCAAAAGCGATATGTTAAAACTCATGGTTTGGCTATTAGAATAAAACTGCATTTACACAATTTCATTTAAATAAAGTTCGATTTTTGGTCATTTTGCATGTTAAAATTTTATGCCAAAAAATCGACATCATCATTTGGCAAATCTTTCGACTTCCATAACTTCGGCAAATCTGGCCCGATTTTCAAAAGCGATATGTTAAAACTCATGGTTTGGCTATTAGAATAAAACTGCATTTATGTAAATGCATTTAAATAAAGTTCGATTTTTGGTCATTTTGCATGTTAAAATTTTATGCCAAAAAACCAACATCATCATTTGGCAAATCTTTCGACTTCATAACTTCGGCAAATCTGGCCCGATTTTCAAAAGCGATATGTTAAAACTCATGGTTTGGCTATTAGAATAAAACTGCATTATGTACAATTGCATTTAAATAAAGTTCGATTTTTGGTCATTTTGCATGTTAAAATTTTATGCCAAAAAACCAACATCATCATTTGGCAAATCTTTCGACTTCCATAACTTCGGCAAATCTGGCCCGATTTTCAAAAGCAATATGTTAAAACTCATGGTTTGGCTATTAGAATAAAACTGCATTTACACAATTTCATTTAAATAAAGTTCGATTTTTGGTCATTTTGCATGTTAAAATTTTATGCCAAAAAATCGACATCATCATTTGGCAAATCTTTCGACTTCCATAACTTCGGCAAATCTGGCCCGATTTTCAAAAGCGATATGTTAAAACTCATGGTTTGGCTATTAGAATAAAACTGCATTATACAATTCATTTAAATAAAGTTCGATTTTGGTCATTTTGCATGTTAAAATTTTATGCCAAAAAAACCAACATCATCATTTGGCAAATCTTTCGACTTCCATAACTTCGGCAAATCTGGCCCGATTTTCAAAAGCAATATGTTAAAACTCATGGTTTGGCTATTAGAATAAAACTGCATTTACACAATTTCATTTAAATAAAGTTCGATTTTTGGTCATTTTGCATGTTAAAATTTTATGCCAAAAAACCAACATCATCATTTGGCAAATCTTTCGACTTCCATAACTTCGGCAAATCTGGCCCGATTTTCAAAAGCAATATGTTAAACTGCATGGTTTGGCTATTAGAATAAAACTGCATTTACACAATTTCATTTAAATAAAGTTCGATTTTTGGTCATTTTGCATGTTAAAATTTTATGCCAAAAAATCGACATCATCATTTGGCAAATCTTTCGACTTCCATAACTTCGGCAAATCTGGCCCGATTTTCAAAAGCGATATGTTAAAACTCATGGTTTGGCTATTAGAATAAAACTGCATTTACACAATTTCATTTAAATAAAGTTCGATTTTTGGTCATTTTGCATGTTAAAATTTTATGCCAAAAAAACCAACATCATCATTTGGCAAATCTTTCGACTTCCATAACTTCGGCAAATCTGGCCCGATTTTCAAAAGCGATATGTTAAAACTCATGGTTTGGCTATTAGAATAAAACTGCATTTACTACAATTCATTTAAATAAAGTTCGATTTTTGGTCATTTTGCATGTTAAAATTTTATGCCAAAAAAACCAACATCATCATTTGGCAAATCTTTCGACTTCCATAACTTCGGCAAATCTGACCCGATTTTCAAAAGCAATATGTTAAAACTCATGGTTTGGCTATTAGAATAAAACTGCATTTACACAATTTCATTTAAATAAAGTTCGATTTTTGGTCATTTGCATGTTAAAATTTTATGCCAAAAAAACCAACATCATCATTTGGCAAATCTTTCGACTTCCATAACTTCGGCAAATCTGGCCCGATTTTCAAAAGCGATATGTTAAAACTCATGGTTTGGCTATTAGAATAAAACTGCATTTACACAATTCATTTAAATAAAGTTCGATTTTTGGTCATTTTGCATGTTAAAATTTTATGCCAAAAAACCAACATCATCATTTGGCAAATCTTTCGACTTCCATAACTTCGGCAAATCTGGCCCGATTTTCAAAAGCAATATGTTAAAACTCATGGTTTGGCTATTAGAATAAAACTGCATTTACACAATTTCATTTAAATAAAGTTCGATTTTTGGTCATTTTGCATGTTAAAATTTTATGCCAAAAAACCAACATCATCATTTGGCAAATCTTTCGACTTCCATAACTTCGGCAAATCTGGCCCGATTTTCAAAAGCGATATGTTAAAACTCATGGTTTGGCTATTAGAATAAAACTGCATTTACACAATTTCATTTAAATAAAGTTCGATTTTTGGTCATTTTGCATGTTAAAATTTTATGCCAAAAAAACCAACATCATCATTTGGCAAATCTTTCGACTTCCATAACTTCGGCAAATCTGGCCCGATTTTCAAAAGCAATATGTTAAAACTCATGGTTTGGCTATTAGAATAAAACTGCATTTACACAATTTCATTTAAATAAAGTTCGATTTTTGGTCATTTTGCATGTTAAAATTTTATGCCAAAAAACCAACATCATCATTTGGCAAATCTTTCGACTTCCATAACTTCGGCAAATCTGGCCCGATTTTCAAAAGCAATATGTTAAAACTCATGGTTTGGCTATTAGAATAAACTGCATTTACACAATTTCATTTAAATAAAGTTCGATTTTTGGTCATTTTGCATGTTAAAATTTTATGCCAAAAAATCGACATCATCATTTGGCAAATCTTTCGACTTCCATAACTTCGGCAAATCTGGCCCGATTTTCAAAAGCAATATGTTAAAACTCATGGTTTGGCTATTAGAATAAAACTGCATTTACACAATTTCATTTAAATAAAGTTCGATTTTGGTCATTTTGCATGTTAAAATTTTATGCCAAAAAATCGACATCATCATTTGGCAAATCTTTCGACTTCCATAACTTCGGCAAATCTGGCCCGATTTTCAAAAGCAATATGTTAAAACTCATGGTTTGGCTATTAGAATAAAACTGCATTTACACAATTTCATTTAAATAAAGTTCGATTTTTGGTCATTTTGCATGTTAAAATTTTATGCCAAAAAATCGACATCATCATTTGGCAAATCTTTCGACTTCCATAACTTCGGCAAATCTGGCCCGATTTTCAAAAGCAATATGTTAAAACTCATGGTTTGGCTATTAGAATAAAACTGCATTTACACAATTTCATTTAAATAAAGTTCGATTTTTGGTCATTTTGCATGTTAAAATTTTATGCCAAAAGAACCAACATCATCATTTGGCAAATCTTTCGACTTCCATAACTTCGGCAAATCTGGCCCGATTTTCAAAAGCAATATGTTAAAACTCATGGTTTGGCTATTAGAATAAAACTGCATTTACACAATTTCATTTAAATAAAGTTCGATTTTTGGTCATTTTGCATGTTAAAATTTTATGCCAAAAAACCAACATCATCATTTGGCAAATCTTTCGACTTCCATAACTTCGGCAAATCTGGCCCGATTTTCAAAAGCAATATGTTAAAACTCATGGTTTGGCTATTAGAATAAAACTGCATTTACACAATTTCATTTAAATAAAGTTCGATTTTTGGTCATTTTGCATGTTAAAATTTTATGCCAAAAAAACCAACATCATCATTTGGCAAATCTTTCGACTTCCATAACTTCGGCAAATCTGGCCCGATTTTCAAAAGCGATATGTTAAAACTCATGGTTTGGCTATTAGAATAAAACTGCATTTACACAATTTCATTTAAATAAAGTTCGATTTTTGGTCATTTTGCATGTTAAAATTTTATGCCAAAAAATCGACATCATCATTTGGCAAATCTTTCGACTTCCATAACTTCGGCAAATCTGGCCCGATTTTCAAAAGCAATATGTTAAAACTCATGGTTTGGCTATTAGAATAAAACTGCATTTACACAATTTCATTTAAATAAAGTTCGATTTTTGGTCATTTTGCATGTTAAAATTGTATGCCAAAAAAACGACATCATCATTTGGCAAATCTTTCGACTTCCATAACTTCGGCAAATCTGGCCCGATTTTCAAAAGCAATATGTTAAAACTCATGGTTTGGCTATTAGAATAAACTGCATTTACACAATTTCATTTAAATAAAGTTCGATTTTTGGTCATTTTGCATGTTAAAATTTTATGCCAAAAAATCGACATCATCATTTGGCAAATCTTTCGACTTCCATAACTTCGGCAAATCTGGCCCGATTTTCAAAAGCGATATGTTAAAACTCATGGTTTGGCTATTAGAATAAAACTGCATTTACACAATTTCATTTAAATAAAGTTCGATTTTTGGTCATTTTGCATGTTAAAATTTTATGCCAAAAAAACCAACATCATCATTTGGCAAATCTTTCGACTTCCATAACTTCGGCAAATCTGGCCCGATTTTCAAAAGCAATATGTTAAAACTCATGGTTTGGCTATTAGAATAAAACTGCATTTACACAATTTCATTTAAATAAAGTTCGATTTTTGGTCATTTTGCATGTTAAAATTTTATGCCAAAAAATCGACATCATCATTTGGCAAATCTTTCGACTTCAATAACTTCGGCAAATCTGACCCGATTTTCAAAAGCAATATGTTAAAACTCATGGTTTGGCTATTAGAATAAAACTGCATTTACACAATTTCATTTAAATAAAGTTCGATTTTTGGTCATTTTGCATGTTAAAATTTTATGCCAAAAAAACCACATCATCATTTGGCAAATCTTTCGACTTCCATAACTTCGGCAAATCTGGCCCGATTTTCAAAAGCGATATGTTAAAACTCATGGTTTGGCTATTAGAATAAAACTGCATTTACACAATTCATTTAAATAAAGTTCGATTTTTGGTCATTTTGCATGTTAAAATTTTATGCCAAAAAAACCAACATCATCATTTGGCAAATCTTTCGACTTCCATAACTTCGGCAAATCTGGCCCGATTTTCAAAAGCAATATGTTAAAACTCATGGTTTGGCTATTAGAATAAAACTGCATTTACACAATGTCATTTAAATTAAGTTCGATTTTTGGTCATTTTGCATGTTAAAATTTTATGCCAAAAAAATCAACATCATCATTTGGCAAATCTTTCGACTTCCATAACTTCGGCAAATCTGGCCCGATTTTCAAAAGCAATATGTTAAAACTCATGGTTTGGCTATTAGAATAAAACTGCATTTACACAATTTCATTTAAATAAAGTTCGATTTTTGGTCATTTTGCATGTTAAAATTTTATGCCAAAAAAACCAACATCATCATTTGGCAAATCTTTCGACTTCCATAACTTCGGCAAATCTGGCCCGATTTTCAAAAGCAATATGTTAAAACTCATGGTTTGGCTATTAGAATAAAACTGCATTTACACAATGTCATTTAAATAAGTTCGATTTTTGGTCATTTGCATGTTAAAATTTTATGCCAAAAAACCAACATCATCATTTGGCAAATCTTTCGACTTCCATAACTTCGGCAAATCTGGCCCGATTTTCAAAAGCGATATGTTAAAACTCATGGTTTGGCTATTAGAATAAAACTGCATTTACACAATTTCATTTAAATAAAGTTCGATTTTTGGTCATTTTGCATGTTAAAATTTTATGCCAAAAAAACCAACATCATCATTTGGCAAATCTTTCGACTTCAATAACTTCGGCAAATCTGGCCCGATTTTCAAAAGCGATATGTTAAAACTCATGGTTTGGCTATTAGAATAAAACTGCATTTATGTAAATGCATTTAAATAAAGTTCGATTTTTGGTCATTTTGCATGTTAAAATTTTATGCCAAAAAAACCAACATCATCATTTGGCAAATCTTTCGACTTTCATAACTTCGGCAAATCTGGCCCGATTTTCAAAAGCAATATGTTAAAACTCATGGTTTGGCTATTAGAATAAAACTGCATTTACACAATTTCATTTAAATAAAGTTCGATTTTTGGTCATTTTGCATGTTAAAATTTATGCCAAAAAAAACCAACATCATCATTTGGCAAATCTTTCGACTTCCATAACTTCGGCAAATCTGGCCCGATTTTCAAAAGCAATATGTTAAAACTCATGGTTTGGCTATTAGAATAAAACTGCATTTATGTAAATGCATTTAAATAAAGTTCGATTTTTGGTCATTTTGCATGTTAAAATTTTATGCCAAAAAAACCAACATCATCATTTGGCAAATCTTTCGACTTCCATAACTTCGGCAAATCTGGCCCGATTTTCAAAAGCAATATGTTAAAACTCATGATTTGGCTATTAGAATAAAGCTGCATTTACACAATTTCATTTAAATGAAATTCGATTTTTGGTCATTTTGCATGTTAAAATTTTATGCCAAAAAATCGACATCATCATTTGGCAAATCTTTCGACTTCAATAACTTCGGCAAATCTGGCCCGATTTTCAAAAGCAATATGTTAAAACTCATGGTTTGGCTATTAGAATAAAACTGCATTTACACAATTTCATTTAAATAAAGTTCGATTTTTGGTCATTTTGCATGTTAAAATTTTATGCCAAAAAATCGACATCATCATTTGGCAAATCTTTCGACTTCAATAACTTCGGCAAATCTGACCCGATTTTCAAAAGCGATATGTTAAAACTCATGGTTTGGCTATTAGAATAAAACTGCATTTATCAAATGCATTTAAATAAAGTTCGATTTTTGGTCATTTTGCATGTTAAAATTTTATGCCAAAAAAACCAACATCATCATTTGGCAAATCTTTCGACTTCCATAACTTCGGCAAATCTGACCCGATTTTCAAAAGCAATATGTTAAAACTCATGGTTTGGCTATTAGAATAAAACTGCATTTATGTACAATTCATTTAAATAAAGTTCGATTTTTGGTCATTTTGCATGTTAAAATTTTATGCCAAAAAAACCAACATCATCATTTGGCAAATCTTTCGACTTCCATAACTTCGGCAAATCTGGCCCGATTTTCAAAAGCAATATGTTAAAACTCATGGTTTGGCTATTAGAATAAAACTGCATTTACACAATTTCATTTAAATAAAGTTCGATTTTTGGTCATTTTGCATGTTAAAATTTTATGCCAAAAAACCAACATCATCATTTGGCAAATCTTTCGACTTCCATAACTTCGGCAAATCTGACCCGATTTTCAAAAGCGATATGTTAAAACTCATGGTTTGGCTATTAGAATAAAACTGCATTTAAACAATTTCATTTAAATTAAGTTCGATTTTTGGTCATTTTGCATGTTAAAATTTTATGCCAAAAAAACCAACATCATCATTTGGCAAATCTTTCGACTTCCATAACTTCGGCAAATCTGGCCCGATTTTCAAAAGCAATATGTTAAAACTCATGGTTTGGCTATTAGAATAAAACTGCATTTACACAATTTCATTTAAATAAAGTTCGATTTTTGGTCATTTTGCATGTTAAAATTTTATGCCAAAAAAACCAACATCATCATTGGCAAATCTTTCGACTTCCATAACTTCGGCAAATCTGACCCGATTTTCAAAAGCAATATGTTAAAACTCATGGTTTGGCTATTAGAATAAAACTGCATTTACACAATTTCATTTAAATAAAGTTCGATTTTTGGTCATTTTGCATGTTAAAATTTTATGCCAAAAAAACCAACATCATCATTTGGCAAATCTTTCGACTTCCATAACTTCGGCAAATCTGGCCCGATTTTCAAAAGCAATATGTTAAAACTCATGGTTTGGCTATTAGAATAAAACTGCATTTATGTAAATGCATTTAAATAAAGTTCGATTTTTGGTCATTTTGCATGTTAAAATTTTATGCCAAAAAACCAACATCATCATTTGGCAAATCTTTCGACTTCCATAACTTCGGCAAATCTGACCCGATTTTCAAAAGCGATATGTTAAAACTCATGGTTTGGCTATTAGAATAAAACTGCATTTACACAATTTCATTTAAATAAAGTTCGATTTTTGGTCATTTTGCATGTTAAAATTTTATGCCAAAAAATCGACATCATCATTTGGCAAATCTTTCGACTTCCATAACTTCGGCAAATCTGACCCGATTTTCAAAAGCAATATGTTAAAACTCATGGTTTGGCTATTAGAATAAAACTGCATTTACACAATTTCATTTAAATAAAGTTCGATTTTTGGTCATTTTGCATGTTAAAATTTTATGCCAAAAAACCACATCATCATTTGGCAAATCTTTCGACTTCCATAACTTCGGCAAATCTGGCCCGATTTTCAAAAGCGATATGTTAAAACTCATGGTTTGGCTATTAGAATAAAACTGCATTTATGTAAATGCATTTAAATAAAGTTCGATTTTTGGTCATTTTGCATGTTAAAATTTTATGCCAAAAAAACCAACATCATCATTTGGCAAATCTTTCGACTTCCATAACTTCGGCAAATCTGGCCCGATTTTCAAAAGCAATATGTTAAAACTCATGGTTTGGCTATTAGAATAAAACTGCATTTACACAATTTCATTTAAATAAAGTTCGATTTTTGGTCATTTTGCATGTTAAAATTTTATGCCAAAAAAATCAACATCATCATTTGGCAAATCTTTCGACTTCCATAACTTCGGCAAATCTGACCCGATTTTCAAAAGCGATATGTTAAAACTCATGGTTTGGCTATTAGAATAAAACTGCATTTACACAATTTCATTTAAATAAAGTTCGATTTTTGGTCATTTTGCATGTTAAAATTTTATGCCAAAAAAACCAACATCATCATTTGGCAAATCTTTCGACTTCCATAACTTCGGCAAATCTGGCCCGATTTTCAAAAGCGATATGTTAAAACTCATGGTTTGGCTATTAGAATAAAACTGCATTTACGACAATGTCATTTAAATAAAGTTCGATTTTTGGTCATTTTGCATGTTAAAATTTTATGCCAAAAAAACCAACATCATCATTTGGCAAATCTTTCGACTTCCATAACTTCGGCAAATCTGGCCCGATTTTCAAAAGCAATATGTTAAAACTCATGGTTTGGCTATTAGAATAAAACTGCATTTACACAATTTCATTTAAATAAAGTTCGATTTTTGGTCATTTTGCATGTTAAAATTTTATGCCAAAAAAACCAACATCATCATTTGGCAAATCTTTCGACTTCCATAACTTCGGCAAAGCTGACCCGATTTTCAAAAGCGATATGTTAAAACTCATGGTTTGGCTATTAGAATAAAACTGCATTTACACAATTTCATTTAAATAAAGTTAGATTTTTGGTCATTTTGCATGTTAAAATTTTATGCCAAAAAATCAACATCATCATTTGGCAAATCTTTCGACTTCCATAACTTCGGCAAATCTGACCCGATTTTCAAAAGCAATATGTTAAAACTCATGGTTTGGCTATTAGAATAAAACTGCATTTACACAATTTCATTTAAATAAAGTTCGATTTTTGGTCATTTTGCATGTTAAAATTTTATGCCAAAAAATCGACATCATCATTTGGCAAATCTTTCGACTTCAATAACTTCGGCAAATCTGACCCGATTTTCAAAAGCGATATGTTAAAACTCATGGTTTGGCTATTAGAATAAAACTGCATTTATGTAAATGCATTTAAATAAAGTTCGATTTTTGGTCATTTTGCATGTTAAAATTTTATGCCAAAAAAACAACATCATCATTTGGCAAATCTTTCGACTTCCATAACTTCGGCAAATCTGGCCCGATTTTCAAAAGCAATATGTTAAAACTCATGGTTTGGCTATTAGAATAAAACTGCATTTACACAATTTCATTTAAATAAAGTTCGATTTTTGGTCATTTTGCATGTTAAAATTTTATGCCAAAAAAACCAACATCATCATTTGGCAAATCTTTCGACTTCAATAACTTCGGCAAATCTGGCCCGATTTTCAAAAGCAATATGTTAAAACTCATGGTTTGGCTATTAGAATAAAACTGCATTTACACAATTTCATTTAAATAAAGTTCGATTTTGGTCATTTTGCATGTTAAAATTTTATGCCAAAAAAACCACATCATCATTTGGCAAATCTTTCGACTTCCATAACTTCGGCAAATCTGGCCCGATTTTCAAAAGCAATATGTTAAAACTCATGGTTTGGCTATTAGAATAAAACTGCATTTATGTAAATGCATTTAAATAAAGTTCGATTTTTGGTCATTTTGCATGTTAAAATTTTATGCCAAAAAAACCAACATCATCATTTGGCAAATCTTTCGACTTCCATAACTTCGGCAAATCTGACCCGATTGTCAAAGCAATATGTTAAAACTCATGGTTTGGCTATTAGAATAAAACTGCATTTACACAATTTCATTTAAATAAAGTTCGATTTTTGGTCATTTTGCATGTTAAAATTTTATGCCAAAAAACCAACATCATCATTTGGCAAATCTTTCGACTTCCATAACTTCGGCAAATCTGGCCCGATTTTCAAAAGCAATATGTTAAAACTCATGGTTTGGCTATTAGAATAAAACTGCATTTACACAATTTCATTTAAATAAAGTTCGATTTTTGGTCATTTTGCATGTTAAAATTTTATGCCAAAAAAACCAACATCATCATTTGGCAAATCTTTCGACTTCCATAACTTCGGCAAATCTGGCCCGATTTTCAAAAGCAATATGTTAAAACTCATGGTTTGGCTATTAGAATAAAACTGCATTTACACAATTTCATTTAAATAAAGTTCGATTTTTGGTCATTTTGCATGTTAAAATTTTATGCCAAAAAACCAACATCATCATTTGGCAAATCTTTCGACTTCAATAACTTCGGCAAATCTGGCCCGATTTTCAAAAGCAATATGTTAAAACTCATGGTTTGGCTATTAGAATAAAACTGCATTTACACAATTCATTTAAATAAAGTTCGATTTTTGGTCATTTTGCATGTTAAAATTTTATGCCAAAAAAACCAACATCATCATTTGGCAAATCTTTCGACTTCCATAACTTCGGCAAATCTGGCCCGATTTTCAAAAGCGATATGTTAAAACTCATGGTTTGGCTATTAGAATAAAACTGCATTTACACAATTTCATTTAAATAAAGTTCGATTTTTGGTCATTTTGCATGTTAAAATTTTATGCCAAAAAATCGACATCATCATTTGGCAAATCTTTCGACTTCCATAACTTCGGCAAATCTGGCCCGATTTTCAAAAGCAATATGTTAAAACTCATGGTTTGGCTATTAGAATAAAACTGCATTTATGTAAATGCATTTAAATAAAGTTCGATTTTTGGTCATTTTGCATGTTAAAATTTTATGCCAAAAAAACCAACATCATCATTTGGCAAATCTTTCGACTTCCATAACTTCGGCAAATCTGACCCGATTTTCAAAAGCGATATGTTAAAACTCATGGTTTGGCTATTAGAATAAAACTGCATTTACACAATTTCATTTAAATAAAGTTAGATTTTTGGTCATTTTGCATGTTAAAATTTTATGCCAAAAAAACCAACATCATCATTTGGCAAATCTTTCGACTTCCATAACTTCGGCAAATCTGGCCCGATTTTCAAAAGCAATATGTTAAAACTCATGGTTTGGCTATTAGAATAAAACTGCATTTACACAATTTCATTTAAATAAAGTTCGATTTTTGGTCATTTTGCATGTTAAAATTTTATGCCAAAAAATCGACATCATCATTTGGCAAATCTTTCGACTTCAATAACTTCGGCAAATCTGGCCCGATTTTCAAAAGCAATATGTTAAAACTCATGGTTTGGCTATTAGAATAAAACTGCATTTACACAATTTCATTTAAATAAAGTTCGATTTTGGTCATTTTGCATGTTAAAATTTTATGCCAAAAAACCAACATCATCATTTGGCAAATCTTTCGACTTCCATAACTTCGGCAAATCTGACCCGATTTTCAAAAGCGATATGTTAAAACTCATGGTTTGGCTATTAGAATAAAACTGCATTTACACAATTTCATTTAAATAAAGTTAGATTTTTGGTCATTTTGCATGTTAAAATTTTATGCCAAAAAATCGACATCATCATTTGGCAAATCTTTCGACTTCAATAACTTCGGCAAATCTGGCCCGATTTTCAAAAGCAATATGTTAAAACTCATGGTTTGGCTATTAGAATAAAACTGCATTTACACAATTTCATTTAAATAAAGTTCGATTTTTGGTCATTTTGCATGTTAAAATTTTATGCCAAAAAAACCAACATCATCATTTGGCAAATCTTTCGACTTCCATAACTTCGGCATAGCTGACCCGATTTTCAAAAGCGATATGTTAAAACTCATGGTTTGCCTATTAGAATAAAACTGCATTTACACAATTTCATTTAAATAAAGTTCGATTTTTGGTCATTTTGCATGTTAAAATTTTATGCCAAAAAAACCAACATCATCATTTGGCAAATCTTTCGACTTCCATAACTTCGGCAAATCTGGCCCGATTTTCAAAAGCAATATGTTAAAACTCATGGTTTGGCTATTAGAATAAAACTGCATTTACACAATTTCATTTAAATAAAGTTCGATTTTTGGTCATTTTGCATGTTAAAATTTTATGCCAAAAAAACCAACATCATCATTTGGCAAATCTTTCGACTTCCATAACTTCGGCAAATCTGGCCCGATTTTCAAAAGCAATATGTTAAAACTCATGGTTTGGCTATTAGAATAAAACTGCATTTATGAAATGCATTTAAATAAAGTTCGATTTTTGGTCATTTTGCATGTTAAAATTTTATGCCAAAAAAACCAACATCATCATTTGGCAAATCTTTCGACTTCCATAACTTCGGCAAATCTGACCCGATTTTCAAAAGCAATATGTTAAAACTCATGGTTTGGCTATTAGAATAAAACTGCATTTACACAATTTCATTTAAATAAAGTTCGATTTTTGGTCATTTTGCATGTTAAAATTTTATGCCAAAAAAACCAACATCATCATTTGGCAAATCTTTCGACTTCAATAACTTCGGCAAATCTGACCCGATTTTCAAAAGCAATATGTTAAAACTCATGGTTTGGCTATTAGAATAAAACTGCATTATGTAAATGCATTTAAATAAAGTTCGATTTTTGGTCATTTTGCATGTTAAAATTTTATGCCAAAAAACCAACATCATCATTTGGCAAATCTTTCGACTTCCATAACTTCGGCAAATCTGGCCCGATTTTCAAAAGCAATATGTTAAAACTCATGGTTTGGCTATTAGAATAAAACTGCATTTACACAATTTCATTTAAATAAAGTTCGATTTTTGGTCATTTTGCATGTTAAAATTTTATGCCAAAAAAACCAACATCATCATTTGGCAAATCTTTCGACTTCCATAACTTCGGCAAATCTGACCCGATTTTCAAAAGCAATATGTTAAAACTCATGGTTTGGCTATTAGAATAAAACTGCATTTATGTAAATGCATTTAAATAAAGTTCGATTTTTGGTCATTTTGCATGTTAAAATTTTATGCCAAAAAAACCAACATCATCATTTGGCAAATCTTTCGACTTCCATAACTTCGGCAAATCTGGCCCGATTTTCAAAAGCAATATGTTAAAACTCATGGTTTGGCTATTAGAATAAAACTGCATTTACACAATTTCATTTAAATAAAGTTCGATTTTTGGTCATTTTGCATGTTAAAATTTTATGCCAAAAAACCAACATCATCATTTGGCAAATCTTTCGACTTCCATAACTTCGGCAAATCTGACCCGATTTTCAAAAGCAATATGTTAAAACTCATGGTTTGGCTATTAGAATAAAACTGCATTTACACAATTTCATTTAAATAAAGTTCGATTTTTGGTCATTTTGCATGTTAAAATTTTATGCCAAAAAAACCAACATCATCATTTGGCAAATCTTTCGACTTCCATAACTTCGGCAAATCTGGCCCGATTTTCAAAAGCAATATGTTAAAACTCATGGTTTGGCTATTAGAATAAAACTGCATTTACACAATTTCATTTAAATAAAGTTCGATTTTTGGTCATTTTGCATGTTAAAATTTTATGCCAAAAAACCAACATCATCATTTGGCAAATCTTTCGACTTCCATAACTTCGGCAAATCTGGCCCGATTTTCAAAAGCAATATGTTAAAACTCATGGTTTGGCTATTAGAATAAAACTGCATTTACACAATTTCATTTAAATAAAGTTCGATTTTTGGTCATTTTGCATGTTAAAATTTTATGCCAAAAAAACCAACATCATCATTTGGCAAATCTTTCGACTTCAATAACTTCGGCAAATCTGGCCCGATTTTCAAAAGCAATATGTTAAAACTCATGGTTTGGCTATTAGAATAAAACTGCATTTACACAATTTCATTTAAATAAAGTTAGATTTTTGGTCATTTTGCATGTTAAAATTTTATGCCAAAAAACCAACATCATCATTTGGCAAATCTTTCGACTTCAATAACTTCGGCAAATCTGGCCCGATTTTCAAAAGCAATATGTTAAAACTCATGGTTTGGCTATTAGAATAAAACTGCATTTACACAATTTCATTTAAATAAAGTTCGATTTTTGGTCATTTTGCATGTTAAAATTTTATGCCAAAAAAACCAACATCATCATTTGGCAAATCTTTCGACTTCCATAACTTCGGCAAATCTGACCCGATTTTCAAAAGCGATATGTTAAAACTCATGGTTTGGCTATTAGAATAAAACTGCATTTACACAATTTCATTTAAATAAAGTTCGATTTTTGGTCATTTTGCATGTTAAAATTTTATGCCAAAAAATCGACATCATCATTTGGCAAATCTTTCGACTTCAATAACTTCGGCAAATCTGGCCCGATTTTCAAAAGCAATATGTTAAAACTCATGGTTTGGCTATTAGAATAAAACTGCATATATGTAAATGCATTTAAATAAAGTTCGATTTTTGGTCATTTTGCATGTTAAAATTTTATGCCAAAAGAACCAACATCATCATTTGGCAAATCTTTCGACTTCCATAACTTCGGCAAATCTGACCCGATTTTCAAAAGCGATATGTTAAAACTCATGGTTTGGCTATTAGAATAAAACTGCATTTACACAATTTCATTTAAATAAAGTTCGATTTTTGGTCATTTTGCATGTTAAAATTTTATGCCAAAAAATCGACATCATCATTTGGCAAATCTTTCGACTTCAATAACTTCGGCAAATCTGACCCGATTTTCAAAAGCAATATGTTAAAACTCATGGTTTGGCTATTAGAATAAAACTGCATTTATGTAAATGCATTTAAATAAAGTTCGATTTTTGGTCATTTTGCATGTTAAAATTTTATGCCAAAAAAACCACATCATCATTTGGCAAATCTTTCGACTTCCATAACTTCGGCATATCTGACCCGATTTTCAAAAGCAATATGTTAAAACTCATGGTTTGGCTATTAGAATAAAACTGCATTTAAACAATTTCATTTAAATTAAGTTCGATTTTTGGTCATTTTGCATGTTAAAATTTTATGCCAAAAAATCGACATCATCATTTGGCAAATCTTTCGACTTCCATAACTTCGGCAAATCTGGCCCGATTTTCAAAAGCAATATGTTAAAACTCATGGTTTGGCTATTAGAATAAAACTGCATTTACACAATTCATTTAAATAAAGTTAGATTTTTGGTCATTTTGCATGTTAAAATTTTATGCCAAAAAAACCAACATCATCATTTGGCAAATCTTTCGACTTCCATAACTTCGGCAAATCTGGCCCGATTTTCAAAAGCAATATGTTAAAACTCATGGTTTGGCTATTAGAATAAAACTGCATTTATGTAAATGCATTTAAATAAAGTTCGATTTTTGGTCATTTTGCATGTTAAAATTTTATGCCAAAAAAACCAACATCATCATTTGGCAAATCTTTCGACTTCCATAACTTCGGCAAATCTGGCCCGATTTTCAAAAGCAATATGTTAAAACTCATGGTTTGGCTATTAGAATAAAACTGCATTTACACAATTTCATTTAAATAAAGTTCGATTTTTGGTCATTTTGCATGTTAAAATTTTATGCCAAAAAAACCAACATCATCATTTGGCAAATCTTTCGACTTCCATAACTTCGGCAAATCTGGCCCGATTTTCAAAAGCGATATGTTAAAACTCATGGTTTGGCTATTAGAATAAAACTGCATTTACACAATTCATTTAAATAAAGTTCGATTTTTGGTCATTTTGCATGTTAAAATTTTATGCCAAAAAAACCAACATCATCATTTGGCAAATCTTTCGACTTCCATAACTTCGGCAAATCTGACCCGATTTTCAAAAGCAATATGTTAAAACTCATGGTTTGGCTATTAGAATAAAACTGCATTTACACAATTTCATTTAAATAAAGTTCGATTTTTGGTCATTTTGCATGTTAAAATTTTATGCCAAAAAAACCAACATCATCATTTGGCAAATCTTTCGACTTCCATAACTTCGGCAAATCTGGCCCGATTTTCAAAAGCAATATGTTAAAACTCATGGTTTGGCTATTAGAATAAAACTGCATTTACACAATTTCATTTAAATAAAGTTCGATTTTTGGTCATTTTGCATGTTAAAATTTTATGCCAAAAAAACCAACATCATCATTTGGCAAATCTTTCGACTTCCATAACTTCGGCAAATCTGCCCGATTTTCAAAAGCAATATGTTAAATTTCATGGTTTGGCTATTAGAATAAAACTGCATTTACACAATTTCATTTAAATAAAGTTCGATTTTGGTCATTTTGCATGTTAAAATTTTATGCCAAAAAAACCAACATCATCATTTGGCAAATCTTTCGACTTCCATAACTTCGGCAAATCTGGCCCGATTTTCAAAAGCGATATGTTAAAACTCATGGTTTGGCTATTAGAATAAAACTGCATTTAGTAAATGCATATAAATAAAGTTCGATTTTTGGTCATTTTGCATGTTAAAATTTTATGCCAAAAAACCAACATCATCATTTGGCAAATCTTTCGACTTCCATAACTTCGGCAAATCTGGCCCGATTTTCAAAAGCAATATGTTAAAACTCATGGTTTGGCTATTAGAATAAAACTGCATTTACACAATGTCAATTAAATAAAGTTCGATTTTTGGTCATTTTGCATGTTAAAATTTTATGCCAAAAAAATCAACATCATCATTGGTCAAATCTTTCGACTTCCATAACTTCGGCAAATCTGGCCCGATTTTCAAAAGCGATATGTTAAAACTCATGGTTTGGCTATTAGAATAAAACTGCATTTAAACAATTTCATTTAAATAAGTTCGATTTTGGTCATTTTGCATGTTAAAATTTTATGCCAAAAAAACCAACATCATCATTTGGCAAATCTTTCGACTTCCATAACTTCGGCAAATCTGACCCGATTTTCAAAAGCAATATGTTAAAACTCATGGTTTGGCTATTAGAATAAAACTGCATTTACACAATTTCATTTAAATAAAGTTCGATTTTTGGTCATTTTGCATGTTAAAATTTTATGCCAAAAAAACCAACATCATCATTTGGCAAATCTTTCGACTTCCATAACTTCGGCAAATCTGGCCCGATTTTCAAAAGCAATATGTTAAACCTCATGGTTTGGCTATTAGAATAAAACTGCATTTATGACAATTCATTTAAATAAAGTTCGATTTTTGGTCATTTTGCATGTTAAAATTTTATGCCAAAAAAACCAACATCATCATTTGGCAAATCTTTCGACTTCCATAACTTCGGCAAATCTGGCCCGATTTTCAAAAGCAATATGTTAAAACTCATGGTTTGGCTATTAGAATAAAACTGCATTTACACAATTTCATTTAAATAAAGTTCGATTTTTGGTCATTTTGCATGTTAAAATTTTATGCCAAAAAATCAACATCATCATTTGGCAAATCTTTCGACTTCCATAACTTCGGCAAATCTGGCCCGATTTTCAAAAGCGATATGTTAAAACTCATGGTTTGGCTATTAGAATAAAACTGCATTTAAACAATTTCATTTAAATTAAGTTCGATTTTTGGTCATTTTGCATGTTAAAATTTTATGCCAAAAAACCAACATCATCATTTGGCAAATCTTTCGACTTCCATAACTTCGGCAAATCTGACCCGATTTTCAAAAGCAATATGTTAAAACTCATGGTTTGGCTATTAGAATAAAACTGCATTTACACAATTTCATTTAAATAAAGTTCGATTTTTGGTCATTTTGCATGTTAAAATTTTATGCCAAAAAAACCAACATCATCATTTGGCAAATCTTTCGACTTCCATAACTTCGGCAAATCTGGCCCGATTTTCAAAAGCAATATGTTAAACTCATGGTTTGGCTATTAGAATAAAACTGCATTTATGTAAATGCATTTAAATAAAGTTCGATTTTTGGTCATTTTGCATGTTAAAATTTTATGCCAAAAAACCAACATCATCATTTGGCAAATCTTTCGACTTCCATAACTTCGGCAAATCTGACCCGATTTTCAAAAGCGATATGTTAAAACTCATGGTTTGGCTATTAGAATAAAACTGCATTTATGTAAATGCATTTAAATAAAGTTCGATTTTTGGTCATTTTGCATGTTAAAATTTTATGCCAAAAAACCAACATCATCATTTGGCAAATCTTTCGACTTCCATAACTTCGGCAAATCTGGCCCGATTTTCAAAAGCAATATGTTTAATTTCATGGTTTGGCTATTAGAATAAAACTGCATTTACACAATTTCATTTAAATAAAGTTAGATTTTTGGTCATTTTGCATGTTAAAATTTTATGCCAAAAAATCGACATCATCATTTGGCAAATCTTTCGACTTCCATAACTTCGGCAAATCTGGCCCGATTTTCAAAAGCAATATGTTAAAACTCATGGTTTGGCTATTAGAATAAAACTGCATTTATGTAAATGCATTTAAATAAAGTTCGATTTTTGGTCATTTTGCATGTTAAAATTTTATGCCAAAAAAACCAACATCATCATTTGGCAAATCTTTCGACTTCCATAACTTCGGCAAAACTGACCCGATTTTCAAAAGCAATATGTTAAAACTCATGGTTTGGCTATTAGAATAAAACTGCATTTACACAATTTCATTTAAATAAAGTTCGATTTTTGGTCATTTTGCATGTTAAAATTTTATGCCAAAAAATCGACATCATCATTTGGCAAATCTTTCGACTTCCATAACTTCGGCAAATCTGGCCCGATTTTCAAAAGCAATATGTTAAAACTCATGGTTTGGCTATTAGAATAAAACTGCATTTACACAATTTCATTTAAATAAAGTTCGATTTTTGGTCATTTTGCATGTTAAAATTTTATGCCAAAAAACACCAACATCATTCATCTTCGGCAAAAGTGATCCGATTTTCAAAGGCCTTAAAAGTAATGGTGTTACCCCTTTAATTAAAATGCTATAATAGTAATTAACATGTTTTTTTTAGTCGCAAATGCATTCTATCTGAAATATTTATGTCCTTCTGCAACACAATGCTGGGTGCGAGCAGTTGGTTAAAATGCCAGCGTTTCAGCAAAGCCTTGCTCCAATTTCAGCCTCATATGCGCAGCTGAGGCTTTTTTTCTGCCCCTCTGCCATCGAAATAAATTGAATTTTAAAAGATTGTTCTGCAATTGTGCATTAAACAAAGAGTAAGCCATAAATTGAGTTGGTACCCGAAGGCGTTGGCCAGAGATAATCCGATTATTGGTTTATGTACGCTTCGTGCTATATTTTTCGTATATCGAGTGCCAGTAGTTGCTCAAACAACGATCAAAGGTACGTACAGATCTAATAAACCAAATATATTGCTGAATATAGTTAAGTAGAAAGCGATTATGTAAAGTCTTTTCTTGTAACGAGACTTAGTGTGGCTGCCACAAAGATATAAGCCGACAAAGCAACCATCAACAGAAGACAGAATATTATATACACTTGTAAAGCCTTCATAATATTTGTAGTTATAATTCCCCATTACCGATCTTGCATTTGAATTTAAGATTAATCCGTGATAAGCAAAGCTCGCAAAAAAGTGTCGACACTTTCAGACTGTCCGAGAAAAATCTGTTTCATTGGGATGTAATGAAAAGAGGGAGCGGAGCGTTCATGATCAATGAGTGGAATGCTCAAGCAATGACAGTTTCTGTCGTTTTCTTTTTGCTCGTTTCTTCCAAAGACCGTCTTGGTGAGCATAAACGTCCAAAGCGTCTTTTGCGTATGTATGAGTTTTTTTGTGTCATGGGTTAACAGCGATAACCTTTAACCAAAAACGAACAGACACACAGTTGCACAAGCGCTTACAGCTGGCAGAACTAAGGTAAGTTGTTGGCCTCCTGCTGCTGTCAGCCAGGTTTATTCATAGAAAAATAATGCCAAGCCCCCTTGTTGCTTATCAGTGTTTATTATCAGACCTCGCCAAGTGGAAATGTCAGCCTCGCTGTTTGTTTGGCAACTGCACACACACACACAGAGATACCTAGGTTATTATGTGTATAATAACAAAAGGGGTGTTGCTGTTTTTCATACCACATACTCGTACTATTTTGAAGCATTTTAGCTATAAGCCTTTATGTGTTCACTGCATTTTATCATCACAGCACTCCAGCCACTTATCTAAAATTAAATCTAAAGGTGTAGCGCACAAAAAAAAAAAACAAATGTGCACTTGAAACTATTTGTCGGGTCAGCGAAATATCTGTTAAAAGTAGCTGCATAAAATGTGAATAGTTTAAGCTCAGTCAATCAAGTTTCTGCGTTGCGAGCAATGAACTTAACTTACAAAGTTGTTAAATTGAAATTATTTTAATAGTTAAGTTTAAATATGTACTAAAAAGCACATTCAACTATGCTTAAATCTAATATTCGTTCATGTATAAATTGTCTAAAAGTCAGTTGATGAGTTTAGGACTTGAATTTAAGCCAAAACTTATTGCTTCCCATTCTCAAGTTCATGCCACAAATTGTATCTACTTACAACTGAAGCTGCTTTGTTGTGCTGCTAGATATAACAATGAAGTGCAGCAAATGCTTAGTAACATATTTTTGTAAGCTCTGTGGAGTAGTTGTTGTTGGTCTAAAAAAAAGAAAGTCCAAGTATTTTATTATTTTAATTTTGTTCACATTGACTGGCAGCCATGAAAATACTATATATGTATGTATGTACTTATGTAACTCCGGATGCACTCAGTAATTTCCACTTCCCGACCAGAAATATATACAAATACACATATTGTACGTACAGCTTGTGGCACACATCCTTAAAACTGGGTCAACATGCTTCATCCTGTTTCTGTTTTATTTTAGTTTTGTTTTTATATTTGTTTTTTTTTTTGTTTCATTTTTTTTTTTTGGCAATTTAATGAATTTTTATTACAAAAATATTTAGCCCAAAATTATTTCGCTGTATTTTATGGCGAATAAATGTTGTCGGCTTGGCATTGCAATTTGTAGCCTTCACACATACAGACATGCACTAACACTTATAAAGTTTATAGTTTGCCAGCAACAAAATGTTGCATTCTTGTAAACATACAATGCCTGGTCCGTTTAAGTTTAATAAGATTTTGGTTGCGACTAGAAAAGAAAACGAGAATTATAACAAACTTTTAACATAAGAATAGGATAAGAGTTCATATAAAAGTTCTTTTAGCAAATAATTTACTTTAGAAGTCTGTTGTGCTTAAGCAACTACAATTACATCACAAGACATTTTTTCCTTAGACCTAAAAACATTCCCTCAAAGACATAAAATATTTGTGCATATTATTACAAAATAGTATTCTTTTGTGTTATTTACTAACCCAAATAAGAAATTCACACAATAGTGCCTTCGGACTTTTATCTGTCATTCAATTGTTATGCAAAATGCCATTTTGTTAACAATAAGCAACAACAATAACAACAACAAAATGCACAATAATGCTAGAAATTCGTATTGCGCTTAAAAGTATGCAATGCTTTTGTGTAACACTTTTGTGGCCATTTGTCGTTCTTAATGCGAGGGAGTGTGAAAGAGAGAGAGAGAGAAGTAAATGTAATTTTCTAGCAATTTGAAGCTATTCGGGCGCCAAATTATGCCATATAGAATCATGTAATAAGTGAGTGAGAGTGAGCTGTGCAAGTGTTTGTCTATGTGTGTGTGTGGGTGTGAGGGCGCATTTGTAAATGGTCAATAATAATAAAAAGGCGGTCTATAAAAGCAACGCAATCAACAAGCCGACCACAAAAACCGATGCATAAATTAAATTGCTGCCGCAATGCAGGGTTGCCATGCACTTATTTCTCCAGTGAATGGGCGTGGCACACGCACACACAAGCGCGCACAGAGATAGAAGCACATTTTATAATGCCATTCGAGTTGCGTGTTTACAGCACAATTACAACTGTTTGGTTTTATGCGTGCTCTCCATTGAGAGAGAAAGAGGCGCACACAAGTGCGTCCACAACCTAGCAAATTTATGCTAAAAACTTTATGACCAAGCAGCGCCACACAATCTCTACTGTCCAAACAGCATGGTCGTAGTCGAAAGTCAAGAAAATCACAATTAGGCACGAACAAAAAATGCTTTCTTCTGTCGAATATTGAGAAATATGTCTATCCTTTCTCACCGACTCCTCTTCGATTCGCTCTTACCCTTTGACTACGCCCATGCTTTTTACACACATAATAATCTTACAGTGAGCCGCATTTCAAAGTCGTACTGAATAATTTATTCAATGTCTGCGTTTTAGACGCAGCCAAAGCAACAAATGTGGTTTTATTGCACTCCCCAACAGACACACAAACACACACACAACTCTACGCACACACACACACCTTCATTACAGTACAAACAAAAAGTTGCTCACAAAGGCGGGCAATTTGAATTGCTGCCACAATTTATGATCCGCCACCGAATGACCATTAAAAGTCCGAATCTGTTGGAAATGCAATTGTTGTTGCTTCTAAATGGCCATCTCTGTTTTATGATTTATGAAAATTGATTTGTTTAAAAGGCAGACAGGCAGGCAGGGAGGCAGCAGTCGAGGAGCAGCCAGGCATGCAAAATGTATTTGTTTTTTTTTAATGTTTCTTTAATTGGATTAACTTGTGACCTGTCAAAAAATTTCTAACCTAAAAGAACAGCTCTAAAAATCATTTTAAATTTTTGCTTTGACCAAATATCTACAAATTTTTCTATTTATTCTCTTTGTTATAATAACATTTATAAAAAAAAAACAACACATGAGCAATTTTAAACACACATATTTATTATTCCAAATAATTGAATTATTTTTGTTTTTGCATTTGCTTTATCAAAATATCCACACAAATATGTAAAAAACACAATCAAGCAATTATTTGTCAATTCTCTTTGAGTGTTGATTTGCTTTGCAAATGGATTTCTGGCAAATTGTTAAATAAATATTGCAAGTGAAACCAATTGGCCTGAAGAATGTTCAGTTCAAAGTTTGAGTTTGTCAATCACAGATATATAAATTCTTAACTAAAAACAAAGTAAAAGCATAAACTGACTTGAATATGTATAAGCAAACGGACAAACAAACAGTTGCAAAGCGAATGCATTCAAAAAAATAAATTTAGTTAAGGAATTCTGATTTGGTTTGCTAACTTTAATATATGCTTCTTTTCTTTGCTGAGTGCATGAACAAAGTTGTCCTTATATGAGGCCGAATAGAGAAACTAATTGGAATGCATACATCAAAGCAATTCGGTCCAAGCATAAACAACAATTGCAGCTCGTTTTGCTGGACTTGGTATAGGGCACAAAAAGCAAAGGAAGTACTCAAGGGCCAGGACTAGAATATTTCGATAAGCCTTTTGCATTGTTTGTTAGCCCGAAAATTGGCTTGGGCTTGTTGCTTTCTTGCTTTTTTCTTTCGTTTTTATGAAAACATTCACATAAGGTACTTTTGTGTTACACTAACCAAAAACCATTGTTGATGTTGCTTGGCCTTAATGTTCGGTTTTGTCCCAGCAACTGTAACTGTAGCAGCAACAGCAACAATATAATTGACTTTAACACAAATTGAATTATTTCATGTGCCATGTTTTGCATGTGTTGTGCAAACAGATTAACTGACTTTTGGCCTAGGCATTGACTTTTGGTCATGTTTAACAAGCAACAAGCAACAACAAACAAACAATAGGCAGAAACCTTTGTTATTTCGTTTGTATTAAATTGTCATAATGTGGCTAAATGTTACGTATACGCAATGTGTAATCCTGTGCAGTCAAAGAAAATGTTAGGCAATGCATGGAACTTGTTTCTCTTAATATAGAAACTATAATATAAATATCTAATCATGTTTAAACTTCACTTAAAAGTCAAAAGAAAGTTAAATTTCAAAGTTTCGGGTTCATAAAAAAAACGTTTCTAAAAGTAGAATCCACTTTTAATAGACAGTTTTGAACTTTCTCGATTGTTTTTCTCAACGTGCATGTGTTTTCGTAAGCGTTCAATAATATAAATTTATATATGCCTGCTAAATCCCTAAACGGCTGCAAGGACCTGCCTTCTATGGCATACAAAACTAATACATGCGCATACATCTAATACTTATGCATATACATAAGTGCCACATACATCCCATATAGGTATGTTCGTATGTATGCTTTACGTGCCATGCGAATGCTTTGAGCCAAGTAATTTGTATGTTGTATTTGGCAAAGGCGAATTTCGTGGCCAAGTTTCGCTGCCACGTTCTGTGCCTTGAAAGAGGGAACGAAAGAGAGTGAGAGAGAGCGAAAGTTTGTGGCTTTCTAGCTCTCAAGCGCTATTTTGTTGCCCGTAAATGTGCGGCAAGAGGCGCTTAAAACCAGACAAAAACACAACCTGGCCTGTCTTTTATGGCCCCCCTTTTCAACCCCATCCACCACGCATATTCAAAACACTTTCACGCTCTACACTCTGCCTTTATATATGTAAATATACTATATGTTTATAACAGCCCATTCGGCGTGCTTGAAATCATTAAAGCATAATCGCTGCGGGTCCAATAAAATCCTTAAACAAACATTCAAACGGTTAAGTTGCGAATGTAAATGCCAAAACGCTTTAGCAAATTTCATGCGCCGTCAAGAGACCAAAGATCAAAACATGAGATACTTGTAACAGCGAAAAAAAAAGAATTTTTTTACTTGTGCTTTAAATGAAAAATGTTTAAAAGTATTCTTAATATTAAGCTTGTTTTCATTGCAAGTAAGTTAACTTTATGCTTTGCATTAAGGCTTCGATTCTTATTTAACGATATTCCATTATAAAAATGAAACATTTATTAATGAAGCTTAATAAACAGAGTATTTTACAGGCAATCAGTCAATATATCTTCGCTTAACTGCTATATTTAACGATTAATAAGCCAAGTTAATGTTGCGCGAAATAACGGCACCAAATGAGAAAAGTTTCAAATCACTTTTTGTGTCTAGTTTGGGCTTAGGCTTAAGATATCAGATTTATAAATGACCCCCCCGAAAAGGCATTAAGTACTGCATGCAACATGCGAGTTCCTAAATTTCGGCTGCAAAGTTGAAACAACTAAAAATCATTAATCATAGCGACTCTTCTAGGTCGAAACATGCATCGAAGAGCCGCACTTTAATGTAGTTTTACAGCACGCATCGTATACTTAATATTTGTTCTTCTCTTTGCAGCATTTTTATTGATTTCAGCGTGTGGTTGGCGAGGTGGTGGCAGTTAAGCTTAAACGCCCTGCAACACCAGCAGCAGCAGGTGGCACAAAAGCCCATTGTACTTTTGCCACAGCTGGCAAGAAAAAGAAAGCTGTGCCAGCTGCTCGGGTTTGACATTTATTAAATTTTGAGTAAGTCTACATGAAATGGTTTCAAAAACAAAATTGGTTGACAGCAGCTTCTTTAAGAATGCCAATTTACACGGACAAAAAAATAGCTGATTTAAACTTTAATGTTCCTTAATAATTTTCCATCCATTCTTGATTTAAAGACTTCGGATTGTAAAGCTTATTCAACAACATCGTTTTATTTTAGTAACAACACTTTTTCTCTGAGTGCACAAATCATCCAGGCAACGCGCTTTACTTAGTGCAGGGCAAAGTTTCATGGACTAATCCAATTTACTAAAAAGGAATTTATTTTTTGACTTTTGTGTTCCGTTTTCTTTAAATTAAAGAAAATTCCACTCGCAAGAGTTATCTTCAAACTCTTAACTCTCTTAGCTGTATTTTATTTGAGTAAATGTCATCATTAAAGCTAAACGCACACACACACACACACACGCCCAAAGGAAGCGGCTCTATTACAGGCACCGTTTGCATAGCCTCAATTTTGAAGCGTGAGAATACACAGTTGGGGTTTAGGGAGCAGGGCAGGCCAATTATATGCCTTGTAGCTTTACCAAAACAGAAAAATAAAGGGGGCGAGATTATACAACAAATAGGCAGACAATTTGATAGACAAAGTCCTAGGCGCGAGCGTGCTCTGCGCAATATCCTTAAGCCATTGCTTTAGCTTGGTTCCTTGCTTGTTTTTGGGTAAAAGTATTACGATGATTTGCATAATTTTGCAGCGCACCTTCAACGGCAGCTTGCGCGTCCCTTTGAACACAGACAAAGGCAGCGGCTTGCAACGAATGTCTTTTACTCAACTTTCGTCTTTTTCGTTTTCTTTTTGTGTCTTTGTGTGTGTGTGGTTTTTCTTTAGCTGGTATGCTTTGTTACTTGCTCTGTTTTTTGTAGCCTAAATTTCTTCTTCTTTTTGTGTTTTTTTTGGTAACTGATGTGGTGCCGCTTTGCTTGGCAGCTTGGAATCCGTTTGGTTTTCCCTTTTTGTTGAGCCTCTCTATCTTTGCGCCTGATCGAAATTGCTTTTGTGGTTGCTTCGGCTGTTTCGCATGTTGCTGTTGTTGGGTTGTTGTTATTTTAATTTTTGGTCATGTGTGTTCAGCTGCCTTGGCACACTGTGCGAACCAACAGACAGGCAGCCTTTTCTGGTCAAACAGTTTTGGGCCATTTTGCAATTTTCTGCCTCCTATTTTCTTTTTTTTTTTTGGTTGAGATATTCATATCAGCTCCTATTATAGCCATTTTCCGCTAAAACTGTTACTGATTGCCGCTTTGTGGTTGCCGCAATCGTCAGTAGCAGCAGCAACAACAACATTAGCTACAGGTTTAATACCCTATGACTACGATTCATAGGGTTTATTGTGATTTTGTGTTTCAGTGAAATGCTCAACTTTCCAAAATATTATAATATTCTCATAGTTTATTTATGATCCTAAATAAAACTATATTTTTCATTATCTTTCTTAAGAATGGTTTAGTTACTTTATTTTATTTATTTCTAAGTAATATTTTATTTAACTAAACTATTCCCTGGGTAAGTTTTAGTCGTGTCTTCTTCTTTTTGCCACTTTGCTCTGCTTCAATTTGATTCGGGCCACAGCAATTGAGATGCAAATTGCCGCTGATTTGAATATAATATTTAGGTTAGCTCTATTTTATTTATTTTGCTAAGATCCAATTTTGATATGGCTACGATTAGTGTTTGTTTGAGTTGAATTCTACATGGCATTACAACTTTGGCTCCCAACTGCAATTAAATTTATGCCGCAGGAATTTCAATTTCCTTTTTCGCGCTATTTCAAACACTTGAGTATTTACAATATTTGTTTAGTACACATACAAACATAGCACATAGTATTTTGCATTTTGTTTCTATGTGTAAAATGTTTTAGCGCTTGAATTTTGTCGCTTGCCGCTTGTCGCTTGAGTTTCCCGTTGGTAAACACTTATTTGTACATTTTCTTGTGCGCTATTTACCCAGATCCTTTTTAAAAAGCGCCGAAGGGCAACCGCAAAAGCATTTCTAAGTATTTTTGATTTAAACTATGTTTGTTGCCGCTTTTGTTAGTTTTGTATTTTTCTTGTTGAAAATATCACTTAATATTTCAACAGCTTTTAGCTGGAATCCTTTGGCTTTTCTCTTGCTTAAATTCTCGTCGTAGATTTATTAATTTGTAAAAGTGTTTTTGCCCCATTCAATATTTATACCAAAACACCCATAACTTCCGTACAGCAGCAACTGTTGACCTAGAAAGGATTGTGAAATGCCAACTAAAAATAAAAAAATATGGGAAGAATTTTATTCTTTGGATGTTTGCCATTGCTTTGACTTGCTTGAGTTTTTTGCCAACATATACGATTCCCTTGACAAACTACAAATTCCTCAGTGGAAAGCAGATGAAAGCCCCAAGCAAAATGCCAAATGTAGCTCGACATATTTGTGACGCGGTGTTTAGCTTATGGATTTAACTTGTTGAAAATAAAATCAGTGTCAATGATTGGCACAAAAATCCACAGAAAAAATTCACTTTAAACTTTGCCAACAACTTTGCCAAGCTTTTGATTTGTTTTATGCTTGCGAAAGTGTTCAAAACATATACATAATTTTTCACTTTTTGATTTTGTTATCCAGCTTAAAGCTTATCAGTGCGCAATGCGCAACTATTTTGACACCTTTTACTTACAGCCAAGATTTTTTGTATCAGTCTGTTTGCACGTGTATCGATTTCCCTCATTGGCCCTTACAGTTGAGACGAACAGAAACAGTTAAGAAATAATTTTGGTTTTCTTGTAAGTTGAGTTAAGTTGTTCACAACGATTTCTTTGTAGCATTATGGCAAAGATGGCAGTTTGCTCAGCTTGCCATGGCAATGAATGAATTAATTGTCTTTAATATTTGCTGGATGGCGGAGTGTGTATATGCTTTTATGGGTCATTAAATTGCAATTTAAGCAGCCGAAAAGATTTTCATTTTTCGCCCATTTGGGGAAATCGCAACGTACAGACCATGTCCGGCATATGACGGAGCTAAAGTTGTTGTTCTTATTGTTGTTGCTGTTGTTGTTGTTGGTGGTGTTGCAATTGCTGACGCTGTCATGGACATCATAAATTCTTAATGGCCCCGCACGCAGTTGCCGCCTGAAAGCAGCAGCCGTCTTCAAGCCTGCGCCAGTTGCAAGCGCATTTAAAATGCAGCTGCGCTGCGAAAATTGCGTATTTCATTTATTCCTTGCATACCCTGTAGCCATTATAAAAATGTGCAGGGCATGCGAAGAGCAGAATGATAAAAGTATCATAAGCAAAAGGTTGCCATCCTTGTGTTGCTTTTTAAGCTTGTACAATCTGTTTCAAGGGTACCTGTTAGTCTGTCATTTCTTACTTTAACTTATTTTCATCATCTTTTTATTGTGCAATCGGAATGCATTTTACCAAAATCTTCACATGTCGAAGCGCATTGCGTGACTCTTAAATTAATAATTACTGGCCAAAAATCACAGTCTCTCTCTCTCTCATTCTTTGTTCTCTTTTCCTGCTTGTCTCTCTCAATTTTGCTCTCTGCCCAAATATTTCTGATGCTGGTCATTAACACTTGGCTCAAAGGCCAATGGATTGGGCACACATAGTTTCAATATATATTAACACACACACACAGACACACCCACAAACACAGACACCTGGCCGCATCTGCGCCAAATTAATTGCCACAAAGTTCACTTTGGCCGCTTTTCAGTTGGCTTTTGTGTGTGCGGCATTCGTATAGTTTGCTTAATGATAAAGATTGACCAAAAATGTCTGGCATTGATGGTGTAATTAATAAATTACCAACATATTTGTGCAACAAATTAATTACATTCTTGTGAGCAATCTTTTGCCTCTATTGTTTCTTTTCTATAGCATACTTTTTGGGGCAGACAGATAATTGAGTGGAGCGAGCATCTCCAGCAAGCGTAAACACACAAAAACCTTGTATGTACATTCAATTTGAGTGGTTCAATAAATGGTATAATAAATAATAACTATATGAATGCCTGGGCTAATACCCTGTATGCATTATAATTGTCCTGGATTGAAATTTCATTTCATATTTCTCAGTTTTCTAAGTGCTGGTCTTGGAATGCCCATTACATGAGTCATGAATTATCCATTGTTAGTGTAGAGCACTTTCTATGTGACATTCATTCATTTTGCTGGCAGCTAGCCAAATTGTTGGCAGCCTGGTCGTATTGGCCAAGTCTATTGCCACGTTAAAGCCTTGCATACAAACACCTGATCTACATAGTCCTTGGCTATGGCAATGGCTTTTGTGTTGACACACGCCTCCGACTCGTCTGTCATCATTAGGATAATTTATCATGCCACAAATCTAGCTTGCCACTGCTGGCACTGCTGCTGTTGCTGCTGCTGCTTATGTTTTTGCTTTATGCAATTTCTTAATAAACATTTTAATTAAATCAAGCCAGAAATGCACAGCAATTAATTTAATAGTAATACAATGCAAAATAGTTAACAACTTTATGAATCGAGCAGAAAATTGTGGCATGTGGCAGGTGCTGTTGCTGTTGCTGTCGCTGGTTTCAATTACTAAATTAAATATGTTATTTTCCTTTTAAACACCGTATACATATAGACTCTATATATCTTTTATGACATTATTGCGAGCCATTAATTAAATACAAAATGCTCTGCGATTATTGCGTGTCATGAACGTAGCGACCTGCCTGCCTGCCTGCCTGCCTGCCACGCCCCTTACTACGCCCTTGGCTCAAAATAGCTGCGCTCTCACACGTTCTCTCTGTCCTCTCTCCCTCCGCTGTGAAATGAATGAAACGCAGACAATTAATTGTTGCGTTGTGTATTCATTTTGGCGCTTTCAACATTTCATCTGCACTTGTCAGCCACTTTTGTCAAACCGATACCCCCTCCCCCTTCGTTACCCTCTTTAATCCACACCCCTGTTGGCACATTTCTTATGATTAATGAGCTGTTTTATAATGCGACTGTGCGCTGCAACCTGCCACATAGAATTTAATCCCCGAGACCTTAAAGCATTTCCAAGCCGCCATTCATCAGCATTGCCAGCTCTCACTGCATTTTAGTTGGTTCCAAGCAAAATCCACTTAGTTTTTTAATGAGCCCAAAATAAGTTTACACATACAGTTGCATACATACAAATGTTTTTGCAAAAGCAGTCACACGTTTCAAATGTTGCAGCAAAAAAAGTTTTGGCAACTGTGACGCAATTCAGTTCAGAAAAGTTCATGTCTACTTTGACCAGGTCAGCTCGATTGCTGTTGGACTACGGGATGCCCTTTAGTATGCTCTACATATCCCGTTGCCCCCTGCCCGGCTTACCTTAACTGGGCCAATTAATGTCGAGAGCGATGATATGATGAGTTTGCCTGTCTGCCAGTCATTCTGTCACTGAGTCAGTCAGTCAGCTGGTCAGTTTGTAACTGATTGGTCGCTATTCTGACATATGCGTTTGCATATTCGATTAGAAAAATCCCAGAACACAAACCAAAACCAAGCACAACCAAAAGCACAAAAACTAAAAAGAAAAACAAACATTTTACAATTTATTATTTCATTTATTTTGTTAGCAACGCTTACGATTCCCCTACGGTTCGACCAAAGCTTTGCGGCCAAAAGCTTGTATAAATTATTACATTAAATTAAAGCCCGGACGATAAACAAAATCAGTTTTAAGTCCCCACTTAAAATCTGACAAAAAAAAACAAGAGTGCCCGATTAAAACGGGCAATGAAAATGTTTTGTGTTTGTTGAGCAACTTTAATGGCATTCTAAGTGAACGATTATTTATGTGTGGATATTGTATCTATATTAGCTTTTGTGTTTAATACATAAAAAGGATTTTACATTGTTCATTTGTTATAACTTTAAATATTTTATTGTAATTCCTTTGACTTCTTGGCTGAATATTTTTGAGCTGAAAATGAAGCACAGATTTCAGCTTTTCCTCAGTCACTGATTATGGATTCCTTTCTTGGAGCTCACAAAATTGTACGATTAATCTAACATAGTCTGGTATTTGGCAGCGATGAGAGCGTGTCCAAAGAACAATCAACTCTTTGCTTTCCAATCTTGATCTTTCGATTTTTTGGCACTTACATTAGGTCCCTAACTGAATGGCAATCAAATATTAAGGCCAAATTCAATTACCTAATGCTTCAAGGCTTTAAACTTGGCAACTTTCGAGACATTTTTCTCATTTTGAGGGCGAATCATTTTAACAAGATTACAAAACTTATAATACTACATATATAAAGGGTTATGCAAACAATATAGAATTTGACTTAAAATATAATAATACATTTTTAGCGTGCTTACACTTGCAGAAATCTGCAGTGTTTTGCCTTAATAACGATTATTTGTGTTGTTTAGTTTGTGGTTGTTGAACAATTTAATTCTGCTTACAGTTTCTCCGAGTGCACTTCAAGGCACTTTTTTGGCATCCATCAAATTGAGCGTTCTTATTATTCAAAGTACTTACTTACACATAAGAGCAATGTCCTGTCGAAGTGCGTGCGCTACTTGTGTTATCCGCCGGCTCCTTTTTTCTTTCTTTCTTTTGCCTTCCCTAAAAAAAGAGCAAAGCAATGCGGGAAAGCAGCGACGAGAAAAGAGACGAGAACGACGAGACACAAAAGCAAGCATACCACAACCGCACACCCATCCACACGCACACACCCACACACTCACACAAACAAAATCCATTAACTAAAGTGTCAATTTAGTGACAGAGATAAAACGTCATACGCAAAACACACACACACACGCACACACTCACACACATGAAAGCGCTTACGCGTTTGCAAATGTTTTCTGGGCTTGTATTATCTTTTCTGTTGTCCGCCATGCATTGTAAAAATAAAAGACCAAATAAACAAACAAATCACAAATGAAACAACGAATAGTCCACACAGTTTTCTAAGCTGAGATTTAGATAGTCAAAAAGAAAAGAAAAGAAACAAAAAAAAATTAATTAATTAGGAAATAAAGTTTAATGAACATTTTTAAAGGTTAAGTGAAGTGAGAAGCTAAATGAGAAATAGTATTGCGGGTCGAAATGTTGAATGAAAAACAAAAAGAAAAAGAATGAAGTTATGCGAGAAGAAAAGTGAAAATTGAAGTAAGAAGCAAAGCAACTTGCGATGCAAAAAGTTATTAAATTCAAAACATTTCTCAATATGATAATACTCTTTTTTTGTTAGAGCATTCAAAACAAGAGATTGTGAATTGTGCAAGAGAAAGAGAATGCAAGAAGATGAAGAAGAAGAAGAAGAGTAGTAAGGGCCCTCATGCCAAATAGCTGAGCACAATGAATGACAGTACTTTGTTTTGAGATTTTCTGGTTTTTTTTTGTTTTCTTTCTGTGTTTTGAGTTTGGTTTATTTGTTTGCTTTAGCTGTTGTTCTGTGCTTGTTCTGCTTGTTGTTGTTGTTGTTGTTAGTTGTCAAAGGATCTGGGGATAAAGTTATCTTTATCCCTCGTGCGTAATGCTCGTCGCTTGGCGCTCGTCGCTCTTTGTGTGTGCTCCAATAACCTGTTACATGTCACGTTTTGCTGTCATTTTTTCATGTTTTAGTCACATTACGCATACGCCGCTTAGGACACCAGCGACGACTACTACAACTGTTTTTTTCTTTCGGCTGTGTTCTTTTGCTTTCAGTTTGTGTGTGTACGATGATGATTCTTAAATGTCTGCACCTGGCGGCAAGTGGAATGAGTGAATGGGTGAGGAACGAACTGCGTGACTGTCGACAAAAGTGGTCGCAACTCGTGCATGCAACGGAAAGGTGCCAAAGTGGAAATGCACACACAAAGTACATCAGCCGCAAAATCAAACCGAGTTTTTTTCTTTCTTTCTTTTAGCTGCTGTTTCTACTCTCTCTCTCTCTGCTGCTTCTACAACGGAGCTTAACGTATTGTCTTGCAGCCATATTTATTTTTTTGTATTCTGCGCCACAAAGTGCAAGTCAATATAACGTAAAAGTAGACGAAGACGAGGCCTTAACTTGCCACACAGCAATTTAATTTATACACTTTGACAAATCAGTTGAGAATTTCGTATGCAAATTAAGTATACGCAACGTTAAACTCTGGTCGACATTTGATATTAATACACATTTGGAAACACATCTGGAATCAATTATAAAAGTTGTCATTGCAAAGAGCAAAAAGTGATATAACTTTTTTTTTTCTTAGTGCACTCAATGCCAATACTGAACGAGTCGTGCGTGCCGCATTGAGTTCTGCATAAAACGTTTCAATGTGAAGTTTTTGCAGCAAAGCAAACATTTTGTTGTACACACACACACAAATACATGCAGAGAAGACACGAGTATGCTTGAGAAGTTCTTGAAGTTGAAGGGAAGCGTTCGTTGGAGTTTTATGCAAAGTTTTGTGCCACCCGAAAATTGCGTAAACTGCATTCGAACTTGAAGCTCGAGCTCGAGCTGCACTGATGGATGGATGTGGCACATGTTGCAGCTGCCTTGCATAATGGCAATAAAATTCAGAGCATGGATTTATCCTTTAAAAAATAAGACCATATAGCATATACCTTAAGGCAACAAATTGAGATTTATGTGTTCAAGTTTTTTAAATGCTTTTCGTTGTAGTTAACCAAAAAGAAAAGCTAGGATTCAGATGTGTTGAGACTGGATATTATATTAAATTAATAAATTAAGTGCAATTAACAAGAATATATGAAACACTCTTGTGAACCACAAAAAGCAGCAGCAGCAGCTTAAAGTTTGGCATAATTAAACTCAGTGCAACTTTGTGGTTAAGTGTTAAAGCTTAGGTGCTTGGTTGGATGGTTGTCTGGTTGCCACATGTGGCCAATTAGAGGGCATTGCATGTGGCCTGTTTATCTAATGTGAAATTAAATAAGCGAGATTTTTAAAGTGCGCTCGGCAAAAATTCGCTATCATTAGTCAAAGTGACTGTGGGAATAAAAGAGGTGGAAAAAAGCAAAGAGAAAATAAAAAAATAGATAGTAGCAAGGCATACGCCATTAGGGATAACATCATCAAAGCAAAACCTCGACGTCTCTTGCGTGTATCACATTTCCCGCCTTGCCTCCCCTTGCCACAATAGATCTGATGTTGGCTGTCAGACAGGCAAAAGCAGCAAATTGGCATCACCAGCAGCAGCAGTAGCAGCAGCAGCAGCAATTGGTACACAAGCGATAGAGAAAGAGATATCGACTCAACACTCAAGTGTCCTCCAGTTGAAAACACACACACACACACATGCGAAGGCAAATCTCAAGCGCACACATATCAAAAATAAACCATCAAGCGTGGGAAAAAAAGAATAAAGAAGCTTAACAACAGCGTCATATCAACATTAGTCAATGTCGTCCAACGGACTCTACCCGTGTCCGTGTCTAGGCTTTTCTCACATCTCGTCCTTGTTTATCCACCCTTATCATATGTATGTGTGTGTGCTTGTGTGTGTGCTTTGAATAATTGAGCGTCGCTTGTCTAAAGTTTGTTAAAAAATTTTGCGTAACTTGCTTTAGATGCGTGACAAGCGAGGCCAGCGGATGCCAAAGGATGCTATAATGTTTCCATTATGTTAAATAAATATTAACTTTATTTTCCGTTTTGTAACGAGAATTACAACTTTTAACAATGAAACGGGCTTTTTGTACTTCAAGATCTTGCCTGGGCGTTTATATAACAAAAGCAACAAACAAAGCAGAAATCATTAACCACAATATATTAACACACACACACGCACACACATGCAAATGCAAGCCAAGCTTGCAGCTTACCGCAAATACCTCTTTTGTTGGACCAAACACACATTAATTGAGCCAAACAGCATGATACAAAACCACAAAGAGCAGCAAACCTTTTCTCTCTTCTCCCGCATGACAGCCTATCACATGTTGGCTGTCATAATTGATAACTTGAAATATTGCGTATACGCAACGTTGACTTCATTCAGCCTTGGCTTGATGCTTGATGTCAAGCGTAAATCATATGTATTAAGTGAAGCGAGCGTAAATGTTTTGATGCCTCAAACTGATTGACTCATTGAGCCAATGACAGGTTAATTAATACACTAAACGCCCATTTTTGTTGTTGTACCTAATTAAACGTACGTGTGTGTGTGTGTGTGTGTGCTTGTCTGTGTATTGCATACCACTACAACAATAACAACAACAGCAACGAAATGAAAACTTTTCTAGTCAATTAGCTCAAGCGTTGTTTTTGAAATGGCCGCCTTTTGAAATTCGCAATTGTTGTAAATTGCAGTGCATGTTGCAGTGCCACTTACACGCATGTAGTCGCGTTGTGCACTGAGAGAAAAGTAGGTAAGTTTGATTTTATAGCTAGAAAAGAGTATTTCTTGTCATAAACTCATTTCGTTAACTTTAAGATAGATTTTATAATTTATTTAAGACTTCTCTTAATAGAAACTAGTTTACGAAATATCCCAAATTGTTAACTTCATTGCTAAGTTTAGGGTTTTTATATTTGTATCTGAGTGTAAATTTCTATGCTGCTTGTTGCTGTTGTAATGCATTTACAGCAAACAAGCAGAAGGCTGAATCCACACAAATACTTAGCGATGCAAATAACAATTTTTCGGTTATACGAGCTAAAAGCATTTCCCTTTGGGGTAGGTCAGTGTGAAGGGTATAAGGAATATCGTAAGCGCTTCAAAATTAACTTTCTCTCTTAAGCTTTACTTCTCTCTTTAGCTTTGTTCTCTTCGTTAGTTTAGAACAGTTAAAAGCTCTCGCTTTCTCTTTCGTTCTCTTCGTTTGGCATTCGTGTTTTGTTGAGCTTCGTGCTTTGCTTTAAGCCTTGGCCAGCAGCCGTTCAGTTGCCTTTTGTGTGTCCTGTGTGCCAGCCATAAGTTTTGTGTGTGTCTTTCTCATTTATGCCTAGAACTAATGCACAAACTATGTACTCGCCTTTTCTTATCATTGACCAACAACTAGCTGTTGCTATCGTGCCCCATTTTCGGTCATGCCAAACAAAGCATTGCCTTTGGCCAACAACTTGCTGACGAACTTCCAAGAAGACCCCATGCAGAGTTACTATTCTTTATTCCGTTGAGCCAGGGCTTATATATATAAGAGTATTCCGACTCCTAGCTTATCTATTGTTGAGTTTGTAAGACTCAGCGTTGGTTTTAAAATATTCTTATGCTATCTCTGAGTTTATTTATTCTAAGTTAACAAACATGCGTGTCCCTTATCTATTTCCATTGCACTCTCTCCCTGCTAGACACGGGATGTTTGCAATCTTTTCATATTCCGTATATCGTCTTATCTTATTATTTATTTTTGAAGTTTAAACTTGGCAGGATAGTTACGAGGAATCCCATAATCGGTTCAACCTCAACCCTCCACCACTTTTGCTTGTTTGTTTGTTTTGATATGCGTTTGCTTAAATAATAAATGCACATTTCGTGCTAGCTTCTGGTTACTACCATCATCCGCACATCCTTGAGAGAGATTGAGATTGAGAGAAGAGTTTTTTGTTTTAGTTTTAGGTTTCCTCGAGTGGGTCACGTGCATGGCAGCTGTTTCACACCAATTACTTGCGATTTGCATATAACAAATACATACACACAAACCGCATGCAAATGTTCGAAGTGCAGACGTTGCACACACACAGTTCAACCAACCTCTCTCTCTCTCTACCCCATTGCAGGTTGCATATCAAATGTAATCAACATTTGGCGACACCCCCAAATAAAATAATAGAAGAAAAAACTTTGGAACCCTTCGCTAAAGTTTTTGCGTGCTCAGCGTCTGGCTGGTTGGCGCTGGGTGGAGTTTTGGGGGGGCGAGTCTATTAGGCAATAAATTAAGCCATGCAATGAGATCAATTGTTAGCAAATTTCAAAGCATTCGCAGTTTCGCTAGTTTCGCTAGTTCGACAAAGTTGAAACTTGACATTGGTTTTTGCGTTTGGTTTTCGTTTTGGTTTTAGTTTTGGGACCAGCGAATTGTCGCACTTAAAAATTAATGATTTCAGCAAAATTAAAGTTTTTTTGGGCAGGCCACAATGTGACAGTGACGGTGACGGTGACACTGACAGTAACAGTAACTGTGACAGTGACAGCAGTTACGTTTGAGTTCTCGCCACTAATCAATACTTCAATTTGGAACTGGAGAGGAGCTGAACAACAAGAATTTTGGGCCCCAATTTGCTAATGAGCCTAAATTGGGTTGTGAGTCGGCATCATTTCATTAGCGTAACCAAACGTGATTTATCTAATCACAAAACCTACTTACCTTCGAGTGACTTGCACAATGCGATACGCGGCGTATGCGTAATGCATCATTAACAAGCCGGTGAGAGGCAGAAGCACTACTCAAGGCACTTCTCCCTCTCGCTCTCCCCCATTAATTAATTTCCAACTGCTGTGTCTGGCATTTCAATTTTATTTCAAATAAAAAAAGAACACAAAAAACAACATCATTCATATGCATGTCATATTGCCTCAGTATAATTCGAGCCACATACATACATATATGAGAAGAAAATTCAACAAGTGCGCATTGTCGTTGTCATTGTCGTTGTCGTTGTCGTTAGCGATGGCGGTTCACATACACATACATACACAAATTGCAAATGAAATTTGCCGCTGTTTACAGAATAAACATGAAAAATGTTGCTCTTGTAAACAATCAGATAAGCCGCTTTATAAACACACACACACACGCTTATGCGTACGCGTATGCGAAGGGAGGCGAGTATTAACGACTATAAAAATGCCTAAACAAATGGTATATCCTAAAGGAAGTATCATTTAAGTGGTTTTTAATATTAAGGTTAAAAGTTGTTTTTTAGTTCATTTCACTGCAAAAATATACGGTTTTATCGCTTTATAAGTGTAGAGAAATTTATGTGCCATAAAAAATGCATTAAAAATGCTGACCAAAACATTTGTACTCGTTTATGAGTATATAAATATTTTGCCCTTACAATTTTGAACCGAACTCTGGAGAAATGTAATTTAATTTTAATTTATGAAAAAGTATATATACCATATCTAAAATACCCATTAGAATGGCAACAGGGAATACAAGAACTAGAAGAGATGGGCTAAGAGAGGCTAAGAGAGGCTGAGAGAGAGTCAAGTTACCAAAGCAAAGTCGAATGGAAAATTCCAAATTGACATTTAGTATAATAAATAAAATATATATATCCCTTTGTTCTTGTTGTTGCTGTTGTTGTTGCTGTTGCTATTGTTTTTGTCAGCTAAGAAATGCTTAGCGGAGCAGCAGCAGCATTCGACAACTTTGGGGACTTTGTGTTACAAATTATATTAAATATGCAAGACAATGCTTGCGAATAAATCCTCTAAATGAATTTGAAGCACGCAAACACACGCTCCAATAAACAGGCTACACCCACCACCCATGCACCCCCCAAAACACACACACACACACACACTCTCATGCTGTCACTCTTATGTGACACACAATGTATCGGAGCTGAAATCGTGAACAATTTTCTGCGCCATTTTGCGCGCCTTGCGTAATTTTTATTGCAAATTAGTTAAAGCATAGACAAAAAATTGTTCATATCCTTCTCATATTCTGTATCGCTTAGTGGCTTTATTTATATAGTAGTCAACTTGTATGCCTAGCTCATAAATCTGTGCTAAACTGTTGTCAACTTTACTTCGCTGGTGGAAAAAAAATATTAAAACTCTGCTCACGTTTGCCGGCGCTAAAAAGTTTGTTCGGCTTTCATTAAACACTTGAAAAGCGTTGATGGTGTTGCCAGGGAAAACGCGGCAAACAATGTTGATAAAGTGAAACTTGTAACTGAATTGTAAAACTTATCGATTTAAATGACGATGACGATGACGTTGGTAAATTTGAGATGAATGCATGTAGAACAATTTTTAAAGTTGTTAAAATTTCATTAAATGCAGCAAGCATGAATTGCTTTCATTTATCTAATAAATAAGCTGTGAATTTATTTGATTAATTTGGAGAATTTTTATTTTTTTTATCTATCTTTTTAGGATTTCTTATATCATAGTATTTGCTATGGAACTTTCACTTACATTTGTTCCGATGGAAACTTTTTTGTAGCTACAGTTTTCTTTTTTGAGTTAAATAAGCCAAAGGACTGTAGCAAGGACTCGCTCTGAAATGCTATTCTTTGCTTTTGCTTTTGCTTTTGCGATGTGAAACAATTTGCACAACAAATCAATTTATTTAGCCAGATTGTATATTACGTGACTCAATTGCAAATTGCCTTATTTCCAGCGTGAATTAAACTAACTTACTAACTGGGCCAAAAGTGTCCACGACAAAGGCAAAGCCCCCTCTAAATGGCACTTGGCTAATGTAATGAGTTACCCAGTCATTATGGAGAGCGCTAATAAATCAGAGTGCATAAAAATTTAAGAGCATGATTTATATTTAATTAGAAGAGAAACGAAACAAGACATCACAATAACTTTCTTTAAAGATAGAAAAAAGATTTCAAAAGCTTATCAAGCTTCAAACCAAAAACCATTAACAAACTCTTAAAATGCAGCAGCCATAGATAGAAAGCAGTCGAAAACTGTGTTAATGGACGAGCTAGCGAATTTCTTGACCCGAGACGAGTATTCTTTTTAATTAATGGGTAAAAAAAACAAAAATTAACCGTATTAAAATCCGTAAAATACCAGAAGCGTGCACAACTCTTAACTGAAACTGCTTCTGGGAGCATGCAAACAGAATAATTGCTTAAAAGCAATTATTATTTAATTAGCTGAGCGGCATAAACAAAAGAAAAGCAAGAAAATACACAAATAAAGCGTTGAAATGTGGCACAAGTGGGGAAACAAAAAACAAAAAATAAATAGAAATAATAAAAAAGAAATTGAAGTAAAGAGGAATTAAAAGAATATAGAACACTATATAAAATCGATCTCATTACTTAGCAACCAGCTATGTGCGGCTTTGTGGCAAGTGGAGGCGGGGCAATGGCGAAGGGTTTGCCCCAGCCAAAAAGTTTAATAACTGCAAATGCTCAAAATACAAACCACAAAACTGAAAAGCTCTTAGAAATGTGAAATGAAAGAAATGAAAGAAAACAAAAGCACGCCGCGAAATCAAAAGCAAAACTCAATCAGGCATTAAAAATAAAACAAAATACAAAATAATACTAATAGTTAGAAGATGAAGGCGAAGAAGCAGACGAAAAAATGAATGGGGCGGTGGTAGGCGAAACGGCGGACATCTTTGAATTGGAGCATTTCCGGTAAACGTAAAGAAAGAAAAAAACAAATCGAATGAAACAAAAATGTTTTTAATTTCTATTTGCAACAAGCGAATGCCGAAAGGGCATTCTTTATTTTCTCTTTCACTATATGTATATATTCGTTTGTGCTTGCTTGTTTTCTTACATTTTGTTGTTTCTTTGCTGCACAAATATTTTTCCATGTTGCAAGCTCTATATGCTAAAATGTCTGTAATGAAATGAGTGAGTGAATTGGAACTCAAACTGTCAGTTTAAATGCATTTAAGAATATTCTCATATAGATGCTGCATCGCAACAGTTTGTTAAACGAGGGATTTGGCTTGCTGAAATTCGACGAATGATAATTGATTATGGCCAAATGTTGCACAAGTCAGACGACATGAAAATCCACTTAATTCCGCATTTATTTTTAATTGAATTGCGCTTATGTTGCTGCGCATTAAGCTTTTGCTAATCTGGCTAAGGCTTTGTCAATCTCTCTTCTATTTCTATGCAAAGTTTTATTCAACTTTCATTTGACATGACGATCTGAAACTAGTAAAGGGTGAGCTTCAGATTGCTGTCATCTTTGTAAAAAACATAAGAAAATACTTTTTCATAACTTTCCTTCTGACAGAACGAGTAGAGAATCGCATAGAAGAGGGGTGATAGAAACTTGTGAAAAAGTTCCAGTTTTGTTTAATATATGCTTCCAGTCTTTTTCCAACCCATAAGGTTTCGCTTTCTGTAAGATCTGTCACTTAATCTGAATAACTGAATATTTGTGATTTGTGAAACTATCTACAGAAATTCTTCTTTTAAAGTAACTTTATTAACTTAAATAAAATACTCGCTTGCTTAAAGTATGTTTGTTTAAGTCTTCGATGGAAGATTCCCCAAAACGGCAACAAATTAAACAAGTTAAAAGTGCAATTTTTATTTGCATTTTGTATTTCATCAACGCTGAAACGAGGCAAAAAAAAAGGCGACAGACGAAACCTGGTGGCTGGCAACCACATAGTTTGTGCTGCACTACGAAACGCTGCACATTCAAAGGCAGCACAGCCACAGTAAAGTCAGAAGGCGCATCCTGTTTACGCCACAAATCGATTAACTTTGGGCGCACAATTAGCATTGGTTGCGGTACATCAAATGCTTGCGCGTATCGAGTTTATTCAAACTCTACGAAACCTACAAGTTTAATGTGCATTTGTCGGCCCTGACTACCAATAATAATAATACAGATAGAACTCGTAACAGTAAGCCTTACAAATGCCGGACATGGTACTTAATGTTTACGTGCATTAAACACGGATGCACGGCCTATTATATACAATCCGGCTACTGTTACGTCACATCGCTTGAGTTTCAGGCCGGAATATGCGAATGACACACACAGAGAGAAATAAGGGCATGTGGGTTGGATATGAGCAAAAGCTAGAATTTGTGTAAGAAACTTTTCCTACTCAATCCATTCATTCAAATACTTAATTCAAATGCAACTTAACTTCAAGTGCTGCTTTCTTTGCTTTCTCTCTCTGTAAATTAGCTGGCCAATGGATTTTCGGTTTGAGGGGGGTGTAGCCCAATTGTTTGAATGAAATGAAATCATTTATGCTGTGCTTTTAAATGCTCAAAAGGTCAGATTGCAAAGCAAGCCGTAAATGTAAACATAAACGTGACCGTAAACGTAACGAACCAAATCGAACCGAACCGCACCGAACCGCACCCACAAATTGCATACAAATGAACCAATTTGCACTTGAGAATCGCCAACCTGCAATAACAACAACAACAACAAGAACAAAAACCATTTTCAATTAAGAATTGCATATTTTTACAGCAACCGCAACAATGCCAAAAACCTAAACAGCTTTTGCTTCTACACACACCGAAAACACACACACACACATACGAAAATACCTGAAATGCAATTGATTTTAATTTTGGCTACATTGTTTTGAGCATATTACGTATACGCCACCACATTGGAACGACTTAAAGTGCTACTTAATTGAAGCGACTTTTAAGAGCAGCAGCAGCAGCAGCTGCTTCTGTTTGCTCTTTGCCAGATGGCTTCTAGCCACACTCTACTCTCGACTCGAGTCGACTCTACTCTCTGTGTGTCATCTTTTGCCTTCGCTTTAATGCAAACAGACTAAAAGCTTTGCGCCATGTTTACAATAGCAACAATGGCAAATGAACAGATAAAATGATAATATCCATTTGTCTGTTTGTTTGTTGTTTGCAACAACAATAAGTGCTGCTGAATCAGTCAAGTTAGCTGGACTTGATGATATCCTTTGCATCGACAAAAGTTAAACTAGAATTTATAATTTCAAGCTAGAAGATCTCGTTTTGTATTCAAGCAGGCTTTATTTTAGGCGTACCCCGACTGATATATATGAAATCACTTCTACGTAAATGCTGATTAAAATATTCTTTTCATTTCTCTGCATAGCTAAATGCTTCATAATTCTATCATATTTATTTTTTATTTGTTTGCATAGGGTATTACAACAACAACAATAACAACAATCGATTGTTAAAACCTTTAAGCGGATTTTGCGTTTGGCTGCTGTCAACTTTTGGTTTGCCATCAGCAGCAGCGACAGCAGCAGCAGCAGCAGCAGCAGTGATGACAAAATTTAATTGATTTGCATTCGACAAACAGAAAACACATGACGCATTTCAAGGCACACACTGAGTGCTATTATGTGTGTTTGTGTGTGTGCATGTGTGTGTGTGTGAGTGTGTGGCTACTGTGGCAACACTGCAGTGGTTATGGTAGTTGCGCCACCCGCTTTCAGCCCAACAATTCGATTTGATTCTGACAAATGTGCAACGGCGACAGCCTAACCGAAAGACCAACTGACACGTCCTAATTAGTGGAATGATCGGCAAGCAGCTCTATTTTAATGCATTTGTTTTAAGGCTAGTTTAGCTCATCGTGACGGACAAAATGATAAGGATTAAGTAAATGTCCTGCCACCAATTAACCATAATTAAACATCATTTAGTATGTCATTTAGCATATCCTAGCTTAACAATCAACGCTTCAAACTGTAAATTAAAAGTTACACAAACAAATTTAATTTTAGCTGAATTTCAATATTTATAGGTTTTATTTTTCTTTCATTCAAGCTTAAATGCAGCAACCAATAAAGCCAATTTATAGTGTTTATCACACTTATCGAAGAGACGATAACTATCGAGTATCGACTTGAAGCTCTGCAGCTCTGATCGAGAGATCGTTAACCAAATTGAAAATCATATTTAAAATTCTTTACTTTTTTTAATCAATCTATATTTTCCAGGTCATGCGAACGTCAAGCACTTTTTGGATATGAAAATAATTATTGTTTTTATTTGTTTTCAATATTCTTGTTTAAAACGTTGACAGGCAGAAAATAAAAAGTTTCGCTACGCTGGAAAGTGTGTGTTTGAGTGTGGCTGTGGAAAATGAAGAGCGACATATTGTTAGAGGATTTCATCAAATTGAATTCAATCACGTGCCAATGATCTATCGATGCCTGTCAATGCGGGGGAAAAGGCAACGAAATCATGAATGAAACGTGGCTAGAAATCAATATTAAGATACTAATATGGATGTCACTGTGTGTGTATGTGTGTGTGTTTGTGTGCGCTTGTTTACAGCAAGTCAGAGCTGATTGAATGACTTTTGACATTAGTGCGCAATGTCGTTAATCAAAATGCTTGCGGAGTCAGCAGAAGATCTAAACCAAAATCACCTAAAAGCCAAACAGTCAACACAATGCCAAGCATATGTCGCAGTTATGTGTGTGTGTGTCTCAGAACAAGAACACACTTCTGACCCCGTAAGCATGCAGTCAGCATCAAAATGTCTCTAAGCCAAATTGTTGAAAACGTCCAAAATGTCCAGTTCATCGTAATGTGTCTTCTCTTGGTTAATTTAAGCCAAATAAAAATCTATTTTATGAGCCACAAAGACATGAAGTCATGAGACTCCTTTCACAACGACTTGTCCCGTGTGTGTGTGTGTGCTCATTAAGCGTCTTCCGGCTTGCAAATAGCTGCTTATATGTATGTATGTGTTTGAGGGTATAGCACATACATAAAGCACACACTCATGTTAATACCCTGAACTGGCTGCATGGACCCTAGCAGCAAACAGTGCTGCCAATTATTCTCTTGCGGCCAAAACTTTGAACCCAAATGCTTAATATATTTTGCATTGGTTTATGTTTGTATTTTTTTCGATCCGATTTACTAAAGCACACAAATTATTAAGCAAGATAAATGCATTGAGTACAAATTTCATTTATTTTATGTTTATTTTCCAACCAGTTAAAAATTGGAGCTCATCATTTGGCTGGAAAATGCGGGTTTTTGGCAGAAATTTGAAATTTCTGCTGATTTTTTCAACTGCATTTGAAATATCTTAAAAAGACCTAAATAAATATAATAAAAAAGTCCGAAGAGTGGAAAATGTTCATTATTAAATAAAAGAAGAGAAAAACTTCTTTCATTTTTTGTTTTCCTTAAACAAAGTTGAGCATTTATCCACTTAATTAGTTTTTCTTATAGTTAGCTTTTTCTTCGCCCACTAAAACTAGCTAATTTTTCAAAGTTTCCCAACACTGTTACCCTGAACGCTGCTGTTGCTATTTGCTGCTGTTGATGTTGATGCTGTTGATGCGTGTTCATTTGCTCAGCAAACTGTTTGTTTGGCCAGTTTGTCCGTTTGGCTGTCAGTCGGCACGTTTTGGCGTGGCGCATGCAATTCATAGCAAATGTGTAAATAACAGACTCACATACACACACGCACACACACACACACACGCACTTGCAACACAGCAATAGCAACAGCAACGGCCATATGCCAGTTACGAATGCCTGACCTGGCTCCCCCCTTTTTGATAATGTTGTTTTTGTCGTTATAGTCAAATGCATAATTATGTCACGTAAGCTTAGGAGCAGTAACAATTTCAGTCGCAAGTTTCTACATACTAACAACTTAACAATGACAACAAAGTACCTTAGTATTATGAGGGGCAGCCAGCCACAAGATGAGCTGTTGGCTTGACAGTTTTTGGTCCACAATGTGTTAATGTGACCAATAGATGAGCATTCAGTTTGTTGTTGTTGCTGCTGCTGTTGTTGTGTGTATTGCGGTAAGTGCGTATACGCCCCATTGGCTGTCGAGAGAGTATGCCAGGATGGCAGGATGCAGCTCAATTGAGTCGAGTAGCTGAGTTGTTGTTGTTGCAGCTGTTTGCTTTTGCTTTAGCTATTGCTCTTGCAATGTTAATTGAGCTGAAAATCACTTAACCCACTTAAAATGCAGCACTTGCACACTGGCACGCAGAAAAATTGTAGGTAAAACTTGGCTAAGTCCAACAACAACAACAAGAATAGCAACAACAACAGCTTATAGAAAACTTTTGGCATTGTTGTGGCACCCAACAGAGTTCTCCCGAACAAAAGAGACATTCTAAAGCTATTGTGCGCGTTTTGTATAGTGTCTGTGTGTGTGTGTGGGCTGTGGCTGTGTGTGTGTGTGTGTGTAGGTGTGTTCCATAAATGGCACACAATACTTCTGTTGAATGTCTGTGAATTTGTGTTATTTCTAGTATGTCGTTTGAATTGGCTTAAATAGATAATGCATTGCGTAAGCTGTCAGTTCCTATAATGCCAATTTGAGTGGTTTGCATTCAAATAAGTAGCTAAACTGTTAAATAACTACACTAAAAGTAGCAACAATTTATTTAAAATATTTTATTTAATTCTTAACAATTTAATTATTATATTATAGTTAAACAAAGACTATAATATTCAAAAATTAAATCTATCTGTAGCATTATGTAATAGGAATATATAAAATAAGTTCAAAAGAGGTTTTTTAAGAAAATGCTCAACTAGCTTTTTGTTGCAGCAGCAGCATTATTTTTGTGCCGCTGAAGTAGCTCTTAGCTACACTTTTGCATGCTGCATGGAGAGCGAAAGAAATATGCATATACTATATAATTTAGCACAACTACTCGTAGTATATTTGGCTTTGTCGTTGTTGCCTTGCCGTCTTTTGAGTAACGCGAAAAGAAAGGAATTGCTCAACTTTTAGCACTAAAAAGCGAGCTGCGCTTGGACGCGCTTTGTTATTGTGCAATTTGTCGCGAATTATTTATGAAATAGCTGCGAGAACTTTATGAGATATTTACATTGCCTTGAGTCATAATAATCATAATAATAATAGCTAAAAGCACATCGCAATGGACTCAAAAACTCATCACAGCTGGGACACAAAAACCCATTAAACAACAACAGCTTCTATGCATATGTATTTTAGTTGGTTATTCAAATGTCGCATATATGAATGCTTTGACAACACTTACAAAAAGTTGAACAAAGAGTACGAAAAGTTGTCGCCTGAGGATGAAAAACTAAAAACTTTGATGACTATTTGCCAGATTATGTTTCAAGAGTGTTTTTCAAAGAGCATAGATATTAGTTAGCTTAGTGCCTTGAGTGTGAATGCGAAAACTCTTTTGTGAACTAAATGAAAAGCACTTCCGTATCGGTCATTTGCAATTGACCAACTTTACTGGTCAAACTTTTTGTGTGTGTGTGTGTGTTAGCTAAAAATGACTGAAATTTCCCTAATAATTTCATCAATGAGTTATGAGTGGCTGCAAAATTGCCAGCTGCCAAGCAGCTAATAAATTTTGCACTAAAACTATACGATAGCATTTAATAGTGGGGTGTATTTTAGTTTGTGGGATGGGAGGGGACTGCGGTGGGCGTGGTTAAAACTAAGCAAGTATACCATAGGCAAACAGACACACAATAAGTTTTATAGGCTTCCCACAGACAAGTCAAACAAGTTAAGACAAAGGCATAATAAAAGCTTTAGGCAAACAAAAAAAAACTTGCAAAATTTGTTAAGTATGTGTTTATTGTGTGCCGAGTACAGCCCAAGGGCTTTAAGTCAATCAATTTGAATGGACTTTTGGTTAAGGAAAAGTTGAATTTTGACTTAAAAAGTCACATTTTATTCTTTATGATCATTTAAAAGGTGATTAATATGATAAAGTGTGTAATTGAGTTGTGAGAAAGTAAAAAATGCAATCCTAATCCTAGAACATAATTATGCTTAGATTAATTCATCAACTTAACTTACTTCAACTTTAAGAACGAATTCTTGCTTAAAACTTCTTTGTCTTTGTATGGAAATACTTGCAGACACAAAAATGTCACATTTGTAGGCGTATTTTATTCGAACAATTACAAGAATATATGTCAAAAATTGCAGCTGAAGCAAAGAAGAATTCTGCTCTTTCCGCAAATATGTCAAAAATTCATACAAATTTGACATCAGCATTTTGTAAGAACTAATTAAAGCAAGCAAATACTGAGGTTTGTTGTGCAACTGAGTTGCTGTCAGTTGTTGCGAGTAATGAGAAAAACCATTTTTAATTGTACAGTAAAACTACAGATGAGTGCATTTAAATCCTTTTGGGACAACCTATTCAGTTGGCTATATAAAATCTGTTTATCATATAAAATAACTTTAATTAGCGGTCATTGCTGCAATTGACAGGCTTTATTTTTCGGTTTAATCAAGCATCAAAATTGAATTCTCAACGAGCAACAAAAAAATTTGATTATCAAAGAAAAAAATGGTATAAAAATATATATTTTACAGCACAAAGCACACCATAATTGTAACAAATTAAAATACTGGCATTTTAATTGATTGCATGAAAAATTTGTTATTTTAACGTAGCAAAAAAAAAAGAACATAAATTCACAAAAGCTGGCCCAAAGGCAGCTAACTGTTGGTAGTAATTGTTGAGTATTTTTTTTTTTTTACTTTCTTTTCAAGCCAGCAATTGGCAATGCTAAATGGATTAAAGCGTAGAAGTGTTTTCAGCATTTTTTTTTTTTTTAATTGTTGCAACATTTTTAACAAACCATTTATACAACAGTTTTGGTGTTTTGCTGTTTAGCTTACTTAATTCAGTCAGCTAACTGCAATGATTGCCGGTTGTTGCAGCAGTTGCAACAACAACAACAAAGAAGCCCAACACTTAATTGCCTGTTGTACGCCCAGTAGTAAACTGCGCTTTGCTGCAATGTTTCTGTGCTTTAATATTGCCTTGCTTCCTTTTGGGTTTTCATCTCTCTTTCGCTCTCCTTCTCTCCTCCTCTCTGTCTGTGCGTGCAACTGACTATTTAGCCACTATCTGGCAACAAGGCTCATTGCTTATTCGCTGTGGTTTCAGCGTAACTGAACGAATCCATCGCCGCATTTTGCCGTTTTAACCGTCTGTGTGGCAAGTCAGGCAGCGGAATTGCCGCTAAAAACGAATCCCTTTTGGCGCTCAACTCAAACTCTCTAAGACAACAACAGCAAAAGGCCTACAAATTGTGGCTATCAGCCTGTTCTTCTGGCACCTTGCCTTGCTGAGCGAGTTTATTATTCGCATTGCGACCTGTTGGCGGTCGCTTTTGTGCCGAGCTAATTTTGGGCTGTATTTTAGTCTACACTGAACTAAAGCTAATCCAAAGAAAACTGACATAAATCCATAAGCTTAATCAGAGAGAGAATATTTAATGAAGCATTATTTGGCAAATCGAAAATATTCAGTAACTTTAAGTTAGAGATTAATAAAGCTAGAATAATCCAAGAAAAGGAGATCACTTCTTAAAAGTTTTGATGAAATAATAAAAAATATGTTGAATAGTTTTATGACTAGGAAATTTGCGCAATTAGAAGCCTAAGCGATGTTGTCATCAACCTTTAAACGTTAAGCATTTAATCGCTAATAAAGCCATGTAAACTGAACTCACTCACGAGCCTTAAAGTAATCGAAATAAAGCAGCTAAGCTAGGCAACAGCTCAACAGATAAGAATTATTCGTATTTAAATGCTTGAACTTTAGTTAGCTGCCATGTTTGAAGTGACACTTGAATATCATAAGACAACTACATTTTGCCGTTGGCAAATTGCAATCCATTTGGTTTTGGTTAAACAAGAAAGTTGCCAAGAGCTGTCCACACAATTTTTGATAACTGAAGACAATTATGGCTTGATTGTTTTAATGGAGTGTATCCGTAGCAGTATTATACACGTGGCACAAATAAACAATAAATTGCTGATACGCACAGCGGCAGCAGCAGCAGAAGCAGCAGCAGTATTGGTTCATTCATTCATTCAATGCTTTCGAAGTGTGCACGTAGCATCTGAAGTGTTTTATGTACACGCGGCGTATGCGCAATATTGCTCACTATATCAACTGCAAGCCATTCGACAAAGTGTTTGTGCAGTGTGCAGTGTGTGTGCAACGCATCAGACACGACCAAAGGCAACAAATGGCCTTAACAGACTAAATATTTCTTAAAGAAAATAAATGCGATAAAAGAGTTAAACTAAAGTAGAATAAAAGGTTTTAGCTGGGTGAAAGAACTTGACTAGGAAGAACAACCTTTACCCCAAGTACCTTAAACTATCGATAAATCACATCGAGATGTTTTAAATTGACCAAAAAAATACTTGACAGGAAATCGAATGTTGTCCTTTGAAAGTTATTGGTAGACATATAAAACATTCGATTCTCAACCAATCTTTACTTAAGTAATCAATCAAACGTCTATCGATTTTTATCGATATTGACAAGCTTAGTAACTATCGTTAAGGAACTTGATAGAAAAAGCTTTTGTTCCGTTACTTTCAAGATTTTTATTGATGCTGATTAACATTTTATGAATATAAGTTGGGGTAGCAGGCGTTTTCTTGCTCTCCAACCTATTTTAAATTGCCACAGGGTATAGAAAACCAAAAGTAAGCTCCGACAGTGTTGCGTGTCTTTAAGATAATTTGCTGGTTGCTGAACAGCAAAGAAGTTCCATTAACTTTTGCTGTCTCATTACTTAGAAATTAGGATGGGACAAAACCAAAAACAGTCATTGAAACTTACAACAGAAATCGTGAGCGAGAGAGAGAGAGGGGGGTAAACAACAACAGAAAACAACCAAACCAAAAGCAAGAAATCCAATAGTCTCGTCTAACCAATCAACTGTGGCTAACTGGCTGGCCACAGAACTCGAATTACTACAATGGAAGGGAGCCCAGCAGACAGCAACATTTTGCTCCAAGTAGCTCTAGCTCAATGGCCAAAAGCGAACTGTCAGCAAGGAGAGAGGGCGAGTTGGGGGTAAGAAAAATAAGTCGTCGAAAGTAGAAAGTAGAAAGTTAGCTGTGCGACACAAATGAGAAATCAAATAAATACTCAATCGAGCGTTAAGCATTCAAAGTGACAAGCACAAACCAGGACAAAAAAGCAGCTGCAAATTGTTTGGGCCATTTGTATTGGCCGAATGGGTTAAGTGCGTACACAAGGTGTTACGTGTTACGTTCGACTGCTGGCCAAGGTTAAGCAAACCAGCTTCAACCAACAAGTTTTCCCATGTTTTGAGTGTTATTCATTGTCAATCGTTTGCTTTAGATACGCACGAGCTAACACAATGCGTGTTTATGTTAAAGCGAACTATAAACTACGTAAAGAATTAATTTAAACAGAATCATTTAGTCATAACTTATCTACTTAGTTTGCAGTTAATAATGCAGTTAGCCATAATTTTATTTTGCCTAGTTAATAATGCAATTAACCATAATGAATATTAATCTGTTTGCAAATGTTTTAAGTGCTGCTCAAGTCGAAAGCAGATATATATTAAATTTGAATTAATAATCTTAATGCCGAAGCCACAAAATCAAACCACAGAGGATATATAAATGCCATAAAATACAAACATTTGGATTAATAATGAAAATAATAATTATAAATCAAACAAATTTAAATATATACATTCGTTTATATTGTTGCAGATAGTATTTTGTGGGACATCAACCCATCAACACCTGGGCAGTTTTAAGCCCTTGGCAGAGCCGTGGCAAGTTATTTATGCTTTTGGGGCAGATTGCAATGCAATTAATGTGATTTATGATTATTAATTTATTTAACGCCAAAGTAAAGTTCTTTATGCAAAATGCCAGCAAATGACAAATATTTCCTCTAGCATCTTGCAGCAGCAGCCCCAATAACTGAATTTATGTCAAGGAATTTTTAATTTGATTTAAATATTAAATATGTTAGGACCAAGCAGACAAACAGTCAGACGTGTTCTATATATATGTCCATAGCATATATGGAAATTTGGTTTATAGTTTTTTTTCCTTTTTGGTGCTGGACCTCCCTGTCTCCCTTCTCTGTCTCTAAGCTGCATGGAATGCTTTTGCCAACTTTTTGGTTTATCCGCATTAAAAATGCTCTTCAACTTTCTCTCTCGTCACTTTCTCTCCCTGCCTCTGTATTCCACCGAGCGGTTCTGTCTGTGGTTTTGTTTGTGATTTACAAGCGTAAAATAGCAGGCAGCATAAAATATTTAACGCTCTTCTATCGACTGCAAGTCTGGGATCAGTGTGTGTGTGTATGTGTGCCTGTATTGGTGTTTGTGTTGCACAAAGTTGTGTTTTTTGCGGTTACTCAATTTGTAAGTACAGTGCACAATCGTTAAAGTAAACTGAATTTAATAAATTGTTTGTTGAAGTATATTTTAATTTTTTTCAACATTTTATTTATTGAACAAGAACAAAATCTACTTCAAAACACTCTTCGTAAAAATGTTACCCCAAGCTCTAATTATTTTTTACTATTGTTACTTCGCTGTATTTAAATATGCATGTGGACGTGTGAGTGTGTGTGTGTGTTTGGTTCCTCATTTGTGTGGGTTTTGGTTGGCCTTTTTGTGTTTTTTGTTTTGTTTTTGTGTTGCATACTTTTGTGCACTCCTCAATGCGTTTGCATTTGTAATGAGTTGTGTTGTTGTTGTTGGTATTGTTGCAACCGGAAATACATTTTTGTATTTATTTGATTTCATTTAAGCACATTTTGAGATTAAACACACACACGGACACTGACACATCCACGCACAATGTAACAAAAGCCGTACACCACATAAATATTTACAATTTACATTTGAGAATTTACGCATAACTGCCAAAATGGCTGGGCTTCCAATTTACGGCCTTCATCAAAGGACATTTAAAGCTTGTATAGAAGTGCAAAAACAACAGCAACAGCAACAACAAGAACAAAACAAAATTAATGAAATGTGATATTCGCACGCATTTATTCAAATTGTAATAAAATTTATCGTCGCCGTCTGCAGAGGGCTGACGCTAATAAATCAGCAAATTAATATTACGATATGTCAAACAGTTTTGCACGAGAGAGAGAAAAGGAGAGAGAAATAGGGAGATTAATACAAACACACAAGCATACATATTTATAGCAGTGCTGCCAGATGTTTGAATGGCGAAAAATGCAGAGATAATGAATAATAAAATAGTTTTATCTGTTTGATTTGAACAAAAACAAAAACATTCGATAATTTTTGAATTAGGCTTGTTTTTTTTAAGCTAAAATGCCAACACTGATGTAGAAGCAAAAGTTTCACAAAAATTTGTGCCCTATTCAATTTCACGCCTAGAGTTTAGGAATTGGGCATTATGTGGCAGTTGAATGTTGAAATGTGCTTTGTGACTGTTAACCCTTGGCTGTGTACGGCATGCAACGTGCTTAATAGTCTAAATGGCCAGCTGAAAAACATAAACAAACAAAATGAACATCAATCAGTTCACAGTGTTTATGCGGGAATGTAACTTTCCATTTGATGGCTGAATCCAAGTTTGTTTGTCTTTTAAGTTGCCCCACACAGCAAAAGTAATTGATGTAGTTGAACAAATAGTCAAGGGTGCAAAAAGCAATAACAAATTACGCATGTTATACACCAATTTCATGCATAGTGCCATATCTCCGACGACAAATCTCCGACCAGCACATTTTGCAGGCGGAGGTAATGTCGTGTTTTTTTCAGCGGAGATATGACGTTTTGAGACGACATATCTCCGAGCGGAGTTATGACGTATTTTAATTTGCTCAAAAATGGTCAAAATATATATGTATGCATATGTAGCTGAGACGGGATAATAAACGATATACAAACTTCTTAACATGTTATATGTATGTACATATAGAGATTTCGATCATGAAAATATTTGAAAAGTTTAAATTTAGCATTATACTTGTCTTTTGAAAGTGTATTGAATCGTTAAAAGAACACTTTTTACACATTGCAGCAATTACAATTATTTTATAACTGTATTTTATAAAGGGTGATTTATTAACGTGGTGATCAATGTAATATAGAGTATGCAAAATGCACTCACCGGCAGCAGCAACAACACATTTACAGTTCAATTCAAGTGCTCTCTCTTTCTCTCTCTCTCTTTTTTCACTGACCACTCTCACAAAACAAAAACTAACACCCACACACAATATTAATGAGATCTCAGCTTTCTTTTTATACATATATGTATGTACATTATTTTATTTTATTTTCACTGCATTTCACACTCAAGAAAAAAGATAAAATAAAGTAATGTTATTAATTCCATCTTCAATGCTTCGCTTATTTTGGAGATTTTCAGCGCGCTGAACGCAACAACAACACGTTTGTATGAGCGCGGAGAGGATAACTCTCTCTTCAATTTTTTCGCGACCCGGCAAAGCAGCAACTAAAATGGCGCGCATTTGCCAATTTTTCATTTGCTTAAAAACACTTTAAAAAGCAATTGCACGGCGATTCTATAATGTTATAAATACTTTGCGTTTGTTCAGTGCGTTAGATAAACACAATTTGACTATTAAAATAGGGCGTATCATTTTTAATTCAATAAATAAACGGACGATAAGCTCCAAGCGATGTAGAGACGCGCAACGTTCCAGGCACACTGCCTTTGTGGATAAAGCGAAACAAGTAGTTTGTGGACTTGTGAAAGGTAACGATCGCTCTCGGCAGTTAGAGCAGGACTACAATTGTTGTGTGAGTTCTAATAAACTAATTCAAGGTGTGTGTCTTTGCTAGACTTAAATGTATAACACATATTAAAATATTTCCCAACTCTGTTAGGTTAACAGTTATGCTGAATAGGTTTGAGATTACATTTGATCTACACAGGTGGCGCAAAAGATCTGAATAACTCCATAGATGGTGCTTATACGTAATTTCCCTCATAATGTCCGAATGAAAAAACAATTGCTAACTAAGATGAGACAACTATAAAAATATGGATTGGCGCGAAATGTTTATGCTTGAAAACGTTATTAGGTTTTTGATTTGGTTAATAAACTAACTATTTTAAGCTAAAGGTATAGCTTGAAGCACTAAGTATGTTAACATATATATTTAATACCAGCAAAAATATTCAAATTAGGCGCCAGTTTTGGAACGGAACTAGTTTAGTTCAACTAAGCAGCATGAACTAATGCTCACATCACTAGCATTCTGGTAAATCAGCTGTGCGGCATTTTAACCTCAAAATAGAAAAATTGTTTTGTCTTGTGGCGTTTATTTGTTTGAGGCAGCTGTGATTAATAATAACATCAACTATGACCAACAACGAAACAGAAACGGCCATCTCAAAGCGCACCAGTGACAGTGCCTCAACATCAACTACCACCAAAGTGGAGATCACAGAAAAGGTGCGCGTTCTTTGCCTACACGGATATCGACAAGATGGTTTGCTTTATTAACGATTCTACGTTTTTCGTTGTATTAATACGTTTCGAATTACAGCTGAGTCATTTAAAAACAAACTGGGTTCATTTCGCAAATTTGCCGGTAAATATGCAGACTTTGTGTTTATCACAGCGCCACACGTTGCGGCTCCGCTGGAAGGAAGTGGCGAGCCAATTGATCAGCAACGCAGTTGGTGGGCCAACAAAGATGATGGCACCTTTAAAGGAACCAATCGTGGTGGACCCGCTTATGGTTTCCAGCAGAGTCTGCGACTAGTCGAAGATGCTTGGAAAACGCAGGGACCATTTCAGGGATTACTTGGCTTCTCTCAGGGTGCTTGCTTTGTGGGCTTGATTTGTGGACTAGCCAAAAAGAAATGTAAATAAGTGGAACATGAACTTGAAACGCTTGTCTCTTTAACTTCGTATTCCCTGTTTTCCAGTGACCTCCATTCGACCCGAATTTGCTGTGCTCAGCTCTGGTTTCATATCCGGCAGTCTGGTGCATATGAGCGCCTATGAGGAGCGCATAACAATTCCGACGCTACACGTCTATGGTTTAACGGATGAGATTATACCCAAGGACATGAGTGAATCGCTGGCAGCACACTTTAAGAACGTCGAGGTGCTCGAGCATAATGGTGGACATTATTTTCCGGCGACGGCACAGCAAAAGCAGACATATGTGAATTTCTTTCAGGATCGTTTGCAGGAGTATTTGGAGCATTTGGAGTTGCAGCAGAGCAGCAATGCATCGTTTATCGATAGCGCCGAGGAGGATGAGGGCGCTGTAACGGATGCCAATGATGCAGAAGTTGCTGCTGTAACGGCAGCTGCTGGATCCGGCATGGATGATAGCGATTAAGAGTGGCAGAGGTGTGGAGATAGGGAGAGAGGAAGAGTGAGAGAGGCGTTTCTCGTTTTTCCTTTTTAATAATAATTAAATCTTATTATTACAATAATAATAATCATAATTTGATTATAAATTAAAATAAATTTAAATCCCAATATTTTAAATATTCACCGTTATGCTCAATTATCATCAATTGCCATTATTTTGCTGTTGTTAGTTACCGTTGTTTGTTTGTTTTCTAATCTATTTCAATTTTTAGAGTGACTTTTCATATTTTGTTTTTCATAATTAATTTTTTCTTTTAAAACTTTTTGCTTACAACAAATTCGTATAACTTGCATTAAAATACAAAACAAAATTTTTAAAACAAAATCCAATGGGTGATGTGAATTGTTATCGTTATCGTTCGAAATCCCATTTTGAAATTATAATTTTGATCAATTCTATATAGCTATTAAATTGTTCCTTGCTTTAACCAACCAAAAGAAAAACTGCATACATATTTAGCTATTGTTTGTTATGCTTTGTTTAGTTGTTGTTGTTGTTAGTTGTTGTTGTTTGACCAGGCAGAGTACATGTTGTTGTCGTTGTTGATTTTCGAAACATTTTGTATTGCATCAGTAAAGGGCGCGGAGGACAAGCGAGCGGTAGTGGTAAAACATTTGACTGACTCTCAACATTTAGTTTTCATTTTGTCTCGCAGGCTGAAACAGAGCATCATCAGCATTGTTGTTCTTGTTGTTGTTGTTCAATGTTTCGCTTTGTTTTTGTTTTTGCTTTTTTAATTTTTATGCGACCTGTTCCTGTCCGTTCGAGGCCTCTTGATTTTTCATCACTTCCGGTAAGTCGGGCGGTGCTGAATATGGTGTAATATCAAGCGTATCAAAATCACCCAGCTCATTCCTAAAAAGAAAAAACCGCAAAATAAGATCGCATTAATAAAGTGTCAAATTGATGAATTGATATGCAGTCGAACTACCATAAAACGAATCTCATGGGGACAGGAAAAAACTTAGTTATAGGGAAAATTGGTAATACAGAATGGATTCTGGAAATGAATTCGTTATAAGAAGAACTTTGTTCTACGACAATTCGTTGGATGGAAGTTCCACAGTCGATATTACTAAAATCATTAACTTTTCAAAGTTCGAATGAAATAAGCCTTTAGAAATTGATTGTATAATACTGAAAAATCATTTAAAAGTATTAAATAGGAAAAGTTATAGTTTTCAAAATCTTATCTTTGTGTTGTTGCAACTAATGTAGAAGCAGCGCCTTATCAGTGGGACTCAAAGGGCGGCTTTCATAACAGAATGGGGAATTAATGTGAATGGGTTTCTTACCGGCAAGTTAGGCCCAATTGCGCCGGTGCTTGCGCCTTTGCCGTTGATACCGTTACGCCGTAGTCCTGCAACGTTTGTTCGTCCTCCATGACATCGTTATCCTGATTGTATAATCGTTGATCGCTTGGTGGCACTTTTAAAATACCTGCAAATTGTTATAAAATAAAAAACATTAATTATATATGTATGTATTTACACTAAATAATCAAAATGTGTGTGTGCTCTATAAATAGGAATAACACTTCAACACATACATATATAGAAAAACATACATACAGTGATGGCCACTTAATTAGGAATGGCTTCACAACTAACAAAATAACTTGACTTCATGCAATTATTAAAAATCACACTGTTTATGTCTTTTCACTATGCATTTCATTTACCATTTACGAGTGGGCCTAATTCAATGGCCAGCATTGTATGTACATACATATGTAAATGTTTTTTTTAACTCACCTTCGATCATGCGTTTCAGTTCAACAACTGATGTGTTTTCCTTAGCATCTGTAAAGATGGTTGTCTTTTGCCTTCTGATCATGAGGAACACGTCCTGCAAATTGAAAAAGTAACAAATTTGTTGGTCAAAGTTCAGATTGCAACAAACAACAACAGCAACACAAGCAGCAACGAACAGCAACATTTTTTGCTTGTTCACCGTTCGCACGTGTGTGTGTGTGTGTGCGTGTGTGAACATAAATGACGCGCAAGTTGACCCGCAGCGTCATCAGCTCGTCCTGTGCCGCAGCAAAGGCCGGCTGCAAATTTAGACGCATGCTTACCATGTTTGATAGTTTGTTTTATTTTTTTTTTGTTTGTTTGTTGTGAGTTGACTATTGTTTACTAACTGCCTATGGGCTGGGAAATAATTGTTATTGTAGTTTCGCCTACTGCGGGGGCGTTGGACAGGCGGGCGCTTCCTTTGGCGGTCGACAGTCGAGAGAGTCAGTCGTTCGATCGTTTCTGCTAACACCACCAACAAAAAAAGAAAAGCGAGGCGTGCTTTGTTATCTGGATTGCTCGTTGTGACGGACTGTTGTGCTTGGCAAGCTTTTTCGTGTATTTTGGGCGTGCAACAGTCGCGTTGTTTGCCTGGCACTTGTAAGTTTTCGTCGATTTTTACGATTTTTATTGTAAATTTTTTTTTTTTGGCGAAGCAAGACCGATTGCCAGCCCTGCCAACTTAATACCAAATAAGATTGGGCAGCCCTTTTACACTTTCTGTTTCGTGTTTAATGCTGTTAATTAACAGTGACATTTGTTTGAAAATGTACTAAATAAAGGCATAACGCTCAAGTGTCACTTTTCGCCTGGATCTACTATCTGCCACGAAATGGTTTTGCTGGACAATTCTAATGTAAATAAATAACATTTATCGTGAATTTCTTAATAAACCTGCATTTATTCACAGTTCATACTGCTGCTGGAGAAGATTGCCAATGAGGCAAAAAAGGATGGCTCCTTCACGATAACATTCAAGCGCTGTAAGTAGAACGAGTTTGTGTGCAATATTTCTAATATGAAATAATGTGTTATTATTTGTATCGCGGATAGACGATGGAAATGATAAACCTGTGCCACGACCGGGCAAGAAGCCGCTGCCAAAGCCAAAAACAAACATGTGCTTGATGCGAGCTAAATGCAAATCCAAGAAGGTAATACTACGAGTGCAATATATTTAGTTATCCAAAAAGAGTGTGCGAATTTAGATTACGATCAACGTTGCTTCTCATTTCTGCATGTTTTTTAATTGAAACAAAGATCAATCACCTGCAGAAAGTTATTGTTGACAATAGACAATGTTGTGATCTATTTTGACGTCACAAACGTAACTTTATCGATAACAGACTCGAGTAACCTTATTTCATTTTTTTCTGCAGATTTCCACAGTTGTAAGCCAAGAAAATGTGCCCACAATGATGGCGATGTACTGCCAGTTCATGAAGAGCAAAATGGATGGCCTTAAGCGTGTGAAGAAAGTGAAGAGCAAGGCTAAGGCGACCAAGGGATAAACTAGCATTTAAAACTAGTTACATTTTTTAGTATCTACTGATGGGAATTGCTTGTAAATTAAAATTTATACTGTACTTGTATTTAATTGATGATTTGAGCACTTTCCTTTTGGACAACTAAATCCAACAATCTCTTTGGCAAATTATTCTTTCTCAAGCCATACAAAAACTTGGGCCTTATGAGGTGAACAAGAGCATAAATGCGTTCCTGCTGTTCAAGAGCCGCATCCCCGCTCGATTCGAAGCAAAGTTCATCGATATACATCACATCTATTCCATGGCCGAGAGCACGATGAAAGGATGGGCTAGCTTTGGGTATAAAATCCAAATATCCCAACAAGCGATCGACTATCAAAATTCTGACGTAGTCATCTGAAAGACATAATGGCTTAACAATTATGTAAACCAACTTATTTTTGCAACTCACTTTGCAGGTAATATAAATTCGAAATTTCGCCATCGTTCTCTCCCTCAGGTATTAAAGTTACCAACATATTTTTTGTTTCATTCTCGAGTTGGGTTGGTTCATTCGGTCTTATGACATCATATGCATAATGGCGATTGGAATGGCTCTGTAAGGTCTGGAAACGAGCAACATCCTCAGCGGAGCCGATAATCCTTCCACAGAAGTTTGTGGGAACAATGTGATCCTTGAATGCCGCGGATGTTAACAACATCGGTCCATTATGCTAGGTGCGTAGCCAAAAATGCACTTCGATTGATGTTATTGCGTTAAAAGGATAGTAATGCTTACTTGTTCGTATGGTGAGTACGTCTTTTGGCTGTCTAATATTAAAGGCTGTCCAATGGCATTTAAAAACATTATTTGCAAAAAGCAAACAAGCCATTTAAAGTGCTATGTTAACGCGTTAAATTTGCTTCTGTAAATTGTGTTACAGCCTCCCTTTGCGTTAACAGGCTCCTTTTTGCGCCAGCTGCACCCGATTGCGCGCATTTTTAAACAGACCGTAGAGAAATATTTTTAGTTATTGTTTAATACGTTGAACAGCCCATCAAAAGTCAATAATTTAAATATTATTTACATATATGTATTTAATTGCATGTCATATTGTTAAGACTGTTCATTTGGTTCGGCACAAACAATGTACTTTAGTAGATTTTTTTATATTGACCAATTTTTTGTTTTAAACATACAAATATACTATTAGTTCTATCACAATGAATAATAATAATATAGTTTGTGTGTTTAGTTGTGTTTTGTGTATGTATTGTATTTATGTGCTGTGTCTTTGTCATTAAGTTTCGAGAGCTGTTATACCTTATATTGCCTGTGTTAAATATACGTTTACAAACGCGAATTTATATATTCAGGCTTACAATTAATACAAACAATTCTTTGTAGCAAATGAAAAATTCCATATATTATTTTCTTTTGCTTGTTATACTTTCTTTTTTTTTGTATATAACAATTACAGTCTTTTACAACATTTCGTTTGAGAATATCAGCTGCGTTCATAAAGTTACTGCATTTGCTTTAATTTATTGCATGTCATTTTGGCAATTGATGAGCAAGTGTGCGTTTTAAGTGGACAAATACGAATAAACGTGACAAAATGGACAAACAGGTTAACACAAGTTATAGTTGATACTCGTATAACACAATGCAAATGACTTAAATACATAAAAAGTACGAAACGCACCGTTTTCAAAGAAAAAAAATCAAAATTATAAACTAAGTTCAATATTTAAATTAAATTGGGTTAAATAATAATATAGATAACAATAATGCAATTGCGCGGTCGAACCTTTCTAGTTGAACGTATTATAGCGCAAATTGCTGTCGACATCGCCAACGTTGCCGCCAAAGCCATCCGAAGGGGTTGGCTGCTCGGCCATGAGATCCGTGCTTGACTGCGAGTACCGACGCCACCTGGGCCATGGCCAAGCATCGCGTATGCTGTCGATTAAACGCTGCTGGAATGTCTTATATTCCATGTCCACCGATTGTGTATCACCAAAATTGAAGTCAGCCACTTCTACCGTAAAGCTAGAAATGTTAAAAATAAAGCCAATCATTTGTATTCTTTATTAAAAGAGTAAGCGAAGACGTACCGATTACGGCTCTGCATGTAATAGGCAACTCCAAAGATGACGAGACAAACGGCTACCAAAGTGCAGGCAATCGGCACCACAACAACCGATAGCTGAGACTGACGCTTGGCTGTTGTAGGGATTCAAGAAATGATTAAGATCTGTTACGTTAAACTATTCTACAAACTGACCTTCGTAGATGTTAATGGTAACTTGATTAACGCTCGCCGAAACTTCATTGCGTATAAAAAATAGTATTGTCTTACTGTCGGGAAAGTAGCGAGCATAATTAAAATCGCACTTATCATATTTGTCATAATTGTAGCACGTCTCGTTGCCAGTGGCATTATAAGGAGCTGTTTAATAAAAGACAAATAAACAAAGTCACAAAATTCGAAATCAATTTACGTTGATATTGAATATAAACACACCTTCAAAGTACTGAATGCAAACTTCAAATGGCGCTGAACCCTTGCAGGTGACTTGTAGATCGATAAGCTCCCAATGTTGCAACCAGTTTTTGCCACTAGTACCAAAACCAGATATTGGTGCTATACATAAAAAAGGGACAGTTAATTTGTAGTTTAATGCAGTAAAAGAAGCTATTCTGAACTTACTTTTGGATACAATGCGTCGCTTAAAATATCCATAAGTATTGTTTGAATCTTGAGCAACGATGTTGCCATCAATACAATTGTATGGAGGTGCCGCTGCCTGCAGCAATGGTCTTGGCCGACGTACACCCAAAGGATTCACCAATGCAGCCACAGATGATTTGTTGCTGCTTTTGTTGTTCTGCCTTAGGTGTTCTTGCACAGCCGCAGCCAGGTTTTGACCAAGTAATCGAGCATTTGCGTGCATAGTTTGATTTAAGTCACGTTTAAGGCGAGATTGATTTTTTGGTTTTATTGTGGTAGTAGTAGGAGTTGTTGTTGTTGTTGCGGGTGTTGTTGAAGTTGTTGCCGGTGTTGTTGTTGATGTAGTTGTTGCTGGTGTCGTTGTTGATGTAGTTGATGTGGATGTTGTTGTTGCCGGCGTTGTTGTTGTAGTGGTGCTCGTTGTTGTTGTAGTTGTAGTAGTAGTCGTAGTTGTTGTTGTGGATGTTGTTGGCTCTGGCAGCGGAAATGGGGAAGCCACAACCAACGCTTCCACATTATAGTATTGATCCGGTTCAGGATATATTGCTTGATGGTCAAAGGCATGCGACATGCCCAGATATGTACAGTTTTCAAACCAATACGTGTTTATATAATAATTATTCGTCTTTAAATAATCCAAATCAGCCGGATGTAGTTCGATGCTATGATTAACGGCCAGCTGCGTAGATACAAAGTCCTGTTCGCGCACTTTATTATTCTGTATAAGTTCCAGACTCCCGGTAAGGGTATCCAACAGTTTTATAACCGTAGCGTTGTCTGCCACTGGGAACCACATGATGAACTTCTGCGAAACGCTGACCTCTAACCTATGACGTCCCAGGTTTGATTTGTCTCTTGAGAACGTAACTGTCCAATTGCTGATCGGCTCGGTTGTTGTAATTTCCTGTGCATAATCATTTAAAATGTTTAGTTAGCATTAGTAATTAAATGTTTTAAATAAAGTCGCGCAGCTATGACGCAGTTTAATCGCAACAAACGTTTGTATTTATGTGGAAAATACTATTGTATATAAATAAGTTATCTTTTGTATTTATGTCGCGCATGGGGGTATAATCTAAAAGTTTTAGTTATAGTGCAAATCTGTATTCTCTTTTACAACTTTTTTTTACTAACTAATGCATTTATTTTTTGAAAATACGTTTAATATGTTTTCATTAACTACTCCACCAAATTTAATTATTTACGACAAACACAAATATTTGATATTTATCGAGCTTTAAATCATGCATAAATTATATTACCCTCGGCGTATAGGGTATTGTGAACGTACTACCAGGCACGACAAACTTACGTTGCAAAATTTGCATTGTAAATTTTGTATGGTATCGAGTACATTCATTTTCAATTGAAGTGATATTTAAGTTTAACACTGGAAATACCTACTATTATTAAGCACATGTCTATTAAATTTTTTTTTAAAACACGCTTCAACTGCACAATTGTTGGAAATTATTTTTTGTGTGTCCGATAATAACAGGTTCAAATTGAGCGCAAATTATTATAAATGTTTGTTTTGTTATCAGCACTTTTGGCAATTGGCATGTGGAATTCGTTGCGAAACAAACACTATTGTGTACCGTTATGCGCAAATGCTTGTACCCACATACATACATTTAATTAGTCATAGAAATTACATACAAACAATACGTCCATGCATTGTGCCACTGTACTTTATATGGCAATCGTTGCTTTCTTTTGGTCGATTGCGAAAATTTAAATGTGCTGTGCATTCGCGATTACACTGAACACTTAATAATTGGTTTTAGAAAACATTATCATAAATCCATTCGGATAAAAATTTTTAATTTTATTCCTTCGGTTTTGGTAGAGTTGCCTCTTTCAAAGAAACCACCAATTTACTGAGTAACCTTCCAGTGTTTTATTTACCTGTCTGTGCCCTGCATTATCCTTCCAGTTGAAGCTATAAGTGCCTTTGCTGGCAATTTTGCTGCCATCGTATAATATGGCGCTGAAATTCACCGTGGAACCGATTAATGCATGTTGTGGTGCATTTATAACAACTTGTTTACAATTCACTATAGTGAAAAAAAAGTTTAAAATTATTTCGAGTGTACGAACAAATATTGATAGTGTGGATGATTAATCGTCCTTACCTGTATGCAAAGTAGCGTATATAATTATTGCTAGCACTGTGTGACAAGTGCTATGATGCATTTTCGCGACACGCAATAATTGGCGCCTGGAATTTCCGACTACGCTTCTTATCAAGAAAAAAGTATCTTTTGCAGAACAACTACAAAGTACCTGCACCCCCCTCCCCTATATAGTAAAACAAAAAACTAAACGCACACACACCAAGTTCTGTATTGCTTGTACCACTTTTGAAATGATTATGTTAGGTTGAACACTTTTAAATTGCTAAAGATATGCTTTTGGTTCTATTTAATCGGCTCTATTACCAATTTGCAATAGCAATTATTGCGTTTTCGTTTATTTTATAGAACTGCAAGTAAGAGTTGTCACATCGCTTGAGTTATATTCGATCGAACGACTCATTGAACTAAATGAACGAATAAAGTTGCTCAGCTAGTTCCATCGCGTTCATATGACTCACTTGATTGTTCGTTTGAACAACTAATAAAGCGTTTCCACTGCGTTTCCAAAAACGGTGCCGCGATGAATATGAAAACTTAAAATATAACACAACATGGCAATGTTTAGTTAGTTATTGGTTGGTTAAATTTACTTAACCAAAAGGCAACGCAGTCGACAAAACACAAAACATGTTTAAAATACTAAGTTTGTTTATTCGTTACTTGTAAATAATCATACTTATACATATATATGTATGTATGTATGCATATATATGTATGTTGGTGTGTATGTGTGTATATGTTAATATTTGAATTAAACTTAATAGTATAAATGAAATACAACGAGGTGAAAGAAGCAATAATTATACTTTGGGATATTCGCAAAACGCACAAAATACTCGAGAGGACGTTGCTTATAGCTATTACAATTGTGCGGAATCTCTCTCTCTATCTTGTTGTCTACTTTTTCTTGCTCTTGCCCAACGTAAGGGTATGATGTGCCGTGGCCAACTGCTGCTTGCGCCTTTGAAAGTCCAAATAGTCCTCCTCTAGAGCTTTGCGAGATTCTTCCAGCTTGCGCTTCTCCTCTGCATGATCTCTCTTCAATTTCTCAAACTTCAAATGCAAATCCTTTTCGCTGTCCTTGAGCTCTGCCTCCTTTTCTTTAACGCGCTGCACAAACATCTGACGCACTTCCTCCTCCTTGGACTGAAGCTCAGCAAGATGATTGGAACGCTTTGCCTCAAATGTTTGTTGGAATGAAACGGGCTTATTATCGCTATCAACGTCGCTGAAACCCATTTGCTCGAGCCGCTTCTGTCGATAGAGTTCGTAGTGTCGGGTATGCGTCTTCTCGCGCATATCCTCCATATTCGTTCGGATCAACATCTCTCTCAGTTTGACAAAGTCGCAATGTGTCTCGTTTTCCACTTGAACGGTGCCCCAAGGATATTGACGGGCCCGAATCAACTTGTTGCCAACCTTTATAAATTCAGTGCTGCCAACAACAGCAAATGGGATGTGCGAATTCATCAAGGTATTGGTCTCTGCCACCGTTTCATCATCGGTGGGAAACTGATAGATATGCACACCGTTTGTGTTGAGCTCCTGGATGATCTTTGACTTAAAACGTTGTAGTTCTACCTTCGAAATGGTATCCGCTTTGGCAATAACAGGAATTATATTAACCTTACTATCCAGCTTCTTCATGCAAACCAAGTCCAGCGACTTCAAGCCATGGCCTGTTGGACAAATAAAATAGAGACAAATGTGGATGCGACTATCGTGGCATGTGACCAGGGATCGTTTGATTTTTAGCTCCTCCTGCAAATAGTTCTCAAACTGTGCATCGATATAATCGACAACAGCTTTGAACGAATCGTCCTTATTTATCTGATCGCCATATCCAACAGTATCGCAAATCGTCAGCTTCAATCGCACATTGCTCTCCTGAAGCTCATATGTATGTGCCTTCAATTTAACGCTGGGAAGAGTATGTGGACTCGGCGTCGACTCAAAACTGGTATTAAACAGTGTGTCCATCAACGTTGATTTTCCAAGACCCGTTTCGCCTGTAAAAAAAAATGTAATTAGAAACAAAACTGAAAGAATTACTTCAATGCCGCAACCTCAATATAAATAAATCTTTATCTTTAAAACCAGATGTTTTCTTTGAAACGTTACAAACAACATGTCCAAGATAAAATACCATATGCAAAGTGTATCACAAACAAATGCTCTTAAGTCATCTTGAAGTGTCTTCAATTAGGCACTACACATAAAGTGTATTTGTGTCAGGGTGAAATTATAGAAAGCAATTGATGAAAATCGATGGCTAGACACTTTTGTGCATATTAATCAGGCTCAGCTTGGCCCGATTCAAAATGTTTACAAATGTAGATAAAAACAGACATACATACGCATGTACATACAAAAGTGAGTCATGTAGTATTGCCAGTGTACTTTAAGAACTTGTGTGCAATGCACTTTCGGCTTATTTTAACATATTTTTCTTCGTTGATTCATTACACATACGTACGCAGCTCATGCCGCATACACACACACACACACACTCTCCCACACCAAAAAATCTCATACACACCAGCAGAGAAACGCATACACACCTATACACATGACGTTGAAGACGAATCCGTTTTGTACGCTTTTATTGACCAATTGATCGGGCAAACTGTCAAAGCCTACATGTCCCGCTTGCTTAAGCGTGCGTAGATGCGCTTCCTTTTTATTGATAAAATCTACTTCGGCCGACATTTTACAATAATTTACACAAAAAAACACACGCAAAACAGGAGAGCTCGCAAAGGCGTCGCCGAGCAAGTACTATTGTTAATTGAATACTGTTATCGATTCAGTGGTACTATTTATCGCACGAATTTTTCGTCGTGTGAACTGGTCACACTTTGTTTGGTGTTTTGACAGTCTGTCGAGTGGCAGCACTGAACCTTTATGTTGCTGATGTGTCTGGCTGTCAAAATTGCAAACGAGGCGAAAGTTCAGTGTTCAGCTAAATTCTTTAATATTTTATTATAATGTCGAAAGACACAAATCCGAAGGAGGCGCTTATAAAAGCGGCCTACGCTGATGTGCACAAGTTTGGCAGCAATCAGGAATACGACAAGGCTGTGAAAGCCGTTAATCGAAGTGAGTATTGAAAGTGAGGTATGAAAGTTTTTGCAAAACTAAAAAAGTTGTTTTGAACCAGTTCTTGGAGTTGCACCAGATGATCAGACGGCGCTCCATTGCAAAGTTGTCTGTTTAATGCAGTTGTCAAAGTTTGAGGAGGCGCACAAGTTCATCGAGAAGAATCGGCTAAATAGTGTTTTGATATTTGAGAAAGCCTACTGCGAGTATCGTTTAAATAAGCAGCTGCAGGCACTCAAGACCATAGACGATGGTGCGGAGCAGCCTTTAGAGGCCAAGTTGAAGGAACTGCGTACCCAGATTCTGTACCGTCTGGAGCGCTACGAGGATTGTCTGGATGCTTACAAGAACATAATTAAGAACAGCAGCGATGAGTACGAGGACGAGCGTCGTACTAATCTCAGCGCTGTGGCTGCAAATTTGGCTTTGGACAAGGATAAGGATGTGCCAGAGGTTCCAGAGGATACATATGAGCAGTACTTTAACAGCGCCTGCATACAATCCAATCGTCAGAAATATGTGGAAGCCGAGCGAAAGCTGCGCACCAGTGAGAAACTGTGTCGTGAATTTCTCGAAGAGGAAGGCGCCAGTGAGGAAGAGATTACCGAAGAACTGGATGTCATACGGGTGCAGCTTGCCTATTGTTTGCAGCAACAGGGCAAGATCAAAGAGGCCAGCGTCATTTATGCGGACTGCTTGCGTCACAAACCCAAGGATGCAGCTTTAGTTGCTGTGGCCAGCAACAATTCGGTCGTCATTAACAAGGATCAGAATGTCTTTGATTCCAAGAAGAAGATACGCGCCGCCATGGCCGATGCCTGTGAACCCAAACTGACTTCACGCCAAAAGCAAATAATTGCTTTGAACAACTGTTTGTTGGCTCTTTATACAAATGCCAGCGATCAGGTGCAACAGCTGACCCAGAAACTAGCTCAAACCTATCCGCAGGTAGAGTTTGAGGCACTGCTCATCCGTTGCAGTCAGCTTGGCAAGGACAAGAAGCATAAGGAGGCCATCGAACAGCTGCAAAAATTTGCCAGCACTCACAAAACTCACGAGTTTGTTAGCAAATTTGCTATTATTCAGCTGCAACTGTTGCAGGTAAGCAAGTCGAAAGGAACTAAACTATTCAGACGGTATATATAATTATTTCACTTTTAAGGGTAACCGCAAGGATGCAATTGAGACGCTACTCTCGCTAGGTGAGTCAAAGTACAAACCAGGCGTTGTCTCAGCTCTTGTTTCACTTTATTTGGGTACGGACAACAAGCCGGCTGCATCGGCTGTGCTCAAATCCGCTGTTGAATGGTATAAACAGAATAATGTAAGCAGTGGCGATTTATCCGATATGTGGCGTCAGGCTGCCGAGTTTCATTTGCGTGGTGGTGCCTCAGAGACAGCAGCCAGTTCGCTGGAGGAGCTGCTCAAGCTGAAGCCCAATGATATGAAAGTTCTGGCCCAACTGGTTATTGCCTATGCGCAGTTTAATCCCAAACGGGCGCTGGAGATTAGTCGTCGTTTGCCTAAACTGGAAACTTTGACGACTGCATCCGAGATTGATGCACTTGAGGCAGCCAATTGGGTTATGTCCGCCAAGGCGGCAAAGAAAACTGCCAATGCTAAAATTGAACCCTCGCCTAGCACTCCTGCAATTGATAAGAAAAAGAACACAAATCGCAAACGTAAGGGAAAACTGCCCAAGAATTACAATGCCGAGGTGGCTCCAGATCCGGAGCGCTGGTTACCCAAATACGAGCGCACCGGTTTCCGCAAGAAGCGTGGCGGTGCTCGTGCCAAGGATATTATCAAGGGCTCCCAGGGCATGGCCTCGGGTGCCGCAGATCAATAGTAAGTGTTTTTTGAGCATTCGATTTGTTGAATAAATATTAATGTAAACTTTTGTTTTAATTTCACAGCGACATGTCGAATCGTGCCAATTTGAGCAAGAATTCACCCGCGACGCCTGTCTATCAGGAGCCCACTCCAGGACCCAGGCAACAGCATCGCAAGGGTGGCCACAAAAAGAAGAAGGGCGGACGCTTTTAATCTTGTGCATTTGTTTACTGTTTCCAATCAACTTACATAAATATAAACAAAACGCTTGCCGTTTGTTCAATGTACGCAAAATTGTTGATTTGCTTTCTCAACAAATTCCTATATTTTATACAATCTTTGTTTCGGTAAAGGAAAAAGGCTTTACCTGTTTTATATATTATTAATTACAAATGCCTCGAATCCTTTGCTATTCCTCTCCATCATCATCATCACTTGCTTTCTTTTGTTTATTGGCTTCCGTTGCCGATGTTTCTTCACGTCTTGTGTCGTATGAGTGAAAATGCAGAGTACTCAACCATTCTACCATGTTGTGTTGCTCCGCTTCGGTTTTATATATATTCGAGTAGATGTGCTTCTCTATGAACTCATTGACTTGCTGCTCCTGTGCCGTCCAAGTCAATGGATTGTGTATGCCATCCTGGCCATAACGATCATTGTAGCGCTCATAATGCACAGTGTCCAGCACCAGACCAAGTCCTGGCGCCATAGGCAAATCCAGACGCTCCTCGGTCAATGCACGATCCAGTGTTGTCTTCGTCGTATTGCCTCTAACTATAGCTATGGCTAATCCAACCATTTTACGGATTTGATGAAGCATAAAACTCTGTCCCTTCACCTGCAGCGTTACAAACTCAATGTTTTGCGGGCTCAGAAAGGGTGCACTGCACGTAAAGGACATAATGAAACGTTTCGCAGAAGGATCTAAAAAGTTTCTAAAATAAGGTAAACAAACTATAAAAAAATGTTTTTAGGTACGGAATATTAACTTACTTTCTGCTTGTAAAATTGTGAAAGTTTTTGGTGCCCTCGTAGAGTTTTAAAGTATCACTGATCTGCTTCTGCAGCTCTGATGTCAAACGAAAGGTATTCTGTTCATGCTGCTGCAGCTGCTGTTCCTCCTCCCAGGCAGCAAATGCGATTGTGGGTAATGTGTACGTATAAGTGCGTGCATTGCACTGCTCCTTGGCATTGAAGCCTTTTGTAACGCGCTCCACACCGAACAGACGAATTTGCTCGGGTAAGTCTTGATTAAATGCCACCAAGTCCAATTCTTCCGCTGTAAAGTTGCATTTTATTAATTGTAGTAGTTAATATTCGACATTACTTACGCAGCTTAATGGAACAGACTTGCCGTGCAGCAGAGACGCCTTTGTCTGTGCGTGCGGCACGTTGAAAGCAGGCAATTTGCGCTTGTGCGAAGGAATCCTCCGTTATCCATTTGTGTTTGAGCATCGCTTGGAAAAGCTCCTCCTCGATAGTTTGCATGCCCGGATTGCGTTGCATACCATAATAGTTGGCACCACAGTAGCTTAACAGTATGGCGCTCTTCTTGCGCTTTATGCGATCTGCAGGATCAAATGCAGCACGCTTTGTGCCATTGGCTGCATCTTCCTCGTCCTGCACCTTCCAGTCTACCCATTTTTTCCGCTTTAGAGTGCGCTTGATGCGATTTGCTTCTTTTACCGATTCATCCTCTGCCTCTTTTTGTGCTTTCCTTTCCATTTTTTGCTCCTCCAGTTTGTCGAGTGCTTCGTTAATGGCAACCGCAAAGGACTTGTGACGTGAGCTGAAAACGAACCGGTTGATTTCTGAGCACAGCAGCGTTTTTAGGCAACCTGTTGGAAATGTCATTTAATTAGTTGCTTAAGTTTATTCTCAAGTTTATATAAAATTCACCTGCCTTTTTGTAGCGGCTTAACAGCATTTATTTAATTGATAAATGCACAAATTCGAATAAATCAAACTTTACACGTGTGCCGATTTTCGCTATTGCATTGCAATACAGCTGTTGCATGGTATTTTTTAAGTCCATCATGCACTTTAGAGCGTCTAAAAGCTGCTACAACCCTAATGCGTTTTTAGCACGCAAATACCTATAATTACACAGTCATATAGGAAATGAATATATTGACGTCCATTGAGCTGGTGAATATACCAAAAAATCTGAAAGTATTGAAAGTTATTAAGACGAGAATTAATTAATTTAAGCATACATGACTGAACGTGTATGGCAGCCTTTGTCTACGAAATGTCTGGCAGCACTGTTGAATCCAAAATGGCTACGCGAGTAGAAAATTTTTGTACAGAAGAAGCGTCCAAGGAGAGTAAACGCCGTGACCGTGTGTTTTCCTAGCAATTTTAATTGCCAATAAAATACAAATATTTTATCGAATGACAAATAAACAATTGTGCTAGCCGCGAAAGTAAACGCATATCGCATAAGTTCAGTGCAATGTGATGGCAAACGGCAAACATAGCATGATGCAAAACATTTAAATGAAAGTTTTTTGCCACTGTGAGAATTCGTGCAAAAAGAGTACAGAGAAAAATTTTGCAAAGCGTTCGAAGTTAAAGGTGAAAATTTAATGATGCAGTAGCAAATAAATTAAAACACACATTATAATGTCAACACCAAAAAGAAACTAAACGCTATTCGAAATAAAATAAAACATTTTGAGTTTCCATACGAAAGCGAAACTATTTTGTGCACAAATTAACCAGAGTGTGTGTGTTGTGAGTGGTTGTGTGTGTGCTAGCGTGTTTGCTGCTGCTTGTGCATGTGTGCGTGTATATGCAGCCAGCCAAATTCGCATTGTTTTTGTGTGTAAAGAAATGAATGAATAATGAAATGGAATAAAAATCCTGAAGCTACTAAATATGTTCAGCAAGGGCAGCAGCTGCTGGTGAAAACAAAGTTCACGCGCTATAATTAGCCTACGCCCACCAAAAAGAAAATAACAACAACTTATACGCCCACAGCTACACAACGTTTTTGACATACACTTAAAATAAATAAATAAATAAAAAAAAATAAACAAAATGGATTTGGAATTGGAGAATCTAAAGAATGACTTTTTGCCGCTTATTGCCGGCATTAAGCAGGAGCAATTGGATTCCGTAGCATCCGATGTCCTGCCACCAATTAATAATCATTTGCCAAGCACAGCGGCAACAACATCCACATCATCATCATCTTCCTCGTCCGTTGGGAATCCATGCGACAGTGCTGAAAAGAGGGTAAGTTCAACTCAATATGAACTGCTGAGCTGGAACGTCCAACTCTAATTGAAATCAGTTTCACTATCTATCATAACACTTTGTATGTTGTTTGTACACAATGTATTTGTTGAGGTTATTAACACCCAAGCGGTTGACACGTGCTCGCAACGCTGCATGCATTGTGATAAGAAAAATGTTGTAATCGCGATGCACGCTTAAATCTATTGAATCATCAGAATTATAATTGACAGCAGTGCTTATTAAGCTGTTTTTTTTAAGGTTTCAAAATCTTTAGTGTTTTTGAAATTTCGTACAAAATGTATATAAATTACTATAATTAAGTTAGAAAACTTTGGCAACTTAATGTACAATAAGAACTTAAGTCTGATTCCTATTCTAAAACCAGTTTTAACAACTCAGCTGTTTTTTCCTAAAAAAAACGTTCCCCAAAATTTGGTTATTTTCTGCTGGCAACGCTTTTAGGTATTAAATGTCCATTCTCTCGTGCAATTTTGTATATTTTGTTATCTTTTCCCATCCAATAACAACAAACAACATGCAATAACAGCAAACAAATGGTAAGGGAACAGACAAAAACATTTAAAACATATGTACGTATTCTTGCATACATATGTATGTATGCAAAAGGCACACAGCAGACGACAGACTGTGCTGATTTTTTTCACTTTCGTGTTCAAGTCTCGTGCTGTTTGTTGTTTGGTTTCTGATTTTGCCGTTTCGGTGTGAAAGGCAAAGCAAATATGTAACAACACAGCAAAGACGACGACAACAACAATTCACTCATTTTTACTCTCTCACACTTTTTACCGCAGAGTGCTCTCCATCAAGATCAGCTGCAGCCTGCAGCGGCTTGCGAATGACTTGTCTCTTTTTTTTTTTCGATTTCGTGTTTTTGTGAGTTTGTGCGCGTTTGTCTCGCTTGAGCGCCACGAACGTGAGCGTTTCTAAAATGTTTAGATTCACACAAATAAAAACTTGCGAGTGGCGCGCGGACACTTTTAGTGCCGTTCGAGTAGGAGACGAACTCACACATATACAAATACACATAGGGTCGGCCACTGTAGACAGCTGAAAATGACATGCACTCATTCAGTCCAAGCGTCAATCATTCAAGTGCTGCCCGCCGTATGTTTATGTATGTACATATGTGTGTGTGCTTTTAGCTCTCTTATTTCTCTTATTTAATTTTAAACCTCTTATGACTATTAATAACTTTAATTTATGACGATGAGTGGCTATAAAAAGGTTTAATTAATTTTTTTCGTTTTGAGGCGATATCTAACTTTTTAATAAGTTTGTTTCCTTTTTTTTGCGAGGCAGTTCAAAGGAAATTAAAAATGGCTGAGCAACGCAACGTAGCGTTGCCCAATCGTTAGATGATACTTGCACACACTTAATGTGTCATTAGCTCTTAGACTAACACTTGTCGCTCGTAATGTTATGTAAAGTGACAGCTGTCATAGATCCATGGAAACTTGCAAACAACGCAATGGAATGAAACCTACAAGACACAATATGGAAAAGGTTGCAACCCTACATTAAAATGCATTGCACAACAAAAGAAAAAAATCGTCTGATAGAATTTGATCACGCACAAAACTAAGCGTATATAATTATATTTTAACTAATAATAGAGTGAATTAAAAAAATGTATAGTATAAAATAAAAGTGAGCAAACTTCTCTCATCCTGTTCACTTAAAGTGTCATTTGCAATTCGTGTTGCAGGCTGTAATTATTCGTTGAATCTGAGACACCATAATGGAGCAGCTGGCGAGTTTTGGTGTTGTTGGCTGGTCAGCCATTTTGTTTGTTGCTGTTGACTTGTTGGTGTTGTTGCCATTTTCGACGAAACATTAAATTAATTCGAAGAATTTGCTTTTAATGATGTGCAATTAACTCTAATTTCACTAGAATATGCAAGCAAAGCAAAGTGCCAATGACCGTGCTGAGGGACGTTCATTTCTACGTGTAATACATTATAAAGACAGGAAGTAGATGACTCAAGCAATACTAAATGAGCGCTAGCTAAAAAAAAAAAACAAAAAGAAGAGTTGCTAATCAACTTTATTGCCCAGGGCAACAATCTGAACAAACAGATCTTGGAAAATGGCGCTTTTCACTTTTATACACAAAAAACCACCTGCCTCTCCCGCGCAGCAGTCGTGACTACCTGCTCCCTCTCTATGTGTTCGTGTGTCTTGTGTGTGTGTGTGTGTGTTAAAAACAGATACACATTTTAATTAATTTTTTCGTGGGCGTGTCTGGTACGCCTTAATCCCACCACAGTGCGTGCTTAATTGAAGTTGACTACGCCATAGCGGATCAGTTGAACTGTGAATAGGGTGGGGCATCCACCTCCCCGCCTCTGTCCCCGAACACTGCCCCTTTTGTGTTGGGGGATTAGGCGCAGCAGAAGGATATAATCCGATCACATAAAGCGGATTATACAGCACAATAAAAAGGCAGCAGACGGCCACAGAACCGAAACAAGTTGATGTTACTTTCAATTGAAGCCCGCTTGTAATGCGTGACAAAGTACAGTGATAACTCAAAAACAAAGACATGCCATGCATTTTTCTTGCAACAAAAAAATAAAATATTTTCTTAACTTTCTCTATACATATTGAATTTCTCATCCGATAAGGGATTAAGAACAGTTATAATCTCTTCTTCAGAAACAAATCGTACTCATTTCTGAGCGCTTACTGTATTTTAAGTATCTTAGCAAAAGTTTCATAAGCTGCACATAAATCCTGAATAAGACGTCAGAAACGAACGTCAAAGAAAGAGAGAGGAGAAGACAGAGAGGGAGAGACAACGAGCTTTTGGTATATTTCAAAGCTTATTGCTGGCTGCATTCGACAGCTGGTGCCACGCCTCGCATCTTAATGTACGCCCACGGCATTGAGCCGTGTGTTGAAATTTAAATGCAACTGCATCACGTTTTGAGCCCCCCTGCGGCTTAACTGTTTTGTATCTACAACAACAAAGAAACAACTGTGACGCCATTTTGGAAAATATATACAAAAGTGGATGTTAGTATGTATGTGTGGAGATTGGAGGGAGCACCAACTATTGCATCAGGCACAGAATGTACCGCAAAACCACAAAACCGCAAAAGCAGAAGCGGAGCCAGCAACAACGTCGGCGGTTTTTCGGTTTATGCTCCAGAGACGAAACGACCAGCGACGATTCTTTTGAACCATCACCAAAAAAAAAAAAAACCCACAATGTTCAATCCGTCTCTGAGGCAAAACCTCAAATGCCCAAAGGCCCAGACACAATCCCGTACCCGTTTCCCGAGTTTACGGCTCTCACTTCATTAGTTTGCGGTTTCATCTTATTTCGTGCAAGCTGTCGACTTGAATTTTCCCAAAATAAAACAGATTTTTCAATATAATGTCGAAACTTTGTACACTTCAAACAGTGTGGGACGAATGCAATGCATTATGTCTGGATACTCTTACGCGAACCAAATTAAGAACAGCATATTGGCTTTGTGTGCAGGGCTTAAGTTAATCTGGCAAAAACCCACCAGATTGTTGTGCTGTTTGCTGTCGACTTTCCCTGTTGTAAGTCGGATTTCTAATATCGTGCCGAAAGTGTGGACGAAAACTCAGCGAAGCGTTACCGCTTACAATATGAAAATACTGTAATTTATGGAATGCTTGAGTAATTGCCTAGTCTCTCTTGTTTATTACGGGTCTTGTTTGTGAAACAACTTTGTATTGAATTTATTTTGATTATTACTTTGATCAATTTCAATAATTTGCTAAGTATTTGCTAATATTCACATTTTTTTTGACATTCCTGCCATACAAAATCGAAGAGTATGCGCTTTAATGGTTGGAGTGATGGTTCGTTGTTCGGTCTATAAGCATATATGTATATTATTAAAAAAGTAATAATAAAACAGCCACAAAAACCACTCAAAGCAATCAACTTCAATGGATATGCATCGCATAACTGACAAGTTGACTGCTTGAAGGCTTGAAAGCTTGAAGGCTTGATTCGTTGTCATTGCTGTCGTCATGAATCATATTTTGAGGTCAACGCTGTCGTCTTCCATTTGCATGTACAAGATTTACAGCAATGCCAAAATATTAATGGTACACGCACAAAAATGATTTTCATATCCTTGTTTAACTCAAAGCACTTCTTTTTGAGTGTATTCTAAATTATTCCGTTCGTGTTTTTTTGTTTTTTTGGTTTATGGTATACCTTAATGGCTCACCCAATCGATTTTCTGTATGCCCTGTAGCTCGTAAAACTTTGTTTTTGGTATTTTATTATTATTTTGGTTGTTTTGCGTGCCATTTACGATTTCCATACAATTAAATCTTAACGACTCGGGCGACGATGCTTAACGATGCGAATGAACTGAATAGGACAGCACTTCTACAAAACGAGAACCGAAAGATACATTTCCATACAGAGCTCCGTGGCAGGGCTCCAACCATTTGTTGTTGTTTACCCGTTACCGAATATCCTCTCACTCCTTCCCAAGATTCCTATTTTAATCCGCAATCAAATACAAAACTCATACATTTTTATGGCAACATTTTTGTACCCAGTTTATTAGGTTTTTTTTATCTTACTGGATAGCGCTTAAATTGCGTTATGAAATGTAATGTCAGGTCATTAGGGTTTGCCCATTAGGGCAACCCTACTACCACGCATTCACTCCTCTCTGCCCGCTGCTCCACAGCGGATATTGCAGTGTCGCTGCCGGATATACTATAAGCGATTTGAGCAAATGGCTACATTTTATAGTTAAGATAAACTGAATCCTGTTTAAAGTATTCGCTTGATTAGTTTGTTCTCGTTGGCTTGCAATTTGTTAAATACATTGTTGTAGGCAACTTAATAATGTTTACTGTGCTTTATTTTATAAGTTACCTAGGTGATAAAAAAAAATGTAGCTTGTTTGCTAATTAATCCCTATGTGGTAGTAAAAAAAGACTTTGTAAGAGGCAGCTCTATAATGAGACAGAATTTATGCATTCCTTTGGATAAGATAAAAGCTTTGAATAATGAGACATAAAAACTGTTGTTTTTTATTGCAGTAACCAAGGAGCATACAATAATACAATGTATTATATTGTCGGGTTATTACACAGGGGTAAAAGGGGCGTTTATTTTATCATCAAAGATATAGGAAAGAAACACATTTAATGCATTAAAGCAAAACTCTAAGCAATTTATTACCAAAAATAAAATAAAGAAAAGATAAAAGCAATAAATTACTCCCTACGGGATGTTTTTCAAGCGGAGAGGGTTAGAAAGAGAGGTAGAGAGAGATAGAGTAGGGGATGAAAAAGGTCATAAATTTTAATGGACTAAAAGCAATGGCCGTTAATGGAAAGGAAATACAAATTTATGAAGATAAAAACTTCAAACAGTCTGGACCTGCGATGGCCACTAAGTGCCTCCCGAGCCTTGCCGGGCTCGTTCCGTTAGATTGTGCAACTGTCCCCAGGCTGCCGCACAAGCTGAGGATCTGATCGCGAGCGAGCTAACCGAAAACAACGACATGCATGCGCTTTGTCGCCAGTATGACGCACAAGCAAATTAACGGAAAAGTTAGATACACGCTGAGTGCGCCCGGCATGAGGCTGGTATCTCGGAGGCTGTACACTTCCAAAAAAAGGTCATAGCGAATTAGTGCATACAAAAATATCTGAAAGATGCGCTGGAAAATAGAAATGTAACAGACGAGAGGATCACGACTATGTATATATATATTTGTGATCAGCATCAAAAGCCGAGTCGATCTAGTCATGTCCGTCTATCCGTCTGTTCTATATAATCGCGCGGTTCTCGGAGCCTTTTAAACTGGAGACTACAGATTTGACACGCAAGCTCTTCGAACCTAAGTTCGCTCCAAATTATCGATAACTCTTTCGGTTTCCGATGTAAACATCTAAGTTACGTTATACATTCAGAAGCACGATATTGCATATACTTTCTGTATACGCGTTCACAAACAGGGCTCAGGGTATCGCCTAGACGATCTTTCTTACTCGGCGCACACGGATTTGCTGATATTTTTGTGCCTTTGACAATTGATTTACGACCTAAGTACCGGGTTTTGTTGTAGATCTTGTGCCTAGACTACATATATGTATAATGTAAGATAGCACGATTTCTATTCTAATTCCCTATATGTAACAACCGAGGAATAGATCACATTCCCAGATATTCTACAGACAGAAAACGTGACCATAGGCGAGGGATTATAGTTTTGAAAGTTCTTTTCTACCTGTCTTTAACTAGGGTTTCGACGAATCGATTTGTGTATTCTTGTCTCTCTGATCACGTCCTATAACAATAAATTGCACACGCACGTCTCCCAACAACCCTTGAAACATTCCTCATCCTCCTCCTCCTCCCACACACACACACACACACCAAGGGTCAAACAAGTTATTTAGATTATATTCATTACGTGACTTCCGGTGTGCGAGAATCGAAAACAACCCAAAACTAATGATTATATTGTGTACTATAATTAGATACAAGGACGGAAAGAGAAAATTGAGGCTCCAATTATTTTGTTTTAATAGTTTTTCAGTTTTATTAAGTTGAACAAGAGAAGGCATTTGTAATATTATATTAAGCAGATATATCGAGCCTAATTTTTGAGCGTCTTTTGAATGATTTCCATTTGATAATAAAATAACTTTTATACTTTGAATCCACATCTGTTCTTTTCCCGCTCAAGTCAAATATATCGATCTGTTGTAATACAATATAATAAAATAAAATTGATTTACTTTTGAGCCAGGGGCTTTTCATTTCCCCCTTTTTTAAATGCGTATATCTTATGTTCAACTTTACTTCAGACAGCAGGGCATTTTATGTATATAATTGTTTCACCTGGCTTTTGTGATGCTTTTTCATTAAAGTTCCGGTTGCTTTCGTTGCCGTTGCCGTTGCCATTGCCGTTGCCGTTGCAACGTTGTCCTCCTCCTGTTGCTGTTCAATGCTATCATATAAATCGCAGCACCTTAAGCAGGCTGTATACAGCTTTTTTTTTCTCTCTTCTTTTCTGTATATGTAATTTTATTATGTTTAGTTTATTCGCCAGTTTCACAGGCACACAATCAAGTTTGTTTTTTTTGTTTCGCTTTTATTATGGGGAGCATAAAATGTTTTAGTGTGCCATCTGCTCAGGCTATCTCTCTCAATTACACACGTTTCGTCCCTTTTGCTTCAAGTATATATATATGTATGTATGTATACTATCTGGCTCTTAATGCAATTTATTGCTGGCATTTCGAAAGTAATATCTTTTAGTTTATTAATGCTCAGACGCATAAATATTTCAGGAGACGAGTTTTTCTCTTTTATTTTCGCACAATGCAGCAAAATAATAAACATTTATAAAGGAATATTTCGTCTTTGATGTTGCGGTCTTGACACCTGAATCCTGAGTCTAGGAGTCCTGCTAACCTCAAAGAGCATATTTGAGTCGAAGCTTTGAAATTTCAAGCAAGCAAACAGGCAACTGTGAAATGAAATTCCATTTGAATTAATAATGCAATAAATAAAATAAACACCCATTAAGTATAAAGATAGAATATAAATTGCTTGCTTAAAAAACTAATTTGAGCATTGAAAATTTGATTAGTCAAGCTTTGTTATCATTAATAACTAACCGAGACTTGCCATCATAAGATGACTAAAGAATTTTTCCTATTAGTCGTTAAGCATTAAATCATATCTATTATTAATTATATACTTATATTACATCTCTTGAGCCAATATAATATAAAAGTTATAAAAAGACAGCACAAATTTTGTATGCAATGTAAAACTCATTAAAAGCTCAGATTAAGTATACGTATGTTTATGATCAAAACATATATTGTTTCTCAAAGAAACTTCTAGAAGACATCATTAGAATATTTATTTATAATATGAGAAATTCATTTGCGGGACTTATTTTTCTCAATGTTAAGTAATTTTGTCTTCATTATAAGATTTTTTGCTGAGCATTTGCTCATAAAATATTTATTAAATAAGAACACTTGTTTGAAAATTAAGTATTATTGTTATAGATAATTGCTTTCACAATTTAGCTATGAAGTGTAGTTAATTTGAAAGCATAGCTGTGCATATCAAATGAATATTGCAAGCATTGGCATGGAAACTGTAACAAATTGATTTGCAATAGAAATGCATAGTAAAAATTAAATCAATTAATTCCACTTGACAAAGCAAAAGGCGGCGCAAATGAAGAAGATATTACATTTTCGAGAAGTGCATACAATTTTCCTCTCTATATATTCATATTCAAAGGATAGGCAACGGCATATTGGGAGCAGGAGTTCGGTTTGATTGGACTTGCACCAAAAAATCGATATGTGCAAAGAAAGGCAATTAATTTACACACTGTTGTGGCTGTTTCTGCTGCTTTTGCTATATTAATATTATTATTGTCGATGTTTCCAATATTCAAAGGACATCGTGTGCATGTAGGCATACAGGACACCGCCTTAATGCTGCCTCTGACGTTTGATGGACATTTTCGCTAGATGCAAATTTTGTCAAAAACAACACTATGATATAAAATATCGAATTTAACGACAATGAAAATGACAGGCTACTACGGTTGTTGTTGTTGTTTGCTGATGTTGTATGAGCAACCTGAGGCAGGCAGCATTTTCTGCATTTGTTGCAACACGATGCTGGCTGGCTACATGCAGCGTTAGGTATACACACACACAGACGCACAAAATGGCCGACGAGATGCCACCCGCAGTCCTTTTAGGCGGACAAAAAACACAGATGATGCATGTCCTCATATTGCACTGATTTATGTCCAGCCATATGCAAGGACCACCCACTGGTCCTGGGCACAAAATGCACACGCTGCGTTTTCATCGAAAAGCCAGACAAATGCAGCCAAGTAAATAACATTATTGCTGTTGCTGTTGTTGTTGCTGCTGCTGTCATGTAAAATGCAAAATATTTTTGCTATTGCATTCGATTTTCTTTCAGCTTGTAATTATAGCTTTTATAAATATATGTACATATATTTAATTTAAGGACGCTTCGGCGATGTGTTAAACAACAATAGCAACAACGTTGCTTATCTGTCATTTGATATTATAATCACAGAACACTCGGAACATTTTGAAACCAATTTTATGATATACAGAAACGAGGGAAATATCAAGGAAAATTGAGTTGGCAGTGGATACAAAACCTTAAATTTTCTTTCGTTCTTAAACTGAAAATTGATCAAATGACGTGACATTGTTGCATTACTAAGATTATCCTATAAATAATCATTTGGGCACGTGATAGAAATTGTATTTTGAAAGCAAATCAAATTGTATTTAATTGGGGCAATTATTAGGTACAGTTTACAAAGGTTTTTGTGGGCATAGCGACATGTCTCCGCGCGACATATCTCCGCCGAGCAACGAACAACATATCCCCGCGCGGAGATATGACGTTTTGAAGCGACATATCTCCGCCAGCAAAATGTACTGAAATGACGCTTCGCAAGCGACATATGTAACAGGCAAAAGTAAGCATCTCCGACCCCATAAAGTCCATATATTCTTGATCAGCATCAACAGCAGAGACGATATAGCCATGTCCGTCTGTCCGTCTGTATGAACGCGCGGAGATCAGAGACTACAAGAGCTAGAGACTTCAGATTTTGTATATAAGTTTTCCTATAACATGAGCGGAACAAGTTTGCTACAAATTACCCAATTTGGAAAATGTAAAAATTAGGTTACGATAGAACTTTTCTTTCGTCCAAATCGGTACAGAAACACCGGAGATATCGAAATCAATCGATTGGAGTTTAGTCAGTATACCAAAGTCTTACATAAATTTAATTTATTTATTGCCACTGGGTTCAGGGTATCTTCTTCTTACATCCTTCTTACTTTTTGTATATAGAAAAGTATAGGAAATATACGAAAATGAAATATAACTGTGATGATAGCAACCCTATAACTAAGTAATAAGTTTGGTTATATTAAATTGTATGCAGTATTTCCTTCAATGAATCGCAACAAAAAAAAGAAGAGATTTTGTTTGTCATTTTCATTACCAAATAACATGAAAATACCATTAACATCTATAACCTTTTACTAATGAAAAAGACAACAACATTCATTCATTTTTAAATAATGCGGGGACAAAAATACATTGATAAGGCGGATAGCATTTACATAACTGAACAACTGGCATTGATAACCTAATTGAACCGACTATTAATTTGATCTTTAGCCTTGACTTGTAAAAAGAGAGCGATAAGTATGTAAGATTAAGATTAATCTCTTCTTGGAACCTTGACTATGAGATCGAACCTTGTCAGATTATAACATCGTTTCTGTATGATATTCCAAAACTAACTTTATACATATAATACAATTTTTGTTTGTTATTTGACTGGCCTCGGACTTTTATCCTGATGAAACTCTCTTGCCCTGTGTCTGAATTCAACTTTGAGCAGCAAAAGCTGCGGCTTAACTGAAAATCCAATTTGATGCGAGCACGCAAATTAATGGAATTATGGCTGCCAGGAGTACGAATAAAAAAAAATGATTTTTTCCATGTGAGAGACGAGATAAAGATGTGCCTGAAAGTTCACTTTGCTGCCAATGGGACTTTTTCCGAACCGATTTTGCCGTTGTCATAGCTGCAATATGAAGGGGAGGAAGAAGGAAATGAAATATAGTTGTAGAACTTCTTTCATTTTCGAAACAAAGTTTCACTTCTCTTTCGCTCTCTCTCTCTCTGTGTGTGCGTGTGTGTGCGACTAACAAGAATAAAACTTTTTCCAAACTAAAAATATTAATAATAAAATAAAAAAAGTAAGTTAAAACTTTATGTTGCAAATAAATTCCCAATGAAATGTGAAACTGGGCTTTGAATGGCTTCGCATCGCCGTTGTGGATGGAAATGTGATTACTTTCATCAAAATTACATCAATCATAAAATGCAGTCATTCATTGCCAGACGTCATGCAACCCAATCCAATCCAATCCATTTCATCATGTTGAAAGCACATTTCTAGTGCTTCAACTCGTGCGTTATATGTATATACATTTTTTGGGCTGCTTCCATTGTTGTAAGAAGCACTCTTGATATTTCTCGTACTCATTGCTGCTGTTGTTATGGCATCCTTTCAACATTTTCTAATTGAAATTGATTTAGAATTATTTATATATTTGCTGCCTCGAAACGCACACGAAGCATTGTTGGCATAGAATCTTGCTGCTGCTAATGGCATACCCCAAAGGCAATTGGTTTGTATTTTTTTTTTTTTCATCATACAACCCTGCAATAAACCAGTTGGGACTTTGTATGATATATTGATAGATTGCGTGTATTAAGGTTGGGGGTTTAATAAACTATAACAACTGAAAACTTTATGTTGCTAGAAACTATTCTTCAATCTTTTCATTCATGATAACAAACTGTTTTAGGTTCATGCTTGATCCTAAGGATCTTTCAAAAAGAGTATTTAAAACTCTTTATTCCGTTTTACTCCCTAATGTTTTTTGTCGCTCGAATTGAAGTATCTATTTATTGGAATTACTTGCATAAAAGAATCTACAATACAATTTTCTTCACTAGGTTTTTATTTTTTGTTGGCACGTTGCCCCTATATTGGCAACAAAGTTTCATGTGGGCGAAATGTCGGCCCAGAAAAACCAGTTTGCTACCCGCTTCCCCAGTTTATATGCCAAGCTATTTCAGTTTGATTGAAAACATGGGGGTTGCAGCTGTTTATTTATATTATTATTTCTTATACACATTTTTCGCAACAGTATTTTTTTATTTTTTGTTAAATGGTATATCAGTCGCACTGGACTCTTGAGCAAGTTTTAAGTGGGCTGAGCCCGAACGAAACGAGCCGAGTCAAAACCGATTCGAGCCGAGCATCGTAGCCGACCAGTTTTGAATTTTTATATTTTTTTTTTTTTTGGCGAGCAAATGCCTCAAGCGAGGAGAATACTGAACAACTGTGAGCAGTAGCAGCAAATGGAATGGCCATGGAACCTACATACTATATTATGATGAATGGCTTTCAAGTGGAACGTCGCCCCCTAACTCTACACTTGTGAGCATGTGGCAAGCTTCCCCATTAGAAATACCCATAGAATTGTGAGTGTGTGGCAAACTAAAAGTTACCCAGCAAAAAGATCTAACATAAAAGATCTGACATAAATCATTTTTTGAGTTCTTGACAACCCTTTTGAGCTATTTGGCATGTGTACAGGGTATATTATTATGAAAAGAAAATGGCTGTTTGCCTTGATGATTTATGAGGCAAGGCAGGCAATTCGAAAGCTGAACGGTTAAGATGCGTTTTAGGTGAAAACAACGCCATTAAAAACTTTCTCTCCACATTTATACATTGCTGACGTCACAGCTATAAGCCCCAAAGATGGATCGGTCGTTGGATCGTCGCACACTGTGGTGGATCCCCAGTTTGTGTGTGTGTGTGTTGTTCCAATTGCAATGTCGAGCCACAACAATTTTTGCACAAAGTGTTTCATACATCTTTCTCTCTCTCTCTGTGTTTGGGACCCGTTGCGGCGCATTCATCAATGTCCATGGTGCTTCCGTTAACACACACACACACACTTCACTTACACATACTTGGCAGTTGCATGTTAAACGCTCGCATACCAATGCAACAGTAATCTTTATCGAGCAAGCGCATAATCAATCAATTGGATTTATGTGCTCCCAACTCAAGATAAAACTAATCAATCTTGGGGCCTTGCGACAGTCAAAGAGACGACCAACAGAAGCAGCAGCAGCAGCATCCGCCACTCCAAACCCCTAAAACCTCCATCTTCTTGCATCCTTCTTGCCGTAGAGAGCGCTATTTATTTGTTTACGGAACTTTTCTGTTGTTTTCCATTGCAAAGTTGATGCTCTCTTGTCTCACTTAAGATTTAGTGTCATTATTTATGAAAAGATAAATTGGCATTTCTTTCTTTTATTAATATCCTTCAGCTAAAAGTTGAAATGATTACTGTTTATCGAGTTTCTACTGTACTCTGCTATCTTCACACAAGCATGTCATAAATTGGAAAGTCGGAAAGTCGTGCTATAGAAAGTTAATGCAATAATTAATTACAAAAGAGAAAATGCCAAGCAAATATTAAAAATTCTTCGTCATTTAAAGATTGTTTTAAGATTTCTCCTAAATGTGTTATTTTGTTATTAAATTAACGTCATGCTTTTAATTTCTCTATAAACATTTGAACTAATTCCTTGTGTTTTACTTATAACTATAGTTGTTGTTAAAATCTCTTAATCTGATAATGGAAAGTTAGTTTAATAAAAGATAATAAAGTCGATGGGTATTTCCTTCATTCAATCAGTTTGTTTAGCTCATCATTAGATTAGAGCTTATCACGAATGCTGGTTTTGAGTAAAGATAAGATTAGATAACGCCGTCAGTTATAGACGATCAATAGTTAATAATTTTTGTAGGGAAAGTGTTAAACAAAATAAATAAAAGCCGCTTGATAAAGCAATGCAGGAAATTCTCAATTAAAAGAGGCAATGAGCTTGAGCTTTTATGATATATGCTTTTCCCAAATGCCTCATGCACTTAGAATAATACTGTTTAAAGCTGTTTGAAGATCTACTTTTTATTAATATGTTTACCATTCCGATTTTTTAATAGTTATATCTAAAGGCCTATTTACTCTTGACTTAACTTAACTTAACTTAAGGAATGTATGCGTTTACTCTCAACTTAACTTAACGTAATAAATCAGTGTGTCAGTGCTGTAGAATTATGTTGGCGCATTTTGAATACAACGTTGCTACCAAGTTCTTTGGCAGTTGCAGTCCAAACCGCTTTTTTTTAATGTCATTTTTCAAGTCTATTGACTTGTTATCATAAATTAAACAAATTTATAAAATTATGCTCATCCATTTCCATATTTGAATTTGTAAACAGCGCTTAACGTTTTGCAACACAGTTTTTGATCAGCTGTTTGATTTACACATTAATCAACACTGTTCAACTTAAAAACTAAACGTAAGAATCTGCAACCTGCAGGTTCAGAATTAAGTTAAGTTACGTTAAGTTGAGAGTAAACGCTAACATTGACAGCCATAAGGCAGATTGAGTCAGCTGGCTCTTACGTTAAGTTAAGGGCCAGTTTCTCAATGTCTGGTTAAAGTAAGAATTAGCTAACGACCAGATAAATTTAAAGCTCGCGTTAAGCCAATTTGGTTTTTTCAATGTATAGTTAAGTTAAATCGATATGATACTATCGCATTGATGGTGCTGCCACCCTTTTCGAGCAAAACAGCTGTTTTTGTTTTGTGACTGCCAAATTCTTCTTTCAACTCAAAAAAAAAAACAAGTTAAAGGAGCTCAGTTGAGAACAAAAAGCGGCCACATTGCGTGGATGTAAAAAATTCTTTGATGCGATGCCATTTTACTTGAATAATAAAATATAGACAGTGCAAGTGTCAGCCACAGGCAGCTGTTTGCCTAACGATGATTTCATCGATATTTATATCGGCACTTATCGAGAGAACAAATTTTAGCCGGCACTCAGGCCTCATGTTAGTTTTAATCACGAACAACCCTAAACAACAGTTAGTTAGTTAGTTTAGCTAACCGGACATTGAGAAACTGGCCCTAAGTCAAGAGTAAATAGGCCATAATTTATGTGACAAAAATCGGAACGAAAACAAATCTTTTCTCTTCCCATTCAAACGCTATGTTTGCTTATAGACAAAAGGATGTACAAAGTAATATACGATTCAAATGTCATTCAGAAATAACCTAAAACTTGATTTCTTTTGCAGTCCGGCAATTAAATTAATATCATTTTTGAGTTTGTCAAATTTGCTTTAATATTGAATAACCATGCCTAGAAAGAAAAAAGGCAATTTGGGTCGAAAAACTCGAAGCGCCATGCGAATGGCTACTCGAAAAGATCGAACTGAACAGCAACTTAAAGAGTACAATGAAAAACATAGATACAGAATGGCGCTACGTGCAAAGGCAAAGCGTTCAGCTCAGGTTGCTTTTGGTGTATGTATTATAAGTGAAAAATATTAAAATAATTTGATAATAAGATAATTTGTTTTAATCGTTTTGTCTTTTTTTCGCCTACTATTTTCAGTCGGAATCAAATTCATCGGCATCCGCCAAGTTTACGCTGTTCAAGTGCGTGTATTGTGCCCAGGTACTGGGACTCAATGATCGACCCAAGCTACTGGAATGCCTGCATGTGGCATGTGGACAGTGTGTGATTACGAAATTCTCAGAGATCGATCGTTCGCTGCCGCCACTCATCCACTGTCCAGTCTGTGACAATGCCTCACAAAAGGGCTACATCATTGAGAATCAGTTTCTGATTGAGCAGTGCGCCGCTGGCGATAGCGGCGATGGTGGCAATGGTTCCGGTGATGGCACAAAGAATTCACACACTGCAAATATACAGTGCAGCAGTTGCTCGGATGGCGCTGTGGCGACGTCGTGGTGTGTGGATTGTTCCGAGTACATATGCGATAGTTGTGTGCAAGCGCATCAGCGTCTCAAAATCACCAAGGATCACACAATCAAGCCAAAGGATGAGGCCAACAATGAACAATTAGCCGGCACAGTGGGTGTGGACAAACTTCATATGTGTCAGTTGCATACACAAGAAAAGCTATCGCTATTCTGTGAGACGTGCGACAAACTAACTTGTCGCGATTGCCAGCTGAGCGACCATCGGGATCATAAATATAAGTTTGCGCACGAGATTGCCACCGAATCACGACAAGCTCTATCTACGCTCGTCTCGGAAATAAACTACAAACGCTTTCTGCTCTCTTCGGCCACCAAGGTGATTGATGATCGCCAGCAATTGATTCATGACAAGAAGAAGGATTTGATTAAGGAGATTACAGCCATGGTGGTCAAGATCACCAATACAGTGAATATGCGTGGCAAGCAATTGGTTATGCGTCTCAATGAGGTCTGCGATAGCAAACTGAAAGTCCTTGTGGAGAAGAAGGAGACATTGCAGTTGCTCTCGGATAATACAGATCATTGCATTGAATTCATGCAGAATGCTCTTGAGAAGGGCAGCGATTTTGCCATATTATCCAGCAAAAAATCGTTGGTGCGTCATCTGCAAAAACTCAAATGCCAGCGGGCTGATATACCCAATCCAGAGATTCCCGTACGGATTCAAGTGCAGCTCAATCAGGTCGCTGAGCTACAAAAGGTCATCTCACAGCTGGGCATTGTGATTGTCGACGGCAAACCATATCCACCAGCACCGGCGCCAACAAACAACGGCCCACAACCACCGCCGCCACGTCAGCCGCCCAGTCCGAACATGGCGCCACCATTGCGTCCAGGCTTGCCGCCCGGCATGACGGCCGGACTCTCGCCCAATGGACCACCCGGCGGCTTTGGTGTACAGAATGGGCCGCCAATGTACAGCAATGCTGCAGCGCAACAGCAATTTAATAATCTTCAGTCCATGGGTCGATCCTTTCCAGGCGATGGATCAGGTAAGGGCATGCAAATAAGCTAAAAGTGGAAACTATGAGAAATGCCACCTATGATACTTACAAGTATCTGATTATTTTCTCTTTGTGTGCTTGCAGTTCGATTTGGTGGCATGCCGCCTGTGGGAATGCAACGTCAGGGTCAGCCACACGTCAGCTCCTCCACACATCCGCAGAATATGGGTATGTTTACACGAAATAAAATAACCAATTAACCATAAGCTACTATAATAACTTTCCCTACGTTTCCTCTCCCTCACTTTCTCTTTGTTTCGGTCAATTTATAGACATCAGCCTGCGTGGTCTTTTGAATAATCAGGCGGCACAAAGCCCAAATGCTCATCTGGCCTTTAATGGGCCGCCCAGTTATCCCGGTGGACCACAGGGTGCACCATCGCCGGCCCATCAACAGCAAATGCCACAGATGCGGCCACATTTTATGCCTGGCCAGCAGAATTTTGGACAGGGCGGCGGACCTGGCGGCAATGTGAGAGACACCAATAGCTTCATGAATAGCAATGCGCGCTTTCAGTCGCAATATCAACGTATGGCAAGCCATGCTCAACAGCAGGCGGCAGCAGCAGCTGCAATGGCCGGAGCAGGCGGTGGAGGCGGAGGAGGACAAATACCCTCACCTGGTGCACTGCAGCGACCACCAATGATGCCCAATCCCATGCAGAATGTAAGCAAACAAGAATGTACTAAGAGTTCGAATCAATCAGGCGCGTTCCCAATTATAATAATAGATTTTTGAAAAGCACAAAAAAAGGAGTAAGAAAGCATTAGTTTTATAAAAGTTATAAAATCATAACGAATCATTTAAGTTAAGTAAAATATTATTAAGAGTAAGCTTCTAATTGGTTATTATTAAACAGTTTCAAAATACACATCAAAAATCGTGAATTTCTAATATGTGTTTTTATTTGTTTTTGTGTCGAACTGAAAGCGTTTTGGTTTTGGGAACACGCCTGAATTAAACCCAATTACCCAATAATTTATTATTTAATTAATATTGGAAATATCTTAACAGGCGTTGGGGTTTCATGGGAGCCAGGCTGGCTTTAACGCTGGTCCGCCGCAAACATCGCCGCAGCTGAGCAGCGCAATGCACAGTCTAGCCAAGTGGCATATACCACAATCCGCGCAGCAATCAAACAGTAAGTGTTCTTGCATTTAACAATGGCCTACAGTTAAAATTAAAATTTTTTTCTACTTATTCCCCTCAGTTTGCCAACAGCAAGGACCGCTCTTGCCCTTTGCCAATGGGCGACAGACATCGGAAAATTTTAAAATCTCATTAAAATCGCCAAATACTCTGAAGAACACCACACCGCCCAGTCATAATAATGTTGGTGGACCAACCAGTTTGCCAACATTGGGCAATGGTACAACGTCGGCAAACACTTTGGCCCAACTGAATGCTGCTGCTCTTGGGCTAGGGCCCGCTGTTTCCATACTCTCCAATGTCACATCGACAAATCCAAAGACACCCAGCCCCAGCACGCATGAGGTATAAAATAAAAAACTAAATTCTATTGTCTGTTTTGCTAATGGGGTTGGCTTCTTATAGAACACTAAGGATTTTACCGAACCCATTGACAAGGTGCGTGATGATTCCATTAATGACCTGATTGCAACCATCGCCAAATTGGACTCAAATGGTGTGCAGGTCTTGCCAGAGGGACGCACCAAGACCACCTCGCCGCAGGTGCACAGCTCAACGGATCTGTCCAATACTCAAGAAGGTAAGCATGATGACACTAAATTTAAGGCTATAAACGCTTAATGGTTTTGGCTAAACATATTTTGGGTGTAAAGGTGTGTGGATTTGTGCTGTAGCAATATAAATAATTGGCGAAAGGCTTAAAAATATTATCATAAAACTAAAAAATTTATTTTATGTGTGTTACTTAATTATAATCCTTCTATAAATTTTATTTTAACATAGTCTTAAATTGTTAAAAAAAAAAAATAATACTTTTCTTGCTGTTTTATAACGATATTCAATTCTTATGAAACTTTGCTTTGTTTATTCCTATTTTCGAAACTGCAAACTCGTTTCTTCAAAAAACAAAAAAAAAAAAACAAATAAATTTATAAACGCGCAATAAACAAATAAATTACTAACCATCAAATCAAATACAACAACAAAACATCAAACATACAACCATACACACACACACACACACACCCATACACACTCGCATAAATATAAAAACGACTAATTAATATCAGTTAATAATAAAAACGAACAAAAAGATGACCCCAATGAGGATTGGTGTGCCGTTTGCCTGGATGGCGGCGAGTTGATGTGTTGCGACAAATGCCCAAAAGTATTCCATCAGAATTGTCATATACCCGCCATAAGTTCGCTGCCAGACGAAAGTGAATCCTGGCAGTGTCTATTGTGTGTCAATCTCAAGGAGCTAACCAAAACCGAATCCAGCGACAAGCCGCATCCCAACGAACTAAGCAGCATTGAGCTGAGAATACTGCAACGCATCTGCCTGGAGCTGTACTGTCAATATGAACAGAGTCTCAATTTCCGTGAGCCAGAATCGCCGGCCAATTCTCAATACTATGAGATTATTTGCAAGTATGTAACAGCTGCGAAAAAGTAGCCTAAAGTAAATGTTTGCTAACTAAACTTTGTTCTATAGTCCCATGTCATTGGATGTTATACGCACACGTCTGGATCCATCCAGTCCCAATCATTACAAGGAAATAGCTGGCTTTGTGGCCGATGTGCGTTTGATCTTCAAGAACACATATCTCTTCTATCAGGTGAGTGCATTGAGTCTTTTGTGAGCAGTTGAGCAGTTTTATACATTTGGTGTTGCACTTGCATTCACACAGGAGGACTCGAAAACGTACAGCAATGCCAAGTATCTAGAGAATTTCTTTGAAGAGCAGCTGGCCAAATGGTTGCCCAACTTTGGCAGCTTAAAGATCGGTGGTGCCTCCACCTCGAATTCGCCTAGTTTGCTCGCTGCAGCGGCCGGTTCGCCTGCACCAATTGAGAACGGGCGCAAGAGCTGCAGCTCGTTGGCGGACAGTGAGGATGCATGCTTGCCGGCCAAACGGCAACGTCGTACGGCGCACGAATAGAACGAACATTTGCCCGGCGTCAAGGGCACGGATGAGCAGCCACAGGACCTAGACAGTAAGCAGCAGCCAAAAGAGAATGATGATGATGATGAAAAGAAGCAAGAGTCGCATTATGATGACTTGGAGCTGGAGTTGCCACAGCGACCGCGTAGTTTGGGCAGCAATACAATACAGGAGAGTGCTGACTACGTGCTCCAGTTGCTGCATGCATATGCCGCCGCATTTGGCCTGTAATTTCATAATTGATTGCTTCTATAAGAAGGGTGGAATTAACATATCCGTATTCATACACACACACAAACAAACACACACACACAAAAACACTCGCAAATTTTACCAAGACCAGCATTGTTGTTGTAAACTATATATGTATATTGGCGCTATTACAACAAATATTATTTAAGAACTTAGAACAAACGAACACTGTAAATAGACAAGTCATTTGATATGATTTATTTTTGACTATAATACATGAATAAACCCGATGGATACGTGACGATAATATATCTCTTAGGCTACAGTCTTAAGTGTTGAATATACATAATGTAAACAAATATAATATCAAGTAGAATTTAAATTCACTAACTTTGACAATTAGTGATAAAACTTCCAACTCAATATACACATACTATGACATAAAGAGTGTAGTTTAAACTCTTTTTCCTCTAACCCCTCAAATATGTTAGAGTTGTATTTACTTTTGTGATAGCGATAAACAATAAAAAAACAAAAAAATGAACAAATTATATCCCAATATTGAATATTCATTAAGTGCTTACCCCGCACTCATTTCGACCTGTTACTTTTCAATTTTCTATGTACGATATTTATTGACCATAAAACTAACCATTTATCTATGCATTTTCTCCCGTTCCAAACTATTCGCTTCGCTTCAACCGCAAAACATTCGTACACCATATTTAAGAAGACACTTGTAATAAGTTGCAATTAGAGTTGATAAGTTGAATTGAATCAAACACACATGAGATATGTAAACATACATTTAAATATGCAAAACTAAAATACTTATATAATAAGCCTTAGATCTTTTAATGTTGTACGTTTGACGTTTTAGATATAAAGCCGATCAGGCCAAACAGCCAATCAGTCTACTAGAAATGCCCATTAGAGCCATACAAAATATACAAAAACCTACTATAATCGCCAATAAGATAACACACTACTCTCACAAAAATACACATAAATATATATATATATATATTAACTGGTAATTGGTGTGTACAATGTACAAAAATGTAAAATTTATTTATAATTTGTAAATTCAAAATGAGTCGAATGCTGTGCCCATTTACTTTGTTTCTTATTTTAAACGAGAATGGAATCGAAACTGAAATGGAATTCAATAATATTTTTATAAATATATGTATTTTAACTACAAATATATATTCTAACTGGTCTACTCAAGCAAATCCTATTGATGTCACACATTAAAAGCAACAAAAAACAAACATGAAATTCAAATTATTTAGATGTATGTATATTGGCGACTAAACATATTTATTAATTAGTGAAACATGAATGTGTGCTATCCTATCGAAATTACAGCAATGCAAATAAAAAATGAAGTAATAGAATATAAATATAACATGCTTAAATATCTAAGTATGTTTTAAATATATATATATAGTGTGTTGAATGTGAAACCATAGAAATTATTTTATCTGTTTTTAGTCGTAAGTTTTATGATATAAACTAAACTATAAACTAACTAATGAATGTACTACTTACTATCAAGTGGAATTTTTAAATAAATTGAAAAAGGCATAATTTCATTATTCATGTGGAATGTTAAATCTTAAAATAGATAATCCTTTAAGCTGACATTCCCACTTGTCATAAAGATTAGCTAAGAACTGTTTTCCCATTTGAATTTTATATATCAAAGAATCCATCAGCCCGCATATATTGTTCTTCGATATGTATGTCTGGCTACAATAGAAATCGTTCATCAATCAACGTCTTCTTTGACACATTGCGACGCACCCAGAGACGAAAGATGTGTCGCACTAGCTGCAAAATCAATTCATCAATTAATGTCAAGATAAAAGAAATACATATAAATCATTAACATTACCATATTCAAAGCGCATGCCACAGCTGCCGCAAACAACAAACTTGATGTTAGCAAATAAATTGAAAGTAAAACAAGCAGTTCGAGCACAAAAATGTGCAAATGATTGCCCAGCAACAACACCCTACTGAAACTCAAAGCATCATCAATATAGAAAGTGCCTTTATCTGTAAGATAAACCATAAGATAAGTTATGCAATGTTTGATTGAGTTGTTGTAAGTAACCTACTCTCTGTCAAATAGTTTTCAATTTCACAATTGAATAGCTTTTCAAGCAAGGCTTTCTCTTTGATCACATAATCCATATCCTTAATGGCCTACAGAACAAAAAGTGGTTTAATAGACATTCTTTGATAAACTCTCAGGGACTTACGTGATCAATGAATGCACAAAAGAAACGATTGACACTAGCGTAGGCAATAGAGGTGCGTTCCACCTGACCATCAATGCTGGAGATTTGCAGATCCTTTTGATATAGCAACGTCTGCGACATGCTGCCATTCCGGCTACGTTGGAAAGGCAGCAACAAACGCTCCAAATAATTGCTATCAACGCGAGAAAAGGAAACTAAGAATTTGTTATATTGCGAGTGGGATCCGACTTACCGTAAATTCTTAGGCGGTAGTATAATATATGCCTGCTTATCCGAATCGATGAGCAATCCTCTTCGTCCACACATATTCTGTGCCTCACGCTGCAGTTGCAGGATCATGGAGGACATGTCCGTGTCCGCAAATCCATGTGGCGAACGTCCATGTATATAGTAACCATAACCAGGTTCCAGTAGGGAAAACAACGATATATTCGCTAGACTGCAGAGATCAACAAACTTCTGCAGAGGATTGGCTTGAAGAAGACGACCCGCCAGCAATTGCACTAAATAAGTTATCAAATAAACTCCAGTGATAAGGCAGCAACTAAAACTAAAATCTCTTTTCGTAAAGCGCTCCAACACTTGTTGAGCGAGGATGACAATAAAAACTTGAACCAGCGTTGAATATCTTTGGGAAGCACTCAACTTAATCCATGCGTTGGCTGTGAAGAGAACTCGCCAAGCGGAAACACTACTCTCGGCGACATATGTGCGCACACTCGAACACATCGAGGTGGTGTCCAGATTCAAGCGTTGACCCTCAACGCCACTGCTTCTTGGACGCTCCCAATCGATGAGGAACAGCTCCATTTGACTGGAGCGACGCAGATGTATGGCCAGGAAGATGAACTGCAGCAGACAGGCGGGATAAATAACCAGTGCCAACTGTTGAAGATTGTAAGCTTGCAGAGCTAAGAGAATCAAAGCTGTTCCAAGCAGCGCCAGTGCCACATTGGCGGCCAGCTGCAGGAGCAGCTCCAGCAGATTAATCATCTGACAAAGTTCCTCACGACGTCGTCTTCTTAGGTTCTGTAGACGCAACAAAGCAGCCACCAGAGCCAATACTAATAATAAAGGAAGCACCAGCTCCAACACCAATTTGGCAGTCACTCCTTGACGCACATGCTCAAAGTGTACACGCAAACGGAAGGGATAAGCCTGATCCAAGGATGCATTGCCAACGAGTTCGACATGACGATAACGCAATCGCAATAATGGTAATCCAATACGATTTCCAGCCTGAATGCTATAATGCAATTCCACTTGATCCGCATAGCGCAGAGATCTATACAGCTGCAGTTTGTGATCATCCTCATAGAGTGGAAGAATTGAGTGTTGACGATTATCTCGCGGCTGTCCTGCGATAAGTTGAAAGCGTTTAACTAGATGCCAATCTTCCTCTTGCGGGCGCTAGAATAAATACGAATTTAAAGCTTCACAAAAATATAGTATAAAATTTATTTAATTTTTTCCTACCTGATTTTCCGGCGTTAAAGTCTCTATTAGAACCGGCAACTGATGAATTAAAAACTGATAATTGCTGCTAAAGTTGAGGTATAGATTGATAAAGTTATTGTTAGAGTCTCGATTGGCCATATCTATAAGCTGCTCCAGACTCAGTTGACAGCTAATCTCCTCCTGACGCTGAGCGAATATTAAACTGGGCGACTTTTCATCCGGACATGGGTTTAATTGCTTCAGACTGAAACCACCCCAGCGCCTTAAGTTTCCTGCCAGATCATAGCTGGTGCTAAAGATTTGTAGCTCCTTCTGATTGGCCAGTTGGAGAGTTGTTGTCAAGAGTTCCTTTGTGATCTTTCCTTTCTTATAAAATACAAAGGGTTCCAGAGCTTTGAGCTGTTCCCCAGCATGGGCATACTTCATGACCACATCCGACATTTGGGTAAGCAAAAATGGACTACACGGCGAGTGCTTATCCATGGAATAATGTGAGAGCACGCAAAGATTTGCCAACTGCTGACAGGCGCTATCATTCTTCAGCGCCAAACAAAAGAATGCCACGAACTTCAGGTCCCCAAAATGTAATCGGGGATTTTGATTGGATTTAATTGTCGTCTGCCAAAAGGCATTATAATGCAAGTAAGGACGCAATAAAGTATTCGCTATGCAATAGTCCTGATAATGAAAATTGTAGCCCGTATCACAGCTATTGCAATCACTTTCGTTGCTCGCAGGATTCGTTTTGGTCAAGACAATCGATGCACTTTGTTGATAGCTCGAAGAGGTATTCAAGTACTGGAAGCTGCACTGCGAAGGCGGCACAGAAACGGATATACAACTATGATTTTGTATAATGGAAGCATTGCAGATCTCTTCACAGCTGGGCCAACGTTTGGTTTTCTCAAAAACGGTTATGTGACCAACGGGACATTGGCAGGCGAATTCTTGAAAACCAAGCAAAGAAATAAGTAAGTTAAAGATGATAATATGTTAAAGAACTATTTATTATTCCCTGTGAACTCTGTTCGCCTGGTACTTTGTGCGCTGTGTTCAAAGATTGGCAGACGGACATACACCATGACCTACATTGCACAAACCCAATTAATTTTTTTATAATCAGTATAACAACCTGATTAAAAACAAGAGCAAGGACCTTAAACTTCAATTACAGACAGATGGATAGATGTCGACGCTGATCAAGAATATGTATATATATACTTCCTTTGTTCATTGCAAAACCTTATTACCTATTTCATTAATTCAGAAAACAAAAAAACATAATATCCAACTTCGAAAAATAAAATACCCTTCATTGTGTGCTAATTTGCACCAATAAATCATGAGAGAAAAAATAAGTTTTTGTTTTGCCAATATTTAGCCTCATTTATCCAAGCATGCACAATCCATTGGAAGAAATTACCTAAGGCTTCAACGGGCATTCAAATTGCAATGATACCTTAACCCCTTTCCCGGCTCCATGGAGAGAGATTTGTTTAATCAATAGTATACTAACTATCCATTGTTGGTTGCAGTTCGTTCAGGATTCCAGCTCCATCTCCTCCGCCTGAGTCTTTAGCCTCATTTGTGCAAGGCGAGCAATCAAAATAGTTCAAATTGTAAAACTCATTTCTGAGGCACTTTTGGGGAAGTTGAAACCGAAAAGTTTGTGGCATTGGCGATTGTTTTGTATCCAATTGAGTACAGTTAACGAATTGAACAAAACTTAATGTCCACAACAAAAATGGGAAGAACCAGTTAAAGTGATAAAAGCACATAATACTACTTTATATTTTTTCTAATTGTCTCAACAGTCTTTTAGTTGTTTACTCTGTGAATTGCAAATGAAAACTGAGTTCAAGTCAGTTTGCAATTGCAGGTGAAATGAGGCAAGTAAACAAGTTCCTTTGCCGCATAGATTGTTTGCCTAAAGTTGCTATAGCTACCCAATCCGAAACCCCCTTCGAGTCCTTTTATATACTTACATCCGGTGGCGGCAACCGTTGTAAACACACTAAAATTGCTCGTAATTGAATTTTGTGCAACTTATTTTCTCCAAGTGCACGCATGCAAAACGCTCATTACATCTGGTCGTAGAGAGTCCTTCGTGTGCTGTTGTGGGCTTGAGTGGTGTGGTCAGCAATGGGTTTTTATAAGGGGCGTCACTTGTTACGCCTTTTCTTTGCATAATATTGCGTGCCAGAGAGGTTTTCCATATTTGCGTGCTCTAAAATAATAATTAGGTTATTAATATTTAGCTAAAGCCATTTTACTAACAGCCAGAATTATAGCAAAAAATATACAACGAAATTCTAATGGACCTGCCTGAAACAAAATGGTTTGTGCGCCTTAAATAAAATGGAAATTTAATTACTAAAGTTGTTGTTTAAGTTGAATTTAATAATGTTTAATTTGAAATTAATTTATTGCCTGTGCTATGCTGAGCTATAAGAATAATGATAATAATAGTATACAGAATATTTATTGAAAAGTTTATAACTAAAAATAATGTATTTCATTTTGTTATGCTTTTGATGCAAAGCTCCCAGTTTAAGCGGCAGTATAAGTTTTACAATATAAAAATAATTAAATGTAAGTGTAAATTAGTTGATTGAAAAAGTTAAAATTTTTTTCTGAACCACATTTTGCTGCGACGCGGCTCGGGGAGATTCGAGTTTGTTTCCTGCTCATCGCTCGAATAAATCTGCATGGGTTGCTTAAACTTATTTTGATGATGATCACCTAACGCTTTTGGCATCTCGGATGATCGCCCTGGGGGCTTAAAGTTGTGGTAATTCCCCAACTCATCTTCGTTCTCATCGCTTGTAGGCGGCTGCACTCGGATTCCAGGTTTCGGCAACTTACTGCGTCGCTTTTTGCCGCTCTGACTACGGCTTCCCAAACCAGAGCTGCGGCGAAGAGTGTGCTCCAATATGAGCTGTTTCTTTCGTGGCGATTTGGTTGATTTCATGGTTACATCAGCTAGTCTTGGAATGGGCTTTCGTAGCGCCGGCGATTTTTTAAATGAATTTAAACTTTTCAAAAGGCTTCGCTTAGCATTAAGTGTCACCTCCTTACAATTTTTATCGGCATTCGGCATTTTGCGCTTGTGCAAATTGCCGGTGGTTTTGGCTGCTGAGAATGACATTGAAGGATGATGCAAATTGGAAGGAGTTTTGCGCAACGACATTACTGATGAAAACTTCGAGCCGAGTGCACGCGGTGTGAGCATTCTGTCGCTCGCGACTTGGGTTCCTCCCTGTTTACGAGCAGAACTTTGCTGCTCTTTGGCCTGTCGCAGATGCCCCCAACCGTTGGCCATATATTCCAATATATTCTCACCATGAACCAAAAACGGGGAGTTATTACGCAACTCATAGGCCTTTACCAACTGTCTAATCTGCTGCTCTATCTTTGGCAGCTTGCTGCCAATAGCTTTGCGCTCGCGCTCCTCCTTTAGCAGCTGACCGCCGCGATTGTTAAACCGATTGGGATCGTTGGCCTTGGCCTCCAGTGCCTCCATGCGTGCCCAAATCTCGCCGCGACTAGAAAAAAGCTCAAAAATTTCTTTGTTGCTATTGTAAAAATTTTTGAGGTCGTCAAGCTCGAGCTCATGCAGCTCTAACAAATCCTCGTTGTAACATTCATTGTAAAAGTTGGAAAAACGCTTTCGCTCCTGCTGCGATTTAAGGGTCAAATCCCACCACTTCTCAATATCCAGTCGTAGTTGATCAATAAAACTTTTCAGGTTTTTGCGGCGCAACTCTTGGCAGCGCTGCAACTCCTCCAGCAGAACATCATAGGTATATTGCGAATACTCTTCAGCTTCGCGCACTTTTTGTATGGCATATTCGTCTGATACCTGCAGACGATCCCAGAGCTCGTGGATCTTCTTACGCATATCGTCTATGCGTTCGCGCAGCTCTGACATTTGCGCGGCAAATTCATTTTGCATGAAACGTAACCTCTCAATTATATCCGGTGTCAGGCTTTGGTTTGCCTGGCTGAGCAAATGCTCATCCGCTGCCGAGTCTAACCGTATTCCGAGCACCTTTATGTCCTGCTTGATCTGACTGCGTATCTGAAACAGCTCCTCAATGCGACGCGTGCGCTCTGCTCGCAGATGATCAAGGTGCTTACAAAATGCAGACATTTCTTCCGGCTTGGGCAGTGGGTCGGCGAGTAATGGCAGCGGCAACTCACCCAGTTCTTCACACAGCTGATCCTGTTGCAGAAGCAGCTCACATATTTCTGAGCGTCGCTCGCGCAGCTCTTTTCGAAGATGCTCAATGCTTTGGTCCAACTTTTGCTCCCATACGATAAGCGGCATATCCGAAGGCATTTCACCAATATCTAGTTCTTTGTGAAGCAGTCGCCTCAAGTCAGCGGTTTCAGCCAATAGTGCAGTGATACCATCCCTGATTGTTTGTTCCTTTTCATTCGATTCTGTTAGCAGATCGACGTAGACGGACCGCACGCGGCCTTCCAACTTACTCATAAGCTCAAGGCAATAGTCTTTATCGAACATCTTAGACCATTTGACGAATAGGATATCAACATGCTCGCTGGTTATCTCAAGAATCGAAGACTTTGTCCTTTGCTCGGCCATTTATTTATTTTTTTTAATGTTCGACGCAAAGTTTAATTATTCAGCATTCGGTTAAACTTATATGATGCTCAATATTTCAAATACAACTCTTAAAACTGAGACATGCATAAATAAAGAATGCACAAATAACATATCGATGTATTGATTGGCATCAACTCGTGCCTACAATACATCGCTAAGATGTGACTTATCGATATATTGTATATCAACAATCCCCACTTCCTTGCCAAAGGACAACAGTGATAGTCGGCAGACACATAAAATTTTTCATTTTAATTTAATTTAAATAGCCTTGAGCTGTTTTTCATAACCATTGGACAACACCGCAAGAGCCGTTAGTATTTCAAAGATGCTTTGGTGGCGCCAGATTAAATAGATGCAGATGCCGCTGCACAAGCAAAAGAAGTGTATAGCCGAAAAAAATGAACAATTTGGTGAGTCTGCTGCGAGTGTGTGAGTGTATTTGTATGTGCATCGTCGGTGGGTGGTTGGGCGTGTATAGGTGTTGGCGTGCATGTATACGAATTTAACAGAGACTCTGTTAAACCTTGTATACTATGTCTGTGCTTGGATTTTTTTTCATAAGCGTATATGCGTTTTTTTATTTTATTTTAATTTGATTGCAGGAGCACGTTAAGCATTTTTATCCTGAAAACTACAAATTGGATCTTTCGGAGACGATGAAGGCGGCACTATCCAAGGGCCCAGTGGGCGGTGGCGGAGGCGTGGGCAGCGCAGCGAGCAGCAGCAACAGCAGCAACAACAACACCAATTTATCCAGTTCCATGGGAGCTCCATCCCATAGCGATTTGATGCAACAACAACAGCCCAACGCTGGCGTTGGCTACGTTACCGAAAAGCTTTACATGCTGCTCCAACTCTATTTGCAGAACAAGGGCTGGAATCCGAGTGCTGAACTGTTGCAATGTTTTAGCGATCTAAAGGATAATGCAATGCTGCCCAGCGCTGCATATTTACAGTAAGTAACAAGTAGCTAGAGGGCTAGGGCGCGTGACTATCTTTTCCAATAAGACACAAAACATTATCCACAATCAAGTCCAATCAGATTTTTATAACAATTGGCATTCGATAATCTATAATATAAATAAATTAAAATTTCTTGAAACATCTTATAATTTTTTTTTAAATATTTTCAGAGTGTTAGCCAATCGGCTGACGCTGGATACGCAGGGGCGTCTTATACTGCGCGACAATGGAAAGATTGTGTTGCCTTTTGAGCACTTTGCCAATGCGGTTATGCTGAAGCATATGTCGGGTCCACATGGACTTCACCTTAGTGTGGATGCAACAGTGCGTGCGGTAATCGAGTCGTATACCATTGGGCGAGATCAGTTTGGCATGGAGAAGGAGTTCATCATAGAGGTTGTGCAATCGTGTCCAAGCCCAGCTTGTCGCTACTACAAAAATCACATGGGCATCTCGCCAATGCCATTTATGGATCAACAATATCCAGGAGTCAATACTCCTGACTTTCTGCAGCGTTTGTCGCATCTACCACCGAGTGCAGCAGCTGGCAGTGCTACTGTGAGCTCAGCAGCTGCCGCTGCTGCTGCCAGTGGTGTCGCCAACAGCAGCAACAATGCTGCTCCCGTTGAGATTGATCTATCCAAGTCGAGTGGATCCAAGGTGCCGCCACAGTTGCAACATTTAACCAAACAGCAGCAGAGTAGCATTCAATCGCAGTTATCTCAAATTAGTGCAGCTGCTGTCGCTGCACATCATCAACAGCAACAGCAGCAACAACAGCAGCAACAGCAACAACAGCAGCAGCAGCAACAACAGCAGCAACAACAACAGCAGCAGCAACAAGCTCAGGCTCAAGCACAGGCCAAGCACCAACAACAACAACTAACTGCTGCATTAATACAACAACAAAATCGTGTGCTTGCCCAGCAAAGCCTGGAGAAGCTGAGCAATCTGAGCGCCTTGGAGAAACAACGCGTCTTTGCCCAATTGGATCCCAAACACTTTGATCCGATGGCAGTGGCTGCTGCAGCGGCTAATTTGCAAATTCAAGGTATGATGCAGTCGCAAGCAGTTGCCGCTGCAGTCGCCTCCAATCAGCAACAGCAGCAGCAACCAGTAGCAGCAGCAGCAGCGGCTGCGGCGGCAGCAGCATCAATCAGCTCCAGTGTTGGTGGACAGGTGCATCATGGTCATCACACATTGCCATCGCCAGCACAATCGCCACACTCGTTATCCTCGACATCCTCCTCACACTCCTCCTCGTTGGATCAGCTTACGCATAAGAATATAGCAGAATCTTTACGGTTAGTATACATAAACTTGATTATAATCAATTTATTGATAATCAACCTCTTTTATAATTCAGCTCCAATTTGGACTCGATTGAATCGAACAAGGATCTGTTGGCGTTGCACAATGGTGCCTGGGCCAGTCAGGATGCGAACCGTGGCGATCACATGGGCGTCGGCCAGGACAAGATTGTGCGCATCTTTTCGGAACTAATGCGCAATATGTCACGCATGAAAACCTACATAAGGCCATCCATGTGCAAGCCCTATGGCAAGCAAAGTGAAAGTCTTCAAAAGAGTAAGATAAATCCTCTTCAACATTGTCATTTAAGTTACCTTAAACCACTTTCTTTTAAAACACACAGCTCTGATGGACACCATACAAATTGTGCAAACGCTGCGCAATTGCTTGCCAGCGCCTCATATTCCTGTCTCGTCCTGGAAGAGTGAAAGTGAAGGTAGCGTCAATGTCGGTGGAGTGGGCGTCGTGCCGCCAGGAATGAGCCTAAATGCACTTGGTATGCAATCCAATCGTGTGGATAATCTGCACTAAAACAAAAAACAGTAAAACCTTAAAGATAAATCGCATGCAGAAATTACATTAGGTAATAAAACTTAATCCTTGCAAGAGTATCCCAACAACAACAACAACAGTAAAAACAATACAGTATTTATATAGCATATATACATACCTATATGTGTATCTTCATAGGCTTGGCTCATGGTTTTTCAATTAACTATATATAAAACATATATATATATATATATGTGCCATGGTTCAAACACAAGACTTGATTTCATTTCAATATTTGACTGATTTTTTTATATAGCTCAAATGGCATTGGTTTAAAGTGTATTATAAGATGAAGTTTTTAGCTAACACTTTAAGCTGCTGCTCATTGGGTTCGATTAGATTAAGATTTATGCAAGATTTCGTTAATTGTTTTATGTATTTATTTAACTTGTCGTTCCTTATATTTTTACTTTTGGCATATACAAAATTAACTAAGCATATTAATTCAATTGGCAAAAAGTCTGTGATATTTAAATTATGTTTTAAAAAGCACACAAGCAAAGATAACCTAAATTAAAACTTATTAATTATTGTGTGCTGCTTTTGTTGTTTTGCAAACTGCAAAAATGATTTTGTGCAATATCTGAATGTATTACAAAAAAGTGTCTAAAAAAACAAACAAAACTATTCTTAATTGCATTATTTACCACTTGTGTGCAATTGAAAAAAAGCAACACTTTTCACTCATATCAAAAGCGCATAGCATTAAATCGACTCAAGAACATAAAAGGCAACATATGCCTATATACTATGTATTAAATATTAAATATACTATTTAGCATATTGCAACATAATGTAGGAGAGATTTCAGTGGTGCAGGCAATTTGGAGTTGTATTAAATTGTAAGCTGAAGATGGGTTGTATATCGACTACACATAAATTGGTACGCATAAGCTAAAAATTAATATTAATATATATTTTATTCCATGCTTAAAACATTGAAAATAACCGAAATAATCGATTCTTATCGAGCATACAGTATTAACCAGATAACTAATTGACACTTGCAATACCATTAATATTTACCTAGCTAAAATAAATAAATGTAAAAAATATGTACTTTTGTCGCTTAATGTTAATCAGTCCAAATCAAATAAACATAAACGTTTAATTGCGTTGTTCAAAATGTGCGCGCTTAGTATTCAACTTATTGTTGGCAACGCTGTCAAATGCATTGTTGATTTAATCCAAAACACCGATAGGCGTAGCATCGTTGTACAAACACAAATCGCTTGCATATTCTTTTATCGATATGTGCAATCGATATCAACTTCCCTACCGTCTGTGCTTGAGCACTGCGTTTTTCGTTGATAATTTTTTTAAAATTAAGTTTTAACGTATTAATTTAGTTATTTATTCGTCTAAAATAGTTGCAAAGTGACCAGCAAAGATACCGCAACGTTTTGCCTAATGTTTAACGTACTTCCGTGCGTGCTTTTTGTGTGAAAATGTGAAAAACATTGCCGATGGTAATGGTAATTGGAGAACGTTTTTTTCTATTATTTTATCTCCTCCTCTTCCGCTTCGTTTTTGTATGGTGCTCTACTTGCTCTTTGTGCTCCTGCTCCCACCAACCAACTGCTTGCCCAATTGTTAGTATGTGTTAAAAAAATATTAAAAAAAAAAACAAAGCGACGAGCTTAAATTAAAACTAAAATGCAATTGTGTGGCGGTAATAAAAATAAATGGTCGAATTGTTGCAACAACTTAATAAAAATGATAGCAGACGCTCCCTCTTAATACACGATGCCGAGCTGGCATATTTTGTTACGCGACGCCGTCAAATTTGTGCTGTAATCAACGGCCGCGAACTGCTCGCATTGTGCCTAAAGAATGTACAACAACAAAAACAATGTTGTTTTGTGTGCGCGCTTAAAGAACAATAATAAAATGTGCAACTTTAGCTGAAAATGTTATATTGATGTGAAGTGAGGTCGACAAATAACTTAAACAAAATTGTTCATTGCGAGTTACGCAGCATCTGAAAACATATGGCAAAATATGTAGAAACTTACATACACACATGTGTATGTATGTACAAATGTATTTATACGTCCGAAGTCCAATGGGACGTGTTGATAACCATATTTGTGATTATAAGTAAATTTTTGGACAGATAACCACGGCGTTTAACTAAAAACTTGCCGGCTGTATCTGCTATTTAAAATTGTAATTGTGACTCGGCAAACTGTTGAATGTGATTTGCGGCTATCGTTTGTTCATAACCTAGGACACAATTGATAGATAGTGAGTGAGATTCTTGTTGCACATACATATATGTATGTATGTATAAAGCAACCATGCATGTAAATTCAGTCGTACGCTAAAATTAAAAATTAAACAAAATGGCAGTTGGTGGAGCACGCAGCAAACGTTCTTGGGTGTGAGCAGCGCCGGACACTCACTCGCCCTGAGAGCGAAAGAAAGAGAGAGCGAACGAGTGAAGTAGCGAGTGTTTGTTGCTCTCGTGTATCTTCAGTTAACGTGGAAAGTGTTTGATTGTGTGCGAGTGTGTGTCTGTGTGGGTGTTTGTGTGTGTGTAACAGAGTGTGGAGTAAAAAGATGGAGCACAAGATATAAAAACAAAATGCGAATGTAAAAATAAACTTTAACAAGAAGAAGAGTAAAAACAATTGTAAGAAAAATTATTAATAATTTTTTTATCAACGATTCTATAGTATTTCTCAACCGATGCAGTGAAAACTAACTGTTGTGTGTGCCTGTGTGCGTTTGTGAAAGAAAAACAACACAAATAGAAGAAGAAAAGAAAAACGAGTGAAAAAAATACAGAAATAAATGAAGTGAAGCGAGGCAAACAACAAATAGCATAACTAACGTACGGCGTAAAAATGTTGCAGCTAATGCAAAAATGACCGATGAGCGCAATAAGAGCAGTAGCAACAACAACAATAGCAGCAGTACAACAACAATTGTAAACAACAACAACAACAACAGTAGCAGCAGCAGCAACAACAGCAATAACAGTGAGCGCTTAATAGCAGAGGCGGCTGCCAAGTTTTTACTCAAAAATGGTTTAAACGGCACCAATGCAGCAGCCGCAGCGGCAGCCCAACTGCTAACAACAGTAGCTGCAGCTGCTTCTGCAACATTTCAATTACCCGCCGCACCAGAACTGAAGACACCATCATCGACATCGGGATCGACACCAACAACATCGAGTTCGACTTCATTATCCACAACATTATTAACCACATCCAATGGCACAACGCCCACCTTGTCAGCAACTAAAACAAACAGCAGCCAAAGCAGCAGCTCAAGTCTTCTCAACATGGCGACGGCCTCTGCTACGGCGCTTGTTGCCGCCTCTGCCGCAGCACCAAAAGTGCCCATCGATGTCATGTCAGGTGTATTGGACTATAGTTCATTAAATGGTCCAAGTGCCGCTGCCGTTGCCTCATCAGCTTCATCGAAGAGCAGCAAATTCGGTAATGGCAGTAGCAATAGCTTTGATATGGGCAGGCATCCGATATCAACGCACAGCAATAACAGCATGTCCGGTTTAGGTGGCCGGCTGCAGTTTTTCAAAGGTAAGCTTTAAGGTTTTCATCTAGTAAAACAAAAGCTAATAAAAGTACCTGAATAGGAAGTTAAATAAGTGCTATGTTAATTTCCTTTTTCTATGTTTTATTTATAGATGGAAAATTCATATTGGAATTGGCACGTGCTAAGGACGGCGATAAGGGCGGTTGGGTATCGGTGCCGCGCAAAGCATTTCGCACACCATCGGCAGCAACATCGGCAACCGTGACGCCGACGTCTGCAGTGACAACAACGTATCCAAAGAATGAGAATTCAACATCGCTAAGCTGTAAGTAACACTATAAACACGGTCAAACAAATGAAGAATTACTTAAACACATGCCTTGCAGTTTCGGATGATAATAGCTCCATACAATCATCGCCGTGGCAACGGGATCAGCCATGGAAACAGACACGACCGCGTCGTGGCATCTCCAAAGAACTGTCGCTCTACTATCAGCGTCCACGGCACAATGTGGTGCTTAGCCAAAGTGCGCGACAGGCAGCGGCGCGTAAGCGACGTCGTCCTTATGAGCCAACGATTGATAACGAAGATCCATTATCGATTTTTGAGCGCATCCACACGCACGAGAATGGCGATGAAACGCTTAAGGCTATAGAATCGCCAAAACAGCATTCAGATGAAATTAAAACTGAACCCGAAGCAATCAAAGTGGATGAGGAGGTGATTGAGACCAAGGGAAATTCAGTGGCAACGAAGTCGTCTGATGTTGGCTGTAAGGAAGAAATCAATTTGGAGACGACTGTGGAAAAAATGAACACAAGTGAGGACGAGGATGCCATGTCGGTGACTGCAAATGATGCAACACCAACTGCAACAACAACGGCAAGCTTGGTCAACGGCAATTCAAGTGAACTGAATGGTGATCTTAAGAGTGAGAAATCAGCCAGCGAGACGAGCACAAGGACAACTTCAACAAAATCGACAACAACAGACATAAGACTTAAAAAGCAGAAACCCAGAGCAAAGCTCAATAGCATCATACAGAAATTAATCGATGGCGTACCCGCACGTCTCGAGCAATTGTCCAAGACACCAGCAGCGACGTCGGCAACAACAACTTCAACATCGTCAACGTCGTCAGCAGCGGAACAGCGCATTAGCAGCAGCAGCGGTGGCGGAGCCATCGGTAGTCTAAGTCACTCCTTGGCGCACAAGGTAAATAACGAATCAATATGAATGGCTTGATCATCTCAAGATTGTGAAGCTTGAATCGCATTGTGGAATAAGATTAGCATATCACCGACTATTATAAGCAATAACTACATTTCATAACTTGGCTTTACTTTTATCAGCCTACCACAAAATCGATTGACTGCTGCAACAGGTCATTCTATCTAACTCTAATTACTTTCGGTTTATTTTTCAGGTCTCGCCGCCATCATCGGCAACGGCTGCCAGCCGTCTAGTCGAATATCATCATCAGTCACCGCGCAAGCGCATATTGCGCGAATTCGAAAAGGTATCGCTGGAGGATAACAATGGTTGTGTTAACAACGGCAGTGGTGGAGCCGGTGGCAGTAGCGGCAGCAGCAGCATTACCAGTGGCGTTGGTGGCAAACGAAGTCGCGCCAAAGCAGGTGCTGGAAGCAGTTGCAGTACATTAAGCAACACAATGGCTAGCAAATCATCGATGCCAATAAATTTGGCACCGCCGCAGGCCAAAATACTATCCACGACTCCATCAACAACAACAACGACAACAACAGCAACAACGACGGCAGCAGCTGCTGCAGCACAAGCAACGCAGCCGACACGACTGAATAGCTCCTATAGCATACACTCGCTGCTGGGCGGCAGCGGAGGCAGCAGTAAGAAAAATCACGATCAGCCGGCGACGATAATTAGCAATGTGCATCATCATTCGCATCATCATGGCTTGTATGGGAATAGCAGCACCTCGAACTATCCACGAGCGCTGCTCCACTCGCCCAAATCACCGGAGATGGGCAGTAATGGCGGCAAGTCGCCATCGCATGCGGCAAGCAAGAAGCAACGTTCGCCACCGTATGCCACTGCGGCTGGCTCACCCTTGCCCATCGATTATGGACGACGCACGCCGCCGGATAGCTATAAGCTGGCCCAGCAGCTGCAGCAGCAACAGCAGCATTCCTTTTATGCGCCTTATATTGCTGGCGCTGGCATTCCACAGACTGGCGGCGGTAGTACACGTGATCTGTTATCGCCGCCGCGCTCATCGAGTGCCTCACCGGCTGCTGGTGCTGCTGGGAATACGCCGCACCGCACCGTGCCCAAGAAGACTGCATCGATACGACGCGAGTTCGCTTCGCCGACGACAAGCTGCAATAGCAATAACAGTAATAACAGTTGCCCCTCGCCCAGCGAGCGCAGCAGCACATCCTCCCCAGAACGACAACGGCATCTACAGCAGCTACAGCGTGCCTCACCAAACGCTGCGGCGGCGGCACAAGCGGCTGCTGCTGCGGCTGCAGCTGCTGTTGGTTCACCCTTGCACTATTACATGTATCCTCCGACGGCGGCGCAGTTGAATGGAGGTGGGACACAGAGTCCCACACCAACGACAAGCAGTGCTGCTGTGGCAGCTGCTGCCGCCGCGGCAGCTGCAGCTGCATACATTCCATCGATGGTGTCGCCATCGCTCTATCATCCATACATATCGACGCTGGCGGCGCTACGGCACAATCCGCTCTGGGTGCAACATTATCAGGCGGGCGCCTCGCCACTGTTGCCACCCCCACCACCGCCGCCACCGCATTCGCATCCGCATTCGAGCAGCGCTGGAGCCGTTTCGCGTCTATCGCCACAATCGCCGTATCATCCTTTTGGCTATAATGGAGTAAGTGCTGCTGCAGTTGCAGCGGCCGCAGCCGCTGCGGCATCCGCTTACGGGCAAACATCGTCGAATCCCGCGCATCTGGGACATGTGCATCCAGCGGCGCATATGGCACACCATAATACGCCGCCCACACATTTGGCTGAGCATCGAACGCACACGCCAAAACTGACTGATACTTGTACTGATCAAATGTCAAATGCTGCAGCGTCGTCCAGTCATCGCAACTCCAATGTCTCCGTATCCAGTTCGCCGGCTAGTGCCAGTGTATCCCTAACGTCTGCTGGTGCAGCAATGGGTGGCGGTGGCGGCGGTGCAAGCGGCAGTGGCGTCTCCTCAGTACAATCCGCAATGTTTCAAAATAGTAGTCTAAGAAATGAACTAAGTTCAGGTAAGTTAAAATAATTTTAATTTTAAAGAGTTTCATAATCATAAATCAATTTATTAAATTTTGTTGCAGACTTACCACTGAATCTATCAAAACACTGAGAGAGATACACACTCGCAGCTCCCTAGCACCATCCCAGCCCAGCGCATCCTTTCCAGTGTCTGGGCAGCCTCTTGAGTTAAGTACATAATTGCACTAGTAGAGCTTAAGAAGAAAGACGACATTCAAACACATAACTATCGGATAAGTTAGCTGCTATTTTAGTTTGTAACTGAATTGTTTTGCATTAAGGTTAGCTAGGGTTATTACTTTAAGGCCAGGAAAATTTAAAACACTACAAAAACAAAACTACGAGTTAAAAGTAACTAATTTTAACATGTTTTTTAAGCCCGTTCCAAAACTATTTATGCAATCGGTTAAGTATATAAAGAGCGAACAGCGCATTTATATTCCTTGGCCTACATTCAATAACCAAAATAATGAGTAAACTTTTATGCAGATATAGTATATCTATAGATATATTTTTTTTTCAAATTCCCATAAGATGCACGTTTTGAAGAATCTCAAAAAATATTTATGGACCGATATTGTATTTTCAATTAAAATATCGGTTTTTAGATGATTTTTTAAATGAAAACACTTCCTTGAAACAGACTGAAATTTTTTTAGTGAGAAGTTAAAAAGAAAACCGTTTTAAATTTAACATGGACCGCTGCATCTAATTTTAATATGCACGTCTGTGTTATGTAACGAAACATTTTGAAAAAATACAAAAAAAATATCGAAATAAAAGAAAACCAAATCAGATTTTTTATAGAATGCGTGTGCCTTTGAACATGAAAATAAAACTAGGGATTTTAATATATATAAAAAAGGAGAGAAATGTACCACGAAAAAGAAACTACTTACAAATTTAACAAATATTCACACATAAAACAAAAACTGTTATTCTAAAATTCATACTTAACGGTATGCAAAACAAAAGAAAAGAGGTCCAATAACTAATAATTGATAACTTTTTTTGTATTAACTAAAAGCCATACATAAGATATATATCATTGTATTCCTGAACAAAAACTATAATTTTTTAGTTTATTTTGATTAGTAAAGAAAATTGTAATAACAAACGAAATGCAACTACATTAAAATATTATAAAGTGTAATACTTATATATTTTACTATATTTGCATTTTTTGCTTTAAACAAATTTAATTTTCTAGTTTAAAATTGATTTGGAATTGTTTGAATTCTACCAATTCTAAACTCTTTAATTAAATATTTACTTCACAAAATGTATGGCCTTACTTAATACAAAAAAAAAAAAAAAAAACAGAGAAAATGTACAAAAAATAACGCTGCGTCTACATATACAAGAAATATTTACAAAAAAAAAAAAACAGAAATGATAAAAACACAGACCTAAATTTCGTACAACTGAAACAAATACAAATAAACAACAACAAGAATATATATTCCTAAAAACTAAAAAAAAAAGACAAAAAATATTTCTCATATTTTCTAAATTATTTATATACTTACTACATAATACAAAATGACTATTTATATGTTATGCTATAAGTAAAAATAGTTGTAATTTTTGTAAATACAGTATTTTTACACCGACAACAATGTAACAACAGCAACAACAAAAACAAAATCTACAAATGAGTAAAAACAAAAAAAAAATAACCCATATACATATATATATATATTAAATATTAACTATTTTTTTAAAAAAAGATAATAACTTGGTATACATACTGCCGACGTATGTATGTATACACAATAATTAAATCTAATCGATTCCATAACCTAATAATTTCCCCAATTTACCGTTAACGTTTTTATAGTTAGCGTTAAAACAAGAAAAGAAACAACAAAAGAAGCGACAAACAAAAATCAAGAGAAATTCAAATTTCCATGAATACTAATTCCGCTCTAGGCTCTATTAAATTGTATTACAATATAAATATTTTCGGTACTGTGTACACAACTTTTTTTATGTTTTTCATTCAATCATCCATTCGTTTGTTTATATATATGTAAAACGCTGTCAACGTTTTTTTTTTAACAGTGTACTGTGTGCATTCAAAGAGACGCTGTTTGGCAAAAAAGGTTTCAAACACTTAGAGCCGCGAACCTAACTGAAAAACGCGCGATAGGGTTATATAGTATATATATATAAAAATTAAATATACATATTAAATACTGCGTCGTCTATGTTCATGAGATGAGTGTAAAGTAAACCAGAAACGAAATTAGATTTTAAAAAATATATATATTTTATATACGTACATAAAACTGAAACTGAATTATTGATGTCAAATAAAAATTTATACTAAATGAACTTTATGACTGTTATTTTTCCAACAGGTGTACTAATAAGATCTTTAAAGAATCATTTTCTTTCAAAAATTGGGATGTGAATCAACTATTTAAAAGTTTCAATGGCTAGAACAAAACAGAATAGCTGAAAATGAATTTTCCACAGTAGGACAAGATTTCTGTTTAATTTTTTTTTATTGTATTTTTCGACTAAAGTTTACACCATTCATATTATATTTATACTATGTATAGTATGTTGAATGGTATATGCATGCAAATGATTTATGAATTACCCGGCTTATGTCATTAATGTAATTTTTTTTTATGTGTATATATGTAAATTGTTTCTTTTCATTGCTTTTATCATCCAGCCACGTATGAGATACGTTATAAGATAAACATAATATAACAAAAACCAAAAAACACAATAGATGTTTTCCATTTTCTTTCTTTTTTGTTGACGTCTTGCGACAAAATTGGAGTACATTAGACCCGTTATAATAATAGGCATACAACTTATTGGATATGAAAAAAAGTGACACGCTTAAATTAAAGATATATAATAATAGGATACATTCATTATAATTTGTAAAGATGAGTCTGTGTATATGTTTATGTGTGTGTGTGTGTGTGTTTATATAAATCAAAACAACAAAACAAAAAAAACCAGGAAAGAGTTTTTTTTTACAATTTGGTAATCAAACATTGACAAAACCAATTTACAATGGGAATGGAAAACAGAAAAAGAATTAATATTGGAGCACGTGATTCAGCAACGATAATAACATAATGGCTGTCTACATTTATATAGATATAAAATGTTAGGGGTGCGTGTGTGTTTTGTGTGTGTGTGTGTGTGTCTCTTTGCCCTAATATAGTGAACACATAGTTTTGTATTTAATTATGTATATGAACAAAATTGTACTACGCCTCGTCCGGAAAACGAAAAACACAGAGAAATGTTTGACAAAAACGTAAACAGGAGCTGCGGTCAAGAGTCTGGAAGTGTATGTTGTTTGTTTGTCTATGTTGTGCTTTTATTTCTCGCAAGAGTATCTGATTGTTCTTGTATGTCTGTTGTAGTTTACTGTTTGTTGTTTTTAGAGAAATTGTGCGACGCCCAGTTAAGTGAGGTCTTCCATGAATTAGCCAAAGCTTCGCTGAATTTTGCTTGGAAATGTTTGCGCGCATTCTCCTCCGTGTAGTCCAGCACCTATTCGAAGGTAAATGTTGTTTTTTCTTTTTGTAATTCATACAAGATATATATAAAAGACATACCAAAGTCTCACGCAAATAGTTTAAATCTTTTTCGGACGACAGTTCCGGCAGACCCGTTGAAATCATCATTGAGAACAGCGATAAGATAAGGCAGCCGTGTTTGCGCAATATTAAAAATGCCTTAAGTTAAATTTAAAAAAAGTATTGCAAATGCTTTACAATTAACACTGAGATGAGTCTATGATAACTTACGCGCTCGCACAAGTCTTGAAAGTAGCAAAACTCCTTTGCCTCGCGATCAATGCATCCTTTGTTGATGACATAAACAAAGTCGTGGGTTAGCACAAAAGGAACACGTTCACGTCGCACACCAAACTTTTCCTTAAAATGGCCCAATATGTGTCCAAAGTCAATATGGAAAAGCTATAGAAAATAACCAGTTAGTTTTATGGCATAATATAATAGGGATTTCATGAAGCTCAGCTCACCTGTCCATTACGCTTGACCATTATGTTATCTGAATGACGATCGGCGACGCCCAGGACGTAGGTGGCAACACAGTAGCCAGCACAGCTGAGCGTAAACTCCTTAATGGCTTTGTTGAGTTTCTCGGGCGCCTTGTTGTGCTCCTTGAGCCAACTGAGGAGCGAGCCTTTCTTAAAGGGCGACGTCGCCGAAAACATACCCTTCTCCTTTTGTATATTGGCAATTGTTTCTGCATGTCGAACCACCTCGATCATGCCCAATCTCTGTTCCATGCTGATGCAATTGTAGATGTTCATGCGTAAATCCATTCTGTAGGAAACACAAAAATGTTAAATCGTGTGTCGTCAGCATGCAATCAAAACCATACACACCCTTCGCGCTTCCACAACTGATCCATAACGCGAAGCATTTGCAGGGTAAGCATATCCTGGCGGAGATCATCACCGTTCTTGAATATGATATACACATCGCTTGCAGTCTGATCGACATTCTCGAAAACAACCCACAACGGTCGCATCTTGCTGTCCATCACCTTGCATTTTTCGGGCGTGACGCGGCTGCATCTGAAGCTCGGATTAAGCGGATTCTGGATGTTTTGGAAGGCACCGTTGTTGTGCTCGTTGTGCAAAAACTTTTGCAGCTCATTGCGCACCTTCTCTTTGCTACCCTTCTTGGCTATCACCGATCCCTGCTTGAGTTTCTCAAGCACTTCGAGCTGCTTGCGCAACGGCTTAACATGCTGCTTGCAACCCTTTAGATAGGCTTCCAGCAACAATCCGAAACGAGTCTGCATGCATGGCGTATGCATTTCGGAACGCAAATGCCAAAAGAAGTAGTGGCCAATGCGTTGATTGCGCAACGAGCGTTCCAACAGAAATATTACCAAATCGTTTTCCAAATATGATTCATGTTTAATCGCCTGCATCAGTTGCAACAGATACAGCAACAGATCCTCATCCCTTAGAGCACATAGAAATTCATAAATATAAATCAAAATCATGCTTCATACTGTTTTATTTTAAACTCACTTTAGATAATGCAAACATTTGATGGCAAATCGGCGAACAGCCGGGTCCGGATAGGCGTAATCAAGAAGCTCCAGCGAGCGTTCGATGGCGATGAGTGGCCACTGCTTGAGCAGATACCAAATGTCAGCGACATCATCACGCTCATTCCAGTAGACGCAGTGCAGCAGAACAGACAGCTCTTCGGGGAACTCGCGAAGTATTTCATTTCTTTAAATGCAAATTTAGATTTTAATAAATAACAATAAATTAACTAAAATAGTTCTTACTTGCGCTCCCAAATGATATTGCGATCCTGATCGACCATTTCATAGATTTTGTCTTTGCCAGAATAGTTGGCGAGCAGAATGCTTAGGTCTCGCAACTGTTTCTCCGGATCCACCATTTGCTGTTGCTTATCACGATTTGCTCTCGCTCGATCTGCAGCAAACTGTAGAACCTCATCCTCGCTGGGATAGCAGACTTGTGAGTGATCAATGTCGCTGGTGCCCTGATGAAATTGCAGATGGACTACGGCGCAACCATCCTTGCGAGGATTTGATTCAACAGTGCCCAGAGGATAGAAAACATCATCCGATTGTATGTCATCTGCATAGGTCCATGTGTAAAGAGTCTGGCGACCGCTGCGCAATTGATGTTTGTAGTCAAAGAGCGTTGTGTTGACCCACGCCAGAGGATTGTTGTTGTAGTAAACATCCTTGAGGGTGCTGCTATTGGTGTTTGAGGACTTCTTCGAGCGCGACATTTTCGTTACCTCAAAGACAACAATGCAGAGTCGTGTCATGCGCGGCAGATTATGCATTTGAATATCAAACGCCAGCACATTCTCATCGAATTGGAAGTCCCGTGAACTTCCGTTGCTAGGTGCATCTACACTGCGCTGAGCACACAACTTGCGATCGCCATGATAGAGTCCAACATGAACGCCGACTTTAAAGGCGCGCGCACGATCAAAGTTAACATTTGTGACGCCGTGCAGGGTGAGGGTGAAACTTTGTGGTTCCAGCTCCCACAGCATTGAAACTGATTTTTCCATAACAATTTGACGTTCGGGCTTTGGTGGCCGCTTCAGACTTAGATTCTGCTCGTTGTAGTGATTAATGTACGATTCGAGACGCATCACAGACTGCAGTACAACATTGGGTACAGCTGCATCGGAGAGCGTCTCTTGGATATAGAGGAACTGTATCAGCGGATGATCACCAAACAAATACTCATCCCGTCCGCTCACCTTGAGTATATAGTCGGTGGCGCGATCGTTCATCTTCATCTGTGAACGATTCATCTTTTGCAGCGTGCTCTCAATTAAACTCAATGGGGTATCGTGCTCCAATACGGAAAGCGTAAATGTGCTCTGGTCATTCTCATTTTTGACAGTGATGAGAAACGCTGAGGTCGGATGTCTTTGCCGTATCAGCTCGGGCATTTGTGAGGAATTACCCAAGCGAAGTGGATGCTCGTAGAGTAATCTTTGCTGCCACGAATACTTCGATCGCTCCGCATTTATTCCAGCGCATATCACATTGACCTTACTGCGAAAGTACTCCACCTCCGGTGTGCCCTGTGTATTCTGATGATCAAACGATTTGCCAATGATATCGCTAACCATTTTGGTCAACTCGTAATCACTGGAAATGGTAGTGGTATCGGTGCGTTCACCCAAGTTCAGCAATCCAAAATACGGTTGCACCTCAATCAGTCGCTTCGTCTCATCCGTATACGGCTCGATGGTGTAGTGCGAGATGCCGTACACTTGATAATCACACGCATCCTTTATCAAATAGCCCAGTGGCTGCATTTTTGCATGTGCCACCATTTCTGCCTTCACCTCCCGTATGGTTGCCGTTGATTCGGCCTGCAACTGAAGCACCAGTCCATTGGGCAACAAGCAGGTTAGCACAACTATGTCTGGCGGATCATTTTTCCATAGATATATCGAGAAGCACATGTATGTGATGGGCATATGCGGTTTGCATGATGCATATTGTATCGTGTCGCACATTTTGAAATATTTGTATTATTATTATATTCTTTTACTATATCTTAAATATATATGTATATATCTCCCTCTGCCTCTCACTGTCTCTCTAACTTTCCCGCGTGTCTTTTTATCGTTGCATGCAGTTTCGGTTTTTCTTTATGTATCCTTTTTATAAGCAGACTTCGTTTTCGGTCGTGTTGTTGTTTTTGTTGCTGTTGTATTTGGTGCATATTGTTCTGATGTTTTTGTTGTTATTCATTCGCTTTTTTGAATCGCCGACTCAATTTTTGATCATGACGGCGATCTGTGTGTAAAGATAAATACTTTAATAAAAGCTCATGAACAATAAAATAATCATTTTTGAAACGATTTGGATCGCTTTACAAAACAGTTTAAATCGGTTTAAACCGATTATTTAGAAAAACATTAAAATATTCATATGTTTAATTAAAACGCTTGATCAATAATAAACTACTTTTATCATATACTATTAATCGCATGCACAACATGAAAAGACTTCATTGACAAAGCTCGTAAATCTCCAAATTATAGCTCGATTAAACATGCAAAAAATTAAAAAAAAACATTGACTTTATATTTTTAGTATGAATCATACCAGCAGCGCAGTATTTCGCCGTGGGGAGCATGAAGAGGGGTAGAGCGGTGGCATCAGCAATGCCAATGGCGAAAAAGTCAAAAAAATACAAAACAAGAGTGCAAAAAAAAAAACACATGAGCGCACGGGGAAGTGTGAATACTCTTTTTTGTTTTAGCATTTACGCTCAAACAAGTTTAAGCGCGCGGGAAGAAATAGCAAGAGAAACAAACGAGTTATTGACTGGCGACATTTGTGTTATTGATGGATTTTCCACTCTTGGTGAACATTTGTTCCAGAATGTCAAATCAGTAGCAAAAAATATGATGCTGGAGTAGTTCTGTTTTCGCGTTTAGCTTACGTAATAGAAATCTTGTTTGTAATAGACCTTTTTATAACAAAACACCAACAATTGGTATGTTGCTGCAGCGAAAGCAACCACGAATTCGTTATACTGCACATGGTAAGAGTATCGGGAGTACATTAAGTTAAGCGGCACGGCCTTTGCCACCGATGTCTCATCTCTAAGTTGGAGACGCGCTTATAATGCATTGGAAAAAGTAGCAAGAAGCGCTATTACAAACGTTAAGATTGCGTTTCTTTTTTGTTCAAATAAGATTTTAAACTTTTCCATTTGTTTTTATTGTTGTGTTTATTACCGAGTCTGTCTTCGCACACATACATACATACATATGTATATAGTTTTTTTTGGGTGTGTGCTGCGCAAGCTTGCTATTGTATTGTAATCTTTTCACCACTGCCCGCCCCAAGGTTGGGCTTATGTTCAACTCTACCTCAGGCACAATAAACACAATTAAACCGTTTAAATAATTTTAAAAACTTTATCTCGATTATCGTGTTTTATATTTTTCCTTCCTGTTTACTTGTTGAAAGAACACCAGTGTTGTATAGCTGATATACTTTGTTAATGATGCAGCACTGTACTATCGAAACTATAAAATGAAAGAAACTTAACGAAAATCCCACGGTTACGCCAGCCCTGGCGCGATGGTAAACAAACAAGGTGAAAATCTCGCAAAAAAAACTGCAAAATATTTGTTAAAATAATGCGCTAAAAATGTGATCAGTTGCACAAGAATAATTAAGTGACGTGACTGCTACTAAAAATCAACATTTAAGTGTTGAATGCACTGCGGCGGACGCACTTTATGACATGGACCAACATGACGACTCGGATGAAGGTATGTAATACCATTTACTATATAAAACAGCTACATGCTTATTTGTGTATATGTCTAAACGTGTATTATGTACAAATGTAAGTGCAGATGTTTAAGTTTACAAAACGAAAGCGTCGCAACAAAATATGCTCTAAGATACCCCTCCGCCCTCAGTTAGTGATGCCAACTATCGGATGCCAAAAGTAGCTAACGCAGCTAACAAAACCTGAATGATAACCGCTATTTTTGCAATAATTTGCGAACAACACTTTAAACAAAAGAATATCATTTTGCCATATATGTACATATAACTTGTTTTTTATATATTATGTATAGCTAAATTGACAACACTGCAAACGTTTTGTGTGTTGGGAATGGTAAGAGTCAATAGTCGTAGGGTGAGCACAGGGTGGCTCAGGTGCTTTTAAGCGCGCAAATATTAAAGTTTGAACGTGTTGTTGTAGTAGAAGCGTTGCCTAAGAGTCAGACTTTTAGTTATGAAAATATTTTAGGTTTTTACACATTTTTTTCAACCACTGCGTCCGTCATTTTCTCTATTGCTAATTCTCAATGGCTAATGTGCAACCACAAATATGCAACTTGTTATCAAGAAACTTAATATGTACATATTACTGATGAACGTAAACAAACAAGATTGTAAAGAGTACCGTCGAAGCGATACTCTACATCATTTCTTGACTACTTTATTACTTAACTGTTACAAATACTTGTGCACATTTTTGAGCTAACCCTTTCAATACCCTTTGCATTGGGTATGAAGTGCACTCAGCTGACCATGGACTACCTCACACTATTTAATAATGTGCAACAGTTGTCTCTCAATTTGTGGGTCTTGCGCACTTGCGTGAAACTGCGGTCGGGCGAGAAGGGTGCAATCAATGAATGAATGAATTAAACTTGTTGTTGTTGGTTGACGGTCGACAATCGCCAGACGCATTGGCGCGACTGCAGAGAGAAGCGGGCTCTAACGGAGAGTCATCGATTTTCCAAGGCGACAATCGTATTTCGGCTCAGTTACATTTGGAGCAGTGCCACGATTAGTTCTTGCTATTTGTTGGGTTTATTATGACATACAAATTTGCATAGTTTTAGTTATTTGTGGACTGCTTACATAAGCATGTCTTGGCAGTTTGTGGGGCGGCCCAAGGCTGGCACGGAGACAGCTTTGGATGCCTGCGATTATTTTGTCGATGAGGTCATTGATGCCACGGTCGGAAGGGGTGCGGCAACAAGCAAAAGGAATGGAAAACTTTTATCTAACTCTTACTTTCGCTTTTATCTTTGGCAGATGCTCGCGAGGAGGTGCGTCAAATAAAGCATGGTGAGCTGCGTGCCGCTGTCAGCGCTGGAGATGAACGCACTGTGCGAGTGCTTCTGGAGGCATTGGGTAGGGAGCGACAAATAATAGTCAATATGGCACCATCCGGTGCAAATACGTTGCTCTTTATGTAAGTGAATCGCATCATAGATGTTCATATTTTAAAGCCCCATCTTATTTTAGTGCCAGTCAATCGGGCTTTGAGAGCATCACTCAGAGATTAATTGATGCCGGCGCCGATGGACGTTCGCATGCTGTCACCAAATATTCACCGCTTTATGCTGCTGTGCACAACGGACACTATAAGATTGCCAAGTTGATGCTGGAACGTTTTCCGGAGCTAATACAGCAGGCGACTGTGGAACGTTGGTTGCCGCTGCATGCAGCCTGTATAAATGGTCATATCAAGCTGCTGGAGCTGATTATTGGCTATGCATATCCCGACTACCTCTATCAGACATATCGTGACGAGGAGGGGGAGTGGGAGTGGCGTCTGCCATACGATGCAAATGCTCAGGATGTTACTGGACAGACAAGTCTGTATATTGCCAGTTTGTTGGGCAATAAGCAGTTGTTGAGTGTACTCCTCAAATGGCAGATAAGATGCAGGCGCACTTTGGGCGAGAATGCAGGAGCTAGCTCTTCGGCTGGTCAGAGCACACCCATTACGCCAACGAGAAAACGCATCTCGTTTGGCATTCAAGCAATTATGTCTAAGTTGCACATATCCGGCGAGGGAGATGCATTGGAGGCACAGCAGGCACCGTTGCAGGACCAGGAAGCCCTACGTTGTCCCATTCATATCAATTTGTTGTGCGGTGCGGCTAGAGAAACGGCGCTTCTCGCTGCAGTTCGTGGTGGACACTTGGATGTAACGCAGGCACTTTTGCAGCATGGTGCAAATCCAAATATTGTTGCGAAATCCGTTGAGGATCACAACGACCCCAAGTGCATTGAGGAGATCTATGGTTTAAGTAATGTGCCCATTGCCGAGGCATGCAAACAACGCTCGCTGGCCATGTTGGATTTGTTGCTCAAGTTTGGTGCAAGAGATGACAATGGCACTGCCATTAGTGTGGCCATTGCCAGTGGAGATGAGGCTCTCTTAAGTCGCCTTTTGGCACGACGCGTACATCCCGATTCGGACTACAAGATCAATAAGAAGGGTTTGCCCACACCCGTGGAGGTTAAAGTGTTCCTGCCGTCGGCGAGCAATATATCATATAGCGCCATGTTCCCCAATGTTCCAACCATCATCGATTGGCATAGTCTCAGCATGAATGTTCAGCTTACCTTTGTACGCATCAGTTGGCTGGTAAGTGGAGTCCTCCAACTCAATCCCAAGCTCTCAACGCATCCCAAACTCAGTGAAGTAGCTCTAACAGCCATCACAAGGATCGATTTCTCGCATAATGTTTTAACTAGCATTCCGCCGGAACTGTTTAGTTTGGTTAGCTTAAAGTGAGTTTAACTTGAATTCTTCATTTTTTTATTTCCTGTTTCTCCTAATGCTTGTTTATTTTATTTTTAGATATCTTAATATTGCGCAAAATAAGATTTCAGAGCTGCCGGCGCCTTTGGGCAAAACCTACAGCTGTCCCGTGCTTGAAGAGCTCTTTCTGCAGGATAATCAATTGACAACGCTGCCGGCAGCAATCTTTCAGTTGCCCGCTTTAACCATCTTGGACATATCCAACAATAAGCTGCAACAGTTACCCTTTGACATGTGGCGTGCACCAAAATTGCGGGAGCTAAACGTGGCATTTAATCTGTTGAGGGAACTGCCTGTGCCACCCATGCAAACTAGTGGATCTTTGCTTAGCCTGGACAAGTTACAGCTACTTCAATCCTGTGACGAGCCATCGTCTAATAAACCTCATACGCTGTGTCAGCAAACATTGATGCATCGTAATCTTTGGTCCACAGCGCTGGATATAACCGATAACGATATGAAGTGGCAACAGGATCAGGAGCAGGAACAAGAACAAGCCATAGCCGATGGCAAACAGCCACCACATGGTGCTTCCCAGTTGAGCAGCTTAAACGTTGCCAACAATTTGTTTACCTCCATTCCTGCGGCTCTGCCTTGCTTGGCAGTTAATCTGACACGTCTCAACATGTCGTATAATAGTCTGCGGTCCATGGGTCATGTTACCAGTTATCCAGCAACGTTGAAGCAATTGGATTTGAGTCACAATGAGATCTCATGTTGGCCCAGTTTGCCACGCATCACCGAGTCCGATCCAAACCTGCTTTGCTATAGTCACGTCCAGTTGCCAGATGGTTCGGATGAACCCATATACAAAACCACAAAGGGTAGCAGTTGCTCTTTTCGTGCTTCAGTATTGAAGAGCGTCTGTCGGCATAGACGTCACTTGCGTCTGGAGGCACTTCGGACACTAATCCTTGCCGATAATCTTTTGACGCGTATTCAATTGTCCACGGACGATGCGACGACTTTGTTTAATGAGAGCGAAGATGCGGATTGGAGTGTTGTGGGCGTCAATAAATCCAAAGTTATCTTTCCTAATCTATCCATGCTGGACATGACCAATAACTGCCTCAAGGAGATCCCTGCCTCGTTGCATGAGCTCTCCAGCTTAAGCGTCTTGAATATAAGTGGAAATGTTCAGATATCAGACTTGCCTCCTCACCTCGGCTTGCTGTCGAGACTGTGGAATCTTAATACAAGGGGCTGTTTACTTCAGGAGCCATTGCGTTCCATGATCGACAGCAAGAAGCACAAGACAATGGATATTGTTGGATATCTAAAGTCCATCTATGAGGATGCACAACCCTATGCGAGAATGAAGTTAATGGTGGTGGGCTCCTGTGGCATTGGCAAGACCACACTATTGGATCTACTGCGTCAGGGCGTAGGTCGCAATGCCAGCAGCTCCAGTTCACATCGATCGCATCGTGCCAACGAGAATCATTGGGCCAAACGAATGGGACACTCGAGAAGCAGTTCAAGATCACAGCGTCAGGCGAATATTTCCACAGTTGGAGTGGATATTGGCACGTGGATATGTGAGAAGCGCAAGCGGGCAACCGGCTGCCAAGCAATTGTTTTTCGCACTTGGGATTTTGGTGGACAAAAGGAGTATTATGCTACCCATCAATATTTTCTCTCGAAGCGCAGTTTGTATCTGGTGCTTTGGAAGATTAGTGATGGTCACAAGGGTTTGGCCGAATTGTTGCAATGGCTGGGCAACATTCAGGCACGTGCTCCAAACTCTCCGGTGCTCATTGTGGGCACACATTTTGATACTGTTGGGGAATCTATTTCGGCCCAGCAGGCGGAGCAATTGCAACAATTGATACGTGAAAAGTTTATTGCCATTCCGGATGCTGAGAAGATTGGATTACCGCGTGTCATTGACTCCATTGAGATTAGCTGTCGGTGAGTCCTTTCGCTATTCGCTAAACATTGTACAATTTAATCTTGCTTGCCTTTCTCTTTAAGGACTCTTCACAATATTCATTTGCTGGCCAATATTATCTATGATACGGCGATGCAGCTTCGCTCTCCGGGCTCAAAGGAGCCACTGCTGCTGCAAAAGATCCCCGCCAGCTACATTGCCCTAGAGGATATTGTGAACGTGATTGCTTGCAACCTCCGTGCTTCAGGTCGTGATCCTGTCTTGGATGCGGAACAGTATCGTTGCATGGTCACCGACCAAATGCGTCTGCATAATTACAAGAGTTTTCGTGATGCTTCCGAGCTGCAGCAGGCATCTACCTGGTGCCATGACAATGGCATTCTGTTGCACTATGATGATGCCACTTTGAGAGACTACTATTTCCTCGATCCGCAGTGGCTGTGCGATATGTTGGCCCATGTGGTCACTGTTCGTGAAATAAATCCCTTTGCTCCGACGGGTGTTATGAAGCTAGATGATCTCCAACTGCTCTTTCGCAGTGCTCAAGCCCAGAACAATGGGAATCGCAGGTGGGTGCAATTGCTATTAAGCTGTATTGTCTACTTATTAATTTCATTCTCATTTTTCCTCCAGCTACATTGTCAGTTTGTTGAACAAATTTGAGGTGGCTTTGACTTGGGATTCACGTACGTTGTTGATACCTTCATTGCTGCCCCTGCAGGAAGCAGCTTCCTACAATGATGGCACTACAGTCAAATTGCTGCAACGCGTCCGTGGACGTAATCATAATCTGGGCTGCTCTGTCTCACAAGAGTTGAATCTGAACAAGCTCATCTATGAGCAGCATTCGCCACGTACTGCATCCTCGTCAACTGTCTCAGCTAGTCAAGGCTTGCGTCGCATGTTGTTGATGACATATTTTCCCTCGGGCTTTTGGTCACGTTTGTTAACGCGAGTTTTGGCCGACGAGCAGATTATTGAGGCCATCAGAGCTATATATGTTGCCGCACAGGATGTGAGTATGTAAGAATTACCTCTAATTCTACTGTACTTATTTTTGATATCCTTTACAGAAATATCTTGACTTTGATTTGAGAGGGTCACTGGAGCAGGACACGCAGTGGAACCTCTGGCAAACAGGTCTGGCTTTATACTATGGACCCATATTGATATTTCGTATTTGGGAAGTGCCTTTCCAAAGCACGGAGCGCACACAACCCTTTCGCACAGCGAGCTATCGTTTCAAGCTTAAGTTGGATGGTATTTGGAGTGATGTGAATTTGAGTTCATCGAGCATTCTGGAGGTTTATTTTCCCCTATATCATGTGAGCATTTCCCAAGAGCTGGATGCTGGGGAGCGACAACTGTTGGCAGAGTTACAGCCAAATATGTCGCAGGTGGCAAAGTTATTGGCTTTGATTGTCGATCACATTGATTTGCTGCTGGAGGATTGGTATCCAGCGTTGGGCACACGGTTTGTTCACACATCAGAGGGCAGGTTCCTAATCACGCGACTAGTACTGTGTCCACGCTGTCTGCGCAAGTTGGAGCTGCAAAACGGAGCCGAGCCACCAGAACGAGAGCCCACTGTGAGTGGGAATCGTCCAAGTCGTAGTGGAAAACGTGGTCCGTTTTATTTACATGGAGCTGGTGAAACGGGTGATGATGGTGCTTTGAATGTATTCTCTGCATATCTAAATGCGACTGCTAGCCGGGAGAGAAGATCAGCAGATTCTTTGGGCGCTGGTTCGGATGCAGATTCCGGAGTTGGTCCAGACTCGGCGTTCTCCTCGAGGAATACTTCTGTGGATGGACATCCGCTATATGCATCGCATCATTTGCCGGATAACTCGAATGTTTGCTATGCCTGGATGGTCGAGGAATGCATCTTGTCGGTGTACAATCAAAGTAAACTCAGTTGTCCCGTGCATCTGGAGCAGTCAATGGCACAGCTAGCACCAGATGTCATCTTTGCGGATATTCCCGATAAGCACACTATTCCCACGGAGTGCATTGTCAAAGGTTCATTATTGGGTCGCGGTGCCTTTGGGTTTGTATTCAAAGCCAGCTGCAAAGTGCGTGGAGCTCGTGCTTTTTGTCCGGTGGCCATGAAAATGTTGCAACCGGTGCCACCAGGTGCACGGGCCAAGGAGGTAAACTGGAAGAATATTTTTATATACCAACTATTTATAAAATCAACTAATTTATTCTCTTCTCTCTTTAGAGCGCCTTGATGGCCTACAAAGTGGCGTTGGGCAAATGGGATCGTGATCCCTTGCAACATTCGTGTAAAGCTTACTGCACTGCCAGACAGGAGTTGGCCGTGCTTTTGACCCTTAAGCATCCAAATATTGTTCCACTTGTTGGAATTTGTATTAAACCACTTGCATTGGTGCTGGAACTGGCTCCACTTGGTGGACTCGATGCCCTGTTGCGTCAGTATAGACGCAGTGGTGCACACATGGGTCCACATACATTCCAAATGCTGGTGCTTCAAGCCGCACGAGCTATAGAGTACCTGCATCGCAGGCGAATAATTTATCGTGATTTGAAATCGGAGAATGTGCTGGTTTGGGAACTACCACAACCACATAGTGAGGATGGTCCTCGAAATCAGGTGCATATTAAGATTGCCGATTATGGCATCAGCCGTCAGACAGCAGCTGGTCTAAGTGCCAAAGGATTTGGCGGTACGGAAGGCTTCATGGCGCCAGAGATAATCCGCTTCAATGGCGAGGAGGAATACACAGAGAAGGTAAGATGCACGTTTTTATATTATCTAGTTCGATATTAAGTTTTATCTCGTTTTCTTTAGGTGGATTGCTTTTCGTTTGGCATGTTTATCTATGAAAACATAAGCCTTCGTCAACCTTTCGAAGGTCATGAGTCCATCAAGGAATGCATACTAGAGGGCAGCCGTCCGGCTCTAACACAGCGAGAGACACAATTCCCTACCTGTTGTCTCGATCTTATGGTACTCTGCTGGCATGAACAGCCAAGGCGACGACCATCAGCTAGTCAAATAGTTTCCATACTCAGGTAAGATTAAAAAAGTACACAAATTATTGAATTATTTAAAATAATGTAACTTTCCTTTCAGTGCTCCGGACTGCATTCATTTGCTGGATGTAGTTGCCTTGCCGCACAGCGATAAAATTGTATGTGGTGCTTTCCATTTGCTTATGGATGGTGGCTTGGATGAGGAGCGTTCTGGCTTGGAGCTATGGTTGCCTGCATTTGGTTCACACATTGATATACTTGATGTCTCGCCAACTGGCAGTTTGTTGCAATGCAACAGCATTAGTTGTGCACCACAGCCACAAATGGGTGCACCACCTCCCAAGACACCTGAGAATAGCTCCTCCTCGCGTGCGCGATCAGCTCAGCGTACACCAAAGATAAATATGCTGTGCTGCTGTCTGGTGGGTGAAGCCATTTGGATGGGCGATGTGTCAGGTAATCTGCATGCGTATAGCACAACGAGCTATGCGCATCTCTTCTCCTATATGCTGGATCCTGCCATCAAGTCAGCTGTGATAAGTCTAGTCTACATGAAGGGCATTGCACGAGTGGCTGTTGGTTTGCACAATGGTCGAGTGTTTCTTGTCGATGCCAATCGTATGCCCATCAATTGCGCCTTTGCCGAGGGATCTTTTGTACTAACCGAAATCTGTTCGGGCTTTGTGCTTCATGCTGCTTGCTCAGTTCTAATTGAGGGGTGAGTTTTAATTCTCGCTCGAAGCGTAACAATATTATCTTAATTCATGTACTCACAGCAACTATGAACTTTGGTGCGGTGAATTGGCTGGAAAAATCAATGTTTTTCCTTTGAATGAGGCTGGTGTGTGTGGTCATCAGGCATTGTGCCACAGCGAGGAACCCAATCTGATTGAGGATGTGAAAGTGGTGCGTTTGTGCAGCAACGATAGTTATGTCTTTAGCTGTCTCTATCCTGGTTGCATGGTCTACCAATGGGGCACAACTTCAAAGCGCATTGAGAACAAGTTGGATTGCTCTAAGTTGCTGCCATGTTCGGAGTCGTTGCAGAGCATTGCCATTGATGAGCACGTTAATTTAATTAAGTGCCAAATCTCTGCATTGGCGGCTCACAACACTGAGCTATATATAGGCACAACTTGGGGTTGTCTGATTGTTGCCGAGCTGCAAACATTGCGTCCCATTAGCGTATTTCGTCCCTATGAGAATGAGGTGGGTATTTAACATTAATAGCATAGCATACTAAAATTAATACTCTCATAAATCTTTCAGATCAAGGCTATTATAACGATGCCGAATGCCAGTGTACCACTTATTGCTACACTGGGACGTCGTTATCGTTCGCTGATCTCACGCTATGTGGATATGGGTGATTCCACAACCAATAGTAGTACGCCAACCTCTGTGGCAAGTACACCAACACATGGGGCAGCCAAATCTGTGCCACCCGTCGATGTAGATAACCACATACATTGCCTGCTGTGGCGAGCCAAGCACTGGACCTAAAAACAGATCTCTATATGCTTTGTTATATTGTTACAATATTTATTAATCTACCATTTGCTAAAGACAACAATTAGGCAAAATCAAATTTCTACTCACGTATTATACTTAATAAGGAGTACTCTTTGGAGTACAGGATTTTTGGTAGCACATTTATTGCACATAAAAACTATTAACGTTTAAGCCAAACAAGCAATTTTTGCGCTAACTCGTAACATTTTAAGATTTTTAATATTTTCAAATAATATTTTAAAAGCTGTTTACGAGCAAACATTCCATTTAAAATAATAATAATAAACAGTAAAACAAAGTGGGCTAGTTGCAATTTTAACTATATGGATCAAGTTGTTGCTGATGCCTGATGGAACCCACCGACACGGATGATTGGCGACTACGCGAATAAATCGATTCCGAGCTCTTAAGCACACGAACATAGTTATTAAAGTCAATAAGCAAGAAAAACTCTTCCTTCAAAGCCTCCAGCACTGGTACCTGTAAGTGATAAGAGTTAAGTAGAGCTTAAGGATTCTTACTTTGAGAATACCTAACCTTATAATGTCGCGCCTTTTTGACGATGAACAATATCCAACTTACTACACCATAGAGCAAAGCACAACATGATCCAACGAGCAGCACAAAAAAAACGCCTTCTAAGTTGTCCATGGCCAGCGGCGTCGCATCTGGTGCTTCTTCCTTGGTAGCACAAATGCCAGTGCCCACCTCATTCCACCATTTGTTTTTCAATTTCTCAAGCGAACCCTGCTCCTGAAGCTGCAGCATTGCATTATTAAATTTGTCGCGAAGTGGCCAATCTGAAGATGATTGAAGATTTTTAAACGGTTTTAACAAGCCTTTTATCTAGAATTGAGCTCTGCATTTTACTCACTTTTCCTCATGGCTATGCCATAAACCTTCTCATCGAGAGCATCGCCAATTTTCTTAAGATTGCATTCGCGTTTTGTGTTATACTCAATTGATGTGGACTCCATTAGGAATGCATAGTGAGTACCGTTCTTTACGCGTTCCACACCTTCCTGGTTGTCCTCCGTCAAGTACTCAGGATGTTCATTCATAAATGTATTCATTGCCTTATAACGCTCATCCTCAGTGTTCTGAAAAAGTGTTAGGATAAAGTAAAGCAACGTCGCTTTTTACAATTTTCAGACTTACCATAAAGAAATTTCTGGTTGAACCGGTTCGCTTGGCTCCATAGACAACACCATCTTTATTCTTGGCCAAATCATCGACGCTGTTGATTAAACTCTGTGGCTTCTCAATTGTCAAGAAGGCAGCCAAATTAGCGGTATAAGACGAAACGACAATCAATGTGAAGAACCACCAAAAACTGGCCAATATTCGTGTGGATAAGGCTCTTTGCAAGAAATATAAGTGGCTAGAACATTTTTGTAATTATGTATTTCTACATTTTAAAAACTTACTTGGGTCCGATTTCGGAACCTTGTTGAAGTAACGCTCCAGTTGTAAACCAAATGGAATTGCCTATTGTAAACTGATTCTCCAATTCTTCGGGCTCTTCAATGCAAGGATATGGATTATCCCACTCGGAGGGTGACAAACGACCAAGTATAAAGAAGCTTAAGGATACACCAAAAAACGAAAAACCCAGAAACCACCAAACTTCCTCGGAAAACGGATCCATGAACGTAAACAGCCCCGGTGTCGCTTTCTGTGGCTTTAAATAAAGTATTGCAATGCCTAAAATATAAAATAATAAATAAATTTTATTTTACAAGTTCAAGTTTTAAGAAATGGAAAAGCTGTGTTCATACAGACGGGCTGAAGAACAGACGGACAGACGGAAAGACACCATGACCCCATATACTATTTACCTTTGGTATGGAGTATAAAAATTTGTACTTACCAAGATTCATAAATGGTAGACTAAAATCAAGAGCTTCTTCACGATCCGATGTTATAGTCAAATCGGTAATTGCCAAATCAGCGTTCTAAAATAAAACAGATTTTCATTAATTCTATCTCTTCCGTACAAATTTGAAAACTTACTCCATGCATTATCTCCTTTAGCATGCCCGTTGATTCATTCGTGGTTTTATTATATGAGCCATAATCATTGCCACCGTTTACAAAGGTAAAGTTAAAGCCCAGCTTGTTAGCAAGCTCCTTGATCAAATCTACGCCAAACCCTTCGTATTGACTATTGCCCTCCAGCTTTTTATAGCTCTCTACCAAACTGGCATAGGGTTTGTTCTAGGAAAGTAATCTTTAGGTTTATTATACTATAAACCACTCAATTTAATCATTTCTTACCGGCACCGATAACAACACTATGAAAGTTTTATTGGCGAAAGAAGTGTCTATGGTATCAAACTGGGAGTTTGTGGGTGCCAAGCGTTCTGATCTAAAGTCTCGAACCTCATCCCAAGTTCCTACTTTAACAATTCCAGAGGGTTGAAGCTCAATGACATCCAGATGATAACCTTTCCTTACATTGCCCTCAAAATAAATGGGTCCAGTAAGCAATCGGTCTTTGAGACGCAGCTGACATAACACATAGATTAGATAACATATTAAGAATCTACTGGATGGATTCATCCACTTACCGTTCTCATATAGTTCTTAAAGGATGAACCATCATCTCGTACGCTTTCAGTGCGCTGGGAACAGTTTTGAGAAACTGGTTTAAAGGGTAGATTCTTGAGAGTTTCAGCAAATAGTTGAACGGCATCATATGTAAGAGCCATTTCCACAGTTACCGGACAGGAACCTATTACAAAATCGTTAAAAAATTTCGGTCAAGCGAATTTCAATAGATTTTCAACATGCCATTGCGGATTTCATCTTGATCATTGTTAAAGCCCATTTTCTGAATCAGTTCCTTGACTGCCATTTTTTCTGGCGAAAACAGACGAAAACTTGTTATATTGGATTCACTGTACTTGTACTCCTCCAAATCGAATGAGTGAAAATCAAGATTGCCTATAATATAGCTATAGTCCTCATTGATAATGCCAACTTGTTGAGCCTGCAAACGATAATACATTTTTGCTTTGAAAGGTTTGCTGTTACTTTATAAATCTTACTTGATTTAAAAACTCGGGTATTGTCTCGGTAGAACCCACAACGACGATACGATTATCCATTGATTTTCGCACACGTCTTAAAACTTGCTTATAATTGCCATTCAGTTGCATATCATAGCGTATAACCGTTACAACGGGACCATTCATGCCAAAGAGAGTGTTAAGCTCATTTAAAATACTCAGGTATTCCGCTAAGAAGAGTGTTCAAATATGGTTGATTATGATATAGCATCGAAAAACATTTTTTCAACTCACCCGATTCATAGAGAAATATAAAACGCGACCACTCAAAAGCTTTTATAAGACTATATAAAGCCTTGGATAGATCAGCGGGATGGGGATGCAAATTAAAGCCCTCAGCATATTCACTCATATACGAATAGATATGGGGTATATCCATTGCATCGCATATATACATCAAATGCACAGCGGTGTGACGTGAAGATGGACCAAAAACACCTGCGATGCCAGTCTAAAGTTGATTGATGAAAAGAATAATTTTCAATATTGATTGAATGATAAAAGCTCAGGCCCTTACCTCCAACATTCTGCATAGTCTGCCATAGCTATGATAAGCGTCGCCATAGTTAACTTCCGCTTTGAGGGATGACATGGATAAGTCAAGTTCTTCATTGGCCACTTCAATAGCATGATCAAATACTATATTCATTTGTTCCGTATTCTGATCGGTAAGTAGACCTAGTATAAACATACACACTATTAACATTGTAAAACATTCTAAGTTCTCAATATAAACAACTCATTTGCCGGTTTGTTTATCAACAAAAACTTGAACTTAACGCAGCCTAAATCTATAGATACTATTTATGCACACTTTTATTTGTATGTATATCTATACTGTGAACCGTTGAGAATCCCAAACAAGCAAATACTTAAAAGCATTTTTATGAGCTTTCAGCGTTGATGGAACGAACAGCATGTTCTTCTCTATTTACGAGGCATTAAAAATAAATCGGGCATCTAGAAAAAATTACTACTTACCAATTGCAATGGGTACGCTATCCATCTTTTGGAGGCTATCGTAAACGCCATAATTCTCGTACTGTGCATTTAGAATCGAAATTCTTAGAAAAATGATTGATAAACATGGCAAAATATTAATTTTAATCATATTTATTGCACAAACTTTTGACTTTATATATGCATTACTGAAACAAACGAAAATATGCGTGAACTATGGAACTTTGTGTTGCGTACGCTTTGAGCGAAAAATGACAACTGTGAACATTTTCATAATCTACAATGAAAATTGGTAAATGATTTTTTTGAGTGAAAGTTTCGAAAAAGCTTTGAGAGTAAACATTTTTTATATTGTGAGTAAAAAAAAGTGAAGAGTAAAAATAAAAATACAAAAAATATTATAGTGTGTTTAAAATTCTTTTAAATCAATCATTCTCAGGCACCGTATCATTGTCATTATCATTATCATTATCCGAATCTATTTGCAGAGATTCGATGGATTGCGAAGAGTTGCGACTGCGTGAATAGACAGATTGGGCGCTCTTCAAGGCTCTTTCATTCTCCGCAAAACTGACGACTATCTTAAATTCCTCAGCAAGTGCATCACAAAAGGGCACCTGAAGATGAATTAAAGGTTAATTCATGTTTTTTTTGCGTCAATAAATAATATTTGCTTACGTCATAAAATTTAGCTTTTTTAAAGACAAACAAACACCAGTAGAAAAATGAAAATATAAAGGACAATATGGAACCAACAATAAGCACAGCATAAATGCCACTTAGATTATCAACGCCAAGCTCCGAAGTACCTTCATCGCCTGTCTTGGCCTATTTGAAAAGATATTTTGATATTGTATTTCTGTACTTTGTTTTTAATAAACTAAATATTACTTACGCTGCACACTCCAGCTCCGATTTCATCCCACCATTTCTTTTTAAGTCTGGCCAGAACACCCTCTTCCTGCAACTCTAGCAACGCTTTGTTAAACTTATCACGATAAGGCCAATCTGTATGTAGCAAGGAATATTATAATTTGTTTCACTTTTTAACTTCAAGTATACCTACTTTTAGGCATTGCAATGCCATAGCCCTTCTCATCTAGCGCTTCTCCAATTTTCTTCAGATTGCATTCTCTCACCGTATTATACTCGATCGAAGTTGACTCCATTAAAAATGCATATTTTGTGCCCGCTTTGACTTTGTCCACGCCCTCCTGATTAGTTTCCGTTAGCAAGTGCGGATTATTGGTCATATAAGTATTCATCGTCACATAAGGCTCATCCTCAGCGGTCTAAATGCATAAGTTTAATCTTCTAGTTGGATGAATATAAACTATTTTTGTTTTGAGAATGATTACCAAAAAGAAGTTTCTGGTTGAACCGCTTCGCTTGGCTCCATATTGCACATCGTCCTTGTTTTCAGCCAAATCCTCAACGCTGTCGATGGAACTTGATGGGTTTTCTATCGTTAGGAAAGCAGCCAAGTTCGCCGTATATGAGGAAACCATAATCAATGTAAAAAACCACCAAATAGCCGATATTGTACGGGTGCTCAGAGCTCTGCAAATGTTTAAAGTTATCATTATTTCAAGTTTATTTAATTATACTCTTACTTTGGAGCAATTTCGGAACCCTGTTGCAACAAGGCTCCCGTTGTAAACCATAGCGAATTGTTAATAGTAAATTGATTCTCTAGCTCTTCCGGTTCTTCAATGCACGGATAAGGATTGTCCCATTCTGAGGGTGATAGGCGTCCCAGGACAAAGAGACACAAGGAGACACCAAGATAGGCAATGCCCAAATAAAGCCAAACCTCCTTCGAGAAAGGGTCCATGAAGGAAAAAAGCGCGGGTTCCGCTTTCTGTGGTTTCACATATAAAATGGCAATTCCTTAGGGAATAAAAATTATATGAGATTTAGAAGCAACTATTGTTAGCATTGATCTTACCCAGATTCATAAATGGTATAGAAAAGTCAATTGCTTGCTCACGTTCCGAAGTGATAGTCAAGTCTGTAATGGCCAAGTCGGCATGCTGTGAGAGATCGATTATCGATTATGAAGTTTGTACACGTTTATTGGAGAACTTACACCCTCAAAAATTTCTTTAACAATGCCTGTGGTTTGATTTGTGGTCTTATTGAAAGATCCGTAATTATTGCCACCATTGTGAAAACTAAAGTAAAAGCCAAGCTTCTGGGCCAGTTCCTTGATTAAATCGATGACATATCCCTCATACTGATTGTTGCCTATAAGAGTGTTAACGCTCTCCACCAAACTGGCATAGGGCTTATTCTTATTCAAAGAACCATAAAAGAAAGTATTATCATTTAATAAAGTTTTAGTTAGTTTAGTCTCCAACAACTTACCGGCACTGAGATGAGCACTTTAAACGTTTTGTTAACCAACGAATTTTCTTCATTGTCATTGAAATTTGTTACTTGTGGCGGTCGCTGGAATTCAAACTCTTTACCATCCTCCCACGTGCCCACCTTGACTAAGCCCACGGTCTGCAGTTCAATTACATCGAAACTAAAACCCTTACGCATATTGCCTTGAAAGAAGATTCGCCCAGTGATTGTTTTCTCCAAGATTTCCAACTGTACAGATAGAAATGAGTTTTTAATTTTGTAAAGAATCTTCTGCGATTCCAATCCTTACCGATCTCATATAGTTTCTGAATGTGGAACCATCTGGTTGTACATTATCGTGTCTCTCAGAGCAGTTCAACTGTTGTGGTTGATAGGGTAAAAAGTTGGTAGTTTCGGCAATAACACGAATCGCATCGTAGGTTAGAGCCATAGCCAGAGTAATGAGTGAGGAACCTGAAAGACGATTACACAATCAGCCCAACAAGTTAATAAAAAACTTTAATAATCTTACCATTATTGGTTGGCTCACTTTCGCCTAGTTCATGCTGTAGGGTTGCAATTAAATCGCGCACCTCTGTTTTATCCGGATCAAACATGCGTATGCCTGTTATGTTTGCTTCACTGTACTTATACTCCTCCAGTTCGTATGTATGCAAATCTAAGTTACCCACCAGATACGTATAATCCTCATTCATGATGCCAACCTGTTGAGCCTGACGAAGGAGCTCAGCAACACCCTCTGTAGATCCAACAACCAATATGCGACTATCTTCCGATTTACGAACGCGTCGAAGAACTGACTTGTAATTGCCATTAAGCTTAAGATCATAACGCATGACCTTGATGACAGGTCCCTTCGTACCACACAGTGTCATTAGATAATCCAATATTGTAAGGTATTCCGCTACAGGAAAAGCCAGAATTTTAAAATCGATTTCCGTTATCTAAAATATCCTTCAATATCATACCAGATTCATACAAGAATATGAAACGTGACCATTTAAATTGTGTGATGATGTCATAGAGCGCATGGGCAATATCCTCTGGATGGGGATGCAGGTTGAAACCATCAGTTTGTGGACTCCAGGACAAATGTGGATAGATAAAGGGTATATCCTTGGCATCGCATGCGTTGAGTAAATGTGCCGCTGTATGCCTGGCAGCAGGTCCAAAAACAGCACCCACTCCATTCTTTTGCGAAAATGTAAAATATTGGGCTTTAAATTTCTTCAGAACTGCACATTGAATGGCTCACCTGCATAAGGCTGCATAGTTGTGAAAACGCCTGCACAGAATTACCAAAGGCTACCTGCTCCGTTTCACCGACCAAAGGAACGCTTAAATCACTGTTGACCACAGATATGGCATGCTCAAATGTTTGCCGTATTCTATCCGTGCTATCATCAGTGATAAGGCCTGCGGCATTTGTTTTGAGTCAAAGGCAGAGAGGAAATAATTGAGTGAGTGGTTTTTCCTTTCCTCTCTTTCGCTCGCTCTCTCTGTAAGCTTACCAATGCGAATGGCTTGTCCGCTGGCTGCCTCATAGGAATTAGACCCATAACCCTGCACATTGTTGGCCCACAATATTAACACGCAAGTTAACCAGCTATGCATTTCAATTATTTCATGTACTTAATATTCTTGATTTTGGTATTTTTGTTTTTCACACACCATCTGCTTTATTTCGCTTCTATTTTTGTTAGATTTTTTTCTTTTCTATATATATATATATATGTTTGCTTCACACACAACACAGAAATGAAATATTTTTCCGGCGTTCCGTTCTCGTTGAGCAAAGAGCTCCAACTGAAGAAAATTTATGCATTCCTCAAGTACAAAATAGGCTCAAAAGTTTTCCAAAATATTTGTTTGAGCTTTTGGAATTTGTCAGCAGTGTTGCACAGTTTTAAAAAATCGAATTTTCTATCCAATGTGCAGTTTATTATTTTTTGAATATTATTTTAATTTATATTTATTTAAAATTATCACAAACATAAATAGTTTCAACTTAATAATTGCAAGTTACAAATATAAACAGTAAATTAATATGAAAAATATAAATACATTATAAAGCATACACTACTATACACTATATCTTTTTGGCACAGTTTTCTTTTGATATATGAAGAAAAAAAACACTTGCGAGTATTTAAAGTTATTTCATAATGTTGAATGGCAAATCTATTTTGGTAAAACACGTCCAGCAATAACAGTGCAATCTTAAAGAAACAGGAAAAGAGGGGAAAAGTTATGAAGAAAATCATTTTGAACTTTATACACTAGAAAAAGAGCTCCGTTTACAACAAGAACTGAAACAAAACCTAATCTTATCTTTCAGTAATGAATTTACAAATGAATTTGGACCTCGACACATTCAAGATTCTGTAAAAGTGGCGCCTAACAATTGTGGAAAGACAATTGAAGAAGTTTTGCACACTAACAAGAAACTGTAAGCGAAGGAAAAACTGTTGAGAATCCAACAAGACAACTTGTAAGCATAAATCACCATTAATTAAGTGAATGTGGCGAATGTGGCGCAAATGGGACCCAAGTGAAGTGCGACGTTGTTGTTGACACAACAAGCAACAGAGACAAGGCAAAGAGAACGTGATGCTGACAGCCGACAGCCAACAGACGATATACGACAGACGACACTCCTCCTAATCAAGTGGCTTCTTCGAAAGTGGAGCGATATCAAGTGGTTGCAATAGTTACTCACAGTTAACATTGGATCCAACTGGTATGTACTGGTTTTTGTTGTTTCAGGAATACATCTTCGTTTTTGTAATACTCTTAGGGCTATGTGAAGCAGGCAATACAACAATGCTACCACACGCTGCATTTCTTGTCAGGATTCATTGGAGTGCCCGGCGCACATTTGAACTCCCGTGCAAAATCATATGAGTTGGACAGGGTTCCAATCACCCTATAACGTCCTGGACTATGAATGGCCGTATTGAGCTTGTTCCTTATCGCCTCCGGTCGCATTGCACCGCACCACACTTGCCCGAAATTAAGGAAGAACAGTTGTGGTCCAGTCATATTTAGTCCGGGCAACATCTCATCCTTTGCCTCCTGGGCATTCTCATTTGCCCAGCGCATGTACGCGTGAAATGCTTGCCGCAATCCGCCATTGTCCGCAATATTCTCGCCTGTTGAAAGAAAGATTAATAAGAATGTTTTCGAAGTTTATTATTTTCAAAAACCTAATCGGTCACCTTACCTTGAGTGTTTTCGCCATTGAGGTAGATGCCCACCTCCTCGACAGAGTAGTTGCCATACTGTGAAATGATGCAGCGGGCACGGTCATCAAATCCACGAATCGAAGCATCTGTCCACCATTTGTGAATGTTGCCATTGCTGTCGAATAGTCGTCCCTTGTCATCAAAGCCATGGGTTAGCTCATGACCGATGACAACACCAATGCCACCAAAATTCAATGACTTTGGGAAATGGCGATGATAGAAGGGCGGCTGTAGGATACCCGCAGGGAACATGATCTGATTCTTATTGCGACTATAATAGGCATTGACAATAGCTGGCGCTGTTTGCCAGTTGGTCTTGTTCACACGCTCATTGAGCTTGGCCTGCTCCATTTTGGCCGTGTGTAGCAAAACATTTAGAGTGTTCTCAAAATACGTATCCGGATGAATGTCAATGCCAGCATATTTCTCATTTAGCTCCTCGGCATTGAGTATGAAATCCGGATAGCCTATTTTCAGGGACATTGCATTAACCTTCTCCTCTGCAAGGAGCTTGGTATTTTGATCCAACCAATCTGTGGTCTTGAGTATATCTCTAAAGGCCTGCTGCAACTCATGCGTCATCCTTAAAGTATCTCTCTTGCTGTTGTCATCGAAATACCGACTTACGAACATCGATCCCACAGCCATGCCCATGTTTGTGTTGACCTGAGCAATGCATACCTTCCATCTCTGTGGACTCTCCTCTCTCCCGAACAGCGAATGATAGAAAGTTTGCTTAATATCATCAAAACGATCATCCACATTATTGATTCGATGCCTTACAAATCGCCACATCATATAGTTGGCTACAGTTCGAGGTGGCGTATTGTCCAGCAGTACCACCAACTTCTTCATATACTCCACGGCATAGATGACCACCTGCTCTGTTTCGTTTACAGTTCGTCCTTGGAGGGTGCTCAGATAAGTGGTCCATCCAATCTGTGGAACATCTGCCTTAAGTTGTTGCAGCGACATGCGTTTATAGAGCTGGGGATCAAGATAAAAAATGATATAATTAAAAAACGGCTCAAATTATAACTTTAATAACTTACCTTGGTCACATTGAGTCTTTGTTCTGCTGGCGCTGTTATCGCCGCCAGCCGCGTCTCGAATTCAATCAGTTGTTTGGCAACTTGTGAGGCAATAGGTTTTGTGGCACCCAGTTTGTGCATCACGTCGGACATGTAGCGTTGATAGGCACTCAGGTACTTGAGATTACTAACCTGCATGAAATACTCCCGAGTGGGCAAACCCAAGCCAGTTTGATCGAACTGTATGATATTTTCCTCGGAATTTTTGATATCAGCGCCTACCCACTGAACGATGAGGATGTCATTGTTATAGCGACGCAATGTGGCTGCCAGTTCTTGCCAATTGAAGCGACTTTCATTCCAATGGGCATCTAGAACTGGCCAACCACCTAAGTTTCGGATAAGCGCATGAAGCGGCTCTAGTCCTCGACGAGCTAGAAGCTCACTGTTGATGCAGGATTTATAGAGATTCTTGGCTTTTGCCTGGGCATCGTGTTTGGGTTTGAGATACTCCTTTGTGCCGCTAGGTAAATCCTCCTTGTGCTTGTCGTAGTTCTTGTTAAGTGTTATGGGCAATGTATCCTCCTCTTTGGGCTTCTCCCTCGTTGGTTCAAAAAGTCGCTTTCTTTTGGTAGCACCAAGCGTGGAAAAGCGTTTATACCTTACCAGGACATTATTAAGAAGATGTCTACGCTTCACAATATGTCGACGCAGTCGCTCCGCTTTCAGTTCGGTTGCCTGATCCGTTTCCGGTTGCGGTTCGTTCAGCTTGAAGGTGTTTTGCCGTACTCGAGTCTCTGGACTGGATTGTGCCTGACTTGCATTCTTCTCGAGCAGATTGCGTAGAACTACATCTAGACTCTCGCGCAACATCTCGAACGTATCGAATCCAGCCTTATCCTTTGGTATGGGATGCAACTTCTCCCAATTTCCACAAGCATACTGATAGAAATCCACACAGGGATCCACCTGCGGACTCATATATCGTTTCATGGTCTTCGCTTGAGCTTCGCGAATGTCCTCCCGTGTACCCTGTTCATTCCAGAAGGAGGGCAGCAAGTTCTCGACTAGTGCCAGCTCATCTTCGCTTTGTTCCTGTGCATCGCGACGTCCACGTCGGGACCAGTATTGAATAGACTCTGGATACCGCTTGGGTATATCGTTTTTGTGGCTTATCTCGAACTCCTCGCCCGTCTCCTTCATAGCCAGCTCATTTTCATAGCATTCACGTGGCTGACCATGTGGCAGAAACGATGTTCGTGCATCCTTCATCAATATGCTGCGATCCTCCAACTCGAGAGTTTCAACATTCCCATATCGATAAGGAAGACAACGTCTCGCACGCTCTGCTGCCAATAATCCTAGCTGGGAACGTTTCTCCTGGGTCAGCAGGAACTCATCGTTGATCAGCTCATTGTAGCTATCACTGTCCGGCAGCAGGGATTCATAGCCATCGAGATAGCCCGGCAGCGATGGGGCAGCTGAAGATCGTTGATGTCGTTGTTGTTGCTGTTCCTCGTTCAGTTGAAGTGCCTGCAGCATGCCATCGAGTCGGAGCAGAAGGAGGAGCACCAATGTCAACGGAAGCATCACCACTGGAAGCAGCAGAAGCAATTTGCAGCATGTTAGACCAGGACACCATTGAACGCGACCCGTTTGCTGATTGACACCCAAACCCAACTTGACACCACCACCGCCACCACGAGGCAAGGATGGTGAAGGCATCGAGGGTGCCGCACCATGCACCTGTACCAGCGTTAGCCTTAACGGACTATGGCGACTCATATTAAATATGTATCCGAATCTATGTATGTATATATATGTTTATGTATGGCCTTTATACTTTAATTAAACGCAATTTGTAACGCGATGCAATTGCGAAATCGAGAACCCGAGAGTGTAATTGTGAAATGGCGGCGAAGCAGCGCGAGCAGCAGCGCATCAGTCGCGCTCGGATAGCCTACTAAAAAGTGATCCGAATGAGCTCAGCGCTCAATCCACTTTGCCGGTCAAAGCTGGACGAAGCTCGAATCACGGCACGGCGCGCGCGACAATTGAATGAAGACGATAGAGAACAACAACAACAACAACAGACAGACGGCGCTTCAATAAATATACAAAAAAAAAAAAGAGGAGAAGAAGACACAGCAGTACAATTGTAGATTGGCTTCTATGTTGCCGCAATGCTTGTGATCTTTGTTGACTGTCAAAGCACTGACTAAATATGGGCAATGTTATGATCGACACTCAAAGAAACGCTAAGCAAATAGTTGAAGAAATTTAAATAACAACTAGAATACAAATCTCTACTTTCAACTGACAGTTTGCTGTGATACATTTATCTACATTTAAGCAAAGTATTTTTTTGCAGAGTGTTGAGTCGAAATTTTTATTATCTTCATTATTACCTTTTACTGCTACTCTCACTCATTCCAAGTGGGGATATTACATTATTTTCTTTAATCATAGACTTGTTTGCCTTAGTTTTTTCGAGTGTGCCGTTTAGTTTGTTCGTCAGTGCGTTAAGCCAAGTAAATATTGATAGTTGGGTATGAGAAATGATTGTCAGTGTGATATCAAAAAAGGGTGTTTGACCTCAGAGACAAGGGCTTGAAAGTGCAACATTGTCATAGGTTCAACATTTAACCTGTTAACCTCATTTATAAAATGTTAACAAACAAATCAACAAATCAACTTCCGGTTGCATTAATGTGCGCTAATATCTGCTAATCAACAAGCAACATTTGCAATAACAATACGATGCAAACGAACAGTCGCAATAACAAGCAGATCTTTCAGAAATTAGTGTCATTATCACTGGCACACACACACACTAACAAGCACGTGTAGGTAGCTGGAGGCATCTCCACTTTTGACCTCCGTGTGGGTTCAGCTTTGAATTGAGTCTTAACTCAATCAATTTAATTTAATTTCACAAAACAATTGCACAAAAACATACAAAAACAGAACGAACAGAGACGACTGTGAAAAAGCTGGCTGACATTTTTGTTTGCTACACCCTACTGTGGATGGGTAATATAAACAATATGAATGGTTTTGTAATCACAAACCTAAAATAAGAAGTTGGGTTTTGTTAATTTTTCCATAAATATTTTAAAGCATTTCTCAGACACAGTACACAAACTTAAGACTTCAACTACGGCCTCATTAGCAAACAAAAATTAAGTTCAATTTGGTATGTTAATACAGACTTCTAGTAGTATAAGAATCCAGAGTTATATAAATCTCAACGAAAGTTTGTTTCTAGAAAACTTTTACCCCAAGGCCGAGGGCGAGTTGCACAAGGCAAGCAACACACAGTTCGTATACGTTATATACATTAGTATTATGAAAATGTCAAATGTATTTACTGCTTCTTATGCATAATCACACAGACAGACAGACAGACAGACAGACACGTGGACACGCACTTATATACACGCAAAAAGCTAGTTAAGTGAAATTAAGATACTTGTGCCAAAGAAAAATATGAGAACAACTTGCACGTAAATTGGCTTTCGACATCGTTTTGAGCTTAGGTTAGTATTACAAGATTATGCGGATGTTTGTTGCGCATGCGATGCCATCTAATATGACGCCACGCAGCTCATCTACAAAACATTGAGAAAATAAAAAAAAGATGGAACGAAGACTTTAGAACCTAAAAAATAACATATTCAATAATTTTCTTAGCATGAAGAAGAAATAATATTGTTGTGAAAAACGCCAAGTGCTCTTATCAATTGAAACCCCCCCATCTGTTTTCACAGTGTATGGAACAGCCTATGGCCATTTAGTCGTTTCTGATTTGGTTAGGGTGGCGGCTTCTCCACATGAATTTCAGTTTCATGAACAGTAAACACGCAAATTTGCATATGCATGTGTAAGTATGTGTGTGTGTGTGTGTGAGAGTGTGCATCTGTGGTTGTATTCACTTTGAATTGCCATTTGCCTCGTATGCTAATTTTAGCCTTAAACCTTTTAATTAGCGACTCTGACCGAGATTCGAAAGAACATGTCAATTTATCAGCCCGCTTATATGTGGTATGGAATGAATTGTTGCAATTGCAGCCTCCCCTCACACAAGTGTTATATAATTGTCGTAATTTTTGGTTTGGCCATTCTGTGTCTTATTTGATCTGTAGTTCAAGAGCATTACTATTAGGTACATAAACTAAAGGTTGCGAATGAATGAATTATACTTATTGATAAGCTTTCGATTCAATAATAATTAAAATTAAGATTATCAGCTGATTGTCAATAAAAAACATCCCCAAACAGAGATTAGCAAACAGTGAGACGACTAATCAGCTTAACAGAAGTCGTAAGCTTATGTATTTTTATTTGTTTGTATGTAAGACGAGTGCAAATCTCCCGTTTAGCTATCTACATTGCACAAAAGGCACGCGCAGTTATACTCTATACTCTGCTAATACCCTATGGAGAAGTGGTAGAAGGGGTTCTTGGTTCCCTGGTATAAAATCTACTGCCATTGATTTAAGGTTATTGTCAAATCGATTAAGCTTTTATATGCTTAAAGTCAAACTACAGAGCATTTCGAAAGCAAAAACTAATTCCGAAGATTAGAGGTATGATGATTTGTTTACAATGCGCCATTAATTTGGTTTTTACAGAATAATGGATGCAAATTGCTATTGTAGTGTAGACAAGTTAAACTATTGGCCTTAACTTGTTTGAATTCTAGTTGGAAATCTGTGTAGAAAGCACTTACATGCACTTCACGTTCCTTGCACACAAGTCCTATCCGCCTGAAGATTATTAACCTTTTTTTTGTGGATTGTTTGGTTGAATATGGATTTGCGAATCGAGTTGCAGAAATTGTTTCGAGCGATGCTTTTTTATCAGCTTGTTGCCGCCTTGAAAGTTAAGTCGCGAATGTTTGGCCCAATCTGACAGCTTGCTGCTTGGAAGAGGCGAATAAGTTATTGTTCGTGTCGGGATAATGGTAATGCTTCTGCTGCTGGTTCTGGTTCTGGTTCTGGTTAATGTGCTCAGCACTTTGTCGTTGCTGCTAAATTTAATTGCCGCGAGATTACCGCTAATTGAAATGTGCCAAGCACCAGCGACGGCAGCAGCAATGAGCGCATCTGCTTTGAGCGTTCACTCACTTGAAATATCAGATGGAAACTCAGCTGTGAGCGTACTTATGCATAGTATCAGTCAGAGTTTCTTAACACTGTAATCAGTGCCTGACTTAATAGACAAAGCACACCACGACATCAAAGTGACTAACAGCTAAATGTGTGAGTAAATTGAGAGTATTACAAGTGCTTGGCTAAGCTTAACAAACTAGCAAAGTGATTTATTATAGACAGGTTAAAAAGAATAAATTATAATTGCAATGACACAAGTCTAAAGTGGAAGGAGGAGAATTTTTGAGAAATAAATTTGGATGAGGGATTAAACAAGACAAAAGAGAGTAAGTAGAAGATGGGTAGAAACAAATTATACCATACCTTAAGCTTACGAAAGGCATAAACAGTGTTGGAAAACTGTTACATATATTAAAGTTTAGCTAGCTACCAACATTTTATACTCCTGCGACAAGCTTTTGACTGGTATTGTGACTGCCGCTTGTTGAACTCACGCAGTTAATTAAGAATCATAAAATATCAAACACAACGACAACTGACAACTTCACAGCTTGTGCGTGCAAATAAATATCAATTGACAGTTGAGTGCTGGTATTAATTATGTTAAATAGCATAAAGTGTCTATTAATCAATGGAATTGGCGTCGTTGTCTACGCTTATGTATTCGATTCAATCAATGACAAAATGAATGCTATAAGTACCAATATGTTCATGCTTATTTGCTGTCAGACTTTGACAAGAACATTTCAATTTCTGTGTGCGAGTGTGGTCTGTGGAAACACACCTTAAGCTGTTCGCCAGAGAACTACTAAAAAAAAATTGATAGCTTTAATAATTGTATAATTTAATTATTGTGTACACCTACGAGCACCATTCTCTTTCCTTTGCATGTCAGTTACTATTTGCTTATTATTATTGTTTGTTTGTTCAATATGTGAGCTAATTTTTTAAACAAACACATTTGATTGTGGTTGCAAGCAAATTTTTCCACTCTTCGTTGTGGCGCCTTGTGCAAACATTTTCTATGCGCACATAACACAAATGGCAAATGGGAGGAGCAATTTATTATTTTTAACTTATATGCGAAATGCAGTCAGCAATTTACTATTCAATGTTCTCAAGTTCCGCTTGAGGCATTAGTATGCATCGGAAAAAAACAATGTGGAGAATGCAATTAAGTTGAGTTGAAGCTGATTAATATGCTATTTGAATATTATTGCTCATGTAACACAAGCTTTATCACATTAACACAGTTTGTGTGTCCAAAAATGAGCATTTAACTTATTTAATCGCAATAAAAATCTACTTTGTACATTTCACTAATGCACTAATCCAATTTAAATGTGTCGCTCCATTTATTTGCAGCTAATTATCGTTTGGAGACTGTTAAGCCAATGCACTCAGCTCTGCCCAAAACTGTGCCCAAAAATGCATAGCCAATTTTATTACATGAAACGATTTTTTTTTTTTACTTTGTTTTGTGCTATCGATCATTGTCAGGCATGGAGATAATATACAATAAATCTGTACAGCATTAGAATTCAATGGTGGACGGGGCGGCGGCGTCGGCGTCGTTGTCGTACTAAAACCTGAATGCTTCATGCCACAAAATCGAGCCGCACACAACATAAATTAGGATAATTACAATTGCACCCACAAGTGCCATTCGAGTCGAGTTTTTTTGCTGTTGTTGTTGTTGTTGCGGTTGTTGCCATATTGCCTCGAGGCTGCCAAGAATTTTGATTGCATAAACACCATTAACAGCAACAAAAACAACAACAAAAACAACTACTGCCACTTGGAGTGGCCCAATAACATTTGCCGCCAAAATTTTATATGGCCAGCGAGTGGAAATGGAAATTCATTGGGCCAACAACGCCAATGCATTTGAAAATTAGCTACAAAAAATTACAATAACACAACGACGACTGAGAGTTTAGGACTATAAGATACCCTAGCATATTGACTTGGAAATGTATTAAGTAAAACAGGAATGAAACTCATTTTTGTGATAAGAAAATTCTTTAAAAAAAAAATATTAATAAAATAAAAATAATACTTTATTAAACTCTCCATAAGCACTTTGCCGTTAAGCATAGCGCATATTAGCACCACTCAAATCAGGCAATGAAGCGAGAGAGTGCCAAGTGGAATTATCTGCATAGTGGCTCTGGTTTGTGGTGGCGCCGCCAGCTGGATTCCGTAAAATGCACAATTAGGAGACCACCGAATTTGGCCGCGAATGTTTGGCAACACTTTTGCATAGACGACGGCGATCATTTGGATTAATTTCCACTTCCCAATTAGTTGGCCAAGCGCAAAATTTAGTTTAGCAACTCATCGGCTTGTGCCTGGCCGATGCAGGTGGTGCAGGCGCAATTGACCAACGCAAACCACACACAAAACAAAATCAATTAAAACGAATCGCTGAAGCAAAGTTCCAGGCCCCGCTTTTCAACTGGTCGGTCGACTCGTTCATCCGTGACTTTGCACTTTTACGCTAGTAACGGCACCCGCAATTGCAACACCACCCGCACCCACAACCCGCATTAGCTCTTGACCAGCATTAACTTTGGCTATCGCTCTGTTTTGTGTGTTGCGCAGGCGCAAAAGTGGTTTATTGTTGCAATAAGTTTTGATTTTTTTTTTTTTTGATATTGATATGCTTAATAATATTAGCCATTGCCGACAATGACGGCCCAGGCTAAGCTTTTTGTATGATGTCGTTCGATTGCCAAATTGAACTTAACAAATATTCGATTGCATTATTATTGGTTTGCTTACTTTATTACAAAGAAAATTGTTGACACTTTAAATGGAAATGTTTGAGTTTTAAATGTTGTAATATTGAATCAAAGGTTTGTTTCAGATTTAGTTGGCAAACGAAAAAGTTTTCACTTAAGAAGTTGTGATCTTTTGATCAGGGATTTGATTGGGATTCTTGAAAATACTGTGGAGAATGTCTATAAGAAATGTTTTAGTTTTTAGCTAAGCATCGCTTAAAGAAAGTCGAACCATAGACAGACAATTTCTACAAAGTTTGTTAAACATGCTTTGCATTTGTCGCTTTTTCATGTTTCATGATGAATAATTTAGCTGTGTTTAAATATTTAATTCTACTTAAATGGGGCTGCAATATATCATGTAAGCTGCCAAAAGCGCGTTCCCTAAACAATTTGTTCCTTTTAACAAAATTGCAAACAATCAAATCATCCATCATTCCACACGTCATTATTTTTATTTTCTAGGTCTTTCGCTTTGCATTTAAAAAAAACATTAAAAAAAGACTTAAGCTTGCTTTAATATGCACTGCTTCGCTTGCAACAGACGATATTCATAAATCATAAGAAACCACATTCAAATCAAATTATAAGTGTTAAATGCACATTCTATAACCTTAAATGCTTTTTATTGCACATTTGGCCAAACAATTCGGTCTTAACCTCTTAAGGTGTTCCATATTAATCAAACACGCATAACACGTTCACTGCAACGCTGCTAATCAATGTTAAGTTGCCATACAATTTCCGTTAAATATCATTGAACTTAACGCACACACAGATCGATTAGTCACATCCATTTACCACATTCATTTACGGGTTTTAGTTGAACTTCAACCATGACATTGAATTACAAAGAGACAAAAAAGAAAAAAATAATCACAGAAACGTTGGCACACGCAAGTTATTTTTGGTTGTTGTTTCCGTTGGAATGCATGTGTGGCTGCAACTGGTTTTGTTGTTGTTGTTGGTCGCACTTCAAGGCTGATGAACCAGATATTGCGTATACGCAGCATGCAACAACTCGCATATGAACGCAATACCTAACTGTTGGTGTGAGTACATACATACTGGTTCGATTTGCCACACTTGTCGCTAACAACATTAAGAAGTTGCGTTATAAATGCAATTTATTTGAATTGAATTTGATTGAATGCATATTGATTCGATTGTCTTCCAATTATTGCTTTGGACTTTCACAAAATATTCGTGTGACAATTCAATTGCTTTGGTAATCGATTATGCAAAATCGATTAACTCAATTAATAAGCAATAAGTTAAAAAATTATCCATAGAATATGGACTTGGCTAAACTATATCTTTACCTCTGGCAATAAGAAAGACGACTTCTCTTTTGCCATCCAATTTCCGCCCGTTCTTCTAATGCCTTCACTTGCACTGCTTAATTAGATTTTAATCTTTTTTTCATGTTCATGAACTTGGCAGCTGTTCAGGTCAAAAGCAGCTGTCTGCTTGTGGCTACTACGGCACAAAGGCATCACAATTTTGCAGCATTTCATAAATGTATTTTATTCGAGTCCAAGCAGAAAATTATTCTTTAATAACCATTTACTAAAGTCTATCAAAATAGAATTATCATAGTGAAAATAATATTGATACTTGCATTGTTAAACTTATAACAGTTTCCGTTTCCACTTCGTATACTTAATGTACATACGTCTGCCAATCTGTATCTGGGCATCAATCTGCGTGCCAATTAACCTTGAAAGTCGATGCTGTCACAAAGGTCTGGCCGGGAATGCTCGTGCCCATATCGCTGCCATAGATCCCAGTAGAGCGGCCTGCGTATCCAATCAATCAATTGAAAAGTTTCCAACTTGTGACCTTTGTTATTCTGTGGGCAGGTCTAATTTTGGCAGCGAAGCCATTGTGGACATTTTCCGTTCCTTTTATTGCGTACATTTGAAAGTAATCTGAAACAGATACAGATACTTTGCTGCTGAGATGCTGATGTCGTTTTCGATGTCGAAACCGATGCTGTAACTGTAGCTGTTAAGCCCACGCTTAGATGGAGAGAGAGAGAGGGAGAGAGAGAGAGACATAAATGTGCGATACTTGAGCGCAGTGTTGCCAGGTTAGCTTATTTCAGGCTAGATCAAGCATATTTGAAAATGGAATAGCTTATAAAATTTGCAAATAGCTTATAGATATAAGTCTAGCATTTTTCAAAGTTGATATAGCATCTTCTAGCATTAAATTATATTCGTGTTTCATAAAATTAAATATCGGAGCGTGTTCATTTGAAGCCGATTGTATCGTAAACTTAATCAATATCAATTTGAATTGGTATTCTAATCGATAGTGTCAATGTTGCAAAAATGCCTAAAATAATTTATAAACAATGCGTCACGTAATTGGTTTGAATTTAACAGAGCAACTACTGCTGAACTCTGGAAGTGTAGCGGGAACCAGGCATACTTATATAAGTATGCCTTGCCTGGTAATCATTCCAAAACAGCATTACGACTTTTAAAGCCCATTGAGTAACATATGTACACAGCCTTATATTTTTCTTTAACTTTTATGTCAATTGTCCACTATTGTTTTAGAAAAAAATTATAACAGTATGTAACAAGTTCTAGTCCGAAGCATTTGACTGGGTTAAAGTAGTTTACAAGCGCCTCCGCAGACCAGAAGGTATGGTGATGGGGAAGAAGGGAGAGGTAGGGTGAGGGGAAAGAGGGTGGTAGGGTGAGGGGGAAGAGGGAGGGGGAAGAGGGAGGGGAAGAGGGAGGGGGAAGAGGGAGCGGAAAGAGGGAGGGGAAGAGGGAGGGGAAGTGGGAGGTAAGGTGAGGGGGAAGAGGGAAGTTATGGTGAGGGGAAGGGGTATGGTAGGGTGAGGGGGACGGGGGGCAGGTGGTACGAAATACGATCGATAACTGCACTTGATAACTTATATAGGGCAGAGCAACTACTGCTGAACACAGTCAATGGTCCGAGGTATTTGTCTGGGTTAGTTATCGGTTACAACATAAACGAGTTGGGAATTACAAGCCCAAACATAAACAAATGTTTCGAAGCAAACACATAACAGTCTTATTGAAGGATAATAAAGTAGTTTACAAGCGCCTCCGCAGACCAGAAGGTAGGGTGAGGGGGACGGGGGGAGGTAGGGTGAGGGGGAGGGCAGGTGGTAAGAAATACGATCGATAACTGCTCTTGATAACTTATATTGAACAGAGCAACTACTGCTGAACACAGTCAATGGTCCGAGGTATTTGTCTGGGTTAGTTATCGGTTACAACATAAACGAGTTGGGAGTTACAAGCATTTTTTTTCTTGCATTTCGTTATAGCTTTCTTTTTGGCATATTTTTAGCTTGTTCTAGCTTATTTTTTCCCATAATCTAGCTTATGCGGGCGCTCAAAACCTGGCAACACTGCTTGAGCGACACTTTTAAATGCCCATACAGAGGGTATTGTTATTTTGTCATTATCGCTTAACTGTTGTATAAAAATCATTTTCGAGAATTATTTCTGACTGTGTATAATTTCGCCATTAATTAGATTTAGTTGTAAGCAGTTGACCTTCATTTTGCAAGAGTATTTATATAAAAGAAAAGATTGTTTTTCTTTCTTCTTTTCATGCGTTAAGCATTTGACATTGAGAGACAGGCATTTACTCGCAACTTGTCCGCTGTCGGATGTCTGCTGTCTGCTGTTTGGTGTTTTGTGTTTTCTTTGCATGATTATTTTGTTGTTGTTGGGTTGTGGGTCGGGCAGAGGATTCACCGACATGACCTTCAAATAGAGCCCATAGAATAAAAGTGCCTAAAATATAAGCACAAAATAAATTTGAAATGAAAGCCTTAAGGACAAGCCGACATGTGGCCTTAACATACATCAAAATACCAATTATGTTGGTGAAACCAATGAAATTTGTTTGCGAATCCTTTTCTGTATGCGGTTCATTTGAACTTTGATATAAAAAATCATTAATCAAAATTTTGAATTTAAATATTTCAGTTAGCAAAAGCATTTGGGAAGGAATTTTTTTAGATCAGCTTCAAGGGACGCTAAGGCAAATTTCTTAACTTGTAGTTAATAAATAGAAGATTGATTAGCTTAACTCAATAAAATCTCGAAAGCAGAGAAGCATCAAATCGCATTCGATGATTTGACAATATTTATGTGTCGTTTCCCGCCCTCTATATTAACATATTTCGCCGTAGATAAAGTCTTATAATCTGCACCATATTTAAAAAAAAAGCATTTGATGGTGCTCAAAATTTAATGCCATGTTACGCTTCACCATCCTTGAAAGCAGCAGCAGTCGCCACAGAAGCAGCTTTTTTGATCCAGTGCTCAACTTATTTTATATGCTCTTTTCAATCCCAGCTTGGGCTACACTCAACGCTTGTTTGTTTGCTTAGTTTCGCCTCAAAAAACCAACCAACTTTATTTGCAACGGCTGCCATCGCACGTAGCTCAATAGCTTGCCCCATCAGGCATCAGGCATCAGGCACCATGCGGCAACGTGTTGTGTTTATTTTATACTTTTTTTTTCGGGTCTGTGGGTTTTGTTTGAGGTCTTTGAATTTTGCACTGGGTGGTCGGTCAGCTGAATGAACGCAACTCTGACGTTTTGGCATACTTTTTTGTATGCACATTGGTTGACTTCTTTTTATTATCGGAATGCCCTATACCCATTGAAAAGTGCTCAACGGAAAGGGTGACTTAGAAGTTAAGTCCTTACGTTCATAAAATCTCTAACTTATGTGATTTTTAGTATGCTAAGTGTACAGGGTATCTTTTTGTCGAACTTTCTCGCACTTTTACTTGCTATTCCAACAGTTTTTTTTTTTTTTGGGGGAGCTATATTTCTTTTTTCTTGTTTTTGGCTTCAACTTAATATCAGAGGCCAAAAGCGGCAACCGCGCCTCCAGCCAGCCCGTTCGCCAGTTGGAACGCTCGTCATTTTATTCGCTTGTGCGCACTTTATGGACATGAATCAGGCCATAACTGAAGCTGGTGCAGGGCGGTGTGGTGTGGTGTGGTGGTGCACGTTGAGTGTTTCACTGCGGTTTATATGTCATTTTTATTAAACTTTTTGCTGTTTGCGGTTTTTTTTTTTTTTTTTTGTTTAGCGAATCCTGAAATGGATATGTTTCGTTATTTCAGACTTTCGCTTGTGTTTTTGCACTTTGTTTAGAATTTCCATGTCAAATACTTAAGTTGGGGGGTGGTTAAAAATGTGCGCAAGACTGCTACGTGCTTGTAGGCGGCACGTGCAACACATGTATATCCTTAACAGGATTGTCACGGGTAACAGCTATCCATTAATGGCCGGGCTGAAGGTGATCAGCGTTTATGGTTGGGGTTTGGCCTGGCTGGCTGGCACCTGTGGCGAATCGTTTGCTGTGAGAAACAAAAGTGTTGCAAGCCAATTTCAGACCAGCTCCGAAATAAATAAGACTGGTTTGAAGCGTATCAAATTGCTTGGAAGTTGAATGTTAGATGGCAGCAGCAGCTGTTTGCTGTTGCTGTTCAAACTGTGCCACCACACACAAAAATGCAATATTAATATCAATATCAATAATGGCGGCTTTCGGTGTTTTGGGGGGGAGCCCAACCCACGCGGTCAACTTGGGGTCCACTGCACCCATGAAACCCGCATCCCAGACAAATTGCCATCTAATGCCCGCACATACAAACTTGACAATCAATCATTACTTTTATACTCTAGCCAGCGCGGCATTCCTCTAAATCTATAAAGTGTGTAAGGGAAAGGAGATCATAGATGGATAATCTTTACATCCAACCATGTCAAAACTCTAGCATAAGAACGAAAGTTAACTTAATTGATGTGAAATTAAGTTTTGATGTAAGTTCGTTTATGCAAAGCTAAGCTTGAAATAATCGATTGGATATTTTACATTTAGTTTTCTAACCGTTTATACACATATCTTATCTTCGACCTGCCTTCAATAGATATTATTAATCGTATGGCAGTAAATGTTCCGATTTGATTTAAGTCACAAACAGTTGGCTTGGCAATTAACTTGGCTTTGGCATGGCCGACCCTCCCCCTTTCTCGTGACAAGTGCAGACCACATACCTTGGATCAATCACTATCCTAAGCACCTCTCCACACCCTCCGTGTCTCTCTTTCTGCTGTTGTTGGCAGAAAAGGTAACTAACTTTGTAATGATATGTTAGCAAGGTTTTTGTGTATCTTGCGTCAATAATTTTCGTAATTTCATGTTAGGGCGGCCACCGTTGATTGAATTGAATTATCTGCCACTCAGCGGCAGGCGACAGGCGAAAAGCGTATCGAGCGAATCGTGAATCGTAGATTCGCCAAACCAATTCAATTCGTAATCCAAAGTGGCCAACAAACAAGTGGCTGAATGGCTGACTGCAATATTGTACTACTAAATGCTTGTTTTTACCGGGTGGCAGTTCAAGTTGTGATCTGTGATCTCACCGAGTTTGTAACGCTTTTTATCTGTGGCAATAATTGAAGGCAATTAAATTCATAAATTTTAATGATTTATTTTACCAATGCACGCTTAGCACATTGCATTAATTCTTGAGCTACCAATTTGTCGTACAGGGTGCTTGTTAGGAAATTCTCTTTGCAAGAATTGCCATTAAGTTCCTCCCGATTATTGCTTACACAGTGGTTGGTATTCATCACAACAAATACTGTCCTGAAGTATATGTAATCTTTGTTTAAAGAACATCCTGTATAAATAATACACTTATATATGCAATGATTTCTAAGCAATTTGTGTTAGCTAATTAACGGCAAATATTTGGCTTGTGTAAGAACAAATAGCACCAAATACTACTAGGACGGACACACAATTGAGTGGGTTATAAAATAATTGATACACCCATACACAATACAATGCACAAGGCGATAAGTTACACCCGACTGTACGATTCTGCATCCGTTTGAATGTATTTTTGTTGGCCGTTTGCGCTTCACTGCACCGCTAAGCTAAGTGGTGCAGTAAGAGTTAACCACTATCCAAAAATAATAATAATAAGACTCGATTGCAATCATTTCAATGCCAAACTCTAGACTGGTGGTGCAGCGGTAGTGGTGGTGCTGGTGCAGTGAGCCGTGAAAGAGAGGCACATATTTTATTGACCACGTGGTTGTTACAGCATTTTATTGTCTTGGCTGTCATATAAAATTTAAATATTAATTGGCAAAGTGTTGGACGCGTTAATTTGCCTAATGATCCAACGGGTCAGCTCTCAGCTCAGCTGGCCAACTTGAATATTGATACTGGTTAAGTGGAATGTCCAACAACACCCGCGGCGTGACTTTGTTGTAGAATTCGCGTTAATTATGTTGTTTTACAGCTAATGCAATTAATTAAACATGATTTGCTTATGAATATGGACTATCGAACTGCAAGACAAACGACTGCACATGGCGAAAACATCGGATTATTGCCTGTATGTTGAACACCAAGTGTCAAAAGCCAAAAGATACGACTGCTGTTAAATGCACCTCAAAAAAAACCAACTCAATATAATAACAAATTAAATTGGATTTATTTTTCATACTATTCATTTATGATAGAAATTTTTGTTTAAGTGCAGCTAGAATTCTCAACTGGAATAATTAAGTAGACGTTTACAATCGACAAGCCATTTGGCAATGCAATTTACGAGTAGATTTTTGTCTTTTGTACATTTTGCACAAATTTGCATAAGCACAGATTAAAGCAAGAACAAACTCGGGCAGCTTACTGCCAACGCCTACTGTAAGCTGCACTCTGTGTTTTTGCTCATTTAGGGCATAGACTGCCTTGGAGGGCCCTTTGGAAACACCTACTGTAGAGCGAACCATTTGAGTTTTGCAGCTGTTGTTTCAAGAATTTCCACTTAAGTATTTATTTATTTTGTTTGTAATTGTGGGTCAATTATGGCATAGAGTGGATTATTTTTTTCTAATGCCATATTAAATCAAAGCGCAAAGTAACGTTGATATAACAAAATACCGTTAATTTAATAGAGCGTATACTTAATGTATTCAAAAACAAATGCTATATATATTCATATTCACTTCATTGAGTGGCTTTTTTTTACGACTTCGCGACTAAACGAAGAGTATAAAAAAAAAGAAAAAAGTGCTTTAAGCAATAATTTAAACACTAAATCATGTTAATCAAAGTATTCTAAACGATCCTGATTACTATTCTCAGTTAAAAAGGTGTCACTTTAGAGTTCAAATATCGTTTCCTGATTAATTAGCACCTATTTTTTCAACAGTTCTATATATTTATGTATACATATATGTATTCAAATATCGCATGGGCAAACATGTAGCGCACCCATATGAAAAGATAATTATAGCTTACAAATTGCAGGATAGGCGGGGGCATACAAACAAATCTCTAGATTGCACTTGAGTCGCTCAGCCCACATGTCGCCAAATGACGCAGAAAACTAAATAAAAAAAATGTGTGGAAACAAAGGTGACAACGGGAATATAATTTATAATGTTGCGCATGCTGCAAAAATGTCAAAACACACCCGACACGCCCCCAAAAGACACATGTGTGCACTCAGAAAAATATATATGAGCAGTTTGCCTTAAGACAGCAAGCTTTAAAATTGATTGTAAAACTCTTTTTTGAGTGTATTTAGAAACATTTGTTGAGGGAGTTCAACAGAGCAAGTTGCAAGCATTTTTGAAATGTGGCGATGGCGTTTCGGGCGGAGAGCTGAGCAAATTAAGTTGCAGCTATGTGGCACATGCAACACACACACACACACGAACACTCATAGTGTGCAACATACATATGTGGCGCCTATCGAATGCAAATTATCGAATTCGTTATTAAATGTGTTTCTTGTGTTTTGCTGTTGTTGCCTGTGTGGCAGGTAAAACAACAGCAACAACAACATCTATTGCAAAGTGTGGCAAATGCAACATCAAGATTGAATGTACTGCTCTAAAGAAATGCTGCAACATGTGGCAACAGCAACAGCAGCAGCAGCAGCAACAGCAATACTCAATTTTATGTCTTTTGTTTTGAGCGCTGCGCTTTTATTTTTAATTTGCAAACTTTTCGTTTCTGCTCGCTTTCGATGCAGTTCAATGATTAAAGAGGCAAAACGCCCAGAAATTGGCTTACAATATTATTTCTTTTTTTTTCTGCTCGCTTTTCGATTTTTCGACTTTACTGCTGCTTTGGCCCGTGGCATGTTGCAAGCTGTGGCTGACTGACTGCAGGCTCCCTAAGCGCTGTACTACTACACTAGGCACAATAAAAAACCAAAACAAAATTCATAAGAATTTTTTAATTTGCTGACCACCTTGCCTTGTTAGCTGTTTTTCGATTATGTGAGCGGCCTTTTTCGTTGGGGCGTGGTCGTTTGGTGGGCAATGTGTTTTGGAAAGGCACAGTTCGATCAAATCGAAACTGTTAAACATTCATAGCAAATATTAATAATGAGAGCTTATTGTTCAATTTACGGAAGTTCACACATACGCACACACATACGCACACACACGCAAAGTTAATCGAAACAACCAAAAACTCATTAAGAAAAACAGAATCCAGCAATTAAAATTCTTTTCCAAAGTGACTAAGATTGAAAGCAAGGTCAGGGCAGCATTTGCAGTGACACACACGCAAAATGCAGCAGTAATCAAGACGTATCCACTCAAGCATACACTGAGAGAAAGAAATGCGGTACTTTAAGTTCGTTGGGCTATGAAACAAGTCTTCACATTTGATAAATGATTTAATGAATTCTTGATTCCAGAGTGATTGTCTACTCCTTTTTTTTCTCAAGTTCTTAGGCTCTGAAGGAATATAAGTACTAATTTCCCAGTGCATTTTGTTTGTTAACACTTGTTTCTAGCTTTAAAACAGCCAAAAACGTTAGCAATATCTAGCTAAATGACAGGCAACATTGCTTTGGCAACATTTGTGTTCGTCTCGTATCTCGTATCGGCCTCGACTTCGCTTCGACTTCGAGTTCGAGTTTGGCTTCGGCTTTTGTGCTTTTGGCTAAAACCAGCTTAGAGCCGCGATTAACGTTGTAATACGATTACTCTTGTGCCACATTGTTCTGCTATTGCTCTCAATGTACTGTTAATGTTGTTATTGTTTATAAGTTAAGTGTGTGTGTGTTCGGATTTGTTGCTCTGGTTATTACAATTGATTTTGATATTGCTTTTGTGTGTCTTTTCGCGCAGTCGCCGGCGTCTCTGTCTCAGTCTCAGTCAACGCGATGTGTGCGAGTCTCTTGTGGTATATATTAGAGCCAAAAGCCAACAGTCAGCACAGTTCGTTAACAGTCCTAGTCCGAGATTCTAGGAGGTTCAACCAGCGTCCAAACGACTCTTTGTGTCGTCGAGTGTGTGTGTAGTTAGTTTTCAACCAAAAACACCCAAATCCCCTTTATCCTTATCCTTTGAACGCATCGAAACGTTCGAAGTCAACTCTCAACTTTTGTGATTAAACAATTTGTGAAACAAAAATGAAGCCATTTGTAAGTAAAAAACAAAAACAGTGAATAAAATCTCTTTTCTAGAATTATAAGTTAATTGGAATAGTTTGTGAACAAAAATCAGTTAAGTGCAATGGATACGCCAAGAAAAAAATGATTTCTGAGTAATGCTTTGAGTTAAAATGCAAAAATGTTAGTTTAATGAATGTGACGATCATTTCAAGTATTTCCTATAAATTCACAAAGCATTTATTAGAATATCGAAGTAGATTTCTATTTTGCAAATATGAAGAAAAGGACCCAGAACAAATCTTAAACAGGCTAGAGATATACAATTATTTCCTGTCTATTAGTTAGTTTTAAAGGCTGTTTCTTGTTTTCTCAAACATTTTTAATTGTTTAAAGTTTTATTAATATTTCATAGAGACAAAAAACCAACTTCTTAGCTTTCTATTTCAATTTTAACATGTCAGCAACATGCTTGATGCTTGTTTATTCCCTGGCAATTGTCCATTTAATTATAAAACTACGAAGCCTGCTGTGCCTTATCCTTCAACTATCCAAACAGATCCACAGAGAGATACAGAGAGAGTGAAAAAGCCAGCCAGAAATCAGAAACAGCTGCTGCTGCCTGTCGGTCTGCTTGGCTGCCAAGCAGAAACTGTTAAAATTGCAGTTGATAAGCCGTTGACATGTTGCATGTTGCATGTTGTTTAAAGATTGTTTATGTGCGGCTGCTCCACATAATAATGGCCTACACGATTGTGCGGTAATACTATCTGCAGCGATTTGGCTAATGGCTAACAAGTATCTACAATCAAAATCAAATCAAACGTTTCACTCGACAGCGCACAGAGATACAAAGCTATAAAGAAGAGGCCCATGTATGTGTGGATGGTTCGAGTCGAAAGCAAAAGTGAAATAAAAAACTGTTACACTGACCAACTGACCAACTGACAAGTGCAATTATATCGCCGCCAGGTGGCGCTAGCTGTTACGTGTATCAGCATCAGGTTGCACACAGAAAAGAAACTTTAGTTTGTAAAAGTGAGATTAATTATTTACTTACCATTCTTTGTCTACCCCCTTCGCCTATAGTTGATTGCCGCTGCTCTGCTGATCTCGACGGTGTCTGCCTCGTATCATGGCGCTGTCTCGACACAATATCAGCATCTGGATCCACATAGCCATACCTATTCGTATGGCTATGCTGATCCCAATTCACAGAAGCATGAGACGCGCGGTCATGATGGCACCACGCGTGGCTCCTATTCCTATGTGGACGGACATGGTCATCAGCAGTCTGTGCACTACACGGCGGATCCTCATCATGGCTTCAATGCGGTAGGCACCAATCTGCCACAGGCGCCAGTGCATCATGTTGCACACGTTTATGCTTCTGCCCATGCTCACTCCGCCTATGTGCCATCGTATGATCATCATGGACATCATGGCATCCACATCCCAGTGCTGACCCACGAAGGCGTTCCAGTCGATACACCCGAAGTGCAACACGCCAAGGCTGCCCACGCTGCGGCACATGCGGCTGCTGCACATGGTGCTCATGGTCATCATTTGTACAAGCGTTCCATCTATGGCGGTGGCTGGGCTTATGGTGCTGCTCCTCATGCTCATGTTGCTCTCACCCACGAAGGCGTTCCCGTCGATACACCCGAGGTGCAACATGCCAAGGCCGAACATTATGCTGCCCATTCGAAGGCTCTCGGTCATGTGGCTCATGGTCATGGTGCTCCCGCGGAGACTCCCGAAGTCCAGCATGCCAAGGCTGCTCACTTTGCTGCCCATGCTGCTGCTCGTTCCGGTGGACACGTTGCAGCCTCCCATTCCCATGGTAGCTATCATGTCCCGGTGATCCACAACGGTGTTCCCGTCGACACACCCGAAGTACAGCACGCCAAGGCCGCCCATTATGCTGCTCTGTCGCAGGCTTCCGCTCATGGCGGCAGCTCTCACAGCTCCTGGGACGATGGACACTATGATGGTCACTACGATGGCCACTACGATGGTCAATGGGATGGTCATCACGATAGCCATGCCCACAGCTATGCTTCCGGCTATGCGCACAAGGGTCCCATTCACATTCCCGTCATCCACAATGGTGTGCCCGTTGAGCCCGCCGAGGTGCAACATGCTCGTGCCGCTCATCTGAGTGCTGTGGCCGCTGCCAGCCATGGCTCTGGACATGGTGGCTACTATGGCGGTGGTCACTCTGGCCACGAGGACGATGGTCAATACCATTCCCATTACAATCACTATTGAGGAGAGGAAGTAGAAATGACACACTGCCATTGCGACAACGACAAAAAATGACGAGCAAAACCCTAGAAATCTCTATCTATCATTTGCCTGGAAACATATCGAAGCAAGCTAGCTTCTCTTTCTTTCTATCTCTGTCACACACACACACGGAAAACCGACTACACACGGGAGATTTGAGCTGCTGTCTCAATTGCCCGTTTCCCGTTTACAACTCAACTATCGATCTTTTCTTTTCTTTTTCTATCCCACTGTTAACTGCCAGTTTCAAGTTTCTAACTTGTTGCATTCACTTTTCGTCTCTCTCTCTCTTCCTTTCTCGCTCTCTCTTCAACTTTATATGATGCTATAACTATCGATTCTTCTTTGACTTAAAAGCAACACTGAACGAGTATGTTGTAAATAATTGTTGTAAATCTCTCTATATATCTTTCACTTTAATGTGCACTCGATATATATCTCTAAGTATATTATTATGTATGAAACTGCAAACAGACAAATAAACTGCAAAAATGTATTTGATCACAAACATTGCTTACGCGTTTTCTTCTTTATTCTTTAGGAAACTCTTTAAGTATTTTGTTTTTCCTTCAATCATTTAGCTTTTCATTTTAAAGATGCCTTAAGTTCTGGCTCATTGCTAAGCTTTTTTTCCTAGAAAATCGAGTTGAAATGGTTTCGTGCAAGTAAGTTGATTGAATTTCAAAATGCCTTAACACTTTTTTGTCAGACACAACACTGGCTACAATTTATCAAGAATTCATTTTCAGCTTCCAAGAAGTGCTCGAAGTGTTTATACTCGTTACCGAAGGTAAAGAGTATATTGATTTTGTGCAATGTCCGTCATGTTGTCTGTCCGTCTGTCTGTCCGTCTGCCTGTCTGTCTGTTTGTCCGTCCGTCCGTCCGTCTGTCTGTCTGTCCGTCTGCCTGTATGTCTGTCTGTCTCTCCGTCTGCCTGTATGTCTGTCTGTCTGTCTGTCCGTCTGTCCGTCTGTATAAACGCAACTTTTTTTCACACGCTAGATGGTTGAAGAGACCAGGAGATAAGAAAGAGATGAAGAGAGAGATGATAGAGAGAGTAAGAGATTGAGCAGGTCGTGAGTAAGCTCCAAAGCATCAAAAAGTTAAACTGATGGAGTGAGATGAAGAGTCAAAGTTATGAAAGAGATCGAGCCAAAAGTAATCAGTTTCCTGCAGGCACCGTCAACTAAATCAATCGTGAATTCTGACAACCTTACTTGAATTCATGAGAATCGAGTAGAAGGATTTAAGAATTTAACTATTATAAGTCATGTTTAAACCTCAATGGCAGGTTGCCTATAATTATACTCGTTACCACAGGTAAAGATAACTTGGGGCTGGCAAATCGATAAATTCGATAACTCAAAACCGATAAATCCACATATTTCGCACATCCTTACAGCTAGAACTACCAAATTTGGCAAGAATATAGCTACTGGCAACACCAAAAAATCTGCATCACTTGGAGCCACGCCCACTCATGCCGCCCCCAGCCCTCCCCCCCACATTTAAAAGTCAAAAAAGTCTATATCTCCCACAGTTTTTGAGCTATAACCACCAAATCTAGTATCAAGATCGGTGATGATGGCCCCCCCCAAAAACTGCATCAGAAGTTTGGAACCACGTGCACCCATTCCACCCCCCTTTCCCCACGTTTTACATACTTTGAGCTAGAGTCTCAAAATTTGGAAGGAAGACAGATGAAGGCATCCCCTGCCGCATCCGTACCCCTTTGCAATCAGGCCTCTTTTTACCGGTTTTAAAACTGGTAACGAGTATACCGCAGTCGGTTGCGTTCGACTGCAACGTCTCCACTTGTTTTGACTTATTTTTAAGACTTGCACGTGGAAGTCGAAAGTCAGGTTTAGTTTTTTCTAAGAATTTCTACTGCTCAGCTGGACATAATTTTCGGAAGTCTTTATTAACTTTAATCTTTATTTTTCCTGCCTTTCTGCCACAACAGAAGTGTGCCACAAACGTGCAACGTTGCTGCATTTCAATGGGCGAAAATGTTTTTGGGTGTTTTGTTATGCCAATTTTGTGGGCGCAGGGCCTCATGTCAGTTGGCCATTAATTGAAATGCAACCTTTGCACTAATCAATAAACTTGCTACCAAGGCCCGATGTCAATTGCTCTCCCTTACTCCCTCCCTCTCCCCCACTTTCCTTGAACCGTTAAGGCTGTCAACCGATTAAGAATTAACAATTTACACCGCACACGCAAAGGTCATAGAGCAAGTGGCGGCCCAACACGGTTCGATTTTGCGTCGCATAAATTAAAGTAGGCTCGCAAGCTTAACAAAGATCTAAATTTAAGTTCCAAAATCCTAATTAAAGGACAACCAAATCATTAATCAATGTTATAATAAAGCACATAATGATCTTAATTCGGTTTCCAGCTTTTGTTTTGGCTTAGACACATTAGACATGCATTTGGGCAGTTGAATATATTGGGCGAGAACAAATGAAATCAGTATTTGGGGCAAGTCAAAGTGACCTTGAGATCAAAGGCAGCTCTTGTAGCATGTGTGTGTGTGTGTGTGGTCGAGCTGATTTGATCTAATCTTATTTAATTTAATTTAATTATGCAGCTACAAGTCAAAAAGAATGTGCATTTAAATTGCCAGGCAACAACGAAATGACCAGCTTAGAATGTGTGTGGCAGCAACAGTTACATAGTTGCAACAGTAGCTCGTTCAGCTTGCCACAAGCACTGTGGGGCGTGGCAGTCAGCCCACGTCAAAAGTGAATGTGCTATATTATTGTTGTCTTTGTTGATTTTGTTGTTTTTTTTATACTCGATACCGAAGGTAAGGAGTATATTGGGTTTGTGCTATGTCCGTTCATGGTTGTACTGTCCGAGTAAATCGAGTAAAGTCCACATCATTTTCCGACATACCTCTCAGCAATGCTAGAGTCCGCCACTGTTTTCAAATGATGCTTACACCTCTATCGCATCTGTACCCCTTTGCAATTAGGCCATTTTAAACAGATATCGAGTATATGGCAGTCGGTTGCTTCCGAATGCAAAGGTTCCACTTGTTTTTTTTTGTTGTTGGCTTTATTATTGCAATTTTTGGCGTTGATTTGCACAAGTGGCAAGCAGACTCGCTTCTTGCTTCTTGCCACGACTTTAGTTACCTAGTTCTAATACCCTGTATTGCCAGTAAAAGTGGGTGAAAAGGGTAGCTCAAAGTAGTCAAAGAAAATAAGAATACTTATCACTATAGAAGTAGAAAACATAACTAATCGATGTGTGAAGATTATGTGTTCAAGACTACAGGGTATCTATTAGTCAATGTCTCACTCTTACTCGCTTGATTTCATCCGCCCGTTCATATTTTCAAATGAATCGAAGAATTTCGCTTGTGTTTGGCTCTCGTTTGCATTCAGAGCAATTTGGCAAGCAGTTGGCTTTTTCTTGCCTCTAGCCAGAAAGAACGGCGTTTAATTGGAGGGTCAGTTCCAGCCCAGCGAGCCAACACCAACCGCAACAACAAGCGCTAAGCAAACAATTGCCTCGCCAACAACAATTTCGTATAAAATAACACAATTACTGCACCAATTTTGAGCTTAGCTCTTGGTTCTCTTCTATCTTTGGCAAATTGATATACCAATTTATTTATACATATATACATACATACTATATAGTATTTCTCATGCTTCATTGTAGTAGGCGTTTAGCTGGCACATTTTGCATACAGATTTTTGGTTAAAGCGCGGCATTTATGTTTTGCATCAATTTAATTTATGGTTAAGGCGTTAATTTATGGCCTAATTGAACCGTTTTGTATATCTTGTGTTGAAATCCAGATTGCATAGATTACAATGCAACTTTGTCTTGTGGTTTTTTTGGCATCGATTTTAATTGTAAAATCAAATCAAATTAAATGAAAATTTGTCATTGCAAGTGTCTTTGATTGAAGTGGAAAAACAACTTAATAGATAACTTGAATATCGTGGCAGTGTGTCTGGTATTAATATAATCCCATTTATTTATTGCTTTTGTAGCCTTGCAAAGGTTATAGTCGATTTTCACCAACACGCAATGAATTTAATTGCATAGAAAGACACTCTGACCTTATGTTAGGTAGAAAGTTTGACCTCCGTCTGTTTTCTTCAATTACTTCCTGGAAAAACTTTAACTATGGTAATTTGTCTGAAATGGTATTTGTGGCAAATTTAAGCAAATCTTTTTTGCCTAGCAACTTTAACATTTGCTAAAATTCTTATTAAGGAGCTAACATTGTTGAATAGTTTTATGTTTAGTGTGAAACTATTTACAAATTAATTTAGTCAATATTATGCTTGTTTCTTTAATGCTTAAAACCCAATTATCTCCAATAATGAACCAAAACAGATACGCACAAAATGCAGAAACTGCAACATCATCAACAACAACAAGTAGAGATAATGCAATACAATGTGATGCGGCTGCTGCTGCAGCAAATGCGCTGCGAATATTTTGCGCATTTGCACAACAAAGTAAACACGAAAAGAAAATGCGATTGCCGCTAGCTGATTGCTGTCTGCCAAACAATTTTCCATGGCTCAATTTTACTTTCGCAAAGTCCAAATTGAATTGAGTTCTTGCCACGTGCGTACGTTGAGAGGCAGCAACATTTTCACATAGTGTTTGATACTTATTCCAGCCAAAAAGTTGTCAAGTGTATGTTAAATAATATGTCAACTGTCTATTTGCTGTCAAAGCTAACATTTTTGAGCTCTCACTCTCTCTCGCTTTCTGCTTATTGCAAATTACTTGGCTTGGTTGTCATGCAAATGCATTGTAAAATTTTCTGTTGCCTATTTTTAGGCATGTCTATAAAATTGTGACACCATTTGAATGCCTCTCGACAAGTTGAAAGCAGGTGTCAAAAGCTTATTACTATGCCATTGAATTATGCATAACAACAAAAACAATATTTACTCGTCGAACCGTTGTTGACAATGAAGCCATGCTCATGAATTTTTTGTATTGAGCATAAATTATATTTATTAAGTATACGAAAAATGTAAGCACGCCCCATATGGAGAAAGGAAAACATTAAAGACAAAAAAGTCTCATTCGGTTTTTTTTCTCGGCTAGACAGACTTAGGTTTCTTGGGAACTGGCTTTTTGTGCCACTTAAAAGTTGGCAGCACTGCTAAACACACACACACACATATGTACGACAAGCATATTTATGGCTATTTGGTAAAAGTTTAAATTGCTCAGCAGCAGGGCACGAGTTAAACAGGGAACGGCACTTTAGTAGTAAGTTGCAGTGCAATGCCAGACAGCTGTTGTTGTTAGAAGGGTTTGGGACCTTTGACCAGCTGCTGCTGCTTGTTCGCTGCTACTAGTTGACCCACTTCATTAGGCACCAGCAAGATTTATGGCTAAAACACTGTAACGAGCCTTAATTGCATTTAAGTGCAAGAGTTTGGCACAAAAAATACTCGCTTGAGTTTTGCTTTGGGCTCGAATTTTAATATTCGCTTGCTTGTTTACATATTTTGGACACATTGTGACTAGAGCTATGGCTAAGTAGATAGAGACCTTTAAGTGAAATTGGACATCTGTCTAGAGTCTAGACCAAGGCGCTGCGGGGCACAAGACAAAATACAAGTTCAAGTTGAAGTAAAGTTCGATTCAACTTACATCAAATTGTGTTCCGTTGGCTGCCAGACGGGCGCCGGCAGTAGGATAGCTGCTGCGGCTGGTGGAGGCTGTGGTGCAGCACCACCGGCACCACCACCACCGCCAGCACCATTGTGTGCACCACCACCGCCCTTGCCACCCTTGCCGCCCTTGGAGCCATCGGGTCCATCGGCTCCATCAGCTCCATCGGCACCATCTTCACCATCTGGCTGTGGCCCAGCTGGACTGGGGCCACCTGGCTGTCCAGTCTGACCATCCCCGCCGGATGTAAGTGTGCCACCAGCACCACCAGCACCGCCGCCACCACCACCACCAGCACTGCCCTCGCCGCCAGAACCGCCTGCACCACCAGCTCCACCCAAAATGCCACCAGCCTCTCCTGCCTGTCCAGCACCGCCAGCGCCACCAGCACCCTCGCCACCTGCACCACCATCAGCACCACCCGAACTGCCAGCCGCCGATGCTGAGCTGTCAATTAACAGCGCCACATCTGTGGCACTTGCATCTCCAGTCGTTGATTCCGCATATTCACCCTCCAATCCTGGTTGTGGCTTCCACAGTCCATCATCCTCGCCAATTGCTACCTTGTAGCTGCCATCGTCCTCTGGTGGTGGCGGTGGCTGCACTAGCCACACGACTTGACCAGCTGGCGCCAACAAATAAGTGCCAGACGCGGGATAAGCTAGTGGCAACACATGTGCCACGCCCAAATGGGCAACTGCCCCAATCAGCAGCAGCAGCTGTAAATGAAAAATATGTTTAACTAAGAAAATAATCTATCTATATGATATTCATCAAGTTGGCTTTAAAGTGAACATGTTTAAATAAGGTTGGTAGAAAGAGTTAAACAAACTGTTTTCTACAACAATTGTAAGAACCTTTCAGCTCAACAGGCTTACAGCTTACCGGTATGGAAGACATCTTGTTGCTTTTATAGTAGCAGCAGTTAATTAAATATAATAGTCCGATTCCGGCAGTGACTATTTTTGAACTGATTGCATTGGCTATAACCTTGCACTGTTTATATATCGATTCGTCTACCAACGAAATGGATTAATTGGAACTGGGTTACGAGTCTCTCTTTATTCAACATTGTGCATTGTCTATAAATGGCAGCAGCTAGTACTGCATAAATCAACTTCGATTCAATTTTAATTACAACAATATGCACTTTTCTTATGCTACCAGCAACAGCAACAGCAACCACAACAACAACAACAACAGTTGTGTATGTGTTTAAGTATGGCTTACACAAAACCCGTCAGTTCAAACACGCAATTAACTTGGCTGCTGGGCTGCATTTGATTAACATGAATGAATGAGTATTTGTTCTATTAGGGGTATTCCATCTACAGCTTTGATTAATCAAAAAATATACACTGCAACCCTTTACAAGATTTTCGATATCTAAGTTTTCTCTCAATAAACGTTTTAAGATCAAGCAAGGATAATGAACAAATAAAATTATATACATTTATACCAAGTGCAAGCATAAATTTTATTACAAGGTATTTGAATAAGTATCCGCCCTATAAGCTAATCCAGATTCCTGAAATATTTCATTGCTTGATCTAATAAATAATTCAAAATTTGTTCGAATTTAAATGCGCTGCTGTCAACATTTCGAGATTAGATACCATTCATGGTCAGTTCTAGTGCGTCGCGTCGCGTCGAGTGGTGTTGGCGTCTCCACTGGACGACTCCATAGTGGTTGCACATAGTTGCCCAACCGGTTTTTTATACTCTTCCGGAGGGTTAAACAAGTTCGATGTAAAGAAATAGAATAATTCTTTAATTTTATTAAGTATATTTTTTATCATTCTTTATGCATTCAATCAGCAAGGGCATTAAGTATTCAACAAACCAAAGAGAGCTTTTGCATCTTCCATCATATTCATCGTCGCGTGTCAAATAGTGTTATACAGTGGCGGCAGAAATAAAGTGCCTGGGTCGGGTTGTGGCTGCTGTGGTTTCCTGGTCTGGGGTGGGGGAAAGCTACATATAAATGATGAGCAACTATTAAACTCTATGCAGCAGCGACTAAATCAATTAAGCCAACAAGCGAAGAGCAACAACAAGGGACAACAGCAGGAGCTGATGGCAACGAGGCTATTATCATCATCATGCTCGTTTTTTTTCTTCTTTTTCCCATCCCCTTTGTGCTCGCCCCGATACATTATTCACAGCAACTAGGAGGTTGGGTGGTGTTGCGGGTGTTGCAGGGCTAAATTGTTTGTGCGTGTGTGGCATCAGCTGATAAAAAAAGACTCTCTCTCGCCGAGCAAGAAGCCAAAAGCTAGTTAGTTAGTTGGCTAGTTAGCCAGTTGCTGCCAATTAGCCAAGTCGACAAAGTTTTTGAAACGCGACTGGCACCCAAAATGATGTCTTGTTTTGCCAACGAAGACAGAGATTCCAACGTTTTTTTTTCTGCTGTCATTGCAAATATTTTTATCCTCATCGCACTCCGACGCTGGCCGTTTGTTCGTCCAAAGGTGCTGAGCTATTAATCAAAACAGGGACCGCCAATCGACTTAGGCCGAGCAGCCAACCATATCTATTCATTCACATTCACACGTCCTGGAAACGCTCCCTGACCAAGCAAACACCCACAACTTCCCACGCCGCTCCCTTGGGTGCAGCGCATATCAAATGAGTTCTGCTGGAGCTCCATTTGTTAGCTGACGGACAGGCCATGTCAAGTTGATAACACAAAAACAACAACGCTAACAACACATACACACAAAGAAAAATCATATAAAGTAAAAAATAAAAGTGAACAACTCTCAACCTCACTTAATATTATGAAGTTCTTTCAAGTTTAGTAAGTTTTCGAAATTGTTGAAACTTCTAACAATAATATTTCTTTTTGTGAGGGTTTTCGTTCTGTGTGTGGGTTTGGTAAGACCGTGCGATGCGCAGATCGAATACAGTTTACAGAAATGATAACCACTGGGCGAATGCGTAATGAGCAATGTGGCGTATTCGTGACGTGCTTGTGTGTGTTTGCTTTCGAGCGTTCGAATGCGTGGGAAATGTGTGAGCAGCATTTCAAGTACTCGCCCACACATACAACTATAAACTAGGAGATTTCATCAACATCAATCGGATTTGTGAATTCATTTCTTGCTCAATTGTCAATTCATTGAACGCTCATGTTGCCAATTAAAAAAGCTACTTTGTGGCAGGATTGGTATTTCATTTGTGTCCTGTTCAAGCCTCAAACATGTAATGAAAAGTAAAGCTTAAGTAGAAAATTTTAAAAAGTTGAGTAATAATCCTGTTGGATTTAAAAATGATGGACACAAAACACGTGTAGCTTTTTGTTGAACAAAAAGATATACCCTTCTGACCCCAACTTGTTGGCCATAAGCCACTCAAGAGCTTCTTACGTTTTTAAACAAAACACAATTAAGCTTCATTTAAAATTAACAAAGACCAACACAATATTGTGCTTTACTCTTATGTCCTTTTGTTCTACGAAAAACACATTTAAACAAAAACAACTTCTATTATTCTTGAATAAAAATCCATTTTGTTTTATCCTGACCTTTTGCGCAGCAACAATTCTAACCAAACATAAAACATCTATGCGAAAATATTTCTCATATTTTGTGTTTGTGGTTTTTGTTTTTTTGTTGCCCCTTTCTACCTTTAAAGCTGGCCAAGTGTGATGATTTATGATGCTTGTTGCAGGGTACTCGCTCGTGCCTCGTACATGATCCTGAAACCACACAAAAATGAACTTTGACTACGCCCACCTTCAGCCAAATGAAAGCCAAAAGCCAAAAGCTCCCGGGCATGACATTTACTGGGGGCTTAGAGTGTCGTTACAGCTGTCACAATATACGGGTTATTCGAGTAGGAGGCAGTGCGGGAAGGCTTGCTGCAAGTGACGACAAAGCCATCAATAACAAAGCAAACATATTAAAAAGACATCGAGAGCCTGCAACGCAATACAAACCCTGTTTAATTCACAATAAATCATAGAAAACTCAATAGTCGTCCGACTTTATTGCAATGCGAAATGCATGAAAATTGTGTGTGGTTTGTGTGACATACGGGAACTCGTTCCATATGCCTCAAGTGCTTGTCACACACACTGCTGTTGTCATTCAACCATTTTCAATAACACCCAAGCGTCAATCGCATGTTAACATAATATAATATATGAATCCATTTTAGACTAAATAAATATAGGGAAATATTTTAATAAAATCATAAATGCTCTAAAAGCAAACTGCACTCACCGCAATTGATTGTAAATAATAGTTTGTGGTTAGCAAATATTATTATAAACAAGCTTAATATAAGAAAAAATCAACAAAGCAATTTAATAATTTATTATTTGAGAACTGTATCTTACTTATTACGCATTTAGCTAGACTTGAGCAAATAATGTGAACATTTTGGCAAATAAAGCAACAAATGAACTCAATTGAATAAACTTTATGTAAGATGACGGCGCATCAGACAGACAACTGACGAAGATGGTTAAATTGATTTATGTCTTGAATTGTTTATTTAAGAGTAATAGTATAATATTAGTTACGCTTTTGGTTATTTGCACAATTTTATGATGCTCAATATATGTATTTGTTTGCTGAACAAGAAACTATAAAAGTGTATTGAAAAACGTTTGCGAGTGCTTTAATGGCAAGTGTTGCAATATTATTATTATTTATTTTTATGAGGCGTCAACAAATTGTTTTGTTGAGTCAGCGCCGTTTTCTCTTACTATTTCTGTCTTTTATGATCATATCATAACGGCGTTTATTTCATTTCTATAGTCTCTGATTCAGTTTGATTGCATTTGTGCGCCGTTTCGTTATGAACTAAAGGCGTTTATTAGATTTCTCACGCTAATGAGTGAAACATTTATGCGCAAGACGAAAATGTATAACAAAAGCGGGCAAGATTTTCGCTTGAGCAACTTTCAGTAATGAAACTTTGGCGCTCCTTAGAATCTTTAAGGCGAAGCTTATGCGCCATGTTGGAAAATCTAAAAAATGTCGAATAAACAAGAATTTGCTTTTAATACTGTCTTATTAGCTGCCTGTCGCCTTCACGTCTGGCTTTCTTTCCTTTGCGAAAAACCACAGCGAAGCAGCTATTCATTTGTGGCTTACTTATTCGACAGGCATAGCAATTGCTTCATCCTCATCATGGGTGTAGACAAAATTATAACTACGAAAGGGGCATATATAAAAAGGATTTTACTATTAGCTATAGATTTTTCCCCCAACTAATCTATTTACTACACCCATGTCTGTCGTCTGTTGTTATTCGTTCATAGTTGCTGATTATTATCATAATTTAAGCATAGCTCAACGATGCTCAAAAGCGTCTTAAGGAGCACTTTTGAAGTGTACATAAATTGAGTAAGTTTGCAGCTTAAGCAAAACTTGAAGCCAAAACCAAGGACACAACATTTTCAAGTACTATGAATTATTCTTGTGCTTCATTTACAGCCATTGTCCAAGGCCTTAATTTCGTTTGGTCTATGGTCTTGTGTCGCATAATTGGAGTTAACAACATCAAAAGCAAAAGCAAAAGCAATGACAAGCTTAAATCTGATTTGAAACCCATTGCTACACTGGCAAAAAACCATAACAGCAAACTGCTGCTGGCAGTTGAAAGCAATCGGTAACTGTATTTTATATAATTGAATGTATTGTTCCTTGAAATAATTTTCTAATTGTTTTATTGTGTTTTTCTGTCATGCTTGGAGAGTCTTTCGTTAGCAGCTAGCTGGCAATTTAAGTGTAGTTGGCGCCCCATTTATACAAATGTCCAGGACTAAATCAAGATACCACAGAAATGTACTGAAGGATTTATGGTGAATATACATAAGTATTTAAGGCTGCTTGTTCTTGGTTTTGTCAAACTGAAGGCAACCTGTTGTTGGCATGAAATAAACACTTGCTGTCATATTTCTACATTTGAAGTAATTGTTTCAAAGTTACTTAGACATGTCAATTGCATTTAATCGATAAGAAGTTCTCGGTTTGCTGGTGCCTTTTTATTGGCGTGTATATATTTAGCAATAAATCATTTGGCTTCGTTACGGCACTTGAACTTCTTGCTTTTTTTTATTTATAGAAAAAAACATTGCACACAAAACAACACAATTTTGTTCTCCGTTTTGTCAAATTGAAGAAACAGCAAAGGAAAATCAAACCTCAAACCACTAAAGCCCAATTTACATGTGGCACAAAATCACAATCACAAACACACACAGTCAATCGGATATTGTGTGTGTGTGTTTGTTACACCTGAAGCCATGTTGAGCCTCAAGGCTTGACTTTTATGTAGCGTCTGTTGATTTCTCGCCTTCTTGCCTTTGGTGCCAGAAACATCCTCAACCTTAAAACAAATCATATTTTATTAGAACGCATTAATCATACGCACTGTGCGCCCTGCTGCTTTTGCGCTTTGCGCGTAAGTGCAAAGTTCTTTTGCAAACAGCAAAACGTATTCAAACATATAACTCAACGCGAATTTTAACCAAGAGAAAACAAAGAAATCGCAAGAAACTAAGACAAGAACTCATTAGTTTTATGGCTCACATTTTGCAATTTTATTAACTTCTTGCTAATATTTCTAAATTTATTTATTTGCTATAAATCCAAAAGTCATTTTATTTTGTTTAAGTGCACGTTTTCATTCCCGTTTCCGTTTCATTTCTTAGGCCGCTTTTCATCAGTTTTTTGTTATTTCGTTTTGGGCTTTTAATTTTCTTTGTGCAGCACCAAAAATTGTTGCCTACTTTTGCGCTGTTGGCCATAATTTATGGTCAGGTGTGCGGCAGCTCTAATTGCGTGATAAGTTTCGCCAATGAGCGCCTTGTACTTGTATTATGTTGTATTTTGTCGAGCCTGATGTCCCATTCAGCTGTTTCCTTTCATTTGATTGCATTTCGAGTTTTTTAGTATGCCCAGAACTTGTTGTAGCAAACCAATTGATTTATGGCTGCGGCTTATTACCAGCTCCATTGCGGCGGTATGACACTTTGACATTTTTTGGCTGCCACAAAGCAAACAGCTCAATTGGTTGCGCTATAATTGTGTAGACCGAACAGCAATGAGTAGCAAAAAGTTTAGCTACTTGAAATTCTTGTCTCGCTGTAGTTCAAGCACAGCGTGTAACAACTACCAAAAAGCCATCCATATCCTTTTTTCCTGCTTGAGTTTTTGCGCATGCTAACAGCGCAATAAAGTACAGTACATAGACAATGTGTCCCGCTACAACCACTATGCACGGAGAGAAAAATGTCTTTAATCTAAAAGATTGAAATTTGTATTATTTCCTATCTAAGAATATTTCTTGCAACATCTTGACAACTAGCATTGTTTTTACTCTGTAACAAGCTTGTGGCAAAGTTCGTATGAAAAGTTCGTTTTTAGCTGGTAGCTGGTATAGCTATTGGGGCCATTTGGAGCTTATGGATTTAGGTTTTTCGTTGGTAAGCGAGCGCTATTGTAGCAGTTTAATGCCAGTCAAGCGGCAAGGCGTCTGCATGTTTGTCTTGGCACTGTCAACGGGATGCCCAAAAGGCGCTTCGACATTTAGAGCGAAAACCCACGAACAGCCGCAAAAACACAGCCACAGCACAATGATACTTGGAATACGTTTCGCAGTCAGTTTGCTTGCAGGCCAATGTGGGCGTGATGTTCACCCACCGAGTATCACTGTACGGCATGTGGGCTTGATATTCAACCGGAAAAATCGTTGCGAGCTGTCTAAAAGCAAACCAAACAAGACAGATTCTATCAAGAACAAAAAACTCACGAATGTCAAATGCCATGTTAAATTTTTGCATTTAAATTTAGGTCACCAAAGAAGCAAATTAATGCGCCAAAAAGTTTGATTTTGTTTTAAAGTGAAAGTAAATAACTAGATGCCTCGAAACAAGTCAAATAATGCAAATATTGCTCCCAAAAGGAAAGGAAAACATTTGCCAACAGCCAACAGCGACATTAAAATGCTAATTTTGTCCAAAAAACAATGTCCAAAATAACGATTAAATTAGCGAAGTAGGCTTTAAGGAATGAACAGGTCTTAAAGTGGTTAAATTATGCTATTTGCCACTTCAAGATCAAGATTCTTAGCCACATTTAGAGGTAAGTTAACTTGGTTCGCCTCTGTTCACTTCTATAAGTTGTAAGAAAGGCTTCAGTTGGTTTCCGGAAATTCTGATATTGAAGTTACTCACAGCTGTTTTTATACAATACTAATCTACTTTCTCCCTCTACTCTACCTCATAATTTTTGCGCATTGCGAAAGAGAACGAGTGATAAGAGGAGGAATTTGTTTTGGGTTAACGAGGCGCACCCACACAGATCCGGCTTAGAGACCAAGTACTCGGAGTGGGAATACCGGGCTGGCGGTGTCGGCCATTTTCTGGCAATAAACTTGCAATTAATGGCCGCCAAACGAGTTTCAATGGCCAAGGACTTGCGGGCACTTTGTGGCGTTTTTGCCTTTTGTGCGCCGCAGGTGTTTTAGTCTGTTTGTGTTTGTTTGTGGTTGGTGTCCACCCCAACCACTCCTTTGTTATCAGCGCCCTCGAGGTGTTGATGACCCAGAATCTGTGCCAAAATGCTCGTCAATTTGGGTCGCTCCATTAAACTGTTGAGTTCTGAGGTAAGCCTTAAGTTATTTGAACGAAGCTTTTGTTGCTGTTACGACTTCAATGATTTTTTTGTTTCAACTTGAAATAAGCCAGAATTTCAATTAGCATAATTAAATATGCAATTGCGAGAACTATACAAAATATCATGTATGGAAGAATCTTTTTTTTACACAATTTCTAAACATGTAAATTCTGTTGAAGTGCTTGAAGCTCTTACAATTTAAGAAATTGGTTAATGCTGCCTTTGCTGAGCTTCAAGCTTCGGGCATGTTTTTGGTTATATTAAAAATGCTTGCAACAAGCAGCCAAACATTTCGACGGCTGCTTTTACCTTTGATAAAACATTACTAGAGATGGCAGTGCAATGGAACACGAACTTAAATGTCGAAGCTAATATTAAACGCTAAAAAGAGTTCTGACAATTTATTGACAAAGAGATAAAGTAGTAAAAATACACAAAACCCCCCAAATGAAAGCTTTAAAGGAACTCATTCTAATCTCAACTTCAAATTCTTTGGCAATATCACCGCTTCTCGTGACTTATACGAGAACACAACACGCGCCCATCTTTAGAATTGTCTCCAACACACATATCTGTGCAACCACGCACCTACAAACAGCAAACAGTTAAGGATGCTCAGAGACAGCTAGCGGGAGCAGCAGCGAGGCAATGGCAATGAATTTGGCCGCCGTTTCCGCTTGTAACAAAACGCCTCAAGCAATGAAGTTAATAAAAACGAAACCTAACTTGCTTACTTTGTTTAAACAAGATTTCAGGCCGTTTACGTTTATGGCTTTTGCGTACAGCAGGCAGGCAGGCGGGCAGGCGGGCAGGAAAGTCTGTTAACTTGCATAGGCCAACTTTTTGCTCAGAGCTAATTTGGCTAATTTAAAGAAACTTTCTCGACTGCGTTGTTATTTAACGGCGCAGTTCTTTCTACCCAATCGAGTGTCAACAGCAGCGATAAGGCTGAACAGATATATATTTTTGATGTGGGCCTTGGGAAGTGCATTTGGCAATTATGTCTGACCTGACCCAAATTTATATTTAGCAAATCAGTTATCAAACTGACTTGAACGTCTGCCAAAACTGACAATCCAGCTGACAGACAGCTAATCCACATACACAGGACACAAAAAAACACCGCAACAACAACAACTAAAATGTCAGCTTAAATACTTTTGGGCCACAAAATATTGCAAAATGTCAAAAAAAAACCCAAATTGACTGCGACAGCGATACTCACTGTGCACAGTGGAGTGGCCTGAACTGGTCTGAAGTGGTGGTGTGGTCTGAAGTGGAGTGAAGTTGAGTGGTGGTTAGAGTGGTTTAAGGATATCCGGTTAAGTTGGCTCTGTTTTGTTTTCCCATAAAAGCCAATTGGATGCCATTTTTGTGTGGATTGGTCGCAAACAAAAAAGTTTCGTAGCGTTGTTGTTTTTCGTTCTACATACACACTTAAAAAAAGAAGGGTACACTTAACGTTTTTATAATAAAATCGATAGATGAACACGTCACACTTATGAATATAGATGCGTTTGTCCTTTTCTAGCGCGCAAGTATTTCCTTGGCGTATCGCCAGTAACGGAACTTTACGCTCATGACATTATTGAAACTTATTTTCTCCAAGTGTAGTATTTAAGCTGTAGTAGAGGTGCACTTGAAAATGGGTTATTGAAATGAAAAGTGTCCGGGGTAAACGTGGCTGTAACCTTTTACAATAAGGGCTTATGGTCTTTCCCAGTCAAATAGCCGTGCGACAAAAAAAAAAGAAGAATCATTTTTGCCCCAACTTGTCCCCCGAGAGTTTAGGCAGTGTGTTTTCTTTGCTGTTGTGTCGTTTATTTCAAGACTGCCAATTGCTATGAGTTGTTCTGTCTGCTCTTCATTGTTGTAGCTGTTGTTGTTGTTGTTGTTGTGACGCTGTTGATTGCACCGCGGGCGACCATAACAATTAGACTTAAATTAAGAGAATTAACGCATTGTGCAAATTGTCAGCAAGCAGCCAGCAAACAGTGCGACATTCACAGTTGAGATATTAACTAGTTGAGAGTGGGGTTAAGATGGTTCGAGTTTTACGCATGTTGGCTCCCCCTTTTAATTCGCGGGGGCCATCAGTGCGTAGGCTAACCACACCAGCAACTGTGCGTTTAAATGCTAATGGGAGTGGGATGGCATTTAACTGTCTATTAAGCAGCGCATTTTATTTAACACTTGCTCAACCCAAATTATGCAATTATGTGGCGTTTTTCGACCAGGTTGACATGTGCTGCTGCAGCAAATATAATTTGTATTATAAATCCGAAAAGCATTATTGAAACTACAATATAAGCTCTTGCTTAAGCAAACATTTTTTATTTTTGAACATCAACTCAAAACTATTTTTAAATAAGATCAGCAATAAACCGATTAACATTCGAGCAGTCAATTTCTGTTAATGGATCTTTAAACAGAGTTAAATAAATAAAATTGTTCAGTGAATACAATTGGATTTTTAATGCTGCAACTTTCGACGAGAAAAAGTTCAAAACTGTTCAACGCACAACAAGCAACAACAATAACTAAAACTCAACTGTTCTAACAGACAGTAGTGGCAATACGCTTGAATAACTTTCCTTGGCAACGATTATCTCTTGACAAGCAAAATTGACACAAATGCGAAATTCGCTGTCTTTTAACGCTTGGGTATCACTGTGCTGAACTTTCGCACAACACGTTCACTTCGAAAAGAGTGTGAACAGTTCGCTGAATTTTCCTGTTATTTCTCGCCAAAGTTCTTAAGATGTTGTATGTTTGTGTTGCAACAACAACTGTGCAACTGTTTATACTTTAACTATTTCTAGTTCATTGCTCAATCGGCTTTTTAGTTTTGCTTGAGCTTGAGTTGAGGAAAACTAAAACGGGAATTCGGTATTGTGTAGCAGTATGTTAGAAGCTGAGACTTTCATCTGCCTTTTATGTTGTTATTCCAACTGTTTGAATAAAATACTTGTACCTGTACAAGAAAATCAATTAGAGCACTCTGTTGTTAGAGCTGTGGTACAACACACACACACACACATGTTGGCTGTAAGTCAATCCAAATATTGACATGATAAAGTCAACTTTTAAAAGTTCATATTGTGGCACGATAAATGGCTGCATTGTTATTTTAGGCCTACTCTCTCTTTCTCCCCCTCACTTTCCATTGCTTTACTGGTTTGTATGCAGATTTGTTTGCTTTATCGATTGTGCGTTAGCATAGAGACTATTTACCTGCCCTCAGCTCGCAGCTCACAGCTTCGTGTCCTTTAGTCATTTGTTTGTTCGCTTCCCCCACTTCCACTCCCGCTCTCTATCTACACCTTTCAAAGTAAACAACTTCTGAGCGTTGGCATCACTAGGCCAAAGCCACAAGCAAAGGAAAGCCAACCAGTTGAGGTCGTTCCACCAAAGCCACTGTTCGAATGAATGCCTGCATTCCGCTTGGAGCGAGATAGAGTATTATGCTACATTTCGTCGCATGTGAATTTCGTACTTAAATTCTAAGCCTTCGCCATGCCTTTGCGGATTTAAAAGTTCTATTTTTTAACTCAAAACTACAGCTAAAGAGTATTTTGGGCCAGTGCAATGTCCGCCATGGTGTCTGTCCGCCAGCCCTATAGTCTGAATAACGGGTTTTGTAGATTTAACCACTGCAATAGTATAATCTTTCGATTCCATAACTTCGGCAAAACTGACCCGATTTCCAAAAGCAATATGTTAAAACTCATGGTTTGACTAGTAGAATAAAACTGCATTTAAGAAATTTCATTGAAATGAAATTCGATTTTTGGTCATTTTGCATGTTAAAATTTTATGCCAAAAAATCAACATCATCATTTGGCAAATCTTTCGACTTCCATAACTTCGGCAAAACTGACCCGATTTCCAAAAGCAATATGTTAAAACTCATGGTTTGGCTATTAGAATAAAACTGCATTTAAGAACTTTCATTTATATGTAGTTCGATTTTTGGTCATTTTGCATGTTAAAATTTTATGCCAAAAAATCAACATCATCATTTGGCAAATCTTTCGACTTCCATAACTTCGGCAAAACTGACCCGATTTCCAAAAGCAATATGTTAAAACTCATGGTTTGACTAGTAGAATAAAACTGCATTTAAGAAATTTCATTGAAATGAAATTCGATTTTTGGTCATTTTGCATGTTAAAATTTTATGCCAAAAAAGCGACATCATCATTTGGCAAATCTTTCGACTTCCATAACTTCGGCAAAACTGACCCGATTTTCAAAAGCAATATGTTAAAACTCATGGTTTGGCTATTAGAATAAAACTGCATTTAAGAAATTTCATTTAAATGTAGTTCGATTTTTGGTCATTTTGCATGTTAAAATTTTATGCCAAAAAAGCGACATCATCATTTGGCAAATCTTTCGACTTCCATAACTTCGGCAAAACTGACCCGATTTTCAAAAGCAATATGTTAAAACTCATGGTTTGGCTATTAGAATAAAACTGCATTTAAGAAATTTCATTTAAATGTAGTTCGATTTTTGGTCATTTTGCATGTTAAAATTTTATGCCAAAAAATCGACATCATCATTTGGCAAATCTTTCGACTTCCATAACTTCGGCAAAACTGACCCGATTTCCAAAAGCAATATGTTAAAACTCATGGTTTGACTAGTAGAATAAAACTGCATTTAAGAAATTTATTTATGTGTAGTTCGATTTTTGGTCATTTTGCATGTTAAGATTTTATGCCAAAAAAGCGACATCATCATTTGGCAAATCTTTCGACTTCCATAACTTCGGCAAAACTGACCCGATTTTCAAAAGCAATATGTTAAAACTCATGGTTTGGCTATAAGAATAAAACTGCATTTAAGAAATTTCATTGAAATGAAATTCGATTTATGGTCATTTTGCATGTTAAAATTTCATGCCAAAAAAGCGACATTATCATTTGGCAAATCTTTCGACTTCCATAACTTCGGCAAAACTGACCCGATTTTCAAAAGCAATATGTTAAAACTCATGGTTTGGCTATTAGAATAAAACTGCATTTAAGAAATTTCATTTAAATGTAGTTCGATTTTTGGTCATTTTGCATGTTAAAATTTTATGCCAAAAAAGCGACATCATCATTTGGCAAATCTTTCGACTTCCATAACTTCGGCAAAACTGACCCGATTTTCAAAAGCAATATGTTAAAACTCATGGTTTGGCTATTAGAATAAAACTGCATTTAAGAAATTTCATTTAAATGTAGTTCGATTTTTGGTCATTTTGCATGTTAAAATTTTATGCCAAAAAAGCGACATCATCATTTGGCAAATCTTTCGACTTCCATAACTTCGGCAAAACTGACCCGATTTTCAAAAGCAATATGTTAAAACTCATGGTTTGGCTATAAGAATAAAACTGCATTTAAGAAATTTCATTGAAATGAAATTCGATTTTTGGTCATTTTGCATGTTAAAATTTTATGCCAAAAAAGCGACATCATCATTTGGCAAATCTTTCGACTTCCATAACTTCGGCAAAACTGACCCGATTTTCAAAAGCAATATGTTAAAACTCATGGTTTGGCTATTAGAATAAAACTGCATTTAAGAAATTTCATTTAAATGAAGTTCGATTTTTGGTCATTTTGCATGTTAAAATTTTATGCCAAAAAATCGACATCATCATTTGGCAAATCTTTCGACTTCCATAACTTCGGCAAAACTGACCCGATTTTCAAAAGCAATATGTTAAAACTCATGGTTTGGCTAGTAGAATAAAACTGCATTTAAGAAATTTCATTGAAATGAAATTCGATTTTTGGTCATTTTGCATGTTAAAATTTTATGCCAAAAAATCAACATCATCATTTGGCAAATCTTTCGACTTCCATAACTTCGGCAAAACTGACCCGATTTTCAAAAGCAATATGTTAAAACTCATGGTTTGACTAGTAGAATAAAACTGCATTTAAGAAATTTCATTGAAATGAAATTCGATTTTTGGTCATTTTGCATGTTAAAATTTTATGCCAAAAAATCAACATCATCATTTGGCAAATCTTTCGACTTCCATAACTTCGGCAAAACTGACCCGATTTTCAAAAGCAATATGTTAAAACTCATGGTTTGACTAGTAGAATAAAACTGCATTTAAGAAATTTCATTGAAATGAAATTCGATTTTTGGTCATTTTGCATGTTAAAATTTTATGCCAAAAAATCAACATCATCATTTGGCAAATCTTTCGACTTCCATAACTTCGGCAAAACTGACCCGATTTTCAAAAGCAATATGTTAAAACTCATGGTTGGCTAGTAGAATAAAACTGCATTTAAGAAATTTCATTTAAATGAAATTCGATTTTTGGTCATTTTGCATGTTAAAATTTTATGCCAAAAAATCAACATCATCATTTGGCAAATCTTTCGACTTCCATAACTTCGGCAAAACTGACCCGATTTTCAAAAGCAATATGTTAAAACTCATGGTTTGACTAGTAGAATAAAACTGCATTTAAGAAATTTCATTGAAATGAAATTCGATTTTTGGTCATTTTGCATGTTAAAATTTTATGCCAAAAAATCAACATCATCATTTGGCAAATCTTTCGACTTCCATAACTTCGGCAAAACTGACCCGATTTTCAAAAGCAATATGTTAAAACTCATGGTTTGGCTATAGAATAAAACTGCATTTAAGAAATTTCATTGAAATGAAATTCGATTTTTGGTCATTTTGCATGTTAAAATTTTATGCCAAAAAATCAACATCATCATTTGGCAAATCTTTCGACTTCCATAACTTCGGCAAAACTGACCCGATTTCCAAAAGCAATATGTTAAAACTCATGGTTTGGCTATAGAATAAAACTGCATTTAAGAAATTTCATTGAAATGAAATTCGATTTTTGGTCATTTTGCATGTTAAAATTTTATGCCAAAAAAGCGACATCATCATTTGGCAAATCTTTCGACTTCCATAACTTCGGCAAAACTGACCCGATTTCCAAAAGCAATATGTTAAAACTCATGGTTTGGCTATAAGAATAAAACTGCATTTAAGAAATTTCATTTAAATGTAGTTCGATTTTTGGTCATTTTGCATGTTAAAATTTTATGCCAAAAAATCAACATCATCATTTGGCAAATCTTTCGACTTCCATAACTTCGGCAAAACTGACCCGATTTTCAAAAGCAATATGTTAAAACTCATGGTTTGGCTAGTAGAATAAAACTGCATTTAAGAAATTTCATTGAAATGAAGTTCGATTTTTGGTCATTTTGCATGTTAAAATTTTATGCCAAAAAATCAACATCATCATTTGGCAAATCTTTCGACTTCCATAACTTCGGCAAAACTGACCCGATTTTCAAAAGCAATATGTTAAAACTCATGGTTTGGCTATAAGAATAAAACTGCATTTAAGAAATTTCATTGAAATGAAATTCGATTTTTGGTCATTTTGCATGTTAAAATTTTATGCCAAAAAATCGACATCATCATTTGGCAAATCTTTCGACTTCCATAACTTCGGCAAAACTGACCCGATTTTCAAAAGCAATATGTTAAAACTCATGGTTTGGCTATTAGAATAAAACTGCATTTAAGAAATTTCATTTAAATGTAGTTCGATTTTTGGTCATTTTGCATGTTAAAATTTTATGCCAAAAAATCGACATCATCATTTGGCAAATCTTTCGACTTCCATAACTTCGGCAAAACTGACCCGATTTTCAAAAGCAATATGTTAAAACTCATGGTTTGGCTATAAGAATAAAACTGCATTTAAGAAATTTCATTGAAATGAAATTCGATTTTTGGTCATTTTGCATGTTAAAATTTTATGCCAAAAAATCGACATCATCATTTGGCAAATCTTTCGACTTCCATAACTTCGGCAAAACTGACCCGATTTTCAAAAGCAATATGTTAAAACTCATGGTTTGGCTAGTAGAATAAAACTGCATTTAAGAAATTTCATTTAAATGTAGTTCGATTTTTGGTCATTTTGCATGTTAAAATTTTATGCCAAAAAATCAACATCATCATTTGGCAAATCTTTCGACTTCCATAACTTCGGCAAAACTGACCCGATTTTCAAAAGCAATATGTTAAAACTCATGGTTTGGCTATTAGAATAAAACTGCATTTAAGAAATTTCATTGAAATGAAATTCGATTTTTGGTCATTTTGCATGTTAAAATTTTATGCCAAAAAACAACATCATCATTTGGCAAATCTTTCGACTTCCATAACTTCGGCAAAACTGACCCGATTTTCAAAAGCAATATGTTAAAACTCATGGTTTGGCTATAAGAATAAAACTGCATTTAAGAAATTTCATTGAAATGAAATTCGATTTTTGGTCATTTTGCATGTTAAAATTTTATGCCAAAAAAGCGACATCATCATTTGGCAAATCTTTCGACTTCCATAACTTCGGCAAAACTGACCCGATTTTCAAAAGCAATATGTTAAAACTCATGGTTTGGCTATTAGAATAAAACTGCATTTAAGAAATTTCATTGAAATAAAATTCGATTTTGGTCATTTTGCATGTTAAAATTTTATGCCAAAAAATCAACATCATCATTTGGCAAATCTTTCGACTTCCATAACTTCGGCAAAACTGACCCGATTTTCAAAAGCAATATGTTAAAACTCATGGTTTGGCTATTAGAATAAAACTGCATTTAAGAAATTTCATTTAAATGAAATTCGATTTTTGGTCATTTTGCATGTTAAAATTTTATGCCAAAAAATCAACATCATCATTTGGCAAATCTTTCGACTTCCATAACTTCGGCAAAACTGACCCGATTTCCAAAAGCAATATGTTAAAACTCATGGTTTGGCTATTAGAATAAAACTGCATTTAAGAAATTTCATTGAAATGTAATTCGATTTTTGGTCATTTTGCATGTTAAAATTTTATGCCAAAAAATCAACATCATCATTTGGCAAATCTTTCGACTTCCATAACTTCGGCAAAACTGACCCGATTTCAAAAGCAATATGTTAAAACTCATGGTTTGGCTATTAGAATAAAACTGCATTTAAGAAATTTCATTTAAATGAAATTCGATTTTTGGTCATTTTGCATGTTAAAATTTTATGCCAAAAATCAACATCATCATTTGGCAAATCTTTCGACTTCCATAACTTCGGCAAAACTGACCCGATTTTCAAAAGCAATATGTTAAAACTCATGGTTTGGCTATAGAATAAAACTGCATTTAAGAAATTTCATTTAAATGTAGTTCGATTTTTGGTCATTTTGCATGTTAAAATTTTATGCCAAAAAATCAACATCATCATTTGGCAAATCTTTCGACTTCCATAACTTCGGCAAAACTGACCCGATTTTCAAAAGCAATATGTTAAAACTCATGGTTTGGCTATAGAATAAAACTGCATTTAAGAAATTTCATTTAAATGAAATTCGATTTTTGGTCATTTTGCATGTTAAAATTTTATGCCAAAAAATCAACATCATCATTTGGCAAATCTTTCGACTTCCATAACTTCGGCAAAACTGACCCGATTTCCAAAAGCAATATGTTAAAACTCATGGTTTGGCTATTAGAATAAAACTGCATTTAAGAAATTTCATTTAAATAAATTCGATTTTTGGTCATTTTGCATGTTAAAATTTTATGCCAAAAAATCAACATCATCATTTGGCAAATCTTTCGACTTCCATAACTTCGGCAAAACTGACCCGATTTCCAAAAGCAATATGTTAAAACTCATGGTTTGGCTATTAGAATAAAACTGCATTTAAGAAATTTCATTTAAATGAAGTTCGATTTTTGGTCATTTTGCATGTTAAAATTTTATGCCAAAAAATCAACATCATCATTTGGCAAATCTTTCGACTTCCATAACTTCGGCAAAACTGACCCGATTTTCAAAAGCAATATGTTAAAACTCATGGTTTGGCTAGTAGAATAAAACTGCATTTAAGAAATTTCATTTAAATGAAATTCGATTTTTGGTCATTTTGCATGTTAAAATTTTATGCCAAAAAATCAACATCATCATTTGGCAAATCTTTCGACTTCCATAACTTCGGCAAAACTGACCCGATTTTCAAAAGCAATATGTTAAAACTCATGGTTTGGCTATTAGAATAAAACTGCATTTAAGAAATTTCATTTATATGAAGTTCGATTTTTGGTCATTTTGCATGTTAAAATTTTATGCCAAAAAAGCGACATCATCATTTGGCAAATCTTTCGACTTCCATAACTTCGGCAAAACTGACCCGATTTTCAAAAGCAATATGTTAAAACTCATGGTTTGGCTAGTGGAATAAAACTGCATTTAAGAACTTTCATTTATATGTAGTTCGATTTTTGGTCATTTTGCATGTTAAAATTTTATGCCAAAAAATCGACATCATCATTTGGCAAATCTTTCGACTTCCATAACTTCGGCAAAACTGACCCGATTTTCAAAAGCAATATGTTAAAACTCATGGTTTGGCTATTAGAATAAAACTGCATTTAAGAAATTTCATTGAAATGAAATTCGATTTTTGGTCATTTTGCATGTTAAAATTTTATGCCAAAAAATCGACATCATCATTTGGCAAATCTTTCGACTTCCATAACTTCGGCAAAACTGACCCGATTTTCAAAAGCAATATGTTAAAACTCATGGTTTGGCTATTAGAATAAAACTGCATTTAAGAAATTTCATTTAAATGAAATTCGATTTTTGGTCATTTTGCATGTTAAAATTTTATGCCAAAAAAGCGACATCATCATTTGGCAAATCTTTCGACTTCCATAACTTCGGCAAAACTGACCCGATTTTCAAAAGCAATATGTTAAAACTCATGGTTTGGCTATTAGAATAAAACTGCATTTAAGAAATTTCATTTAAATGAAATTCGATTTTTGGTCATTTTGCATGTTAAAATTTTATGCCAAAAAATCAACATCATCATTTGGCAAATCTTTCGACTTCCATAACTTCGGCAAAACTGACCCGATTTTCAAAAGCAATATGTTAAAACTCATGGTTTGGCTATAGAATAAAACTGCATTTAAGAAATTTCATTTAAATGAAATTCGATTTTTGGTCATTTTGCATGTTAAAATTTTATGCCAAAAAATCAACATCATCATTTGGCAAATCTTTCGACTTCCATAACTTCGGCAAAACTGACCCGATTTTCAAAAGCAATATGTTAAAACTCATGGTTTGGCTATTAGAATAAAACTGCATTTAAGAAATTTCATTGAAATGAAATTCGATTTTTGGTCATTTTGCATGTTAAAATTTTATGCCAAAAACCAACATCATCATTTGGCAAATCTTTCGACTTCCATAACTTCGGCAAAACTGACCCGATTTTCAAAAGCAATATGTTAAAACTCATGGTTTGGCTATTAGAATAAAACTGCATTTAAGAAATTTCATTTAAATGAAATTCGATTTTTGGTCATTTTGCATGTTAAAATTTTATGCCAAAAAATCAACATCATCATTTGGCAAATCTTTCGACTTCCATAACTTCGGCAAAACTGACCCGATTTTCAAAAGCAATATGTTAAAACTCATGGTTTGGCTATTAGAATAAAACTGCATTTAAGAAATTTCATTTAAATGAAATTCGATTTTTGGTCATTTTGCATGTTAAAATTTTATGCCAAAAAATCAACATCATCATTTGGCAAATCTTTCGACTTCCATAACTTCGGCAAAACTGACCCGATTTTCAAAAGCAATATGTTAAAACTCATGGTTTGGCTATAGAATAAAACTGCATTTAAGAAATTTCATTTAAATGAAGTTCGATTTTTGGTCATTTTGCATGTTAAAATTTTATGCCAAAAAATCGACATCATCATTTGGCAAATCTTTCGACTTCCATAACTTCGGCAAAACTGACCCGATTTTCAAAAGCAATATGTTAAAACTCATGGTTTGGCTAGTAGAATAAAACTGCATTTAAGAAATTTCATTTAAATGAAATTCGATTTTTGGTCATTTTGCATGTTAAAATTTTATGCCAAAAAATCAACATCATCATTTGGCAAATCTTTCGACTTCCATAACTTCGGCAAAACTGACCCGATTTTCAAAAGCAATATGTTAAAACTCATGGTTTGGCTATTAGAATAAAACTGCATTTACATAATTTCATTGAAATGAAATTCGATTTTTGGTCATTTTGCATGTTAAAATTTTATGCCAAAAAATCAACATCATCATTTGGCAAATCTTTCGACTTCCATAACTTCGGCAAAACTGACCCGATTTTCAAAAGCAATATGTTAAAACTCATGGTTTGGCTAGTAGAATAAAACTGCATTTAAGAAATTTCATTTAAATGAAATTCGATTTTTGGTCATTTTGCATGTTAAAATTTTATGCCAAAAAATCAACATCATCATTTGGCAAATCTTTCGACTTCCATAACTTCGGCAAAACTGACCCGATTTTCAAAAGCAATATGTTAAAACTCATGGTTTGGCTATTAGAATAAAACTGCATTTAAGAAATTTCATTTAAATGAAATTCGATTTTTGGTCATTTTGCATGTTAAAATTTTATGCCAAAAAATCGACATCATCATTTGGCAAATCTTTCGACTTCCATAACTTCGGCAAAACTGACCCGATTTTCAAAAGCAATATGTTAAAACTCATGGTTTGGCTAGTAGAATAAAACTGCATTTAAGAAATTTCATTGAAATGAAATTCGATTTTTGGTCATTTTGCATGTTAAAATTTTATGCCAAAAAATCAACATCATCATTTGGCAAATCTTTCGACTTCCATAACTTCGGCAAAACTGACCCGATTTTCAAAAGCAATATGTTAAAACTCATGGTTTGGCTATAAGAATAAAACTGCATTTAAGAAATTTCATTTAAATGAAATTCGATTTTTGGTCATTTTGCATGTTAAAATTTTATGCCAAAAAAGCGACATCATCATTTGGCAAATCTTTCGACTTCCATAACTTCGGCAAAACTGACCCGATTTTCAAAAGCAATATGTTAAAACTCATGGTTTGGCTATAGAATAAAACTGCATTTAAGAAATTTCATTTAAATGAAATTCGATTTTTGGTCATTTTGCATGTTAAAATTTTATGCCAAAAAATCGACATCATCATTTGGCAAATCTTTCGACTTCCATAACTTCGGCAAAACTGACCCGATTTTCAAAAGCAATATGTTAAAACTCATGGTTTGGCTATTAGAATAAAACTGCATTTAAGAAATTTCATTGAAATGAAATTCGATTTTTGGTCATTTTGCATGTTAAAATTTTATGCCAAAAAAGCGACATCATCATTTGGCAAATCTTTCGACTTCCATAACTTCGGCAAAACTGACCCGATTTTCAAAAGCAATATGTTAAAACTCATGGTTTGGCTAGTAGAATAAAACTGCATTTAAGAAATTTCATTTAAATGAAATTCGATTTTTGGTCATTTTGCATGTTAAAATTTTATGCCAAAAATCGACATCATCATTTGGCAAATCTTTCGACTTCCATAACTTCGGCAAAACTGACCCGATTTTCAAAAGCAATATGTTAAAACTCATGGTTTGGCTAGTAGAATAAAACTGCATTTAAGAAATTTCATTTAAATGTAGTTCGATTTTTGGTCATTTTGCATGTTAAAATTTTATGCCAAAAAAGCGACATCATCATTTGGCAAATCTTTCGACTTCCATAACTTCGGCAAAACTGACCCGATTTTCAAAAGCAATATGTTAAAACTCATGGTATGGCTATTAGAATACAACTGCATTTAAGAATTTCATTTAAATAAAATTCGATTTTTGGTCATTTTGCATGTTAAAATTTTATGCCAAAAAATCAACATCATCATTTGGCAAATCTTTCGACTTCCATAACTTCGGCAAAACTGACCCGATTTTCAAAAGCAATATGTTAAAACTCATGGTTTGGCTATAGAATAAAACTGCATTTAAGAAATTTCATTTAAATGAAATTCGATTTTTGGTCATTTTGCATGTTAAAATTTTATGCCAAAAAAGCGACATCATCATTTGGCAAATCTTTCGACTTCCATAACTTCGGCAAAACTGACCCGATTTTCAAAAGCAATATGTTAAAACTCATGGTTTGGCTATAAGAATAAAACTGCATTTAAGAAATTTCATTGAAATGAAATTCGATTTTTGGTCATTTTGCATGTTAAATTTTATGCCAAAAAAGCGACATCATTTGGCAAATCTTTCGACTTCCATAACTTCGGCAAAACTGACCCGATTTTCAAAAGCAATATGTTAAAACTCATGGTTTGGCTATAAGAATAAAACTGCATTTAAGAAATTTCATTTAAATGAAATTCGATTTTTGGTCATTTTGCATGTTAAAATTTTATGCCAAAAAATCGACATCATCATTTGGCAAATCTTTCGACTTCCATAACTTCGGCAAAACTGACCCGATTTTCAAAAGCAATATGTTAAAACTCATGGTTTGGCTATAAGAATAAAACTGCATTTACATAATTTCATTTAAATGAAATTCGATTTTTGGTCATTTTGCATGTTAAAATTTTATGCCAAAAAAGCGACATCATCATTTGGCAAATCTTTCGACTTCCATAACTTCGGCAAAACTGACCCGATTTTCAAAAGCAATATGTTAAAACTCATGTTTTGGCTAGTAGAATAAAGCTGCATTTAAGAAATTTCATTGAATGAAATTCGATTTTTGGTCATTTTGCATGTTAAAATTTTATGCCAAAAAATCAACATCATCATTTGGCAAATCTTTCGACTTCCATAACTTCGGCAAAACTGACCCGATTTTCAAAAGCAATATGTTAAAACTCATGGTTTGGCTATAAGAATAAAACTGCATTTAAGAAATTTCATTTAAATAAAGTTCGATTTTTGGTCATTTTGCATGTTAAAATTTTATGCCAAAAAATCGACATCATCATTTGGCAAATCTTTCGACTTCCATAACTTCGGCAAAACTGACCCGATTTTCAAAAGCAATATGTTAAAACTCATGGTTTGGCTATAAGAATAAAACTGCATTTAAGACATTTCATTTAAATGAAATTCGATTTTTGGTCATTTTGCATGTTAAAATTTTATGCCAAAAAATCAACATCATCATTTGGCAAATCTTTCGACTTCCATAACTTCGGCAAAACTGACCCGATTTTCAAAAGCAATATGTTAAAACTCATGGTTTGGCTATAAGAATAAAACTGCATTTAAGAAATTTCATTTAAATGTAGTTCGATTTTTGGTCATTTTGCATGTTAAAATTTTATGCCAAAAAATCAACATCATCATTTGGCAAATCTTTCGACTTCCATAACTTCGGCAAAACTGACCCGATTTTCAAAAGCAATATGTTAAAACTCATGGTTTGGCTATAAGAATAAAACTGCATTTAAGAAATTTCATTTAAATGAAATTCGATTTTTGGTCATTTTGCATGTTAAAATTTTATGCCAAAAAAGCGACATCATCATTTGGCAAATCTTTCGACTTCCATAACTTCGGCAAAACTGACCCGATTTTCAAAAGCAATATGTTAAAACTCATGGTTTGGCTATAAGAATAAAACTGCATTTAAGAAATTTCATTTAAATGAAATTCGATTTTTGGTCATTTTGCATGTTAAAATTTTATGCCAAAAAAGCGACATCATCATTTGGCAAATCTTTCGACTTCCATAACTTCGGCAAAACTGACCCGATTTTCAAAAGCAATATGTTAAAACTCATGGTTTGGCTATTAGAATAAAACTGCATTTAAGACATTTCATTTAAATAAAGTTCGATTTTTGGTCATTTTGCATGTTAAAATTTTATGCCAAAAAATCAACATCATCATTTGGCAAATCTTTCGACTTCCATAACTTCGGCAAAACTGACCCGATTTTCAAAAGCAATATGTTAAAACTCATGGTTTGGCTATTAGAATAAAACTGCATTTAAGAAATTTCATTTAAATGAAGTTCGATTTTTGGTCATTTTGCATGTTAAAATTTTATGCCAAAAAAGCGACATCATCATTTGGCAAATCTTTCGACTTCCATAACTTCGGCAAAACTGACCCGATTTTCAAAAGCAATATGTTAAAACTCATGGTTTGGCTATTAGAATAAAACTGCATTTAAGAAATTTCATTTAAATGTAGTTCGATTTTTGGTCATTTTGCATGTTAAATTTTATGCCAAAAAATCAACATCATCATTTGGCAAATCTTTCGACTTCCATAACTTCGGCAAAACTGACCCGATTTTCAAAAGCAATATGTTAAAACTCATGGTTTGGCTATTAGAATAAAACTGCATTTAAGAAATTTCATTGAAATGAAATTCGATTTTTGGTCATTTTGCATGTTAAAATTTTATGCCAAAAAATCAACATCATCATTTGGCAAATCTTTCGACTTCCATAACTTCGGCAAAACTGACCCGATTTTCAAAAGCAATATGTTAAAACTCATGGTTTGGCTATTAGAATAAAACTGCATTTAAGAAATTTCATTTAAATGAAGTTCGATTTTTGGTCATTTTGCATGTTAAAATTTTATGCCAAAAAAGCGACATCATCATTTGGCAAATCTTTCGACTTCCATAACTTCGGCAAAACTGACCCGATTTTCAAAAGCAATATGTTAAAACTCATGGTTTGGCTATAAGAATAAAACTGCATTTAAGAAATTTCATTTAAATGAAATTCGATTTTTGGTCATTTTGCATGTTAAAATTTTATGCCAAAAAAGCGACATCATCATTTGGCAAATCTTTCGACTTCCATAACTTCGGCAAAACTGACCCGATTTTCAAAAGCAATATGTTAAAACTCATGGTTTGGCTATAGAATAAAACTGCATTTAAGAAATTTCATTTAAATGAAATTCGATTTTTGGTCATTTTGCATGTTAAAATTTTATGCCAAAAAAGCGACATCATCATTTGGCAAATCTTTCGACTTCCATAACTTCGGCAAAACTGACCCGATTTTCAAAAGCAATATGTTAAAACTCATGGTTTGGCTATAGAATAAAACTGCATTTAAGAAATTTCATTTAAATAAAATTCGATTTTTGGTCATTTTGCATGTTAAAATTTTATGCCAAAAAAGCGACATCATCATTTGGCAATTCTTTCTACTTCCATAACTTCGGCAAAACTGACCCGATTTTCAAAAGCAATATGTTAAAACTCATGGTTTGGCTATTAGAATACAACTGCATTTAAGAAATTTCATTTAAATGAAATTCGATTTTTGGTCATTTTGCATGTTAAAATTTTATGCCAAAAAAGCGACATCATCATTTGGCAAATCTTTCGACTTCCATAACTTCGGCAAAACTGACCCGATTTTCAAAAGCAATATGTTAAAACTCATGGTTTGGCTATTAGAATAAAACTGCATTTAAGAAATTTCATTTAAATAAAATTCGATTTTTGGTCATTTTGCATGTAAAAATTTTATGCCAAAAAATCGACATCATCATTTGGCAAATCTTTCGACTTCCATAACTTCGGCAAAACTGACCCGATTTTCAAAAGCAATATGTTAAAACTCATGGTTTGGCTATTAGAATAAAACTGCATTTAAGAAATTTCATTTAAATGTAGTTCGATTTTTGGTCATTTTGCATGTTAAAATTTTATGCTAAAAATCAACATCATCATTTGGCAAATCTTTCGACTTCCATAACTTCGGCAAAACTGACCCGATTTCCAAAAGCAATATGTTAAAACTCATGGTATGGCTATTAGAATACAACTGCATTTAAGAAATTTCATTTAAATAAAATTCGATTTTTGGTCATTTTGCATGTTAAAATTTTATGCCAAAAAAGCGACATCATCATTTGGCAAATCTTTCGACTTCCATAACTTCGGCAAAGCTGACCCGATTTTCAAAAGCAATATGTTAAAACTCATGGTTTGGCTATTAGAATAAAACTGCATTTAAGAAATTTCATTGAAATGAAATTCGATTTTTGGTCATTTTGCATGTTAAAATTTTATGCCAAAAAAGCGACATCATCATTTGGCAAATCTTTCGACTTCCATAACTTCGGCAAAACTGACCCGATTTTCAAAAGCAATATGTTAAAACTCATGGTATGGCTATTAGAATACAACTGCATTTAAGAAATTTCATTTAAATAAAATTCGATTTTTGGTCATTTTGCATGTTAAAATTTTATGCCAAAAAAGCGACATCATCATTTGGCAAATCTTTCGACTTCCATAACTTCGGCAAAACTGACCCGATTTTCAAAAGCAATATGTTAAAACTCATGGTTTGGCTATTAGAATAAAACTGCATTTAAGAAATTTCATTTAAATAAAATTCGATTTTTGGTCATTTTGCATGTTAAAATTTTATGCCAAAAAATCAACATCATCATTTGGCAAATCTTTCGACTTCCATAACTTCGGCAAAACTGACCCGATTTTCAAAAGCAATATGTTAAAACTCATGGTTTGGCTATTAGAATAAAACTGCATTTAAGAAATATCATTTAAATAAAATTCGATTTTTGGTCATTTTGCATGTTAAAATTTTATGCCAAAAAATCGACATCATCATTTGGCAAATCTTTCGACTTCCATAACTTCGGCAAAACTGACCCGATTTTCAAAAGCAATATGTTAAAACTCATGGTTTGGCTATAAGAATAAAACTGCATTTAAGAAATTTCATTGAAATGTAGTTCGATTTTTGGTCATTTTGCATGTTAAAATTTTATGCCAAAAAAGCGACATCATCATTTGGCAAATCTTTCGACTTCCATAACTCCGGCAAAACTGACCCGATTTTCAAAAGCAATATGTTAAAACTCATGGTTTGGCTATTAGAATAAAACTGCATTTAAGAAATTTCATTTAAATGTAGTTCGATTTTTGGTCATTTTGCATGTTAAAATTTTATGCTTAAAAATCAACATCATCATTTGGCAAATCTTTCGACTTCCATAACTTCGGCAAAACTGACCCGATTTCCAAAAGCAATATGTTAAAACTCATGGTATGGCTATTAGAATACAACTGCATTTAAGAAATTTCATTTAAATAAAATTCGATTTTTGGTCATTTTGCATGTTAAAATTTTATGCCAAAAAAGCGACATCATCATTTGGCAAATCTTTCGACTTCCATAACTTCGGCAAAGCTGACCCGATTTTCAAAAGCAATATGTTAAAACTCATGGTTTGGCTATTAGAATAAAACTGCATTTAAGAAATTTCATTGAAATGAAATTCGATTTTTGGTCATTTTGCATGTTAAAATTTTATGCCAAAAAAGCGACATCATCATTTGGCAAATCTTTCGACTTCCATAACTTCGGCAAAACTGACCCGATTTTCAAAAGCAATATGTTAAAACTCATGGTATGGCTATTAGAATACAACTGCATTTAAGAAATTTCATTTAAATAAAATTCGATTTTTGGTCATTTTGCATGTTAAAATTTTATGCCAAAAAAGCGACATCATCATTTGGCAAATCTTTCGACTTCCATAACTTCGGCAAAACTGACCCGATTTTCAAAAGCAATATGTTAAAACTCATGGTTTGGCTATTAGAATAAAACTGCATTTAAGAAATTTCATTTAAATAAAATTCGATTTTTGGTCATTTTGCATGTTAAAATTTTATGCCAAAAAATCAACATCATCATTTGGCAAATCTTTCGACTTCCATAACTTCGGCAAAACTGACCCGATTTTCAAAAGCAATATGTTAAAACTCATGGTTTGGCTATTAGAATAAAACTGCATTTAAGAAATATCATTTAAATAAAATTCGATTTTTGGTCATTTTGCATGTTAAAATTTTATGCCAAAAAATCGACATCATCATTTGGCAAATCTTTCGACTTCCATAACTTCGGCAAAACTGACCCGATTTTCAAAAGCAATATGTTAAAACTCATGGTTTGGCTATAAGAATAAAACTGCATTTAAGAAATTTCATTTATATGTAGTTCGATTTTTGGTCATTTTGCATGTTAAAATTTTATGCCAAAAAATCAACATCATCATTTGGCAAATCTTTCGACTTCCATAACTTCGGCAAAACTGACCCGATTTTCAAAAGCAATATGTTAAAACTCATGGTTTGGCTAGTGGAATAAAACTGCATTTAAGAAATTTCATTGAAATGAAATTAGATTTTTGGTCATTTTGCATGTTAAAATTTTATGCCAAAAAATCGACATCATCATTTGGCAAATCTTTCGACTTCCATAACTTCGGCAAAACTGACCCGATTTTAAAAAGCAATGTCTTAAGACTCATGGTTTGGCATCTAGAACAAAGCTGAATTTAAATAAGTTATTTTAATATATTTACAGGTATAAATGTGGAGTTCAAAACATAGAAAACACAAGAAAACAAAAATGGCGCACAAGGCCCAAGGCGCCATCTGCTTATTTCTGTGCGTCTGAAATAGACGGCCATAGCTTAGTTCCGTCAAAAAACAACAAACAAATTGTTGCTCTGGCGTTAATACAGAATCACCACATTTAAATGTTCTCTCTTTGTTATTTTATCAAGCCCTCGTTATGGGATTGGCTACCTTTATAATTTTCATTGCTTATAATTCAACTTATTACAATACAATTATTATTGCATGCTGAGCGGCTCATTAACTTCACATGGAGATACATTTAGGAAACTCTTGCTAATGCGAACTAAGATTTCAGTAGGTGTGGCACTAGCATGCCATAATTCTCATAGATTTAATGTTAACAGAAAAACAGAAAACTCACCATTTAGTATTAGTGGTCCAACAGCGCCAGCCAGACTGGAGCTCAGCTGTCCATTGAGATATCCAAAGAAGATTATGCGCTCCACGGTGACAGAAACAGTTGCTGTTGAAGTCACAGCTTAGTCCACTATTGAGTTGGAAACAAATTTGTAAAAGTTTTCTGTGTTTGGTTGAAAGTTTAGTCTTACATAAGTAGATGGCTCCAAGTTGTAATGTGTTGCAAAACTATATCTTTTGTTTTTGTGCTGCTTTAAACTTCCAATTAAATGTTCTCTTAGTTTTGTTTAAGAGGCTGTATAACATTCTTGCGCGAATTTATGCATGCCATGCCAGTTTCTAAATTAGTTTCAGGTGGAGCTTAGACTGTTTCAGCTCTTGCAAAGTAGAATCTCATCAAACATAGAACTCAATTTGATTAATTAAATCGGTATATTTAAGACGCACTTAATCTAAATAAGTGTCTGATTGCCGCGTATAACACAGTAGAAGTTTCTCTTGCCAAACTTGGCACTCAACAGCTAAGGGTGGTGGGGATATTGGGTGTTGGTTGAAGTCCAAATATATGTATCAAGACTTTTCTTTTAGTATGTGCCAGCGATGGTTTCGTCTCGATGATAAACAATGGGATAATGTTTCAGAGCGAGATGGAGTGCGAGTCGAACTTAAATGAACAATCGATGTTATCTGCCGAAGTTACCGCCACTTGGGCAGTGTGCACGTTTTTATGGCAGGTACTTAAATGAGGGAAGCTCGGGAACTTTAGCGCCAAGCTAATGCGTTTTATCAATTGAGTTCCATCAAATGAAACACTTTGTAGCGCCTAGAGAATGGGGAAGTAAATCGAAACGAAGACAAATAAATTGGATTCCTTCAAACGGAAAAAGCCAAAAACGGGACGAAATGGGAAATAGGGTAGGTCAAAAAAAGTTAGTTCTTTTGCCCCTAAAGCAAATAACCCCACGACGCATAAATTAGTTGCTCATTTCTTCAGCGCAATCTCATTGCCTTAAAAGTATTTATTGCCAAAACAGAAGAGGCTGCTGTTGATAAAAGTTGTTCGCCATTTGCAAAGTGTAAATTAAGCAGGCTGTTAACTTGAAGCCATTGTTAGTCGCTTCAACTTAGTTTTAATTGAGTAGCAGTTGCAATTGCTTCGGGCAACTAAAAACCTTTCAAACGCTGCCCTTTGATGCAATGGCCTTGGCCTTTAAATAGCCTACGGCCCGACACAAAACAACTTAAAAAGAAATAGTATTATTTTTTTAGCTCACCTTTTCAAAAGACTTTAAATAATAATATTTATATTTAATTTCAATAAATTATGTTTTGAATTTATTTATAGCACACAGAACATTTAACTGGAATATGTACGTGAGAATCGTTTGGTATATAATAATTTACATTTATGTCACATTTATTAATATACTTTAATTATAAAGGTCAGAAAAAAGGTTTGAAGAGCTCACAACAATTATCAATTTAATTAATTCCTTAAGTATTTACTTTAAATATTCATTTCTTTGTGCAACAATTTGGTTTCGATTTTGGTTATCATTTCAATTGTTGTAACATTTTTAGCATAATAATATTTTGTTAAGGGGAAATTTCAAAGGTACAACTCTCTCAATACACAATTTGGCCTGATCAAATATGTATATTATATATTATTTTTATAAATATATCTGATATCAATTAGACACACTTTTAATTAGTTTAATATATTGATATTTTTTGACTACCTACGAACTATTTTAAAACAAAACGTATCAACTTTTAGTACTTTAAACTAAATTATTTACATTATGTTTTGCTTTTGAAAAATATATATTTTATGGAATTTTAAAACTTTTGGGCAAACGCAAAAATAGTTCGATTGTTGGTTTTACCAAATAAGATTCGAAATATATGTTTTATATAGTATTTGTTATTATTCAAAGTTGTGTCTCAATTCGTTTAGCACTGTTCTTGAACTTGATCTAATGCCTTTTAATGACTAGACCATAGCATCACTATACTCTATGCGCACTGTGCGTCTTGGCCTTTGCCCTCGCAGGGAATTGGAGCTTATGTCTGTGGCTGCCAGGCTGCGCAGCGCCAGCAGCTCCCGCGGCTACAATTGCGTCCTCTTGGCCGCACCATTGAGCGCAGAATTGGAAGCATCGCCAGGGGCCTCGACGTAGGAATAGGAAGGCGTTTCCATGACCAACGGATGACATATCTCGTAGACGGGCACCTTGAGGCTCGTCTTACGCAACCCGCAACCCAAGCTGCCCTGCGAGCTTGAGCTGGGCCCAAATGAACGTCATCTGCTCATCGCCTCATTGCCACCCAGCTCCGAGTGTGAATGATGCAGCTCACTTTCATCGCCGAAACTATGAGCTGCTGCACTAGGCGTAATGCTGGGTATTCTGCCCTGTATCCTGATGGCGGACATGTCGGAGCCGCGGCGGGAACTCTTCAGGGAGACGCTTTGTCTGGAGCAGAAGCAGCGACAAATGATACGCTTGAAGGCGAATCGAAAGTCCTTGGAGAAGAGAGCATAAATCATGGGATTCACCGCCGAGTTGCAGTAGCCCAGCCAGAAGAGCACCGAGAAAAGCAACGGATCCACACAATCCTGACAGAACGGCCGTATGATATACATCGTGAAGAAGGGACACCAGCAAAAGATGAACATGCCCACAATGATGGCCAAAGTCTTGGCTGCTTTGGTCTCCATGCGAAAGCGTTTCACCTGCGCCTTAATATTTCTTCTGCCCATCTTTTTGTTGGCGCCGCGAGGATGACCCATCAAGCCGCCAGCATCACTGTTGTTGCTCTGCCTTCGCCCCAGATCAGGCAATGCCTTGCTCACCTGCAAATAACATGTGCTCCCACCATGATGCTGTTGCCTGTAAAGCTGCGATTCGGTTGAATCGCGTCCATGCGAACCATTATAGTGCACGGCAAATAGAGCATTGTTCGAGGTGCGACGCTCATCCGACTGCGTCATTTCGTTGATGTTCTCACTGGAGGGATACGACACGGAGATCTTGATCTTGTCATGCTGATGATGCAGCCGCCTTGTCGCATATTTGCTCAATCTCTCTGGCGATGGTGTGCCCAGTGTTGTTGTTGTGCTTTGGGTGCTTCCGTTGCTATGCATCGAATCCTGCTGATTCGAGCCGCGTCCCCGATGTATCCGCAACGTTAAACGCTGCTCCTCGAAACGTGAGCCAATGCCCTTGGAGCCTGCCAGGGTGGGAGAGAGAGCGTGTGGAAAAACAGAATAAAACATTAGTTCACGCAAGCTTACGTCTTTTCTTATTGAATATCGCGTATACGCCTCACTGCACGCATAGCATTAAGCCTCTGCACTTAGAGAAAAAGTTTATGCTAGCTTTCGTTAAATTCTTTCTTTCAATTCTTTTTTTGAACTAGTACAAATTATTCGGATTCTTTTTAGGAAAGTATCTTTAGCCATGTAGAGAATAATTCTAGATTGATTTTCTTAAGAGATAAATTGTTCTCTTCGGTATCGAACTTTCGACTTTGAACAGTTAAGAAGAGCTATCACAATTTGGCCAAGTGCTTACTGCAGTTTTATATGCCGTTTGTGTTTTTTTTATTATTGAATATCACTCATACGGCGCGATGTACAGAATTGAATGGCAAAGCTGTTGAATGAGTGTTGCCAGTGCCAAGTTGGCCTGCTGCCAGGCTGCACTTTAGCAAATTAAACGCGTAATTATGCAAATGTCTTTGGCATAAACGCGCCAAGCACTTAATTCCTTTCCCCTTAGCACCGTTCCGCCATGCAGCAGCTGCTGGCCGTGGCAACAATATCGTCCTTGTTGCTTGTCTTAGTCGTGTTTAAGCTGCCTTCAAAGCGACCTTTATTTCATTAATACACATACATTTGCATAATATCACGCACACACACACACACACACAGACAGCGTGGGCTTGTTCGTTTGGCATTTATTACTCATATGCACGTTTAACAGCTGTATAAATTTTCTTTGCACGGCCGCGTGAATGTAATGAATAATCAGGCATAATAATACCATGTCATTCATGTTGCTGCTGTTGCCTCACGCTCTACAAATATCGATGTTGCTGTCTTTGTTACAACGAAACGTGGTCGAAATGTTCGACACTCAAAAGGACATCGACCACGTGACCCTTCAAAATAACTCAAGTATGTGGTCTGCGCTTCACCCTTTGATGTCCAAAAGCCCCTGAACACTAATGAGAATTCCTCACATACTCGAAAAGAGAAGTTTAATTACTTTGTCTGTTCGAATTGTCAGCAGTCAAACTATTACTAATACTTTGTGTTGTGTCATTGTTCTGTTTTTAACATTCCTTAATATTAGAATTGATACTTTAATGTCCTAAGAGAAAGAGGCTTAGTCTCTAACGTTCTTCACTTAGCCAAAGTACTCAACTTTGGATATCGCTTTATTGCTTTTAATAAGTATGAATAAACATTTTTCCTCCGTTTGGATAATATTCGAATTAATGTTGTTAGAGTGTTCTTTTGTTGTTGTTGTTGTTGTTGTCTAGTGTTATTTTTGTTTGGCTATTTTGTTGAACTTTTGCCCGGTTATTGTGCCTATCAATTGTGTTTTATGGTTGTAAGTTACCTTGAATTTTGTCGGCGCTTATTTTTGGTTGTTTTGCTTTCATTTTATTGAAAATGCTGTTGACTTAACCATAAACATATACACATACATACATATGTATTTAAACTGGCTAATATACACACACGCATACGTATTAAGTACTAGATAGCTCAGACATATACACAAATACACACATAATTATATACTTAGAGCTGAACTGAAGCGCATTCTGTTAACAAGAAAATGGAACAATAATTGTCAACTTAATACAAATACTTGGTTAAGTTAAGTTCTTAACATTAAGTGTGTTTTTTTTCAGTGTGAATTAATAATACTTAAACATAGTTTATTGATTTATATGCATTGTTGTCTAGCCTATCATTATTTAAATACACGAAAATTATTGCCATTAAGTTACAACGTCGTTCAATGCGAATACTGTCAATGTCCAAATTGTGGCTGGTTTTTGTTTTTACAAAAGTACAAAACCAAAATGCAAGTATTGTTAAGTACACTCAGCGAAAAGAAAAGGAAACAATTCCTTTCTCTTTATCTAGTTTCGCGATTGTTGTTGTTTATGCGAGCTTAGAGCACTCGCCCCTTGCAGAAACCACCACGTCGCTTCCGTCGCTGGCTACCCATGGTGTCGACATCGCTGCGACAAGCACTTGCCACGTCTTGCGGCAGCGAAGATGTACGCCGCAACGAACCCTCCGTTGGGTCATAGCTGCCAATTAGTCAGCTAAAGTCAACACCGTCGCCATCGTCGGAGCAGCCCGAGATGGTCTTGTGGAATGTGGCAGGTGCCATCAGAGCACGTGCGGCAATCATTTGGAAATTCTCCGAGGCACGAAAGCCGCTGCGTGTGCAAACACAACGGCAAACGATGCGCTTAAACGCAATGCGAAACTCATGAGAAAAGAGGGCATAGATCACCGGATTGATGGCCGAGTTGCAATAGCCCAGCCAAAAGAGCACGGAGAACACAGTCGGTTGTATGCAATTCTCACAGAATGCCCGGATCAAATACATTGTGAAGAAGGGCAGCCAACACACTATGAAACCACCCACGATTATGGCTAAGGTCTTAGCGGCTTTGGTTTCCATGCGAAAGCGTTTCACTTGAAACTTGGCGCTTCGCTTGCCAGCGCGCTTCTTGGCTGCCGACGCGTTTCCACTCTCCAGATCAACAGCTGCTCGACTTGCCGTGTCCAGGTTGAAGGTTGTTTCGCCGATGTCGAAGAGGCTGCTCTTGAACGAGGCATGGCGTCCGTTGGAGAGACTACCCGTTCCGCCCTTGCTACTGATGACGGCATAGTGGGGCGATGTAGGAGCTAGCGGCTGTTGCTGTTGCTGTGTGCCACCCAGGCGAGGCGATTCCAATACGTTTTCCGAGGAGGGAAATGATACCTTAATGGCAACCTTCTCGTGCCGCTGACGCTGAACACGCATTGAAGTCGCTCGCTTGGGTGTGCCCAGCTGCGAGACACTCTGCGATTCATCAACGCCAACGCCCAACGCCCCCAGCGTTCCGTGCGTCGCTCCATTGCTGTTCACGCTCAGCGTCGAAGACATCGAGTGCACCGAGAGCGGTGTGCGTTGCGGCGTGCCACAAGGACGACCCCGATGTATGCGCAATATGAGCTGCGAATCATCGACACGATTGTTGCCACCCGATTCACGCGGGCTGCCTGCAATAAGTCGAGTGTGTGGAAAAGAAAAGCAAAACGGAATTTGGCGGGATGTTCGACAAAATGCAACTCACAATACAAGAACTTAATACGATGATGATATTTTTCGTGTCGTTTGAACAATCACATTTTGTATTATAGTACAATGTAAGCATTGCTGATTGGAATTGTGGAGGTGTTGGGTGATTTTTTTGGTATTTCCTTTGGATTAGAATACAAACAAATGTTTAAGCACAGAGATACAATCTAGTAGTTTGTCATGTTTCTTTTCTCTGTGCTTTTTTAAATGTTTTGATGGATGATGGAAATTTTATGTTTTCGTTTCGAATTTGAATTTGCAGTTTTTGGTTAGATACAAAGAATTTTGTGTGGTGGTTCATATTGACATAAAGCGAGGATAAAACTAACTACAAAGATGAACATTTAGATATTGTTTGGAAAAATGTTTGATTTAATGATTATTTTAAATAGTTTGTTTGTTACCTACTTTATTGATATAAGGATATTAGATTAAGGAATTTAGCTTACAAAAATTGAGAAAAAACGTTCCTTATCAGAATTAATGTCACAATTGTGTAATTATTATTATAAAAAGTTTAAATCGGGCGTGCTATAATAAATAAAAATATATTGATTTAATATTAAAATGGTTTTAATAAGAAATGGAAAATAGGAAAACATGCCCGTATATAGGTAGGTAGAGTAGCATAATAAGTTTCGTGACGTACCAGGAATAAATATTCCATGAATAATGTATTTTATTGCTTTTTTGTTGAAAAGTTATTGTTTTTCTTTGGAACAAAAACACTTAATTCAATTTATTTGTGAATGCTTTTGGGACACAAATTAAAATGGACATAATAAAAAATTGCTTTTCACGGCCTGTTGGGCATTGATAATAAAATGAGAGAAGAAACAATATATATTAAACATGCAAGCGTTTTCAAATAAACTAAGTTAATCAATTCTGGAAAATGCTTGTTAATTGTAATAAAGCAAAATTAAATCACTCAAATTGATGACAAATACACTTAATTGCTTTGCTTTGCTTGCAGTCAGCCGATAATTTAATAAATTAATGCCGAATACAGTTACAGAAAAAGCATAACCTTTATGTTATCCATTGGGCAACAAATAAAGAAATGATAAAATGCAAATTACAATTCAATATGTAGGATATAATATTTCGAACATGTGTATAAAACACAGAAAGAAGTTTAAGAGGATGCAGAAAATTTCCATTTGTATAAAAAATAAACATAAAACAGGATAAGTTATTTCGCGAAAGCCAAACGAGCAGATATCCTGTAGACGATATTGAATTTCGAATATTTGCTCAGGATAGAGTTTTTCAATCTTGTTGTTAATACGCTCATTCAACCCTTTGAAAGGGCTATACAATTAAGGCAAGGGAAAACATTCGCACAGAAGAAAAAAATGCTTTTCAAAAAATATATTCATATTAATTTGCACGTGAAAACTATTTTATATTTATTCCTTGATGCGGAAGGCTTCTTTATGCACAGCCAACAGGCATTTGAGTAGGATATATTCGTATGAAAGGAGAAGAGAACGTGGGCTTCACCCACAACACAACACAAACATGTAAAGGATGAAGGATAAACAAAAACACTGCTTTTCCGCTTAAATTATTGACAAATGGAATACGTTTCGCCTATGCAAATTAAAGCTTGCGCAAGCAGACAGAGAATACACAAAAGTATTTACCAGATTTATATTTATGCAAAGCAGCATTAAAACGTTGAAATTGTTTTTTGTGGCATTTTAACACAATTCGTTTATTAATTAACTAGCTTGTACTTCATTCAGGCTTTTGTGACAAGTCTATTAAAACTTTGTCATGCAGCAAGCTTCTCACCTGCATTATTCAATGTTTGATTATATAAATTTGCATAGTTCTTGTTTGCATTGTGTGACCTTTTGAACGCGGCTCTGGGATACACTTGTAAAACGACGCTGAAAACTGATGCAAGTAAAAGTCAAGGTGAAATCTAAGACGGGGCTAGCGTGAAAGTTGCCACGCCTGCTGTTGACACAGGGGCCAGAGGAGAGGGCCAAGTCTTAGCCCAGAACCGGGCCCATACAAATTGAAAATCTTTGAACAGCCCCTCACAGTTGCAGTGCAACAACAATAACCAAGTGCCTCAAGTGCCTCTACTGTTGCGTTGCATTTTAATAGACGACGCCATGAACCTCAGCTAGTTTTTGAACTTGAAACTTGATTACCTTGAAAAGCCACTAAAAGGGCGAGAGTGGGCCATATAGGAATGAAAGCAACAATGTGTATGTACATGTATATATATATATATATAGTACGCCCACGCATTGTGTCACGAAATGTTTTTTAGACTTTAGCGCTTGAAGAAATGAAGACACGCAAGGCAAGTGGCTCGCATAGAACAAAAACAAAGAAAATAATAATAATCCTAGCAGGAAATAAATCGTTAAAACTGATCCTGACTAAAAGATACCCAATGTCAAAGTATTGCTTATCATCCAAGTAATAAATTGAGTTAGTTGTGGATGCTCAGCTACAGTAAACATTCTTTGTAAAGTCGAAATGTGCCTGTAACATAAATATTCTCAACTTATAAAGAATTTTGTGTGATTTGCTGGGTATACAAAACTATAACAAACTCAACGCCATTGTGTCCGCATATGTTTGCTTGTGTGTGAGTGTAGTCCAAGGCTGTCGCATGAGCGGCTGTTTCTCAAAATCTGGGCTTTGTCTTCAAAATAGCGCCAACCAAGGGACAAACGCCAGCTGCAAACAACACCAACAACGAGGTCTAAAAAGAACATAATAACAACAATGTCATCATGCAATGAAGGTCATAATTAGCAACATTTTTCAATTCTAATGACTTTTCAAATCACGCCAATTACTCAAATGTTTGCTCATGCTTGATGTTAACAAACCAATAAATTTCAATTGTTTTCATCGTTTTACACATTTTTGACATTATTTTATATCCTTTTGCCATTTATAAAGATTACTTAACAAACATTCAACATAATCAATCAGGGCAAAAACAAGTCGATTACATCATTTATGTACCAAAAACTAATATCTATTATTTGTTATGACTTTGCGTTTAGTTTGATGTCGACTGGCGCCCAAAAAATTGCATCAAACTTTTATTGCTAGACACAAATGTGAATTGTTGTGTTTCAGTGTCAGTATTAAACTGTCGTTAGGCCTTTGGCCAACAGTTTGTAGGCACATTTGAGTGCTATTTTACTTTTGGGCTGTGTGGTAAAGTTCGTAACGGTTGCTTGCAACTGTTGTGTGGCATGTTCTGTTCACAAACTATTAGCAGAAGCATAGACGAAAAGTGCTATATCGATTTTTTTTCCATTGTGTAACCAGCAAGTTGGGTGGGAAGACATTAAGGAGAGAATCGATGAGATTACTATAAGCCCAACTAGCAACAATGCTCAATGAGCTGATAAGCTGGAAGAAAAAGCGCTACAAACATTGGCCAAATATTGGGCAACTAAAGTGCCACTTATCAAAAAGAGCACAAAGCAGCATTAAAACATAATCTACAAGTAAAAACGAAGAAATGAGTTCGTTGCAGCATTTAAAATCAATTTAAACAGTAAGAAACTTCAAATAAAAGCACTCAAACCAAGACAACAAACGAAAGAAAGATCAAAAATAAATGCATATATATTATATATAATTCACACAACGCCAGGCAACATCTCATTCATTTCTGTGTTACTTTGCCTGACGTTTGGCATAAGCGGATTTGTTTGATGTGTGTACTTTGGGCTGGCAGACAATGCCAATCATTGTTCGGATCGAAAGCACAAGAATATAATAATAAGTAACTGCTTATAAGATGTTTAAGAGATGAAGCAAAAGTTATGCAAAAGTGTTAATGGAGATAAAAATAAATATATTCTTAATGGGTTTCATTGATGTTGGTTATGGAGAAGATTAAGATTAAGGATATCTTGATTGCTCAGGGTTTGTGGATTTGACAATATTCTTTTAAAAAAGGGGGGTTTTTTTTTTGTCAGTTCTGATTAAGATTTACTTACATGGATAGACTAAACTATGTATATGTTTATACTAAAACTATAAGCTACAAATATGCACAATATTTAATTTTATAGTTCATTATATGTTAAGTAATTAATGTTTGGATTTTAGTTACAAGGATTAAGTGCCATTGATTTAATTACACAAATTGAAATTGGCTGTCGACTTAACTATTTAAATGAATTGTAATTTTTTGTGTTTTTTATTTTATTGTTTTTTGTCGTATTAACAATCGAATAATCACTTAGGGATCTATTTATATATATATATTATTTAATTGTTTCTTTATTTTATTTATAGCTTTTAATAACGGTTTATTCATGATGTACCAAGTGCAGAACACAAAAACAAAATGCCGACAAAAAATGTGTATGTGTATGTATGTGTGTGAGTGTTTGGTTATTTATAAATATTTAAACGGATTATTGACATGTTATGAGATATTTTTTTTTGTTGGTTTGTTCGTTGACATTAATTTAATGTACATGTTGCAATTGTTGTTGTTGGACTAATAATTCAGTTAGACACGGCACATTTAAGTACAAAAAAGAGGGAAGAATTATTTTGAACTCAAATTTTCATATCAAGTAGACGCAACATAACTTTGTGAATACAAACTGTACAGTTAAAGTTAATGGAAAATTTGAATTCAAAATAGTTTTTTTTGATACATTTTTATGAATTTTGTTTACCAATATATTATTAACAATGGCACTGAACGTATTTGTGTTTGTGATTGGTGTTAAATTTATACACTTTTCTTTACTTCGTTTTTTTGCGGTGTAATTTATTTTTGTTTTGAAACCAAAAACAAACGGAAGGGTCAAAGACGTCACACAACAAATCTACACGTTTAGAGTTTAGAAAATTTTGATTAGCAGTCGAGATTAAAATTGATTTGGTTAACAAATATTGTATGTACTCTGAACAAACAAACTACATACGCTACGTGGATTTACATAACTTATTGTTCGAATTGAGAATGAGAATTGTTATATTGATAATTTTTAGAAAATGTTAAAGGGACAAAACTTTTAGCTACGCACAAGTTGCCATACAATTTTTGTGTGAATGAGAAAGAGTTAAAAAAATGTGTCCAAATATTATTTTTGTTTTTTTGTTTTTGCAGCCAATCTGTTCACACTACAATATGAACGATACATGTATGTGTGTATGTATGTGTATTCAGTACTTACCTTTGGTCGTCTTGAAGCCTTGATTAATGGCTCTTGTGGTCCGAACAGCAGCTCGATAGATGCGCCAATAGAAAAAGAGCATCACGAACATGGGTATATAAAAGGATCCCAATGCCGAATAGAGTACATAGCCGCGATCATTGGTTAGCTCACATTTCCAGGGGCAGCTGGTGGCAACCATTGGTGTATTCAATAGATCAAAATCTCTTTCTGTGCTCGGTGATATAGTACTTGTTGTTGTTGTTGTTGTTGTAGTAGTTGTTGTTGTTGTCATGGCTGCAATATGTATTTCAGCGGAGCCATCGATTGGCGCAAAATTGGGATCAAATGGACTATAGGCATTGCCATTGCCATTCCTTTTGTCGTCATTGTTTATTGATGCCTCTTGCTCGTCCAGCTTATGCTTAATCCTATCTACATCTAATTGCTCATCATCCAGTGTGCTGGACATTGTGGTGGCATAGTAAAGCGTATAATTTCCCCGTGTATAGGTCGGCTGTATCATGGCCTTGAAACGAAAAGAAATATAAAAATTGTGAAAACATTTATTTTTTCGTTTTTTTGGTTTCAATGCTTTGTTCCACGGCTAGCACATTGAAATTCTAGACTCGCAAATATTGTTAAAACTCGCACATTGCTCACAACAAGCCAATAAAAAGGCAACTTTAAGCGGTTTATTTTGAAAAAGATATTCAGCGACGTGTCGTGCATAAATATTATGCAAAGGTGTAGCATACATTTAGGCGACAGAAATGCGATAACCTTAAGTGGAATCGGTAACAAATACCCAGCAATATTTCTCTTTTACTTATAAGTATAATAAACTTATCATTGTTTCTTACATTTTAAGGAGAAACTAATACATTTTGCTGTCCTTCAATCATGACTTTAGTAGTTTATTCTACTTTAAGGATAATGTTAATGGGGATGAAAAAGACCTTTCTCAAAATCAAACATACCTTTTCACAAAGTTTCAACAAGGTATCTTAAATGCCGAAATGGATAGCGTATTAATAAAAGCAACCCCAAGCTGTTAAGAAGCTTCTTACGAATGCCAAGGGCAAGATATAATATGTTCTGTCGTACACAGGTGCTGTCATTGAATGCGAAGCAATTTACACCTGACTCAAAATTGAACGGAGTCAAGTCAAAAGTCTGTCTCAGACAACGAGAGAGAGAGAGGGAGAGAGTGAACGGAACAAGCGCCTTAATAATAATCGATGCCAGCAGGCATAAATTGAGTTTCAATTAAGCTCATAAAGCCAACGATATCAAATGGAAGTTCAAGCACCATGAAATTCGCTCAATGGATAAATTCATATCGGGGATTATACTCCATTGATACACTGCAGCTGTACAGTTATACTACAAGTGCTGCAAGCTTTATTGCGTATACGATTGAACGATTGCAATTCGATGGACAGTTAAGATTGAGGCCAACAAGCAAAGAGCATGAATTGCTTTGCTCCTTCAAGCAATATATATACATTTGTGTGCGTTGTCCAGAGTTATTGGCCATACACTCGGAGAAATATGAAGGTGATATCTTAAAGTAAGGGTTAGAGAATGTGACATACATATTTATGTGTATTCGGAATGTCTCTAATAAACCACAAAAGTTGAAACAATATGGCCAGCAAATTTGTAGCAACTCGACCCCAGGCACACACATTAAACAAAGTTTATAGATAGACCGAAAGAGAGATAGAGAGAGAGGGCGGAAAAGAAGCACAATAAAGCGTTACAGGAAGTCGTAATTCGTTGGCCCAGTTAGTTATCGCTGCTCTAATCTGATTACCAGAACTACCACAAAGTAGAACACAGGAGACAAATATAAAGTATGCCACGCTGTCTGGTTATAGTTTTGGGTTTGTTTTCTGTGTGTTTGGCAGCCAGCCACATCATTATCATTGACATTACATAGAAATTGTGAGGCACAAAAAACAATCATGACAACGAACGCGCCTAGTCAACAAAAATATGACCTAGAATGGGGCAACATATCCTATACCCTATAGCTATATGAGTAGGTGAACGGGGGTAGTTAAGTATGTATCAAATAATCACTTACTTTAAACACTGATTTTAATCTTAAAGGGTATTTTCTAACCGAATCATTCAACCCTTTTTATACATGTTTAACGGCCATGTTTGTATTAAATGCAAAGCGTGCAGCTCGGCTTTCAACAAACTTGCCACAGCTTTCAGTTGCGGTTGGACAAGCAGCGGTTTTTTTGGTCAAAACTTTAACTTGTAATGGTGTCAATGACAGACATTCTTATTGAGAACTTGGCTGTCCGAAAGGGTCACCAAACTGTATAAATAGGGTTTTTCTTACTTGCTTGGTTGTTAAGTCGGTTGCATGCCAAAGGCAGTTTTTGTGGTTACAATTTGGTTTATGGGCAAACAGTTTTTCAGTTTAGTTTATTGTAATTGTGGGCGATGGGAGGACAGGTCTTACCTTTTGATCCTTCCAGCCCACAAGGGGTGGAAAGCAAATAACAAACGATAGTACCCAAATGCCGGCGATTAAGGACTTGGCCTTCTTCGTTGACATTATGCTTGGGTAGGTGACGGGTCGCGTGACTGCCACATAGCGATCCAAAGATATGGCACACAGATTCAATATCGATGCCGTGCACATCCAAACATCAACGGCCAACCAAATGCGGCACCAGACGTCTCCAAATATCCAAACCTGTTCAAGGCAAAACAAACCAAATTCAAAAAATATTCCAACAGTTTATTTAGTTGAGACTCACCTTGAACACCTCCCAGGTGGCGGAGAACGGTAGCACCGCTAGGCCAACGAGTAAATCGGCAACGGCGAGGTTAACAATAAAAAAATTGGTAACACTACGTAATTTGTTTGAACAGAAGACAGCGGCAATGACAAGACAATTGCCACCAATGACCAGCACATTGATAAACTCGAGTATGGCCAATGAGATCAGATTCGCCGGTTCCGTCCATTTCACAGATTTAATGAGATCCTCACACTCTGTATCATTCATGGCGGTACTTTTGTGATGGGTGTTGATTTGTGTTCACCACCTGCAAAGTCAAAGTAATTGCAAAAAACACATTCAAAACGTTACTAAAATGCCCAATAAATGTAAATTTAGACAATGTTCGCATTTGTTGGACAATAAAAGCCGCTGCTGCGTGTCCGGCATGCCTAATTAATTGATGAAAATAAACAGACAAAAGGCAAGGCGAGTAGTTGGAGCAATGGAACAATGTTTTCTCCAAGTGTACTTGTTCATAAGCCACACCATAATGCCGTTCAACTGAGGTTCACAATCATAATTGCAAGATAAATGCTTGCGGAAACGGAAGCGATGGCATTTCAGCGAATGGCGAGCAACAAAATGGAGGGGCCGGGCGAGAGAGAGAGAGAGAGAGCGAGAATGCCAGCTTAACCACTTGCCCAAGCCTTAATTGCCAACATTTTAGCCATGTTTACTGATGTTCTTACCACGATTTGTCATATTGAATTCACTGAATGAATTCGAAATTAAAAATTATATGATAGTTGCCATAGTGAGTTCAATCGGTTCATCAAACATGTTATAAAACCTTAAATACACTCACACACACACACAATATTTGTGCTCAGTTTGGCTACTAATCAATATTTGTAGCCAGCCAGGCAGCAGGCGAAAAATTATTTTTGACTCTAATGAAGACAACACAACATACTGAGGCCTGGGCAAACTTAATTTCTGGGTCCCAAAATATTCGAAGCACGCAATAAATCGATTAAAATTATATTTGGCTTGAGTACGATTTAAATTTTTGGTAGCAATTGTCACGTTCGCCTTAATTTCTAATAGACTCAATTGCTGAGTTGTGTTTGCCCAAACGATTTGTTTACATTTAAACTACTTTATCTGTAACAGACGCAAAAAGAAATGGTTGCAAACCTTAAAAGGTCATTCGATTTGTTGTAGATGTGTTGTCAGAAAGTCATTTCCCACAGCAATCGATTGTTGTTTTTTTTAAGTCCTTTGTCAAGGGAACTGCTGACGTTGCTTGAAATTAATTATTAACAACATGATGGTTATTGCCATAATATCAACTGACGACTTCATAAACATCAATTACCCTTCAGCACAAATTATCGTGGCTATAACTTTGTCTCGCAGCATAATTGAAATATCTTCTTTTTCCATTTTCCATTTAAGTTTATGTAAATTGGCAACACGAAACTACCACAAATCATATTTACATTTTAAAGCAAAGTGAGAAAAAAACAGCAGCCACAGCTCCAAGTTCCCAAAAGGTGAGACAAGAGAAATATGTAAATATGAAAAATCAAAATACAAAAATGCAAAAATTGTTGCGTTAAACAGCAGAGTCAAAACAAAAGCAAAAATTGTTAGCTACTTGTTGTTACTTAACGTTGACTAAAAATGTTACCAAGGAATGATGGGTTTAGGCTGTGTTGATACGGGCGTACAATAAAAGCAATCAGTGGCACTCAGCGATTGTGTGTGCGTGTGTGTGAAAGCGAAATTACTCACATGACATAGAACATGTATCATAGACTATGGGCTAGAAGCTCTGTTGCTTTTGTTACCAAGGCTGGCAAATATTTTCAATGGAATGAGTTATGGCATTCACGCTAATATCACAGAGAGAGAGAGAGAGAGAGAGAGAGAGCGGGAGAGAGTGGTGTGTGTATTGTTGGAAAATTAAAAGCATACAACAAGAGCGAGTTTGCCTCCTCCTGTTGCACATATTTGTCATTTTGTATTGTGTGGGTAAAAGTTATGCTTTATGGCAGAGCTAATAATGAAAAATTGCCACGCAAATTGAGTTACTTGAGTTGGAGAATTCGTGCAACATAATAAATAATTGACATTTAAAACGAGACGCGGCAGACGTCTATAAATCCCAAAGTGCCTTTTACACCCTTTGCGTTAACGCAATTTGGCCCTCGTTCAAGCGGCGGCTTTATGAACAAAGTTGAGTTTCATTGCACAATGTATTCAATTTGATTACAGGCAGAGCATTAAAAAATTAAAATCACATTTTAATTGAAAGCGAAAGAGAAAAAGCGAGAGAGAAAGCGAGTGCAAGGGCGGCTTATAAAATCGTTCAATAAAAATCATATCTACCATGTAAATCGGTGAACAACACGCAGCCGCCGGTTTAAGCTCAAGAGATTAATAAAAAATATTTTTTAAAAGTATCAGCAGTATGAAGTCATAATTTGTTAACAGTTCTAAGTAGATAGGAAAGGATAAAGGATAAATGAAATAATTTCCGGAATCTGGTGTGCAATAATTTAATTTTAACTGTACAACATTATATTTTAAGAAAAAGCTGCTGCTGACGTACAGCAGGATACTGAAAAGTGCGGAGGCACGTGCCACAAACATTGCTGCAAACTATATCAGAACGGGAAAATGAAGGGAATTTCCTAGAAAAATGCGATTAAAAGTAGCAGCATTTTATGAATGAATTATTCTTGGAATGAATTATTCTTGCAACAGGTCGAGTGCGGGTTAACCAAATCTTGCCAAAGGGCAATTAAAATTCTATGGAAAAATAATTAATTGGACGGAAAACCAGATAACAACTTTTATAAAACGGCTAAAAGTCAGAAAATGAAAAGTCTTGATGATAAGGTGACAATTTGTATCTTCTGGCTAACGGATTATTAAGTTTCTGACTTAACTTTGGCTGATGCTGAAAATTAATGATATTTTCATTTAATTTTCCCTTCAGCCAAATCATTGTTCTACCCATTCAACGAATGAGCTTAAAGAGTCTTCAAACCAACCACAAATTTGTAGTCACCGCCAATTAGCGTAACTTGCAGCACAAACCACAAAATGAGCTGAATTAAGTGCAACGTTCGCAACAATTCTTTTGAGCGAAAGCGCAAAATTAGAAGCATCCTCAACAAAAGCCGGATGCCACAAATGCCAAAAGCCACAGCCAACCCACCCACACAGATAAAACATATTTTGTTGGCTCTGTAATTTGTGGCCAACGCATTTGTGTGCTGGCTCTGCCCACAAAAACTTTTTAATTTAATTCTGATAATTGCGCTCGAATTACGAAACACGAAAAATTATATTAAAAGCCAAACAACTAAATAACTACTCGCATTGGTTGAAGTTGATTTTTTGGCTGTTGAATTAAATTCCACAGCAACTGCAACTGAAACTTGATTTAATTTATTTAAAGTCTCTTAAAAGCTTAACTTGATGGCTTTAACTATTAACAGGGTCAAATGTTGTGCGTAAAAGTACTACCTTCCATCGCAGTCAGAGTTTGTTTGTTTCTGTTTTTTATGCACTCTTTACGAGCTGACCATGCCACAGCTTTGTGGCATAAAAGTACACTTAGAGAACACATTGACATCAACGAAAATAATTATGTCTAGACATTTGTGGGATAAGCAATGCTTAACTGATATCAAATGTCATCAAAAGTTGTTAGTGATGCCATTTTGGTAATGTTTGAACAACATTGTTTTTCTCGCTGCGTATACTTAATTTTTATGAGCAAAGTTGCCAGCACGCGTGTTACATAAAAGTAAAGCGCGGAAATCGGTGATACTACGGCTTGTGTGTGACATTTTCCACATGCCACGGATTTATTGCAACACATTTGCTTAACATTAACTGCAAAAGGCATGCCACATAACCATCTCAACCATCTTGTTGCTGCTGTTGTGTAAAACTTGACAGTTACAAAATAATCAATGTCTAGCTGCGCATTACAAGATGTCAAAGTTGATTGCAACAAGCGTTTGTTTAGCTTGTGCAAATGTATCGCAGCTGAGACGCAGCAGACACGTGCCACAGACACACTTATCCTTCTATTTTTCTCACTCTCTCTCTTTTTCTCTGGTCCCATTGCAACTGGAGGCCTATTACTGTAGTTGTAACTGTACAATGGCTCGGGATGTGCGTGTCTTCATCAGCAGCGGAAACGTGCAACGGAAATATAAACAGGAAATGTTACCAACAGCATTTTCAACACGCCAACTTGGACTAATTGCACACTTACGTTCAGATTAAACATTTTATGATGGAATAGTGCTAAAAATATGAACATTATTAATGCAAAAATAACATTCGGGGTGTATATGACCTAATCGAGGTTAAATTGTAATTAAATACAAAGCTACAAAAGCTTCGAATTTGCATCAGTTTTCCCTCAAACATTATATTACGTAGCATGGATAATATAGAAAAAAATAATTATTTAATTGAACCTACATTTTCGAGCTTTTTCTATGCAATTTCATAATTAATTGTTGATATTTTTTCCCGTAAACTATTTGATACAATTACCTTTAGAAGCACTTTCATAGAAAAATTAAAATTCTTTAATTTGCGAAAATTTGGGAGGAAAACTGGTCAAAAGATTGTTTGTTTGAAAGTTGATAAGCGATGGTCAATAGAAAAACACACATTTATCGAAATCTCACAATAGCAACAAGCAAATGAAATGAAAACAAAACAAAACCCAATTCTATAGAAGTAATAAACATTTGCAATACTTAAAGGGAGAAATTAACTCAAATGTGTATTTGAAAATGGTTTATCCATATAGTACTTACCAGTAACAGCAGCAGGTTGTTGGGTATTTGTAAACATGAATTACATTTAGTTCGTTGCTGTTGCCTTATGGCCATGTTGTTGTTGTTGTTGCAGCTGATGTTGGCTAACATTCGCCAACGCTAATGCACCAATAGCTGCAACTGCGTCCCGAGCCCCTTGGCAACCACACGTCGTCTCCATTCAGAACAGATCGAAACTGTTTTGTGCCCCAGTTGCTTGCTTTTTGTTGTTTGTTTGTTGGGAGTTTGCCGCCTATCCGTTGTTATTTTTGTTGTGTGCTATCGAACAACAACAACAACAATGTGAGGCACGATTCACTTTGAAATGCGCTTTCTGCACTGGCATCCTTGGTATCCCAGCTATCCACTCACTGAGCCAACGGCACATTCATCAGCAAAATGTTTACACGACTGTTTACACGAATCTGCCCGCTGCCTTTTTGGCACGGAGTGCAATGTACAAACGTGTTGCAATAAGCCGCGTTTGCTTGTTGTTCTCCTCTCTTTATTAATATGCTGCAAAGAGAGAAAAGAGCGAGACAGAGAAAGGAAGTATTATAATGATGTTGACTCATGCATGTGAGAGGCTTAATGCATTTTACAGACAGAAAAAACAATCAAAAGTTCGATTAAGTATACCAACAATGATATGCTTAAAGTTGCTTTTCTCTTATCCAACCAAACATATCTCATTTGGCAACAATGTTTCATTTGTAGTTGATCGCAAATATACTTGAAATCAAGCAAAAACATTTTCGCACAAGCAATCAATTATTTAGAAGTTGCTATTAATAAAGTTTGTTTTGTGCAGTTTTCGTTTCGTTTCGTTATATTTATTTCCTATTGAAACTAAACTGCAAACCTTTTAGCAAACTTGCCGTTGATTGCAAAGTTTGCCAGCATAAATAATTTAATTTATAACGTTTGCTTCTTCCATTTCCTCTTCAACTGCTGTTGAGTTATTTACACTGTTTAATTTGTCTTACAATAAGCCGCAATGCAGTTGCACTTTTTTTTTTTAAGCCAGCTCAAAATTTTCTCTCTATTTTTGTACATTTCACGCGCTGTCATTTTGCAGCTTTCCAGCATTTTTCACAGCGCCAGTCAGTTTGTCAGCTAACCTTTTGCATCTGGTTGGCCAGATTTGGCCACAAAATGAAAATGGAACGTCAAAAAGCAAAGTATGACAAATTGCATTCCCCCATTCTTAATTTGTATGCAAAGCTTGTGCTTCTTTTTTTTTTTTTTCTTCACCATCTTCGTTTCATGCAAATTACTTGCCAAATTCTTACACTCAATTTGCATACTCTTTCGATGGGTATTTCTAATTCGTCGGCAAGTGCGTGAAGCATTGAATTTATACATTTTCGAAAACAAAGCCCTGAAAGGACATGCAATGTTCGGCGAAGCCTAAGTTAGTTCGTTTATGTTTGATTTTCTTTTTTTGGCCGCTCAGCAAACTTTTTCAATTCAAGTTTGCTCAGCCTACTAACCAAAAATCAATACATAATCAATGTTAAATATTTTCTACACTCATAAAATATTAATGTGTCAATAACGGTAAAGATATGAACTATCGCGCAACTTTACTAGGCGTTGTTCAAGTCGCAATAACTTCGATCTAAATGCTCTATCAGCATGACGCAATAAACTAATCAATAAACTAATTACATTATCAAATAAAAAACAAAACAAAAATATAATTATTTGGGGAAAATTATTTTTTGGCTGTCGTTGGCATAATCTAAATCTGTACAAGGCTTAAATACCATGGCGCGCCTATAAATGCCAGTTTCTAGTGTTGAAATGACGAAATAGAATCTTTTTTGACAGCAAAATAGTTTAATGATTATGGCCAAAACATGAAGCTCTAATTTATTAAGTCAACTCTTCGCTTATAGCTGCTTAACATGAATACACAAATACAAAAGAACTAACCGAAAAACTTTTACTGCCAATCATTTAATTATTTAAAGATGTCCTTAGATAACTATAATAGAAAGTCATAGAAAAAAACCAACTTCATTTTTACTTGCCTTATTCTTACCATTAAAAGTTCACATTAGTTGAATGTAAGGTCACCTTAGAAAAAGTTTAATTTCGAGTTAAACTATTTCGAAATTTTAATTTGTGTCAAATTCAATTGAGCTCGAACTTATGTTGAAAGGTTTTTAGCATGTTTCAAGTGCAGACAAATTGAACTTGTTTGGTTTTTGTTGAAGCAAATTTTGCTTTCAATTAAAAAAGCATACTTTTAGGCCTATTATAGAAGTTTCTGCAGTCAAGCTTTATTTATTTAAATGCACTGGCAAAAAGACTGCTCAGGCAACGCCCTTGAAGACGTCCTTAAAGAAAGCACCCCATCGACTTGCCCAACAGGGTTTTATACTAAATATTTTCACTAGAAACACCATTATTAAATTGAACAAATGACTGCGTATTAAAGTTGCTAGGCACAGTATATTTAAGTTGAATTCAAGTTGTTGAAAATTAATATAACAGAAAAATAATACGGGAAAGAAAGATTTATATCTTGGTGACAATTAATATGACTAATCTATAAATATTATATGCTTTTAAGTTGTAGCTTCCATAACTTCGGCAAACCTGACACGATTTTCAAAAGCAATGTCTTAAAACTCATGGTTTGGCTATTAGAATAAAACTGCATTTACATAATTTCATTTATGTACAATTCGATTTTTGGTCATTTTGCATGTTAAAATTTTATGCCAAAAAAGCGACATCATCATTTGGCAAATCTTTCGACTTCCATAACTTCGGCAAACCTGGCCCGATTTTCAAAAGCAATGTCTTAAAACTCATGGTTTGGCTATTAGAATAAAACTGCATTTACATAATTTCAGTTATAAACAATTCGATTTTTGGTCATTTTGCATGTTAAAATTTTATGCCAAAGAATCGACATCAAAATATGGCAAATCATTCGACTTCCATAACTTCGGCATACCTTGCCCGATTTTCAAGAGCAATGTCTTAAAACTCATGGTTTGGCTATTAGAATAAAACTGCATTTACATAATTTCAGTTATATACAATTCGATTTTTGGTCATTTTGCATGTTAAAATTTTATGCCAAAGAATCGACATCAAAATATGGCAAATCTTTCGACTTCCATAACTTCGGCAAACCTGGCCCGATTTTCAAAAGCAATGTCTTAAAACTCATGGTTTGGCTATTAGAATAAAACTGCATTTAAGAAATTTCATTGAAATGAAATTCGATTTTTGGTCATTTTGCATGTTAAAATTTTATGCCAAAGAATCGACATCAAAATATGGCAAATCTTTCGACTTCCATAACTTCGGCAAACCTGGCCCGATTTTCAAAAGCAATGTCTTAAAACTCATGGTTTGGCTAAAAGAATAAAACTGCATTTAAGAAATTTCATTGAAATGAAATTCGATTTTTGGTCATGTTGCATGTTAAAATTTTATGCCAAAGAATCGACATCAAAATATGCAAATCTTTCGACTTCCATAACTTCGGCATACCTTGCCCGATTTTCAAGAGCAATGTTTTAAAACTCATGGTTTGGCTATTAGAATAAAACTGCATTTACATAATTTCAGTTATATACAATTCGATTTTTGGTCATTTTGCATGTTAAAATTTTATGCCAAAAAATTGACATCATCATTTGGCAAATCTTTCGACTTCCATAACTTCGGCAAACCTGGCCCGATTTTCAAAAGCAATGTCTTAAAGCTCATGGTTTGGCTAGTAGAATAAAACTGCATTTACATAATTTCAGTTACATACAATTCGATTTTTGGTCATTTTGCATGTTAAAATTTAATGCCAAAAAATCGACATCATCATTTGGCAAATCTTTCGACTTCCATAACTTCGGCAAACCTGGCCCGATTTTCAAAAGCAATGTCTTAAAACTCATGGTTTGGCTATAAGAATAAAACTGCATTTACATAATTTCATTTAAATGAAACTCGATTTTTGGTCATTTTGCATGTTAAAATTTTATGCCAAAAAATCGACATCATCATTTGGCAAATCTTTCGACTTCCATAACTTCGGCAAACCTGGCCCGATTATCAAAAGCAATGTCTTAAAGCTCATGGTTTGGCTAGTAGAATAAAACTGCATTTACATAATTTCAGTTATATACAATTCGATTTTTGGTCATTTTGCATGTTAAAATTTAATGCCAAAAAATCGACATCATCATTTGGCAAATCTTTCGACTTCCATAACTTCGGCAAACCTGGCCCGATTTTCAAAAGCAATGTCTTAAAACTCATGGTTTGACTAGTAGAATAAAACTGCATTTAAGAAATTTCATTTAAATAAAATTCGATTTTTGGTCATTTTGCATGTTAAAATTTTATGCCAAAAAATCAACATCATCATTTGGCAAATCTTTCGACTTCCATAACTTCGGCAAAACTGACCCGATTTTCAAAAGCAATATGTTAAAACTCATGGTTTGACTAGTAGAATAAAACTGCATTTAAGAAATTTCATTGAAATGAAATTCGATTTTTGGTCATTTTGCATGTTAAAATTTTATGCCAAAGAATCGACATCAAAATATGGCAAATCTTTCGACTTCCATAACTTCGGCAAACCTGGCCCGATTTTCAAAAGCAATGTCTTAAAACTCATGGTTTGGCTAAAAGAATAAAACTGCATTTAAGAAATTTCATTGAAATGAAATTCGATTTTTGGTCATTTTGCATGTTAAAATTTTATGCCAAAGAATCGACATCAAAATATGCAAATCTTTCGACTTCCATAACTTCGGCATACCTTGCCCGATTTTCAAGAGCAATGTTTTAAAACTCATGGTTTGGCTAGTAGAATAAAACTGCATTTACATAATTTCAGTTATATACAATTCGATTTTTGGTCATTTTGCATGTAAAACTTTATGCCAAAAAATCGACATCATCATTTGGCAAATCTTTCGACTTCCATAACTTCGGCAAACCTGGCCCGATTTTCAAAAGCAATGTCTTAAAACTCATGGTTTGGCTATAAGAATAAAACTGCATTTACATAATTTCATTTAAATGAAACTCGATTTTTGGTCATTTTGCATGTTAAAATTTTATGCCAAAAAATCGACATCATCATTTGGCAAATCTTTCGACTTCCATAACTTCGGCAAACCTGGCCCGATTATCAAAAGCAATGTCTTAAAGCTCATGGTTTGGCTAGTAGAATAAAACTGCATTTACATAATTTCAGTTATATACAATTCGATTTTTGGTCATTTTGCATGTTAAAATTTAATGCCAAAAAATCGACATCATCATTTGGCAAATCTTTCGACTTCCATAACTTCGGCAAACCTGGCCCGATTTTCAAAAGCAATGTCTTAAAACTCATGGTTTGACTAGTAGAATAAAACTGCATTTAAGAAATTTCATTTAAATAAAATTCGATTTTTGGTCATTTTGCATGTTGAAATTTTATGCCAAAAAATCGACATCATCATTTGCAAATCTTTCGACTACCATAACTTCGGCAAAACTGACCCGATTTTCAAAAGCAATGTCTTAAAACTCATGGTTTGACTAGTAGAATAAAACTGCATTTAAGAAATTTCATTAAATAAAATTCGATTTTTGGTCATTTTGCATGTTGAAATTTTATGCCAAAAAATCGACATCATCATTTGTCAAATCTTTCGACTACCATAACTTCGTCAAAACTGACCCGATTTTCAAAAGCAATATGTTAAAACTCATGGTTTGACTGGTAGAATAAAACTGCATTTAAGAAATTTCATTTAAATAAAATTCGATTTTTGGTCATTTTGCATGTTAAAATTTTATGCCAAAAAATCAACATCATCATTTGGCAAATCTTTCGACTTCCATAACTTCGGCAAAACTGACCCGATTTTCAAAAGCAATGTCTTAAAACTCATGGTTTGGCTATTAGAATAAAACTGCATTTAAGAAATTTCATTGAAATGAAATTCGATTTTTGGTCATTTTGCATGTTAAAATTTTATGCCAAAGAATCGACATCAAAATATGGCAAATCTTTCGACTTCCATAACTTCGGCAAACCTGGCCCGATTTTCAAAAGCAATGTCTTAAAACTCATGGTTTGGCTAAAAGAATAAAACTGCATTTAAGAAATTTCATTGAAATGAAATTCGATTTTTGGTCATTTTGCATGTTAAAATTTTATGCCAAAGAATCGACATCAAAATATGGCAAATCTTTCGACTTCCATAACTTCGGCAAATCTGACCCGATTTTCAAGAGCAATGTCTTAAAACTCATGGTTTGGCTATTAGAATAAAACTGCATTTACATAATTTCAGTTATATACAATTCGATTTTTGGTCATTTTGCATGTTAAAATTTTATGCCAAAAAATTGACATCATCATTTGGCAAATCTTTCGACTTCCATAACTTCGGCAAACCTGGCCCGATTTTCAAAAGCAATGTCTTAAAACTCATGGTTTGGCTATAAGAATAAAACTGCATTTACATAATTTCATTTAAATGAAACTCGATTTTTGGTCATTTTGCATGTTAAAATTTTATGCCAAAAAATCGAAATCATCATTTGGCAAATCTTTCGACTTCCATAACTTCGGCAAACCTGGCCCGATTATCAAAAGCAATGTCTTAAAGCTCATGGTTTGGCTAGTAGAATAAAACTGCATTTACATAATTTCAGTTATATACAATTCGATTTTGGTCATTTTGCATGTTAAAATTTAATGCCAAAAAATCGACATCATCATTTGGCAAATCTTTCGACTTCCATAACTTCGGCAAACCTGGCCCGATTTTCAAAAGCAATGTCTTAAAACTCATGGTTTGGCTATAAGAATAAAACTGCATTTACATAATTTCATTTAAATGAAACTCGATTTTTGGTCATTTTGCATGTTAAAATTTTATGCCAAAAAATCGACATCATCATTTGGCAAATCTTTCGACTTCCATAACTTCGGCAAACCTGGCCCGATTTTCAAAAGCAATGTCTTAAAACTCATGGTTTGGCTATAAGAATAAAACTGCATTTACATAATTTCATTTAAATGAAACTCGATTTTTGGTCATTTTGCATGTTAAAATTTTATGCCAAAAATCGACATCATCATTTGGCAAATCTTTCGACTTCCATAACTTCGGCAAACCTTGCCCGATTTTCAAAAGCAATGTCTTAAAACTCATGGTTTGGCTATAAGAATAAAACTGCATTTACATAATTTCAGTTATATACAATTCGATTTTTGGTCATTTTGCATGTTAAAATTTTATGCCAAAAAATCAACATCATCATTTGGCAAATCTTCCGACTTCCATAACTTCGGCAAACCTTGCCCGATTTTCAAAAGCAATGTCTTAAAACTCATGGTTTGGCTATTAGAATAAAACTGCATTTACATAATTTCAGTTATATACAATTCGATTTTTGGTCATTTTGCATGTTAAAATTTAATGCCAAAAAATCGACATCATCATTTGGCAAATCTTTCGACTTCCATAACTTCGGCAAACCTGGCCCGATTTTCAAAAGCAATGTCTTAAAACTCATGGTTTGGCTATTAGAATAAAACTGCATTTAAGAATTTCATTGAAATGAAATTCGATTTTTGGTCTTTTGCATGTTAAAATTTTATGCCAAAGAATCGACATCAAAATATGGCAAATCTTTCGACTTCCATAACTTCGGCAAACCTGGCCCGATTTTCAAAAGCAATGTCTTAAAACTCATGGTTTGGCTATTAGAATAAAACTGCATTTACATAATTTCAGTTATATACAATTCGATTTTTGGTCATTTTGCATGTTAAAATTTTATGCCAAAAAATCAACATCATCATTTGGCAAATCTTTCGACTTCCATAACTTCGGCAAACCTGGCCCGATTTTCAAAAGCAATGTCTTAAAACTCATGGTTTGGCTTAAAGAATAAAACTGCATTTACATAATTTCATTTGAATGAAATTCGATTTTTGGTCATTTTGCATGTTAAAATTTTATGCCAAAAAATCGACATCATCATTTGGCAAATCTTTCGACTTCCATAACTTCGGCAAACCTTGCCCGATTTTCAAAAGCAATGTCTTAAAACTCATGGTTTGGCTAAAAGAATAAAACTGCATTTAAGAAATTTCATTAAAATGAAATTCGATTTTTGGTCATTTTGCATGTTAAAATTTTATGCCAAAGAATCGACATCAAAATATGGCAAATCTTTCGACTTCCATAACTTCGGCAAACCTGGCCCGATTTTCAAAAGCAATGTCTTAAAACTCATGGTTTGGCTATTAGAATAAAACTGCATTTACATAATTTCAGTTATATACAATTCGATTTTTGGTCATTTTGCATGTTAAAATTTTATGCCAAAAAATCGACATCATCATTTGGCAAATCTTTCGACTTCCATAACTTCGGCAAACCTGGCCCGATTTTCAAAAGCAATGTCTTAAAACTCATGGTTTGGCTATTAGAATAAAACTGCATTTAAGAAATTTCATTGAAATGAAATTCGATTTTTGGTCTTTTGCATGTTAAAATTTTATGCCAAAGAATCGACATCAAAATATGGCAAATCTTTCGACTTCCATAACTTCGGCAAACCTGGCCCGATTTTCAAAAGCAATGTCTTAAAACTCATGGTTTGGCTATTAGAATAAAACTGCATTTACATAATTTCAGTTATATACAATTCGATTTTTGGTCATTTTGCATGTTAAAATTTTATGCCAAAAAATCAACATCATCATTTGGCAAATCTTTCGACTTCCATAACTTCGGCAAACCTGGCCCGATTTTCAAAAGCAATGTCTTAAAACTCATGGTTTGGCTTAAAGAATAAAACTGCATTTACATAATTTCATTTGAATGAAATTCGATTTTTGGTCATTTTGCATGTTAAAATTTTATGCCAAAAAATCGACATCATCATTTGGCAAATCTTTCGACTTCCATAACTTCGGCAAACCTTGCCCGATTTTCAAAAGCAATGTCTTAAAACTCATGGTTTGGCTAAAAGAATAAAACTGCATTTAAGAAATTTCATTTAAATGAAATTCGATTTTTGGTCATTTTGCATGTTAAAATTTTATGCCAAAGAATCGACATCAAATATGGCAAATCTTTCGACTTCCATAACTTCGGCAAACCTGGCCCGATTTTCAAAAGCAATGTCTTAAAACTCATGGTTTGGCTATTAGAATAAAACTGCATTTACATAATTTCAGTTATATACAATTCGATTTTTGGTCATTTTGCATGTTAAAATTTTATGCCAAAAAATCGACATCATCATTTGGCAAATCTTTCGACTTCCATAACTTCGGCAAACCTGGCCCGATTTTCAAAAGCAATGTCTTAAAACTCATGGTTTGGCTTAAAGAATATAACTGCATTTACATAATTTCATTTAAATGAAATTCGATTTTTGGTCATTTTGCATGTTAAAATTTTATGCCAAAGAATCGACATCAAAATATGGCAAATCTTTCGACTTCCATAACTTCGGCAAACCTGGCACGATTTTCAAAAGCAATGTCTTAAAACTCATGGTTTGGCTATAAGAATAAAACTGCATTTACATAATTTCAGTTATATACAATTCGATTTTTGGTCATTTTGCATGTTAAAATTTTATGCCAAAAAATCGACATCATCATTTGGCAAATCTTTCGACTTCCATAACTTCGGCAAACCTTGCCCGATTTTCAAAAGCAATGTCTTAAAACTCATGGTTTGGCTATTAGAATAAAACTGCATTTACATAATTTCAGTTATATACAATTCGATTTTTGGTCATTTTGCATGTTAAAATTTTATGCCAAAAAATCGACATCATCATTTGGCAAATCTTTCGACTTCCATAACTTCGGCAAACCTGGCCCGATTTTCAAAAGCAATGTCTTAAAACTCATGGTTTGGCTTAAAGAATAAAACTGCATTTACATAATTTCATTTGAATGAAATTCGATTTTTGGTCATTTTGCATGTTAAAATTTTATGCCAAAAAATCGACATCATCATTTGGCAAATCTTTCGACTTCCATAACTTCGGCAAACCTTGCCCGATTTTCAAAAGCAATGTCTTAAAACTCATGGTTTGGCTATAAGAATAAAACTGCATTTACATAATTTCATTTAAATGAAACTCGATTTTTGGTCATTTTGCATGTTAAAATTTTATGCCAAAAAATCGACATCATCATTTGGCAAATCTTTCGACTTCCATAACTTCGGCAAACCTTGCCCGATTTACAAAAGCAATGTCTTAAAACTCATGGTTTGGCTATAAGAATAAAACTGCATTTACATAATTTCAGTTATATACAATTCGATTTTTGGTCATTTTGCATGTTAAAATTTTATGCCAAAAAATCAACATCATCATTTGGCAAATCTTCCGACTTCCATAACTTCGGCAAACCTTGCCCGATTTTCAAAAGCAATGTCTTAAAACTCATGGTTTGGCTATAAGAATAAAACTGCATTTACATAATTTCAGTTATATACAATTCGATTTTTGGTCATTTTGCATGTTAAAATTTTATGCCAAAAAATCAACATCATCATTTGGCAAATCTTCCGACTTCCATAACTTCGGCAAACCTTGCCCGATTTTCAAAAGCAATGTCTTAAAACTCATGGTTTGGCTATTAGAATAAAACTGCATTTAAGAAATTTCATTGAAATGAAATTCGATTTTTGGTCTTTTGCATGTTAAAATTTTATGCCAAAGAATCGACATCAAAATATGGCAAATCTTTCGACTTCCATAACTTCGGCAAACCTGGCCCGATTTTCAAAAGCAATGTCTTAAAACTCATGGTTTGGCTATTAGAATAAAACTGCATTTACATAATTTCAGTTATATACAATTCGATTTTTGGTCATTTTGCATGTTAAAATTTTATGCCAAAAAATCAACATCATCATTTGGCAAATCTTTCGACTTCCATAACTTCGGCAAACCTGGCCCGATTTTCAAAAGCAATGTCTTAAAACTCATGGTTTGGCTTAAAGAATAAAACTGCATTTACATAATTTCATTTGAATGAAATTCGATTTTTGGTCATTTTGCATGTTAAAATTTTATGCCAAAAAATCGACATCATCATTTGGCAAATCTTTCGACTTCCATAACTTCGGCAAACCTTGCCCGATTTTCAAAAGCAATGTCTTAAAACTCATGGTTTGGCTAAAAGAATAAAACTGCATTTAAGAAATTTCATTGAAATGAAATTCGATTTTTGGTCATTTTGCATGTTAAAATTTTATGCCAAAAAATCAACATCATCATTTGGCAAATCTTCCGACTTCCATAACTTCGGCAAACCTTGCCCGATTTTCAAAAGCAATGTCTTAAAACTCATGGTTTGGCTATAAGAATAAAACTGCATTTACATAATTTCAGTTATATACAATTCGATTTTTGGTCATTTTGCATGTTAAAATTTAATGCCAAAAAATCGACATCATCATTTGGCAAATCTTTCGACTTCCATAACTTCGGCAAACCTGGCCCGATTTTCAAAAGCAATGTCTTAAAACTCATGGTTTGGCTATTAGAATAAAACTGCATTTAAGAAATTTCATTGAAATGAAATTCGATTTTTGGTCTTTTGCATGTTAAAATTTTATGCCAAAGAATCGACATCAAAATATGGCAAATCTTTCGACTTCCATAACTTCGGCAAACCTGGCCCGATTTTCAAAAGCAATGTCTTAAAACTCATGGTTTGGCTTAAAGAATATAACTGCATTTACATAATTTCATTTAAATGAAATTCGATTTTTGGTCATTTTGCATGTTAAAATTTTATGCCAAAGAATCGACATCAAAATATGGCAAATCTTTCGACTTCCATAACTTCGGCAAACCTGGCACGATTTTCAAAAGCAATGTCTTAAAACTCATGGTTTGGCTATAAGAATAAAACTGCATTTACATAATTTCAGTTATATACAATTCGATTTTTGGTCATTTTGCATGTTAAAATTTTATGCCAAAAAATCGACATCATCATTTGGCAAATCTTTCGACTTCCATAACTTCGGCAAACCTTGCCCGATTTTCAAAAGCAATGTCTTAAAACTCATGGTTTGGCTATTAGAATAAAACTGCATTTACATAATTTCAGTTATATACAATTCGATTTTTGGTCATTTTGCATGTTAAAATTTTATGCCAAAAAATCAACATCATCATTTGGCAAATCTTTCGACTTCCATAACTTCGGCAAACCTGGCCCGATTTTCAAAAGCAATGTCTTAAAACTCATGGTTTGGCTTAAAGAATAAAACTGCATTTACATAATTTCATTTAAATGAAATTCGATTTTTGGTCATTTTGCATGTTAAAATCTTATGCCAAAAAATCGACATCATCATTTGGCAAATCTTTCGACTTCCATAACTTCGGCAAACCTTGCCCGATTTTCAAAAGCAATGTCTTAAAACTCATGGTTTGGCTAAAAGAATAAAACTGCATTTAAGAAATTTCATTGAAATGAAATTCGATTTTTGGTCATTTTGCATGTTAAAATTTTATGCCAAAAAATCAACATCATCATTTGGCAAATCTTCCGACTTCCATAACTTCGGCAAACCTTGCCCGATTTTCAAAAGCAATGTCTTAAAACTCATGGTTTGGCTATTAGAATAAAACTGCATTTACATAATTTCAGTTATATACAATTCGATTTTTGGTCATTTTGCATGTTAAAATTTTATGCCAAAAAATCAACATCATCATTTGGCAAATCTTTCGACTTCCATAACTTCGGCAAACCTGACCCGATTTTCAAAAGCAATGTCTTAAAACTCATGGTTTGGCTATTAGAATAAAACTGCATTTACATAATTTCAGTTATATACAATTCGATTTTTGGTCATTTTGCATGTTAAAATTTTATGCCAAAAAATCGACATCATCATTTGGCAAATCTTTCGACTTCCATAACTTCGGCAAACCTGGCCCGATTTTCAAAAGCAATGTCTTAAAACTCATGGTTTGGCTTAAAGAATAAAACTGCATTTACATAATTTCATTTAAATGAAATTCGATTTTTGGTCATTTTGCATGTTAAAATTTTATGCCAAAAAATCGACATCATCATTTGGCAAATCTTTCGACTTCCATAACTTCGGCAAACCTGGCCCGATTTTCAAAAGCAATGTCTTAAAACTCATGGTTTGGCTAAAAGAATAAAACTGCATTTACATAATTTCATTTAAATGAAATTCGATTTTTGGTCATTTTGCATGTTAAAATTTTATGCCAAAAAATCAACATCATCATTTGGCAAATCTTTCGACTTCCATAACTTCGGCAAACCTGGCACGATTTTCAAAAGCAATGTCTTAAAACTCATGGTTTGGCTATAAGAATAAAACTGCATTTACATAATTTCAGTTATATACAATTCGATTTTTGGTCATTTTGCATGTTAAAATTTTATGCCAAAAAATCGACATCATCATTTGGCAAATCTTTCGACTTCCATAACTTCGGCAAACCTGGCCCGATTTTCAAAAGCAATGTCTTAAAACTCATGGTTTGGCTATAAGAATAAAACTGCATTTACATAATTTCAGTTATATACAATTCGATTTTTGGTCATTTTGCATGTTAAAATTTTATGCCAAAAAATCGACATCAAAATATGGCAAATCTTTCGACTTCCATAACTTCGGCAAACCTGGCCCGATTTTCAAAAGCTATGTCTTAAAACTCATGGTTTGGCTATTAGAATAAAACTGCATTTACATAATTTCATTTGAATGAAATTCGATTTTTGGTCATTTTGCATGTTAAAATTTTATGCCAAAAATCGACATCATCATTTGGCAAATCTTTCGACTTCCATAACTTCGGCAAACCTGGCCCGATTTTCAAAAGCAATGTCTTAAAACTCATGGTTTGGCTATTAGAATAAAACTGCATTTACATAATTTCATTTAAATGAAATTCGATTTTTGGTCATTTTGCATGTTAAAATTTTATGCCAAAAAATCGACATCATCATTTGGCAAATCTTTCGACTTCCATAACTTCGGCAAACCTGGCCCGATTTTCAAAAGCAATGTCTTAAAACTCATGGTTTGGCTATAAGAATAAAACTGCATTTACATAATTTCAGTTGTATACAATTCGATTTTTGGTCATTTTGCATGTTAAAATTTTATGCCAAAAAATCGACATCAAAATATGGCAAATCTTTCGACTTCCATAACTTCGGCAAACCTGGCCCGATTTTCAAAAGCAATGTCTCAAAACTCATGGTTTGGCTAAAAGAATAAAACTGCATTTACATAATTTCATTTAAATGAAACTAGATTTTTGGTCATTTTGCATGTTAAAATTATATGCCAAAAAATCAACATCATCATTTGGCAAATCTTCCGACTTCCATAACTTCGGCAAACCTTGCCCGATTTTCAAAAGCAATGTCTTAAAACTCATGGTTTGGCTATTAGAATAAAACTGCATTTACATAATTTCAGTTATATACAATTCGATTTTTGGTCATTTTGCATGTTAAAATTTTATGCCAAAAAATCAACATCATCATTTGGCAAATCTTTCGACTTCCATAACTTCGGCAAACCTGGCCCGATTTTCAAAAGCAATGTCTTAAAACTCATGGTTTGGCTAAAAGAATAAAACTGCATTTACATAATTTCATTTAAATGAAAGTCGATATTTGGTCATTTTGCATGTTAAAATTTTATGCCAAAAAATCTACATCATCATTTGGCAAATCTTGTGACTTCCATAACTTCGGCAAAACTGATCCGATTGTCAAAAGCCTGAAGGAATAATGATTTATTTACCTTTTTTTATGCACATATATAATGGAATAATCGCATTGCGGATCATTTATTTGGGTTAAGTGTTTCACTGTGAAGTGGCGCAAAGAAGCCTTAAACAAGACATTTCAAATGTCGCATACCCTTATATAAGATTATGTGGCATAAATATTGCCATTATGACACCAAAAAGTCCGACCTAACTGCCAAGCTAAGGATTATGGCCAACAACAACAGCTCACAATTGGCCAAGTGGCTAAGTTCGTGTGTGTGTGCTTGGTTATGTTTTGTTGTCGCTAACAAGGCCAAATCACTCGACTGCAAAACAGATTGAGATTTCGACTCAATGCCACTTGAGTGTTGGGCACACACTTTTCTCCCCTAAGTTTCTCCTTGCAACATATTTTTCATGTACGTCTTTGTTGCTGTTTACATTCATTTGTGCTTTATTCATTGTGTTCTCGCTTGCGTAAATATGTGTAAAAATTGACAACAACAACAACAACTACAGCAAAAGGACATGAAGACAAGTTGCATGCCACTTGCATTAATGCGCATCCCCCACGAGACTGTTGAGACGCTCGCGCCTTGCAACAGCACTTAAGTATGTGTGGACTTACGTGTTATTTTGTGAGTGTGGTTGCGAGGGGGCGAAGGGGAAGGGGTTGGGTGTGTGTGTGTGTTTTATGCCATTCCCTGCTTAGTGTGCCAAAAGCGCAGAATGCATAAGGAAAAATACAAATATAATCTCTGACCAAAGTTCGATACGTAAATTTTTAAGAATATTTTCTTGAGGTTAGTACAATATAACAATAAAATACAAAGTTTATTTCGAAACTTTAATAGTTTAACTACTAAACTTATCATGAGTAACATTTAGTTATATTAAGCTCAAGATTTTATGTTCGTTAATCTTAAATAATTCAAACAAATATATATTAATATGAAAGATTGTTTAATAAAAATATATTTTGATTGTGACTTTCGAAATGAATTTTTCTCTCAGTGTATGTTCTACATATGTAAATGTTAGAAGTGCTGACGCGATGTGAGCGGCTACTTCGCTTCCGACCAACAAAAGGATTTATGTGCAATGCCCAACAAAATAAATGAAAAAAAAAATAAGATGGAAAAATGTTACACCGCACACACAACAAACATACACACTCACACACACACACAGACACAGAGAGAGCGGGTGTGTGCGCGAGATAGATATGCATATGCGAAGCGTTGTCTTTGGGTTTGCATAAAAAATTGGCTGTGAAACTGCTTTGGGCGAAATTTGTTTTCAGTTTTGCGCACATTTCTCTGTCTCTAAGCTTACTTAGTATTTTAGCTGAGTTTTCCTTTCATGCTTGTTTCGTGTTGCGTTTCAATATTATGTCCTTTTCATTTTGGTTGTTTGAATTTCATTTTTCTCGCTGCCATTTTATTTGCCAGCTTTTATTTTATGTGGCGCACGCAAATAAATTGCCTAACCGTTTTCAACTCTAAAATTCTTGGGTTTAAAGTCGTTAAAAAGGCATTTTAATGTGTTGTATAATATGGAAAAGATTAACGTGAATAGTTTTTGTACATTTTTTAATAGGAAACGTCCCTGAGTATTTTCTTTTCTTTGGTATCATGGGGGCGTAACGCCTGAATGCTTCATAAATTGGCTAATGAATGGCGCCAAATAAATGAATACCCGAATGGGGCCACAAACAGTTAAGCGGTCGCAATTATTTTCATCCCAATTGAAAGCAATGCTAAAAGCACGCATGAATTACTAAAAAACCCCAAAAGCAAATCAATTTTTAATTAATCCGATTAATTTAATTATTCAAACACACACACACAAACATCCCACAAAAATAAATTTAAAGAGTCTTTTGTTTATTGACTTATGTTGCATTATTACAGCAGTGACGAGCGCTTGGCACCGAAAAGCCAAATCGAAATTGAATTGAAACAAAAAAATATAGACAATAGACAGCACACAGAACACATTCAGAAGTTGTCGTGTGTTCCGAGTTGTTGCCAATTTGGAATGTCAATCAAAATGACAAAACAGCACAAATCAAATCCATAAATTGCAATCGATTGTTTTATTTTATTTTTTGTAATTCTGTGTTTCCCCATTTGTTGTCATATTTAATTTGATCTACTCTTGTTGGAGAGGCATATGTGCTCAATAATGGCACAAAAATAGTTTGATTCTGTTATGTTTTGTTAGGGTATCAACTGTTCGAGTTATTTACTATTCGAGTTTTTTGCATTTTAATGCAATATGCAAATGCAATTTGTTATCGCATTGGGAAAACAATTTAAATACCAAACAAACAAACGGGGCGTGGCTATATAGCGCCCCCAAAAAAGGAATTTGATTCGTTTGTGTTTCTCTGTCTTGCGGCTGTCTGTCGCTTGACAGCTTTTACATTTTCATTAAAAGGCAAATGACTTTGGCAATGACGAAATGACAAACTGACAAATTATTAAACTGTTTGCAGAGCAAATGATTTCAAATCGTTTCCTTGGTGTAAGGCGTGACATGAAAAACTTGCCGCCATTAATTGTTTAAAAAAAAAGGTTTAATTATATGTGCAGTTAATTTAGCACGTTTTATATATTTAATCCCAATGTGAGTGTCATTCGTTTAGAAGGGACAACTAGAAGCCAAGGCAGTCTCAGAGCTGGCAAAACTCATTTCCGTCTTTATATTTAAACACTTGAGGCAAAAATGTTTGCTTTGCCCCAATGCTTCAAGCTGCAAAATGAACGCACTGCAAAATCATCATCAAACGAAAGAAATGAAAAAATAAATAGAAACACTGCAAGAAAATTAAAGAGAGTTGTGTCGGAATGAGCGAGTTTTAATAAAGTTAAACAGTGAAAATATTGCTGAATTTTTTAGTCTCTTCAGATAGTTTTAATGCAATTGATGTTAATTAAATATGAAGCCGAAGGAAGAAACTCTATGCAAAGTATTTTTCCAAGTGCTTTTGGTATGGATGGCAATAAAACGTTCTTGGCCAGGTGAGTTGGGACAGAGGTGTGAAGTTGTTTGCCTCGCAAATGCTTAGCGAGTGGATTTTTAAATTAGTTTCCCGACTCTCTGTCTTTCGGTCCCGGCCCTCTTTGCCGAGTCAAACTGAACTGTTCTTCAGCGTCGCCTCATTCTTTCTGGGCAAATGGACTTCCGAGCCATTGGCTGTGACATTTTTGTGCTTATTTAAATGAATTAAGTGATTTTTCAAGTGCCAAGCTCTGGAGCTACGAACTACGAGCTGCAAACTCATTTCCGTCGACCTAATACCACTTTAACATTCTCGATCTTTTGCTTATTTTTTTTGTTTTTTGTATAATTCGTTTTTCTCTCCAACGATTCTCAAGTACTTGGCTCTCTTTAAGCTTTATTGAGCTTTCGTTTTCTTTTTCTTTTTCGTTCTGTGTTTGCGGCTAAAATGCGCTGTTTGTTTACAGGCAATCAAAAGTTTAACAGCCGCTCGTAATTTTCCCGCCTGCCTTTCGCCTGGCGCTGTCTATCTACTATTTAAACAAGCTAATAATGTTCAACACAAAAAAGCATATTAATAAAGCTGCCAAATAGACAGCAGAAGTCAAAAGTATTTCTACTTGTTCAAATGTTAGCAAACAACTATTTATAATATTTATGTTGAAAAGCACTTAAAACAGTCTTAAGTTTTAAAGCTAATTAATCCCATTTAAGCAGTTTGTATTAGACACCCAAAGTCTTGCATAGTTTTTTATACTTTTAGTTAGATGTAATAATTGCACTAGCTCGCTCGGATTGTAACAGATTTAATGGCATGTCAAGTTCAAAATCGTAAATAAACAGCTGAAGTTTGCTGGAGCTTGAAGATATTTTATCATCTCAAATGACATATTGTGAAAGTTGCAAAAAGTTATTAAGACTAATGAAGATTAGAATAATTGCTTAGACTTGAATCAAATCTGCAAACGTGTCGACAATTAATTAGCAATAATCGCAGAACTCTATTCTATAAGAAGATTTTTGAGACTGACTCTAACAAGAAAGCATTAGAAACACATTTGCATAAAACTAATAAAACGTGTTCATCACACAGCGAACAAGTATTAAGAACAAAGTGCAGATATTTGTGCAAGCAAACAAATAGTGTGAGTTTTTGCTATTTTGGAATATTGTTTCAAGTGCACATGGCTTGAATGAAGTTTGCAGTCTTTATCATTGTTTGTGGTCCTTGTTAGGCTTAGAGCTGAACAGCAACGAATTGTTCGTTCTTGTTCTAGATAGCGCATACGACACGTGTGCTCTGCCAGACGTGAGGTGACAACATTGCAATAAAGCCTCGAAAGTGTCACGAAAAAATGGCAAACAAAAAGAAACACACACAAATTTGCTGGAAACAAGCGTACACAATTCGTGAAAGGGTTATATGGGTTATGCCTTGCCTTCCCCTCTCGCTCAGTGTACTAATTTTTGTTGCTTTACGTTGCTTGCTTACATTGTTAGCTTCTTTAAGGCGGTCGTGCTCGAGCTGTTTTATTGTTATGTTATTGTTATTTAATGCACACACACACACACACTAACACACCAAAAACAGTTTTATAGCCCACCCATAAATAAATATACATATATATTTAGTTTGCCCCACTGTTTGCCTTATAAGTAAATCTCACTCTCTTTCTGATAAAGACTGCTTGCTGCCTTCGATAGCCACCCAGTCGCCAGTTATCCAGTATATATCCCACACACACACACACACACTGTGCTTGTTGCACATTTTGTTGCTTTTGTTTTGACATTCAACTTGCTGCCAAAGAATCTCAGGTTTCACTACCTTTTGCACGTAGGCTGAAAGTCTGTCGTCAACTATAATTGTTACTATATACATATATATATTATTTGTATGCATATTCACCCGGAATGTAACACATGACGAAATTCACTGAGTTTGATATTGTACAAGAACAACAACAAACTCATTTTAAGCCCACTCTCTTTTTTTTTGTAGAAATGAATACAGGAAAATGCTTTTAGGTTCATTATAGCTTTTAGCTTATTAAATATTAATAAGATATATTTTATTTAAAACGCTGACATTTTGACCTTTTCCTTTGATTGTGAACCCTTATCGTCTGTCAATTGAGCGTACTAAAAATAATCACAGTGAAAGTGACATTTAAGTGGCATTTTAGCAATTGATTTTTATGTTAATTATCTGATGTTAGGGTGGGATTACTGCTATTGTCGAACTTTGAACTATGAACTAAAGTTATTCAAAAGACTTTTAGACTTTATTTTCAAACTTTGAAAGAATCTAACAGTTATTCATGCTCAGTTCGCTTTGAGTACCGAATAAAGTAAGTTACAATGCAGATTATTAAGATATGAATTTACATACCTTTTGCAATTATTACCTTTGTCAAAGTTTACAACACAATTATGCACAGTTTTGACAACCTTTGTCTTGTTTCAAGTGTTGAACAAGTTAAGAAATGTGTCTTTCCTTATAACCTTTATCGAAATCCCATGCTCAAGTCACTTTATCAGCTTGAGTTATTGGAACTATTATCAGTAAGGCAACTTACTTTTCGGTTGAGATTCATGTTGGGAAAAGTAAAACAAAACTTTTGTAGCACAAACTAAACTTTTGCCAACTGTGTCGTCTGTCGCCCCTTCATTCATGAAAACATTTGAATTAATTAAGCTACTGGTAATAGCAGTTGCAACTTAAACTATTGCTTTCGCTAAAAGAGCACGTGCCGTACATACATATTCCACAAAGTCACATAAACATAAAAATCAAGTACAATAAATTATAAACGTTTGTTTGGCTTGTTGCTTACGTTACGTTACGTTGCTTTGAAATACAACAAACAAAAAAGCAAAGATGAAATATCTTAGATAACGCAAAGTTGGCATACACTTTAATAATATGTATGCGAATAAATTGCATTCAGCATTAACTTTTTGATATCGTAATACAAAATTAAGCTTAGTTAAGGGAGACAGTTCAAATGACAGCTATTTCCCGATCCCATTCGATAACGTTTTTACAAAAATGATTGTTTTCAAAACCTTTTGTAAGGGAGAAAAATGTATTCTCTATTTGCCAACGACAGACAGCAATAAAAAACATATTGCAATAAGCTTTAATAGCGGATTTATGACTTGAGTCAAGTCTTAAAATTTCAAATCGTTGCACTTGAAAAAGACGCCTATTTTAAAATAGATCGATTTACATAGTAGTTAAAGTGCCGCTGGCTTTAAATCGACAGAGAAAAAAAGTGCGTTTCTCACTCACCTGAATAAAACGTTGCTAGATTGAGATCGTGAAGGCGAAGGCAAGAGATTAGAGACGCCAAATTGATTGGAAATTCGGTCAAGTTTTTAGTTTCAGTTGTTTTTGTTGTTGTTACTGTTGCTGGATGCACTTTAGAGGCGGTAACCGGCTTGACAGTTTTGTTTAATTTGTGAGTAATGTTGTCTCTTTTCTTTGTTGTTATTGTTTTATAATTTATGTTTAAGATTTTTGCATGTTTGTTTTTCGCTTTCGTTTTTCTGTTTTTTGCTTTGTCTAGCTGCAATATAATTAATTTTTTAAACGATTTATGACTAAATATTTATTAGCTGTCATTGCGCATTCATTGCGAATATTTGTCCAAAAAAAATGATTGTAAAATGATTAAAATTATAAGCTGACATCACAAAGGCGCTTTACAAACACACATGCATAAATTCCACATCAATAAATAACAAAACAAAAATGTTTCGCCTCTTACATGTTGTCTTTTATGCAAATGTTGTAACATTGACAAAAAACAATAAAATTACTTTTTTAACGATGCTAATTACAGAAACAAAAGAAATAATTGCGACACACTCAAACTTCGTCTCACTCTCACTTTAGTCGTTGATAACAAAAGACACGAAACACATTAAAATCACATAAAAGACATTCTTTTTTTTTGTTTTTGTCACACTTGACAAATTTGAGTACATAAGTGCACTCATTCACTTCGAAACACTCAAAAACACTCGAAGCTTTATTCGCTCAACTTTCTTATGTTTTGCATTTAATAAAATTATTTTTTATGCATTTTTTGATTGCGTTTTTCCGAATTGTTAACGAGCAATTATTGCAGCCAGAAGCACGTAGCTACTCTTTGCTGCATTTGTATGTCACTTTATTCGAATATCATCTGAATGAATCATTCGAGCATATTCCAATGTATTATACTCTTGCACAGCGGCACAGTCCTTGCACTTTTGTTCAATGCGAGGACTCGACGGCAACTGAATGCGTCAAACAGAAACGGAAACAAATGGTTGTGCTGCGATCACGACTTCGTTTGCTTGCTACTTCGGCGAACACACCAACACACACACACACACGAATACACATACACCCACCCACACTCACAGTTAAATACTTAACGTATTGTACCGTTATGTACTGCTGTACTGTTTTAAAATGGCGTTTTTCATGCGTTCAACAACCAACGCGGCGGCATTTTCAACACAAACTGATTGCCAATTCGGTTCTAGTTGGCGCTTCAGCCTCATGCGGAACATTCTGGCAATGGAACACGCCACAGTCACTTTTCCAACAAGGCAGCAGAATGGCAGCAACAACTGTTGCCGGCGACTGCGCTGCTTTCGCACTTGCCATGCGACACAATATATCGCATGCGAGAAAAAATCCAACATAAGGCAGAGAATTTATTAAAGTTGCATTTTACTGCAAGAATTTATCATTTTAGAATATTAAATAATAAACTAAAAATAATTATGATTGGAACTAGTTTAAGGTTTTTTTTCGCAGTGCATTTGTATAACAATAGTTAATTAGGCCATTTTTCGTAGCGGATTTGTTGGCGGAATTCCAATTGAGAGATTTACTTTGATACTTGTTAGCCATTTGATGAGTCGCCGCTAAAGGACGCATAATAAATTGAGAGGCGCATCGAAAAAAAATTTCCTTATGACCGACCAGTCATAAGGACAGCATTAAGGAAAAGGACGAAAAGGCGCTCAAAGCACACAGCCTACTTACTACTAGAGACAAATTTTTGTGTGTTAGGCTTTCCGTTTTGACGCTGCCTTCTTTTTTTATTTTTGCCTTATTTGCAAATTTCATTTGATGCCAAAGTTGACATTGTCAATTTAGCAAATTTGTTCCTTTTTTTCTAAGCTATTTTCCGTTTAGGTGGGGAGTGCTTTGATTGCTTGAGTTGCCCTTCGGATTTTAGCAGCTGATTTGATTGCATTAATAAAAAAAAAGAAAGGGGGAGGACAACCAGTTGGCCAATAAGCGCCATTTGGTTACCTAAAACCGCTTAAGAGCATTTGGGGTAAAATATTTTAAGTGTTACTCAAAAGGTTTTTCGAATAGAATAAAGAGTAAAGAGTTAACCAATACGATTTGTGGGTGTTGAAAAGCCTAAAAGGTTCATTATAACACTTTTATATTTATCATCTCATAATCAGTAAACAAAGTAAGTTAAAAGCAAATTCTTTATAGAGTAAATTTCATCGAACGGTTACTTTAATATCATTATTAGAGCGTTCAATCAATCAAATGCCATGAAATTGAGATGTAAACATATTTGACGCAATTAATGTTATTTATTCGACATTTGGTCTAACTAAAGTCCATTAGTTACGAACTTGCATAAACACACATATGTTTTTGGATGGACAATTTGTTTTGCAAATCGTTGACATTTGTTTATTTTGGACACACAAAACTGGGAAGTCTATGAAGCGTTAAATAAATGTTACACGCCAGAAGAATACTTTCTCCTTCACAGACAGACAGGCACACAGACACAACAACAATACAGCCTCCCTTATAGAAGGCAGCTACAAGGATTCATCGGTAATTAGGATAAACAGCTGTTGCCAAATTAATTACATATGATGGGGCCACATGCCACATAAAAACGAACCCGAAACACAAACAACTGTGGCCTTTACTTAGACCCGACTTCTCTGACCCTCCCCTCCCTCTGCTTTTTCGTTTTGTATCTTTCTCATTGCTGGTAAAAAGAAAAAACATCCTTCAGCCAGCTATAAATTTAACAATCAAAAGATACTTTTTGTTGAATGGCCAAAAGGTAAACTGCAGCCAGATGCTTTCAAGCTCCACCCTCTACTAGCTGGCTCCACCTTGTAAATTTGCATAAACAGAATGGCAAAGATCCACTTGGACGTGCTGTTGCACCTGGCCTGCCAGTCACTAACGCAAAACTGCTGACTGACTTTTTGGCTTACAAGGTAAACGTCGCGTCCTTGTAGTAAGTGCAGCTGGTGAATGAAAGTGTGGAATAGTAAGTGAACTTAGGAAATGTTAAAAATAGATGCATTAAAATTATTCTTAAATTTTTTTTATCAATATTGATTCATTTATAAGATGGATTTAACTATTTTTCTTAAATAAATTATTATAGTTATATTTTTTTTTTATCATAATTTGTTTCAGTGCAACTGCAATTTGGCATATTTTATGCTGCTTGAACATCGCAAGTGTCCTAAACGACTAGAAAAGTCAACGGCTCGTTGTTAGTTCGTATCTTGAGACAGCTGCTTTGGGTTCGTCTTAGTTTTGGTTAAAGAATTTAAAGTGATGCAAAAATATTTACAAAAAACTTTTTTGGCACTCTTTGAACTTTAAGCTTTTGCTATTCCAAAATATAGTTCATTGCCCTGTTGCTATTGTGGTATTTCGTATTGTTGCTTTATTGTTGTCACAATTCTAAGAATTTCACTCAATTTTGACGATGATGATGATTTCGGATTTTCATTCACAAATGCCCAAAATTCCACAAACAGAGAAACATTGATTTTATTTGATTTTTTCGTTTTATGGCTTCGATTTGCAACATGACAATGTAGCGCTTCGAGACGCAACAAGTATGTATATATTCATCAGAATCTATTTTTGCATCAAGCTAAGGCCTAAAAATAGCCTAAATCATAATCTTACTTTAACACTTTAATCTGGTAGGCTTTAATCAAATCAAACGTTGAGTAAGTTAATTGAGTTAAATTTTATGTTAATTTTCAGTTTAAAACTAAGTTAAAATCTTCAACTTCTTCGCTCTACTATTTAACAACAATCAATGCTGCTTTTTCAGCTGCGATTTTGTAGTCTTTAATCTATGTTACCCAAAAATACGAACTTAAGTAAGAATAAAATACGCTTTAAGGCCAACTAACGATTACCCAAGTATAGATCTTTTTTTGATTGTTATTCTATTTTCTTTCTTAGTATTACTCCTTTGATTGCGTATCTTGATGAACGTTGGATTTGTTGTTTGCTTGACAGACTGGCTGGCTTTTAGCATTTTACTTTTGCTTTTTGTCTAGTGTTTTGTTGCGCTGTATATATATTTTATGGAATCCGCCCTTAATGCGACTGTTTTGTTCGGCGCTTCTGTCACTCAAAGGCAAACACCTGTAATAAATATTCGTTTGTCGTTTCTGGTTAACGCTTTCGCTCAGCTATCCTGCTCTTCTGGCTACCTGCCAGATACATTTCGCTTGATTTTCCATCTGAGCGCACACCGAAATAGCAAGAAATGGCCGGCATTAGATGAGAAAAAACTGCCTCGCTGGCACATTTTCATTTGGCAACCAAGCAAACGTATAAAAACTTAACTCAATTTGAAGCATTGGCTGATGCTCTCTCTTGCTGCCTCGCTCGCATCAAATGCCCCAGCAAAGGACTATCATTGAGCTAAGAGCCCAAATAGAAAGAAAATGCAGCCACGCACTTGATGTTAAAAACACTAAAATACACTTGCAGAAAAGAGGTGTATTGAAGCAGAATTGCATTTTAATACAGATACTTTAATCACTCGTTAATTTCGCTTAGTGTACTACTAGTTTCACTGCTTTCTGCTACATCATGTCTCAGTTAATGGCGCTCAACGAGTTCAGTGGCCACAGTTGCTTGCACACATGTTGCACACACACACACACACAAGATTACTGTAATACACACACATACATATATGTATAATCAAACGTGTTAAACATACTTCTCACACATTTGCTTCTTCTTAATTTAGCTCATTGGTGCAACGTTGCTGTTGCTTCCTTCCTGCCGGCTGCTGTTGTTGCTGTTGCAGGATGCTTGAATGCAGGAGTCGCACTTTCCCATACGTGTCACAATTTGCGCACATCTGAGCACTCAGTGTGTGTTATTAATTGCGTAATTTGTTTATTAATACACAAATGAGCACACACACATACATGCTGCCTTGCCACACACAGTTTCATTGAGAGCAACTAAAAGCTTATGCTGCGAAGCGGGCCAAGGCTGTGCCTTAGCCTCAGTATGTTGTCTATCTCTGTGCACAACACACATCTTCTTTTGTAACTGTTAAAAAACAGCGCAGCTAAAGCCGAATTGCATATACTCTTGCCGGACATAAAGTTTACCTTCTTTGCAACTGAATCATTATGCCCGAAACGAGTGAAACTTCTTTCAACGCAATTAAAGTGCTCCACTTGACTCTCTTCTATTCTTTTTTCGTACAAATTTTAATCGCATTTCAACAGTGCATAACACACACACACACTCTCCCGCACACACACACACATAAAAGTTATGCAGCAACTTTTTCCGTCAAGTGTTTGACTTGCAATTGAAATGTTTTGCTTTAGCAATTTTTTGCTTTCCTCTGGGCTGTGTGTGTGTGGCATAGTAAATCAATTTTTATATGCTTGCCACTCCGGCAGCCACTTAATGTGTGTGTGCTGGCTTGGCACCACTCCTCGCATGGGAAATTGTAATGGCAAACACGAGCTTCACTCGTAGAGTGCCAGCCAAAGCACTCTCCATCCTCGCGCACTTTAATTAAATTATAATTACCAGCGTCTTATTAGCACAATCACTGACACCGCCACAACAGCGGCAAAGCCAAAGCCAAAGGACACGTGTCTGCGTCCACACACACACACGCCGCTTTAGGCTTCAGTCAGTGACATTTTGTCGTGTTGACTTTAATTCGGGAATCAGATGTTACTTGATTTATTTTTAGCTTGAGTGACCCTCAGCCACAAATCAAATGTCAAATAATCTAGTTTATTGACACAGACATTCGCAAAAGAGAAAAACAAATGTCGCGACATTTTTCCAGAAATTATTTTACCCTTGATTTGGCTCAAGTCAAATGGGAATTTTCAACTCTTAAATTATAACAAGAACCTAAATTAACTTTATTTGTTTTGTTTATATTTAAAGCTACGCCTTAACTCTTAATTGGTTTAGAAAAATGTTTTTGTATCTTAATACAATATTCCACAGCCAACATAACCATTTATCAATGCGCTTTTTACAGGATATAACAAGGTAAAAGTCAAAAGCAGCTAAACTGTCAAGTGGGGAAAGGTCAAACGGCGTCGAACACAATAAAAACCGCAACAAAGTACAACGTTACAATGGAAATAAATGAGTAAACAAAACACAAAATAAGAGCTTACTATTTATATGGCATTATTTTCGATATTTTTAGTAAAATATTCTCGAGTTGTATGAAGATAAATGCGAAAATTGCCAAACTATTATTTATGTTTATCACGTAAACAGTTCTGCTGTCGCATACTAAAAGCATTTGCATAACATCCCACGCTGATTAATCAAAGCCAAGCATCGAGACAGGCGAATAACTTTTGCCCGACCTATTTGTGTCTCGCTGTTCACTTGGCAATATATTGCGCATACGTCACGTTTCAGGTCCTTCCTCAATGCTGCAAGTACTAAACACACTCAGGTCAACCCAAACACTGCAGTATTTTCAATTGCAGCAATTCTGTCAGTCTGCTGCTTACAAGATAGCCAAGAAAATCGGAAGAAAGTAATTTCGAGATACCCTAAAACTGAAAATTATGCATAAGCATCCAAATCAACTTCGTTAAGGTCCTGTTTGCATTACTTAAGCTACCCTTCTCACCCACCAGCAATAGGGTATTGGTAAAAAATCGAACCAATCAAGTGTTGAGTGCATTAGATGAATATTAAGAGCACTTTGCCCCAACAGCAGCATTTTGTGGCAGGATCTGCATTCGTCATCATTGCGTTGCACACAAAAAGAGAAAGCTTTAGAAAAGTAAGAGTTGCCTGTTTTTTGGATTTTTTGCCCAAACATTCAGCGACTTCACGCCGTGACATTTGCCATTTTTATCTCGTTATTTAAAATATCGTTAACAAGTATTCGCATTTAATCACATCTGCATAATCGATCTGACAGCTGGCCAATACAAGAGCTCCGCAACAAAAAACCCCCTGCTTGCTAGCAAAAATTTGACATCCAAAAAATCTGTTTGAGCTAAAGTCAAAATTCTAATTCTGTTTAGCTGAAAATTTAATCAACTTGTTTTACTGTTGCTTACTTTTAAAATTGTTCATAGTCTGAAATCATATCATACTCATTTTTCGTGTCTTTTCTCTTTGTGTATCCCTTCACATACACACACACACACACACTGACTGATTGCTTGACAATTGTGCGTAGAACACCAAAATGTGCGGTTCATAATTCGCAGCGGTCTTGGCACTGAGTGCCATTGTGAATGTCAACGGCAGACGACACACAATGGGCCAGCCACAATACGCTCAACATTAAGCCTAGGCTGTCAGCAGCAAAAGCAACAACAGCCGCAAACACACGCACACACTCACACACTCACACCTGTTGAAGGACAGGTGGCAGGATGGCTGGTGTTGTATCTGCAACTGATAGATGCGATGAGACTTTAATATTCAGTTTTTAACAACTTTAAAAATCTGTTCAATTTACGAATTTAATTTATGTCGAATTTATATTTCATTTTGGCTATAAATTTATTTTTAGGGCCGCCATCAACATACCACCTGTTGCCACTTCCGATTGAGGCAGCGCGCTGTCGGAAGCTTTTTCTTTAATCAAAAAAAAAAAATGCACAGAAAAAATGTAATTTATTAAAACGCACCAAAAGGGAGAGAGAGGGAAAGGGAGATGCCAAGGGGCATATTGAATTTGTTAAAGCCAAAACAAAACCCAGCCACACGACATGATTTGAGACGTGATGTCATTGATTGGGTTAAGCTCAACGAGAGAGAGATTTTGGGGGCTTCTCCAATTGACAGTCGGTTGAGTAGTCAGTCGGCAAACAACCCAAATAAGTTTGCAAAATAATCAATATAAGGCAACTTTATTTGATTATAATCAAAAACTCAAGAAAAAGTCGAGCAATATGAAATTAAGATCTGATTTTTGGATTAATCTATTATCTATTCCAATAGAAAAAAACCTTTAAAGTAATTTACCATCAACCCTTTAGCAGAAAATGTCAATTTGTCAGTTCCTTAAAACTTTCTACATTTTAATGGCTGTCAAAAGTCTCGAGCGTCGTGTCGTGTTGGCAATTTGTTATTCATATTTTGTCATTTTGCACACAAATATCCGAGACACGTGCATCCAATGGAACTACTATACTTAGCACACATACGTATGTTGTTAGTAACCTCCAGACACAAACACAAAAACATTTGAGAATGACGTAGAAAGCTTCTTGTTGAAGACTCTAAGCAATCCATGAACACTTAATGCAAACTAACAAGCAGGCAAGGCGAGAAGAAAGCAGTCGCAGCACAAAGAGCGTCTAACTAGCAACGACAACCACAACAACAACAATGAGCTGCCATCTGAAATTCTTAAGCTTATCAACGAGACTAAAGCCGCAAGCTGTGACAAAACATACAAACATACAAACTCTATGAATGTGGCTGCTTTTGACTCCACGCCTGACTTTAGTTGTGTGAGGAGTTTTAGTATGTGCGTTTATCGTCTGCTCATCAAATTACGTATTCAGCAGACAGTCTGTCTTTCTGTCTGTCTGCCAGTCAAACAGACAGAGCCAGCGCAAATAAACGGCTAATAAAAATTCCTTTTGGCAATAGAAATAGCATTTGGCTGCACACAGCATTGTAGTTTGTTGGCCAACAGGAATGGCAACAACATTTCGTATGCTCTTGCCTCGAATCTATTTATTTAACGGATTAAGCTAATTTTCCTTTCGATGTTTGTTGCCCAATTAAACGTTGTTGAATTTAATAAATTTCTTACTTAAAGCTCTTCAACTTGCAAATTCAATTGATGGACAGCAGCAACAAAATTGTCCTTTTCATATTAGTTGGAATTGCAATGTTAATAACTCAATGCAATTGACATCAATTTCTCGAGGCAATATCTTTTTTCTTCTGCTTTCGTTCGTCGACATTTCAATTGAACACCAAAAATCAATCATAATTCGATTAACACCTCGCTACAAGGCGACAACGAGTCCTTTTGTGAGAGTGCAGAGTGAAGAAGGGGGAAAATGCGCAGTTGAATGGCACTTTTTTGTTGCCCAACGATTTATTATACATTTTCTATGAAAAGGGAAGATTTATACTCTAAAGTCTGGGAATATTTATGGGAATACATTTTAAATGTTCTTGCCCATTTTCAATCATTTTATAACCAATCAAGTATTTCGCAAGGCAAAGAGACACAAAGTAAATGAAAAAATATAAAAGTAATTTGGATGGTTGCATCAAATTCAAAGGAAAGTTGCGTTAGAATGTCACACGAAATTGCAAACGCCTCTGTCGCAATACATTAAGTAAATAAAAGAAACGCCCAACTCTTTATAACACCGAGCGTATACTGACACAACGCACTGTTCGAATATGCAAAGAGTAAAGTTAAACAAAATGTATAGAAAAGTTCCCTGCTACTTGACAGATCAGCCCATAAACATATATACTAATATATATTACCCTACAAAGCAATGAAGAGATGAGCAAAGGCAAATGAAGTGTGACGAGAGAGCAGAGGAGAGAGAGGTAAGAGAGAGATTGGGGTAAGATGAATGGCAAACGCGTTGCTGTCGACGCAGCAGATACTATGTGTTGACATGTCAGTTAGGCAAATGAGGGTAGACAGCTCTCACAACTCGCCTTCCTTCCTTCCTTTCTCATCCTTGCCAAGGAATACCTGCTTTGGAAAGTTTCACGCAAAAACCAAAAGCCGAAACACAATCTTGATGATATTTAATGCCATTTTCAGCCAAGAGTTTTTGGTGAGTGTAACGCGAATCTTTAATAATCTTAAACGCCCCCAAACACCAAACAACCGCAGCCGGGTCATTAGCTGAAAATTGCAAGGGTTGGCTGAGAGAGGGGCTGGGGGCTGGGAGTATGGCCAATTGCCATGATAATGTTGCCGGCGCCTGTCCCACTGCGCGCAGGCCACACCCCAATAATAAATTTCGCTCATTTATAGAACAATCGCCGTTGCCAGCATCAAGTCTCAACTGACATTTTACAGATTTGTCAAACGGGCGAGTGACATATTTTTGGCTGTTGCTCAGTCGACAATTGAATGGGTTTAAATTGGTAACATAAAGCGAGATGTTAGTTCTTTATCGAATAGAGGATTGCCAAATATCTTCCTTTTCTTATTGACGAGTGAACATAAATCTTCATCCATCTTTGAAAAGTGATTGACAAGTGCAAATTTAACAACTAATTTGTCTAGTATTGATTTGTGTCTGCTTTGCTTAGAATCGTTGAAAAAACAATAAAAACAAAGTGAAAAAAAGAGATGTTCTAACGAAAATAGTTTCAAAAAAGTAAAAGATTATTCTTCTTGTGTACAAAAATGATTACAAAATCAATCTTTAGAACGTCAACAGGATAAATTGTAGCATATCATTTTATCTTTTGTCATCTCACTCTTATAATTCATCTTGTTGCCATAATGAGCGGCATGAGTCAAACCGTACTAAACCCAAGTGAAATGGCATTGATATCTGCTGTTGTCGGCTTTAAGAGCTTTTCAGTCGCGTCACCAGCATTGAGCCACAAAAACCAACCGACAAACTGCCCGCATAGTAGAAACCAATGCGACAAACGATAATGCTTGCAAAAATATATGTATAAAAAAAAAACCACATAAAAAAATAAACGAGATAGAAAAAAAAAATGACAGGGAACATCACAATGCTCGTAAATGCAAAAAGAAATAATAAAAATCGATTTAAAACAGGCTTCAATTGAAATTGAAATAGAGACTGCTTCACCCTTTCCGTTTTGCTTTTTTTGCTGTTTTGTACTTTATCCGCCTTTACAGTTATCCGGCATTATGTGTGTGGCATTGGGCTCAGAACCCAACCTTTCGCCTTGTGGCACGTTGTCATTTGATAACCCATTGTGGCAAACGTTTCTCACTCGGCGCGCAAATTGAAAAAAAGAAGAGAAAGAAAGAAAGAAATGATATAAAAAAAACTGCCAGCGAGTGCAAAATGGCAAAAAGTGAAAGGACAACACCGCATCCTGTGGCATTTGGAGAGTGGCAACTGGTATGCGGTGAGTTGCAAATGACAAGCGACAAACGTGTGAAATCCTTAAAAGGGTAACACATCATCCCCCGCTTACCCCTTCTGCAGTTGCGTGTCCATTTTGTGCTGTCATTGAAGCAAAAAAAACCTAAGGCCCAGAATACCAAAAATAACGCTTACATTATGTTGTGGGGATAGGAGTGGGGATGCCAAGACTTGAAGCCCTGGCAATAAAGTCTCAATTAGTCTCATTTGTCTGATGAATATTGAGCGTTTGGCCTTTCGAAAAGAAAGGTCAGCAAACAGTAGCAACCGCAACATCATTTAGACATGAAACAATACTTTGATCGAACTTCAAAGTATAAGTATAAGTATACGCTACACAGAGAGAAAAAAGATTAATACAACAAGACAATCAGTAAATTTATCAAATAAAACTTGCATCAACCTTTTAGAGAACATATTTAAGGCTGATTATGTAGTAGGCGGAGTTTTCCTGGATGTGTAGCTGTAATATGCGGGTTGAATCAATATTCCACTTTCTTCACTCATATTTTCAAACTAATTATACATGTTGCTAAAGTTAACTAGCCTAGCTAACATGTTACATGTTGCTGACTTTACAATGTCTGCAGAGCGAGAGGCTAAGAGAGCGGCAACTCCTTGTTCACTGCCTACTTTTAGGCATGAACAAAGGCTGTGGTTACGATTTTTCATAGAAATCTTATTCACCAGTTGAACTCAATGCTCATTTGCAGAAGAAAAGAATATTAACATTTGTAACTGTGAGTAAAAAGTGCCGCTCGAGCTTTGCTTGCCAACTTTCTTCTTTCTTTTTTTTTGTGCCAAGCGTCAGTCAAGCGTTAAGATAAAGCCAAAAGTTACTTGGCAGCACCTTTGGGCCGGAGAATTAAAGTTACTTATTCACTGAATGCGTTGCCCGCATATATATTTTGGGCACCATTTGGATGCGTGCCTGCCAGAATCTGGGCCTTATCAGCTTTGGGCTATGGCCGAGTGCATTTGCATGCGTAACAGGCTTCAGTTTTAATGGCGATACAATTCTGTAACTTATTTAATTGAGTTAATAGAAACAAGTCTCAAACGTCAGGTTAAAAACCATCTATAAACAAAACTTTAATCACAAATCTGAGGGATTAGGAATCAGCTGCACAGCATTTGAGATTTTATTTAAATATTTGTACGGCAGTTCAAATCCAGCGCACATTTCAAACAGAAACAACAACAGTCAATTTTCGGTATCCTTTGGCTCAATCCTTGATGCCGCCTCGTTCGACTTTGTCTAGAGTTGAGAATTTGTGTTTATGCATTAAATTAAGGACGCTTTCCTTGCTTTCCTCACTCTTTCTCTTTCTGTCTCACGACGGGTGTGGCAGGGTTGATTGGGTTATGTTCTTTGTTGGGTCGAACTAAGGGGAGTTGGGTGGTGGTAAGCCGCGTGCGCCGGCTGTTTGGGTTAATAAAATATGCAAATATCCAGCATCCAAAATTAGGTTTTGGTTATAGGTTTTTGGAGGGAGGGGGAGGGGAGGACAACCCTTAACACAAATGAAAAGTGAAAGTGAAAGCCAAAAGCAACATATGCCAAATATACTATAACATATTGGATCAACACACATACACACACATACGCCCTGTTGTCTGCTGCTGCTGCTGCTGAAAAGCCTATTAACTAATAATCAGATTATTTGAAAATGGCTGAAAAAGTTTTGAGCACTTGTCACGCCTTCTAGCTAATGGGAAAATCGTGTTTAAAATTCATCTAAATCGTTTATAATTATAATAAAATGTTTTTTAGTTTTGAAGGTGTGCGTGTGTGTGTGTGTGTGTAAAACATAATGATTAAGTTGTAAGCACAAAGCAATTAATTCTTGTTAAGCTTAATTGATACAACTTTTAATGACAATGTCAATTAATCCTTTAAGCTTTATTATACTCACTTTTAAGCCCTTTCGTTTAGGGTTTCAACTACGTTTCCGTTTCATAGGTCACTTCTTCTTTATCATTAATCACAAGTGTTTATGCTCTCAAAGGCATAAAAGAAATAAGTACGAAACATGGCCAATAATTTATATCGCATTTGCCACACGTAACAAATAACGAAATATTGTATATGCAATAAATTGAATTGTTTGACAGACAAGTGGAGGCAAGCCAAGAATCGATCGGCAATACAAAATCTCAGTTACACCTTGCTGCTATAACTGTGTGTGTGTGTGTGTGTGTGTGGGGAGCAACATATTTGTGCACACCGAAAAAAGTTCGATAAGCAAAAAATGCCCATAAAACCAAGAAAAAAGCCTTAAGAAAAAGTCAAATGCCATTTCATTTTGTTTGATTGTTGTGCGGCACACACACACACACACAGTTACACCAATGTATTCGTGTTGCGCCTTTTGACGTCTGTCAAAAATTTCCTACCTGTCTGCCTGCAACTTGCCATGCCACAACAGATGCCGCATATACATGTAAGATTGATATAAATGTGTGTTTTTGAGAAATTGAATTGTTGTTTGAGGGTGGCTGCCACTGCTGCTGCTGCCACTGCCACTGCTTGATGTTTACACGTGGCTTTTGTGGCATCTTTGTTGTGGTTTATTTATAATATTAATAACAGCTAGCCCACACAAAATGAGAGGAGTCGAGAGAGAACGTGCCTATGCTCAAAATGAAGTACTTTCGATTCAATTATATAGCGCGATATTTGGCAACAGAATTCTTAATAAAACACCAGCCAAAAGTAGCGACAAATGCCTACACTGAGAGAATGAAACAGTCAAAAATCGTTTTACTAAGTATTCTGCAGTGTAGCCAAGCAGCCGCAGATGCTATTCAATTGTTGTTTACTTAACGCAACCTTTAAAACACGACACGACACCTGCCAAACGGCAACAGGTACGAAAATGTAACAAAAAAGCAAAACCTTTAAATTTTATTTTACTCAGACAAAAAAAGTTTTCACATCGTTGCTGTGTTTAAGTGAATTTAATGCTTGAGCAGACAATGTGGCTGCCACAAATCAGATTTGAGGCGCAACGAGCACGAAACGAACTCAAAAACCCCTCAAGCCAAAGTCTTTGTCCGAAACTCTAAACAGGATACGAAATTTAATGCTGTAAAAGGATTTCGGTTGGCATATACAAAATTTATTCGAATGGTCAGTGACTTTGGCAGTTGACAGTTGACAGTTGAAGTTGAAGTCTGTCTGTCTCAAATGTTTATTAATGATCATTACATTATTTATCAGTTCTAGTCATTTGTGCTGTTTCATCAATGACCCCAAAAAAAACAGCAGCCCCCAAAAAGCACTAAGAGCAGCTCTTGGCTCGCATTACTCAAACGCAGCTCTTGGCTCGCATTACTCATACGCCACATTGTGCGCCTTCTCCTATCTCTCTCACCCTTCACAATCAATCAGTTGAGGGCTTACAGCTGTAAGCAGCTCGTGAACCAATGACCAGCCAAGTGGCGACAACAAATCCCTGCTAATGTGCAGCAGCATTCAATGACCCACAACAAAACAATGGGCAACTAACAAGGAAAATTTGCTTAGCGATGGGAATTATTTCTAACTTAAAAGTATCAAATCTATGATGAAGAAGATGGTGTGAAAAATGTGTTATAATTCAAACATTTTAATGATTTTTCAGTTGCTTCGAATTACTAGAAGATATTGAAGAAATTTAACATTTCTTTCTACAGTCGATCTTTCACATAAAGAACTCTCGTTTAACGAAGTTTTTTACATTACGAATTCATTTCCAGAACCCTGAAACTTGTTTCAATCGGAAACCCTTTCTTTACTTTGAATTGTAGCAAAATTGTTTATTGTTCCCTTAAGCCGTGTTATAAAGCAAATTTACTCAAGTCGTGATTCACATTTAGCAGGGACACGCACCCCTGTGTCATATCACGCTCACGCACCCATTTCTAGCTGAGGTGACCCCAATTCTTGACTTGGGTCTGTAATCGAAACCCAAAAATTTCTAACATGTTAACGCCCCAAACATAAAAAACAACTTCGCGTCGCCTGTGAAATCCTTTGAGAAATTAGCTCAGGGATCTAGACTCTTTGATTTTACTTCAGGCATTTATTGTCTGCTTTTTTTTTGGCTCTCAGCGATTTAATGAGCTCGATTCAGCTGCTGCTGCTGCTGCTGCTTTGGGCTTTAAGTTGTCGTCTGCTGCCAAGGTTTTGTCTAGCTTAATACTCATTTACAGATTGCGTATATATGTATTATGTATAGGCCATGATAAATGGGGCACAATAAAGTTTCACTTAAAGCAGCCGGGCGCTCTGCACAAACAATCCAAATTGCTTCACAATTTCTCTCTCTCTCTCTCACCCCCTGATTGTGGGAGTGTGGGGGGAAGGGGGCATAAAAAAGCGTATATTAAAAATTGCCACACGCAACATAACGGAACTTGCGTCAAAGTTTTCCATGGACTGGGCAATAAAAATCAATCGCCACTGACGTCAACACTAAAGCAAACCAAGCGCCTTTAACTTCTGCTTCGTCATATTCTTTTTGGACTTTTCTCATCTTGACACATGCCACATACATAAACACACGCACACCCACGCACACAGTTGTACTGTCGTTTGAAACTTTGTCTTGTGGTCTTACTAGCAAATTGCATGCGGTTAACCAAAATGTGAAAAAAAACAAAGATAACCAAAAACAGAAACAGAAAAGCTCTTAAAACTGCAACCGCTGTGATGCAGTAGTAGTTTGTGACGCTTGTGCTCTGTTCTTTTGCTGTCAATTTGCTGCTGCATTTGAACTGAATATGCTGCTAATGAAACAAAGGTCAAAGGACACAAGGCGTGGCAGAGGCTGAATTAAGTTACAGCTGGCCCCAAATGCAATTACATTCAACTTAAATAAACACAGCAGTTGCATTTGACGAGGTTTCCCCATCATTCTAATTCTCTCGATTTCAGAACTTGCAACAAGAGGCAAATTAGTACGCAACCAACTTGCAATTTAGCTCTGACTCTGCCTCTCTAAACTCAGCTGCAGCTGCAACAACTGGTGACTCAATTACAATTAAACGCAACATACAAAGAGCCAAGTCAACAAGCAGCAACATCCAAGAGCCAAAAGTAAATGCCATTAAATCATTGAAAGCCATAAAGTGAAATAGCCAAATTGTTGAAGAGCTTCAACACCTGTTAGTCTGCTGCCCGTTGCCTTCTAATGGTTCTCGACTTTAATTTAATTATCGATAAAAGCATAGCCAAAGTAATAGCATCCCCCCCTTCCCTCCCTCCTGGCTCTATGCGCCAGTCTTTGTGTGTAAATATTTAAGAAGAATCTGACAAAGAAATTATTGTAGCTTGTTATATGATCAGTAGGAAGTGTTTTGAGCGCTTTATGTGTGCCTCAAGTCAAATAGAAAGTTGACAAAAGAAATGTGAAGAGTTGCTAATGTTTGAACTTTATCAATAGTTAAGTTAGCTTTCTTTATAACCTAACTATAGCAAATTCCCAAGTCAATCCCAGCTGAAAATCTTCAACTTCAATGTTGTTTGGCTCTTTAAATATTTAAATATTCAAAATGGCACTTTAAAATTTAAATACGATTTTATGGCTTATGTCCAGGCTACCCCAAAAATTGTGTATGTATGTGTGTGTGTGTGTAAGTGTGTGTGTCGCGTGGCTTATAAATGAATTTCCTGACTTAATACGCTGAGCATTAACAAAGTAATTACGCGCATTATGGCAACAGCATTGGCGGCGGGCTGCTCAGTTTCTGTTTTCCAGTTTCAGTTCCGCTCCCATGCCCCATGTTGCTATGACAATACAAAGGGGTAGCGGGGGGGGGGGGGGATGAAATGAAATGAGCGTCTTCATTGTTGTTGTGCAGTTGCGAAACTGAGTGCACACACACACACACAAACACACACACACACAACACACACTGACAGACAACAGCTTAAAACATAATTTGAAATTAATGTCAACAACAGCACAAAATTTATTACGGCTAGTCAAAGAAAATAACAAGAACAAAAAAAAATAACGGCCTGAAATCTAATAAGCCAAAAACTCGGAGAAGAGATACAAGGAAATCTAATTAATCAGCGCTTTTGCGGTTTTTTCTTCTTTTTAAAGCTTTAGCTTCATTTTTCTTCATTTCTTATTTTTGAAGCTTAAAATTTTACATTTTCTTAGCAAACAAACCAAAAATATCATCAACAATAGAAGCTTAGCCCTCGAAATAATTGTTTTTAATTTAATCAAAGATTCAAATTAAGATTTAAATCAAGTTGCAAACCTTTCACAGTTGATTTGAAAGCCAATTTCTTAGTTTAATTTAATTACATAAAATTGAAATTCGAAATAAATATATATTCAGCAAAATGTCCAACACAAAACGTTTCAAATTGAGCCAAAATACAAATGAAATACAAAGAATTAGAAGGGAAATAAGAAACAATATCTTGTCAGGCTCGGAAAGCAGACACAATTGTCACTACACTTGGAGAAAAATCAAAGAAGAGTCAAAAGCTCTCTAAATGTTCAACTGCCTTGAGATTAGTTAAGTTCAATTGGATTTATGTTAAAGAAACTTTCATTACAGAATATTTGCTGTTTCTGTAGTTTTTGTTTAATGCCTCGAGGCACAAGCAATGTCCTGCCGCAAACAATAAAGTGTCAAACCCACACAAACACAAACCAACACCTTTGCACAAGCGTTTTTAGACCAATAGTCAATTGCGCATACGACGTGTTGGCCACATTAGACATTTCCTTTCCTAGAAATGACTTCCTTTTCTTCAGAATTGCATTGCATAATAATAGAAAATTGATGAAAAATTTGATGTCAGTTTCAGGTAACGAAAAGACGTCTAAAAGCTAAAGACTTCGGATATTGAAAAAGCATTGCATGAGCCGTAGCAAACAATGTTTGGCCGTTGGCTGCTGTTAGCCAACTGGCAAAGCCAACAGGCCTTTGGGCCAACAGCAACCAACATTGGAAAGCCTTGTGTTCCAGGGAACGTGTTGGCATTTGCAAACAGAACGAAACGAAACAGAAATGGGAACACAACAACAGCAAACAAAAACAATAAAAAAAAAATGCGTAACACAAATCTAATCTTGTTTTATCTGTATAAAATTGGTAAAAACAAAAACTTGTGAATTATTTTAGTGTTGCGCTTTAAAACTAAATCATAAACTTGCAAATTTTACTTTGCAACTCGAAGATATAAAATTGCTGTTGGCTGCTGTTTCAACTAGTTGTGCTGTGCAATCGCAACTTGCCACAAATCACCTGTTGCTTTTCATGTACGCCGAGAGCCTTAATTAAGGTCTGCGCCTTCTCACAAACAGTCAAGTTTTGTGTTACTTTTGCAAAAAGTTTCGATTCGCCTGCGACTCTAAGCCGGCTTGGGCTAAACTTTGATTTTCTGTGTCCAAATGCTACAAAGTCGGTTTATGGGTAGAATAAAATAAATTACATAATCTACTTTACTGACATTTGTCAAAGTCCGAAAAGATATCTTAAGCCGTTACATTCGAACAGGAAAATAAGTCAAAGTGATGTTGGCCAAAGGCAATTACCGATATTTAAAGGGAAAGAAGCTATTCTCAAAACTTATAAGACTTGCGAGCAAGCAAAAGCAATGGAAATCCCGAATCATACAGACTCTTCTTATTCACTTCTGTTAAATGGCATGAAAAATGTTTCATTTAAAGTAGTTTGAGTGTAGCATTTGGCCTAAATAAAGTTGGCAACAAGTGTGCCTACTACATAATCCCTTCTTAAATGACAAATCCCACGAAGATTTAACATAAATGGTTTGGTTAATACATATATGGCTATAGAATGGCTGTCTGTGGCCATTGTTGTGCGCTAATGACACTTTTATAACATTGTATTTTCTTTTTTATAAAATTGCCGGCTTAATATTTGATTTTTAATTTGTGGTCGAACAGCCGCTGCGTTGCCTAAAATTACAGAAAACACACGTACATCCATACATACTTATATTTGCTTTTGTATATTCTGTAATTTCGTCTGCTAACGCCAAGCACTTTGTCTATTTTCTTGCTCTCGCTCTCCAACGTCAGTCCTCCCCGCTCTCGTCCGCTCTTATCAGTCGTTCTTGCAGTTATAACTGCTTACGCGCTCACGCACTCTCGCCTAAGCGCTCTTTAGATCTTTACCGTTTTATCGTGCTCTTTGCATTGATACGTTTTAACTTATACATACCTGCACCCTACCTTTTTTTTGCTAAAGCATATTACTTGCATGATGCTTGTCTGTTGCAGTGAAAATTGCAAATTGGTTGGTTCAACCAACCAAGATTTTATTTTGTGTGGTCTATGTGATAACATCATCCACATGAAATGTGTTGGCTTTACACCCAAAATCAGGGAATGTCTGCTTGCCGACACAGGCCTTAAATGGTATTGTGGGTCTTGCAAAGAGGCGGTGAAAGAGTCTTCGCAATTTATGAGGCAGACTCACGAAGGCTTTAAAGCTATGCATGTTGCTTTTAATAACCTGCAAAAGTCTTTCGAGCAGCTAGAGTCAAATTTCAAAAAAGGCAAAGTGATAACTGAATCCCCGAAGCGTAAAAAGACTTCGGGACCTCATCCAATAACTGTCCCACCTGTCCTGCCCACTAAACCGCTTCTTGTGCCTAGCAATAATCCCCCCATGGGTACTATTGCTAGCTCATTAATTTTATTTAACTCCCCGGCAAGGAATCTTAACAATAACCTTGCCACTAATAACATAATTTGTGATCCTATAAATGAGTCCTCCGGTCCAACAGCTAGTGTGCCTATTGATTCTACTGGCGTTACAATTGGGGCACACAAGCCTCTGGTTGTTGTGCCACTTAATAAATTTGTTTTTGTTTCTAGGCTGGCATCCGATACGTCATCGGATGATGTTGCAGCATATGTAAAAAGTAAAATCGATTCCCCACTTATTGTTGTTGAAAAGTTTAAATTTAAACATGCCAGAAGTATATCTTCTTTCAAGTTGGGTGTACCGCCTGAACTTTTTTCGACAATTTGCTCTGAAAAGTTTTGGCCGCCGCAGCTTGTCGTTAAGGAGTATACGAATAGGCGAATTAATAATAATAATGGTTTAAGGATCAATAGTACACCGCCTGTTAGCCATCCTGTTGCCTCCACCTCGGCGGCAAAAAACTAACTGAAGTAATTAGCTTGGCCTATCAAAATGTTAGAGGCCTTAACACTAAACTGGCTAAATTATATATTAACAGCTTATCTTTTGATTCTCAAATAGTTGCACTCACTGAAACCTGGTTAAAACCTGATATTTCTGATTATTCCATTTTTCCTTCTAAATATAACTTGTACAGATGCGATCGCACTTCCCGCAAGGGGGTGGTGTTCTCATTGCTGTTGACTCTTGTTTTTCTTCTGAACAGATTCATTCTCATGATCTTCCGGACATAGAGTTTTTATGTGTTAAAATATTACTAAACGGCCGTTCACTTTATGTTACTTGCTCTTATATTCCTCCTGATTCTGATACTAACATTTACTCATCTCATATTAGTGCCCTGCAACTTGTTTCGTCATTGTTGACAGATATGGATAATCTGATAGTGGTTGGTGATTTTAATCTGCCACATGTTGTATGGTCTGTGAATGACACATCTTCGGTGGTAATACCAGTCACTTCTGATGATTTTATCGATGGCCTACTGGAGTTAGGCCTATCGCAAGTTAACAGGGTGCATAACTGTAGTGGTAGAATGTTGGACTTAATATTTGTTTCTTACTCAGATTGCAGTAATGCTAGTAGAATACCCCCTCTAGTGCTTCCGGAAGATACCTACCATCCAACATTAGAACTATCCATCGAAATTCTTAACCCTAGTTCAGTATCTAATAATACTTTAAAAACACGTTGCTTTCGTAAAACTAACTTTACTAAATTAAATTATCTTCTTCAGCATACTAATTGGTCTCGGCTTTATTCTTGTACTGATATAGAAACTGCTATTGCCATATTTTATAGGACCTTGAATTCGCTTTTGGATATTTGTGTTCCCCTCACTTGTTCTTCAAGTGATAATAAACCACCTTGGTTTACGAGGGAACTATCGCAATTGAAAAACGCGAAGACAAGATCATATAAAAATTTAAAAAATCGGGAACTACCTTAGATTTATCTTCGTATTTAGTAGCAAAATCTAGTTTTCTTTCTGTTAACACATCTTGTTATAATAATTATCTTAATCGTTGTAGACTAAACTTTTCACGTGACCCTAAACAGTTTTATAAATTTGTTAACTCTAAACGTAAGTCTTCTTGCTTACCGTCTTCAGTATACCTTGATAATACAAAAGCAAGTTCTGATCAGGCAGTAGCCGATCTATTTGCTGAGTATTTTCAATCAGTATACTCATCGAGTATGTATAGTAGTAGTAATTCCTATCCTTTTCAAGTTCAAACGTCAAATTGCATATATGTCCCAGTAGTTACTGAGTCTACGCTCCTGAGTGAATTTAACTCTATTAAACCTGGCTACTTGCCTGGTCCTGATGGAGTGCCAGGTTGTATTCTCCGATACTGCGCGGATTCTCTTTGTAAGCCCTTAAATAAATTATTTAACTTGTCTGTTGACTCAACTGTGTTTCCTGATATATGGAAGGAATCCTTTATAATTCCACTCCATAAAAATTCTTCAAAATCAAACGTTAAAAATTATAGGGGTATATCCAAGTTGTCTGCCATACCAAAAGTCTTTGAAAAAATTATATGTTCTCAACTGCAACACGGATGTAGTTCAATTATATCGCCTTACCAACATGGTTTTGTTAGGCGTAGATCTACTACCACTAACCTTCTTGAATTCACTTCGCTTGTTATCAAAGGGTTTCAGGAAAAAATGCAAACTGACGTTGTTTACACCGATTTTAGTAAGGCATTTGATTCTGTTAGTCATTCTCTGTTGCTTAAAAAATTAAATATTATTGGATTTCCATCAAAACTCGTATTGTGGCTTTCGGAGTACTTGTGTGGTCGAACACAAAAAGTAGTTTTTAAATCGTCGGTATCTAAACCTATTTTTGTTACCTCTGGTGTTCCCCAGGGTAGTCACCTTGGACCTTTGCTATTTAATCTGTTTATTAACGATCTTCCAGCTGTTATTACTAACTCCTATGTATATATGTTTGCTGATGATGTGAAGCTATGTTTCACATATAATGACGCTTCCCTGTGTAATTTACTACAGTCGGATTTGGGTGCATTGTCGGCCTGGTGTCGTTTTAACTTACTCAATTTAAATTGTTCTAAATGTAAAGTCATGTCTTTTTGTAGAAGCACCCCTCATACTGCTCACTACTTGCTTGATGCTTCACCACTTGACCGCGTGTTTGAAATTAAAGATTTAGGCATTATTCTTGATCCTAAATTAAAGTTTGACGCTCATATTTCGTATATGGTCAATAAGGCCATTAATGTCCTTGGCTTCATCAAGCGGTGGTCGAAAGAGTTTAATGATCCCTACACCACTAAAACGCTTTATACATCCCTAGTACGTCCAATCCTGGAGTATGGATCTTGTGTGTGGTCCCCACAATACTCGATTCACCAGGATAGAATTGAATCTGTGCAGAAGAAATTTCTTCTTTTTGCCCTTAGAAGTTTTAACTGGGTTCCTGGAGTTGACTTACCCCCGTATTCAAGTAGACTCCTTTTAATAAATCTTCCCTCCCTGTTAAACCGTAGAACTATGCATGGAGTATTATTTATTACTAACCTACTTAATGGTGAAATCGACTCATCAGTTCTTTTGAGTCGAATTAAATTTAATGTCCCAATTAGATCTTCACGTAACTTTTTACCCCTTAGCCTTGATCGTTGCTTCAGCAACTATTTAATTCATGAACCATTTCGTGTTATATGTTCTGACTATAACAAACTTTATTCTCTTGTCTCCTTGGAGGCCTCAACTCCAGTACTAAAAAGATCGATCCTTTTTGCTTTATCTAATCGTAACCACTAATTACTAATCTAACGCTGGTCTGATTGGGTTTTTCTGGGTTTTTCCCAATCCTTGCAACAAATGTTGGACTACTCAATTTTTTTATTGAATTTCCCAGAGCTTTAACGTTAACTTTTAATTATATTTTCAGATTTATATATTATTCTATATTTTACTTAATTTAATTATTTTCACTATTTTTAATTTAAATTAAATTTGATTCATTTTAATGTCAGCTGCTCTTAGCTGACTATAAATAAATAAATAAATAAATAACATTGTATTTTCTTTTTTTTATAGATTTTTCACACTTAATGTGAACTTGTGCCATTTACTTTATGGCATCCACAACAACAATCAAGCAGGCAGCTGGCGTCGCAACTTTTCTTTGCCCTTTTCAATCGTTTGCTAGCCTTATTCTTTTCTTTTTCTTTTTGTGCAAACTTATTTACGAGAATGTGCGAAAGATGCTGTCGGATTTGCACACGGCCCAGCTTGACAGCCATTATGCTCTCAAGCACAGATAGATACAATAGAGCACGTAAATAGGAAATAAAAGTACGAAAAATTGATAAGCATTTCGATACAAATACATATAATTGGCTTTGAGAAATGTTTTTCTTACTTAAATCAAACTATTTCCATAATAAAAAGTTAAGTTTCACAGCATTTTTAGCACTACTTGATTCCAAATACAGTCGAACTTCCATATAACGAACTTTCGTTTAACGAATTTTCTATATAACGAAGTAAGAAACCTGCAATTTGATTCAGTCAAAAACCCATTCAATATAACGAAGTTTTTTCTTGTTCCCTTGCGCTTCGTTATATGGAAGTTCGACTGTACTATAATATACAGGCATGTACATGCATATACACTATGTGTGATTGTTTCTAGTTGGGCTGGGCATGGGCATGTAAGTATTGCGTATACGCAACGTGGCGCATACATAACAAGCGGAAAACGCATTGCCGTTGTTGAATATCTAGCAACAAATCCCAAATGCCAGGCAGGAACCAACTTTTAAACTTAACCAAAAAAAAACCAAACCAAACAAACACACGCACATAATATGTTTGAATAGCGGAATGTGTGTGTGTGTGTGTGCGTGTGGTTTGCCTTATAAACATTGATGCGTGGCAATTTAAATTCAAACAGAGATAAATTGTCTCTCGAGCTTTAAGCAAAATCCAAAGTAATCATGTTTGGATATTTGAACAGCGTACTCGGCTTATGTTTTAGTTTTCATAGCAAAATATCTAAAAACTAATTGAAACCAAAAGAGGTTGAAAGTAAACGTTTAGCTTGATTTGATAACGCTTAAAGTATTTAGCTTGCTCATCCAAATAATCATAAAATATTTAACACAATTTACATTTGATCTATTTAATCGACATACAATTTGATGGCCTAAGGAAAGGTGTTTAAAGCTCCTTAAAATTGTGGATCCTGTTTAGGTTTTTCTTTATCTGTGCAAACATTTTTGCTTAGTTTTAGGTTTATTCGTGGGATGAAGACGGCTTTTTGGCTTGTGAGAAAGATTCGATTATTTGCCAATGGAAATTGAATCAAATATTTGCGAAATGCCATTGTTGCTGCATGGAACTATGGGGGAATGAGGCAGTTTCTAAAAGCAGACGATAAAGTGGAAAATGTAAAACATAATCTAAATCAAACTCATAAGCATTTAAATGGAGATTAAAATTCTTGTCCAGATGGTATAATGAATCGTGCGGCGAATAAAGCTCATGGAACTCTAGGGTATAAGGGAAATAATAATAAATATTCGACCCTTTCCTTCTCAACATAAGTTTTATGTTTGGCCAGTTAATTATTTTAATTGAATTCACTTTCCAGAATAGCCATAAATATTTCAGTTCTTTATGCCACTTGCCTAATTGAGCGTTAGTAAAATACAGTCAAACTTCCATTTAACGAATGGGTTTTTCACAGAATCAAATTGCAGGTTTCTGGTTATAGAAAATCTCGTTATACGGAAGTTCGTTATATGGAAGTTCGACTGTTAATAAATACACAATTTTCTAAAGCATCGGATTTAAAAATGATATAATTGTTGAGCTCAACTGTAGGCGGAACTTAAAAGTGTGGCAAGTTGAGCAAATGTCAAAGTTTGCAACAAAACAAGGTCAACAGGATTTGTCGGCAGGATCTGGCGCTGGTAATTACCGCTAACGAGCAGACAGCGGCCGCGTGGGCTACATGCAACAATGCCACAGGATATTGACACACACACACTCGCATTGCTGTGTAAATCTGACCATTGTCATCAATAGGAGCAAAAATGCATCTTGTAAACTGGCAACAAAAAAAGCAAAAACTGTAACAAAAAGTTCATCCAGCACATCAAGCTATATAAAATACAAATGTATATATACACTCTGAGAATTTAGAAATAATTGTGTGTGCATTTCTGGAAAATTATAATGTAGATTGAATAAAAAAACAACTCGAAGAAACCAAACCAATCTTGAAATTAAGTCTTATTCTTATAAATAATGAAAGTATCTGCATTTATTTTTAAGGGCATAAAAACTATCGTTGCGGAACACCAACACACAGGAGATACTTGTGTGGCACAGCTAAGCCAGAAATGGGGCAACAACAATGGCAGCAACGAAGCCTGGAAGCAAATTCTGCCGCATGAATTTAATTCCAATTGAATTGCTCTCAACAACGGGGCTTTCATTCTATCATACACGTACGTTTGCGTATGTGTGTGTGTGCCTGTGTGTGTTTTTGTGTGTGTGTGTGTGGGCAATCGTGTGTAAAGGCTACTGCGGCATTTAATTTAGTCGGCAACACATACGTATGTATGTATGTATATAATTTCAACCTTCTTTCTTACTTTAAAACAAATGAAAGTGAATGAAAATAATAATAATAATAGCAATAACTGACAATAAGCGGATGTGATTTTTGCTCAAGGGCAGCTTAAGGGCTAAAACGAACAAAAACTGAACATTATTAAAATAAATCGATGAATCTGCCTAAAGAACTTTTTAAAGGCCTGGCAATCGGAATTTTGCAAGCTTTTCGAAACTTAAATTTGATCGAAAGAATTAATTTTAAAGGATTAATCTCGATTTAGTTTATATAACTAAACATCAAAGCTGCACTTGGACAATCAACAAGACAGATTGTACCATTCCAAAAGCGAATCGAAACAAATGTTTTTGAAAGGGAGACATAAAGAAACAAAGATTAATTTAAATAAAAAATGCCCTAAAAGGCCAGCGAAACAATTAAAAATTGCAAAGTTTTATTGTTATTGTTGTTGCAACGTTAGTAAATTGTAAGCCCCAAATTTACTTAAGCAAAAAAGACCTCAAAATGCCAAATGCATAAATCACTCGCAAGTTTCACGGCGGGATATAGTAAAGGCAAGTAAAGGTAAAGTTGGAGGGGGTCACGGCAAAATAATGTATTTTCCGTCCGATTTTACGCTTTCAACTATGTCTTACAACTTTGGTCATTAGGTTTTAACTCGAAAACCTTTTGCTTGATTTCTTTTATTTTTTCCTTCCTTCTTTGCCCTGCTGGCTGCTGCCAAATTGCAGTTTCTTACTTCTTTTCGAAGAAGAAAAAGAATGAAAAAGAAAAATCCTCAAGTTCATATCAGCCATGGCATAATTTATATTCAACTGTGCCAAACACACACTGTGCACCTTCCCTTTCTTCCCCTCCCCACACTCGCTCACTCAACAACCATATCGACCACGCGCAAGCAGCCAGCTTCAGGTTTCAGAATATGGAAATTACCCAACACCAACTGCAGCCATAAATTCAACATGCATTTTTCATATTGCATTTAAAATCACTGTTCTACCAAACTTAAGGTACACATCAAGAAATAGTATATTTAATGATTTAGTTACAAAATTAGCACAAGGCTGCGGCTTTTTTTTCCTAGCACTGATCAACACTGTGTTTTGGTTTGAGTCTTTGATCGTTCACAAGATCTCAACATGTTTTGAAGCCAGTGCTTGTCAAACCTTTCGTTGAGTTAACAATTTCGATTGAATATTGAATAAGCAAAAAGTCATTTCTATAAGTGTACCGCACTGCATAAGCCAAAAAAACAATAAAACTGCAAGCAATCTTTTATAAAATACTTACAAGTTGTTTTTCTGTGCTCTCGTTCAAGTTCTTGCTAATTGTTGTTGCTCGTTGCGTAGAAGTCCTTGAGGTGTGTGGTGAGTTGGAACAGAGCGGAACTCAGCAGTGTTGTTGTTGTTGCTCAGTGAAGTCATTTAATTTAGTCATCAAATGACTGTTAGTTATGAGCTGATTATGCATCCGTAGTGCTGCTGCCACAACTCCCACTGCGCCACAACGTCGTCTTTGCCAGCCATGGTTAATGTGGCATTAAACGTGATTTCAAAGGCGGGGGGTGGGGGGTTGATGAATTGTTAGATTCGCAATGAAAAACACGCCACTAAAAACATTTGCACGCGAATGTCTTTCAAAGCAGCACGCAAAAACACTTGCAACCATAACCCCCACCTTGCATTACAACAGCAAAAGGGTAGCAGTTGCTGCCCCAAGCCAAAGTCACATTTTTTATGGCATTTTTATTGAAACACGTAAAACGCAAATTGAGCAACGCGCAGAGAATTTATAGTGTTTGGGGTTATGGAACTGCCTCCGCCAAGCAGGGGCTGCTATTAAGCTAACGGGAATTGAATGTTAAGGGGTGTAAGCAATTAAAATTTTAAATGATCTTACATTAAATCAATCACGACGAGCCTTTCACACATTTTAACACGAACATTATATTAATGGTTGGTAGAAAAAGAATAGTTAAATAAATGTACATACACTTTGGTTGAGTTGCACAAAATGACTGGCAAAAGCAACATTAAAATTCTAACTGTAAATTTCCATTTTGAGTAGACTAAAAATATTGCACACATGTACATACTAAATGCATTATAGGTTACTTATGTATTCTTGTTGGTAATAAAATGATTGAAAACATACGTTAACTTCACTCATGCATACTATGCGCAAGCGCAAAGTCTTTTATTACAAACAAACTATTTATTAAAGTGATAGTATATTTATTACCAGCATTCTTTACACATTCGATACTATATTCATGTTCACATCGATAGCACTGGCACGAAGCCATCGATACTCGTGTGCACGCAATAGTATCGATAGCTACAAATCAGGGTTGAATGCGCGTTGTTTGTTGATGCTATAAATTATTGCAAGCCGAACTACATTTTTTCCCTCCAATTCACGCTTTCCCGCATTAACTGAATTGAATGCTAAATAAAAGTGAATTTCAGCAATTAAGGACTGTAAACATTGTAATTAAATGCGATGCAAACTGCTCTAGAGAACTTTCAACGCGCCGAGAAAATCGGCGAAGGCACATACGGCATTGTCTACAAGGCTTGCAACAACCGAACCGGCCAGGATGTCGCACTCAAAAAAATCCGGCTGGAAGGGTATGTAGAATATCGCTGTCTGAATAATTCGCATAAAGTGAACGCACTGAATGAATTGGACTCAGGTTGACTCAGCTCCGCTGGCAGCTGCAATTATGTGTTGCCCCTGATGTCCTTGACGAATGTCAAATGCTGCACAACGAAGCCCGGATCCTGTGTGTGCTGCGTTGCTTGTTATATACGTAGCACCACATGATTCGGCTTCGTCGCGCCAGCCCTGTCAACAGCACGCAAGGCCGCTTGAATACAAAAACAAATTATCAAATAACCTTTTTGTTTTTGTTTTTACAGCGAATCTGAAGGCGTTCCATCGACTGCAATACGAGAAATATCATTATTGAAAAACCTTAAGCACAAAAATGTAGTACAACTCTTTGATGTCGTCATATCAGGTAACAATCTGTACATGATATTCGAGTACCTGAATATGGATCTCAAGAAACTAATGGACAAAAAAAAGGAGGTCTTTACGCCACAACTAATCAAAGTGAGTGCAGCTAAAACGAGATGTTTATTGTTATTATTAAATGTTTTGTTATACTTTTGCAGAGCTACATGTATCAGATATTTGATGCGCTAACCTTTTGCCACACAAATCGAGTTCTGCATCGAGATCTCAAGCCACAGAATCTACTCGTTGATACGGCGGGGAATATCAAGGTATTATATTTGAGACTTGACCATACAGCGCCAACTAATCTACATTTGTTTTTTGCAGCTGGCGGATTTTGGTTTGGCTCGCGCTTTCAATGTGCCCATGCGTGCCTATACACATGAGGTGGTTACACTCTGGTATCGTGCTCCAGAAATTCTACTCGGCACCAAATACTATTCGACAGGCGTGGATATTTGGAGTCTGGGTTGCATTTTTTCCGAAATGGTGAGCTATTTTTATAGCTATTTTTTATGATCTTCAATTATTCAGCATTTGCTTTTGCAGATTATGCGACGTTCGCTGTTTCCAGGCGATAGTGAAATCGATCAACTGTATCGCATCTTTCGCACTTTGAGCACACCGGATGAATCCAAATGGCCTGGCGTTACACAGCTGCCGGACTTTAAGGCCAAGTTTCCCAAATGGGAGGCATCCAATGTGCCTTCAGCGCTGCGTGAGCATGAGGCCAGTGATCTCATAATGGTAACATTTTAACTTTTGGTTCGTATGACTCACAACACAAATTAACTCTCTCACTGTCTTTTTGTGAACAAAAAGTCAATGCTGTGTTATGATCCAAATCTACGCATATCGGCCAAGGATGCTCTGCAACATGTTTACTTCCATGATGTGGCGCATGTGAATAATGTGGCGTTACCTGTAGATCCCATGGCAGGCAGCGCATCGCGTCTTACTCAGCTCGTATGACCAGCACAGAATTATCCATATAACAATGTGGCTATCACGTTTTTAGTGATGATGTTTCTTAGTGTAAGTTCAAATGTCTACCTCAACGTTGTTGTTTGTGCAAATAGTGTAAATATAAACAGTCTTAGCTTTACTTAAACCTTTCTCTTTTGTTGGCTTCTTGCAGATCTCAACTTCATTCATTTCACACAGACACCAACACAACATTCAACATCCCAAACACACCATCAAGAAAAATACAAAACAATATAGTATTTATATTAAAAAACGCAAAAGTTTATTGACGATTTTCTACTAGGCGCGCAGTAAATATATAAAACGTTGCTGCTGTCGACGTGTTTTCGTTCTATCGCTAGCACCACCCACTTCGGACTTTAGTCTCTGACGCTGCCGTTGCCGAGTCTGAATATCGTCACGCTTATAAGTGCCTAGAACATTACGTGTGCTCTCCGAGATGTTTGTTGCATCGTCGCTCGATTCGTCGATTTCATCATCATCATCAGCAGCTGCTTCTTCATTGGCTGCGTTCTCTTCTACATCGGGCAGTGCGAATGCCAAGGTGAGAGGACGCATTGCTGTAATCTTTTTACCAAAATGCTCCTCGCTTGTTGGCTCTGCAGCTGCATTTGCTCCAGCGTAGTACGGATCATAGTAAGTGACCTGTTGTTGTTGGGCATGGTTCTGATAGTCGTGCAGACGACGCATTCCATAATTATCATAACCACCAAAGTAGTACACTGGCTGATGCTGATGCTGAAGCTGTTGCATTGCTAAACTATTGGCACCATAATAATCATATGGATCATCTGCTTGCTCCTGCTCTTCCGACTCAAAAGTAGGTCGACGCCTTTGTTGCTTGCGTCGCTTGCGTTTACGTTTGTTGGCGCTCTCTGTTTCAACGAAATGTTGTATATACTGTAGCTGCTCCTCGTCCTCGTCGTGCTGCTCTTCGTCATGCACTTCAGCTTCTAGAGGCAACGATTCAATAACGTTCGTATAGCCATTGTTAAACAAATTCACCAGCGGATTGGTCAGATTGCGTAAACTAAAATTCGGTTGGACACTGCGCAAAAAACTATTCCAAACCCGTATAAATGGTCGCTCTGGGGTTTCCGTTGATTCCGCCTTGCCTTGGCCGGGCAAATGGCGACGCCGATTGTATCCGCCACTGGGAGATCTGCTCTGGATAAACTCATAGCGAGGATAAACAATCGATTGACTGCCGTAAAGTAAGCAAAACGAATCAAAATTTTAATTAAAATTCATAAAGCAACAATTTTATAAGGTTCGTTTTGCAATTTTGAAAGGCTGAATCGTTTTTAAACTGAATATTTACATACATAAAAGCATAACTAAAACTTTAATATTATATACAAACATTATTATGGTTGCTTTTAAACTTGCCTCCTTTTATGATTACAGTAAAATATGTTTTCAGAAAATGTTTAATGAATTTTTATAAATGATATAAGATTGCATAATAATTCTTTATAAACTTTAAAAGCATATGCTTTTTATATTACAATTTTGTGAATTGTATTAAGCCCTTGCAATATTTTTTTCTTATCTTACACCAAGCTCTTACCGAAAAATCTCGATATTTTTCTTGGCTATAATTTTCTAAAAGCTTTACAAGAACAAAATGATATTTGTTTTGTCTCTCTCTATAAACACGATTCAATCTTTTACTTTTAATACGAACCTTATAAGAATGTGGCAAATTTCAATATGTTTTCGAACTTACCCAGATTTTGGCTGTGTTTGTTTGCTCGCCTTTGGTTGCCAATACTCCATGACATTTAAATTATTTGTTCTTGCTGCTTGTGTCTGATTGAAAGTATCTTGCCACACGAGCAGCAGCAGCAGGATTGCTGCACACAATTGCCAATACATAATTATTATCCTTAAGTTGTAAGTGTTTTTCTGAACTTGCGGCCTTTGCTCGTTGCTGTTCCAATGCCAACTGATATAGAATTCAGTTTGGAACTTAAGTTGTTAATAGAGCTAAGATATTGGGTCTGATTTAAATGTTACTTTGTCTGACTGATGGTTAGGACAGTGAAAGCGTATAATATCAAATTTGGCAAAAAAAAGAAAAATAATAATAATATGTTAAAGTATTGTTTGTTTTGGCAAAACTAGCCTCATTCTGTACATTGTGTTGAAAGTCTTTTGCTTGGGAATTAGTTTGGCCAATTTGGCAGCTAACAATCAATCTATTCATATGTTAATTTATCTGTACCATCTATATCATGATCATAATTTCTCCAAACCAGTTTTGTTAACAAAAGTGTAAAAAACGATTTTTATGCTTATGTCCGTCGATAAGTGCTTTAAAGTGTGTTAAGCTCGAGTTATTTGTCAAATCGGGGCGTGTACTATGAACATAAATCAGCGCATTTATGCTTATTTGCATTTATATTAAGTTTCTTAGGTCCCGCATAAAGACGGAATAAATGTATATTTACATATTTATAAAGCTTATTGTCAACAAGACTGACTTGACTGAGTGCAATAGTTTATCGGGTTGCAATCTTAAATAGTTTTTAGTTTATTTAGTCCTTCGAATTGTTTTGTGGCAAAAGAAAGTCGAAACTATAAAATGGGGTTTTTAAAAGCACTTCCGATGCAAAGCCAAAAAAATCTCTAACAAGTGTCAACAACTAAACAAAAGTTGTGGGCGTCACAGAGAGAGAGAGAGAGAGCGTCTCATTGAAAGCTTTGCTCAGAGCGTGCTTTTAGGAGAGCAGCAAATTTAAGCTTTGGCCGCTTTTTGTTGAAGGCGCGCTCAGGAATCGGTTTCAGTTGACGTTGAGATTCCTGGCCAGAAACGTACTGGGAAAGACGTGTCGGTGAGCGCGCTTCAAAAAAAAAAAAAAAGAAAAGCTGGAGAAACGCCAGCAGCTAGAAATAAACTTAAAAACTGTTCTTTTTGCCAGACGACCGACCAACAAGGAAAACTAGTGAAAAAGGCAAGTTTAACTAGCAGCAAGAAGACCACAATATTTCTATGGGCCTGGGCTCATCAGCATATCTAGGTGTATCTATGTGTGTGAAGCGCGTACGTTTATGTGTGTGTGTGTGTGTGTGTGTATCTATGTGCGTGCGCGTTTTGTGTATCCGTTCAGTGTTTTTGAGTTGCTCCCAAAAATATTTATATAGAACAACATTTATAGTGTGTACAAATTGAACTAAATGATAGGGGGAAGAATATGGCCTTTCCTTTAATTTGGTATTTATATAAGGAGAAAGACAGTGAGTGCGAAAAAGAAGGCGAACAAAATTGCGTAAATTATGTGGCACGTGTGGTAGACTAAACTGCCACAAACTGCCATCAAAAGTGCCTTAAGTCTTCAATCAATTATATAAAACCATTAAACGCATCAATGCGCGTTCATAACAACAGTTTGCCACAGCGCTCAGTTTGACTTTGATATGTGTCAGGTAGCAGGTGGCATGTTCTTGCAAAAGCACAAAGAAAATATAAACCTAAGTCGCATTTGTGAGTAGCTGCTACGACTGGCTGCTGTGCCACATTGTGGTCTGAGGCAACCGGCTGCCTGCACTAAAATTACAATAATTAGATGGTGAATGGAAAAGGATAACAGCACTCCAAGCAATCCATACACTTGGCGAAAAATGCTGTTCTTAACATAAGCTTTGAGAATTTCATTGTTGAAATTCTTTCGAATATTCCTTATGAAGATTTTGTTTTTAGACTTTTCTCTTAGAAAGAAAAGCGAATCTCAAGGGGGCAAAAAATATGTAAAATTCTAAATATTAAATGGATTTTTGATTGAAATCGAAACTTTCATCCTAATCAAACACTTTCTTTAACCTAAAATCTGCCTAAAGTCTCAACTATATCATACCTTACACAAAATTGTCTTAGACCTAAGCAAACATTATTGAAATATCAATTTCTTATACTCACACTTTTTGGCCAAGTGTATTATCTTTAGGTTTTAATTGAAACATCTGGCAGGCAACATTTTGAGAAGTGCGCGCTCTGTGGCATGCCATTTTTGCCACCCATTGTTGAGCTATTGTTCTTGTTGTTCTGCAGGTGGGTTTATATGTGTAGCAAATACACACACATACATGTATCTGTTTTTGGCGTCACTTTCGCTTTTGGGGCTCGTGGCCCTCGCTCAAGCGTTGCGCTTGACCATAACCACTAAAGCTGTCACATTGCGTATACGCCGCGTTTTGTCCTCGAACAATGTTTTTTGTTGTTGTAAGCTCGTTGAAAGTATATATCTTTCTTTTTTTCCCTCAAAGCGCAAGCTCTCTCAGACGCTCTCTCTATCTTTTACTCTCCCACGCTCGCTCTCTGTCTCAGCTGTTTTTCAGGTTTTTGTTTTGTTTTGAATCGCATTTGCATTTGCTGGGCTCGTAAACAACCAACGGCCAAAAACATGCCAAACCCACCCACTGTCTCGACCTCAGAACTTTTTATGCCGCCTTCCGCCTATCCCCCCGCAACACTTTCCCTTGTTCCTCTTTATGCATTTGTGCACGTATTTTACCCTCACATCGAACATCGTTTTGTTTGGCAATCTAAATTTTTATTGTGATTTCAAATGCAAACAAACCGACATAAGAAACAACAAGAGATACGAACGTGCAGACATTTTTTCTTTTCACTTTTCATAGAGCAATTTAACGCATACCAAAATGCAAATATTATTCTTATCGGATAAAGACTGCCATTATGATTGCAGTCTTGGAATTGTGTCTGTTGTTGAGTGCCTGAAAGCCTTATTGTCCTCATAATTGTTTACCAAAAAGCAACAACAAATACAATCCCAACTTCCGGTCCCCAAAACTATTTTTATTAAGCATTAAGAAAGAAAGTTTGGAACCTAAATTCAAATAGGTTGAAGAGCAATAAAAAGTTCTTTGCCCAAAAATTAAATGTTAATACATACTATATTCAAAGCCTCTTTTTTTATAAATTTTAACTAAAATTTTAACAGATAATATTTTACTTAAACGGTTATCTTACACAGAACCTGCTTACTGTCGATTAGCTTTGATTATCACTCGGTATTTTGGCTATTAAAATAGGCCTTAAGAATATCAAACTTGGCAAGCAGCCAATTTGGTAGCAGCCCATTGTTCATAAAATGTATTTCCGCTTGTTTTCCTTTTAAGCAACGTGGCTTAAATGACACAGAAAAACATTTTGTTGCTAATATCGCCTGTCGCCTGTCTCCTGTCACCTGTCTCTTGTCTGCTGTCAAAGTCGCCGTCATATGCACCCGTTGCCACATTTTTGGAAAACCCACAAAAACAAAACAAGTATAAACCTTTAAAGAATATCGAACCCAAAAGTTACAAAATAAGCTTAAAACAATGATCAAAGAATGCTAGTTTTATTGTGAAGAAAAAAAACCGTCGGGTGCTCGATATACGAAAAAAGAATGGCATGGCGCCCATGCTGAGGTCTTCGACCGTGTAGTCAGAATATCGACTATAATATTTGTTAGCTGAACAAATTTGAGAGGCCGCATGGAATTTAAGCCGGATATACCATAACATCAAAGCTAGAACCGTTTGGGACCCGATTGACTTACTCCTTGCGCCCTAAAACTATGCTTTATAAATTTCACTTCTCTGAGAGTTACATACATACATACATATATACTAACTTTAGCTTTATTTATATAGACGGCCGATCTGTTGGCAGCTGTTTTTTGCCTGTTTTCTAACGAAACATGTTGTACTAAAAACCAAAACAGCACGAAATGTTTTCAAAAAAAGTTTTTTTAATTAATGTTTTTAAGGGAATTCGTTTGGTTCGAGGATTTATTAAAAATTTATTTAAGAAAACATTAATTCTATGTAAAGTTGGTTTACGGACGATAGTCTAACGTCGAAAAATTGTAAGCTGTGTTGATCTCGGGTCTGTTAAGCAGCGCCACGGCCATCTTTAAAATATGACGGCGTATTGAGCGTAACGCATTGAGGGCTAACTAATTTGTGTAACACTTTTTCGTGCATACAGCCTGTGTTCATCGATTTATTACAAAGAAGTTTAAATTTTGAAAAGCGAAAAATATTGTTGTTTTTTTCAACTCAATTGTTTACACTTAGTTTTTCGGCATTACGATATATGAATCTTAAATAGGGACGAATATCCAAAAAGCTAGACATTAAGTACGTTGGATTTTGAATTTCTGCGGTGTCGAAGAGCAGACCAGCCAAATAATAGTTTTGCGGCTCATCCGATTTCACTTGTATCCCCACCAATGGTGAACCCAAATAGAAGACCATCGATTGTTCCTGTAAACCGCAAAAGGTGGCGCTATTGGCAACCAATGAGCTAGCCTTCCGCGCACAAAAGGGTCGACTGACCGTATTCACACCGGTCTTATGCTTTAAATCATTATCAAGAGGCAGTCCTACCATAATAAAGTACTGAGCTACCAGTGTCTCGCGCAACACCGATCGGGGTGGCATACAAATGGGCACCACATTTGGCGTCAGTTGCACATCCCGCTTCAGTGTGAGCACGGCAATGTTGTGCTTAAGCGTTAGTGAATCGTATTCAGGATGTATGGCGATTTCCTCTAGCGGTATATCCTGTGCGGGCAACACACAATACCCATCTCCGTCGCAGTCCGGTACGCCTGCTCGGGCGCTCTTGTTCCATACGCCCAGCTGCACAGAGTATGCATCCAAGTCTCCTTCGTACGTGAGGAAACACTGGGCGGGTGCCACAACATTACGTGTTGATATAAGAGCGCCCAGGCAATTTTTAAGCGGCAACTGGGACTCATGTCCTGATTTGAATAACCAAATAAATATATATAAAATCATTATGGCAAAAATTTTAAATTTTAAGAATGTACTTATATTTAGATCAAACAACCTTTAATCTCTATTGACTTTAATGATGGACTTAAGAGTTTTTTTTTTTTTTTGCATTATCATATAAAATATTTTAGTTTTTTATAAAGAAAATGTTGAGTTTTTTGATAAAAAAAATCATATAATCATATTCCTCAAATCTCAAATACAGTTAAACTAATCTCTAAAAATATATTTTATTATCTAAAGATCACAATCTATTCGCTTTTAGCTTCTACGCAATTTATGTTCAGTAGAAATTATTATCGCTACAGTCATGGGAATTTCTCAATCAGAATTTCTGCTACGGCTTTCACTTACCATTCTCATAGGTGATGCGTGCCAGCCACTGTTGCTCCGTGGGTTGTGCAAAGGTATCCTGTTTTATAAGCAAATACTCGTCGACTTCAGGGCATTCGGTATCCTTTAAGCTGGCTGGTCGCCCAGCAAATATTGCGACTAGCGCACAAATCAAACCGATTTCTCGTTGCATCTGGAAGCGCGACTGAAAATAAACTAAACTAGAAATAATTTTATGACTTTAGCGATGTTAATGCACCGCTGGTACTTTATTGATAGTTGATTGATAGTTGAGAGGGCCGCTCGACTAGTTGAGAAAGCAACCGGTTTCCGTTTTCTAATTGATAAGTAGAATAAAAATAATGTGAGATTTTGCCCAGTGTGCAATGATTAAAAAAAAAACATAGTGCCGCATAGTTAATTTTGGCTATGCCAAGACACGTGGATTAATTTGTATTTTTATTTTTTTATTGCGTGAAAATCTCGAAAGACTATAAGGCATTAAATTATTAATATTCGGTGTATCGAATTAACTATGTTAATTTTACGAATAGATATTCAGCTATTCTGTTAAACTCTTATATAGTCTGGTGGTAAGTATGCCAGAGTCTCATCCGGTAGGTGCGGGTTCGAATCCCCGTGTAGTAATTTTGGTATTTAGTTTTTTAGTCCAATTTTGTTTTTTTAATAGATTTTTTGTATTTATATGGTGGCTATATCGTAGAATGCTCCGATCGGGATGAAATTTCATAGTGAACAAACCCGACATGATCTAAGCAATCTGTGAAAGTTTCATCAAGATCGGTTCAGCAGTTTGGCCGGAAATCATGTTGATATGGTAAATTTATATGGTGGCTATATCGTAGAATGCTCCGATCGCGATGAAATTTCATAGTGAACAAACCCGACATGATCTAAGCAATCTGTGAAAGTTTCATCAAGATCGGTTCAGCAGTTTGGCCAGAAATCGTGTTGATATGGTAAATTTATATGGTGGCTATATCGTAGAATGCTCCGATCGGGATGAAATTTCATAGTGAACAAACGCGACATGATCTAAGCAATCTGTGAAAGTTTCATCAAGATCGGTTCAGCAGTTTGGCCGGAAATCGTGTTGAAACAGACAGACAGACGGAAATCAATTCCTGAGCTCGTCCTGATCATTTTGATATATAGTTTATGGGGTCTCCCATCATTCCTTACAGCGTTACGGATTCATGACAAAGTCAATATACCCTGTGAAGGGTATAATGAATTAAGTGAATTTGATACAAATGAAATGGTTGCGAAGTATCACTCTGGTATGTCCTTAGTATACAGTACCACAGAGCAAAAACATAGATATTAGCGAATGGACAGTTCGTAGACGATAAAAACAAGCTGATTATGGCACCTTCCATTCCTTTGGTAGAATATTTTGTGGAGTGATGAAAGCTCTTTTAATAATCACAGCTAAAGACAACAAATTCTCGTAAGAATGCCAACAACAACGCAAAAAAGGTGCCGGTTTGTGAAAGAGTAATCCATGGCGGTAGATCAGTAATGCTTTGTATGAACGCGCGGATCTCAGAGACTACAAGAGCTAGAAACTTCAGGTTCTGAATATAAGTTCTCCTATACCATAAGCAGAACAAGTTTGCTTCAAATTATTGATAACTTTTCTGGTTTCCGATATACAGATGTTATCGATAACAAAAAATATCGAATTTGGAAAATGTAAAAATGAGGTTTTAAATAATGGGTAACGATAGAACTTTTCTGAAAATTTCGTCCAAATCAGTTAAGCAACACCGGAGATATCGCATTTAATCGATTGTAGCTAAGTCAGTATACCAAAGTCTAATAGAAATTTAAAATATTAATTGCAACTGGGTTCTCTCCCGACTAGAACCTTCTTACTTGTTTTATTTATATTGAGTTAAAATATCTAAAAACATATAATTTTGTAAAAATTTCGTATTAGAGTCAAAATACTAATACCACCCTGCATTCGTGAAAAAAATACTTTTGGTATTGATTCTGTTTCACTTTTGTTATGATTTTTCAAGTATTTTCAAAATAAATAAAAATATCATTGTAACATATTTATTTTAAATTTTTTCAATATTTATTCAAGAATAAGTATGGTAATTTCTTTGTCAAAATACTTATGCCGGCGACTGTGTATGAACGCGAGGCCAAGTCAACTCGTGGCTGACTTACTAACTGAATAATCAACACGGCCGACCTGTTGGCAGCTGTTTGTTGCCTGTTATTTTATATAATATTAAGTAAAAAATATTTGTTTGTTTTCAAACTCAATTATTTACACTTAGTTGTTCGGCATTTCGATTTATGAAACTTAAATAGGGTCGAATATCCAAAAAGCTAGACATTAAGTACGTTGGATTTTGAATTTCTGCGGTGTCGAAGAGCAGACCAGCCAAATAATAGTTTTGCGGCTCATCCGATTTCACTTGTATCCCCACCAATGGTGAACCCAAATAGAAGACCATCGATTGTTCCTGTAAACCGCAAAAGGTGGCGCTATTGGCAACCAATGAGCTAGCCTTCCGCGCACAAAAGGGTCGACTGACCGTATTCACACCGGTCTTATGCTTTAAATCATTATCAAGAGGCAGTCCTACCATAATAAAGTACTGAGCTACCAGTGTCTCGCGCAACACCGATCGGGGTGGCATACAAATGGGCACCACATTTGGCGTCAGTTGCACATCCCGCTTCAGTGTGAGCACGGCAATGTTGTGCTTAAGCGTTAGTGAATCGTATTCAGGATGTATGGCGATTTCCTCTAGCGGTATATCCTGTGCGGGCAACACACAATACCCATCTCCGTCGCAGTCCGGTACGCCTGCTCGGGCGCTCTTGTTCCATACGCCCAGCTGCACAGAGTATGCATCCAAGTCTCCTTCGTACGTGAGGAAACACTGGGCGGGTGCCACAACATTACGTGTTGATATAAGAGCGCCCAGGCAATTTTTAAGCGGCAACTGGGACTCATGTCCTGATTTGAATAACCAAATAAATATATATAAAATCATTATGGCAAAAATTTTAAATTTTAAGAATGTACTTATATTTAGATCAAACAACCTTTAATCTCTATTGACTTTAATGATGGACTTAAGAGTTTTTTTTTTTTTTGCATTATCATATAAAATATTTTAGTTTTTTATAAAGAAAATGTTGAGTTTTTTGATAAAAAAAATCATATAATCATATTCCTCAAATCTCAAATACAGTTAAACTAATCTCTAAAAATATATTTTATTATCTAAAGATCACAATCTATTCGCTTTTAGCTTCTACGCAATTTATGTTCAGTAGAAATTATTATCGCTACAGTCATGGGAATTTCTCAATCAGAATTTCTGCTACGGCTTTCACTTACCATTCTCATAGGTGATGCGTGCCAGCCACTGTTGCTCCGTGGGTTGTGCAAAGGTATCCTGTTTTATAAGCAAATACTCGTCGACTTCAGGGCATTCGGTATCCTTTAAGCTGGCTGGTCGCCCAGCAAATATTGCGACTAGCGCACAAATCAAACCGATTTCTCGTTGCATCTGGAAGCGCGACTGAAAATAAACTAAACTAGAAATAATTTTATGACATTGGCGATGTTAATGCACCGCTGGTACTTTATTGATAGTTGATTGATAGTTGAGAGGGCCGCTCGACTAGTTGAGAAAGCAACCGGTTTCCGTTTTCTAATTGATAAGTAGAATAAAAATAATGTGAGATTTTGCCCAGTGTGCAATGATTAAAAAAAAAACATAGTGCCGCATAGTTAATTTTGGCTATGCCAAGACACGTGGATTAATTTGTATTTTTATTTTTTTATTGCGTGAAAATCTCGAAAGACTATAAGGCATTAAATTATTAATATTCGGTGTATCGAATTAACTATGTTAATTTTACGAATAGATATTCAGCTATTCTGTTAAACTCTTATATAGTCTGGTGGTAAGTATGCCAGAGTCTCATCCGGTAGGTGCGGGTTCGAATCCCCGTGTAGTAATTTTGGTATTTTAGTTTTTTAGTCCAATTTTGTTTTTTTAATAGATTTTTTGTATTTATATGGTGGCTATATCGTAGAATGCTCCGATCGGGATGAAATTTCATAGTGAACAAACCCGACATGATCTAAGCAATCTGTGAAAGTTTCATCAAGATCGGTTCAGCAGTTTGGCCGGAAATCATGTTGATATGGTAAATTTATATGGTGGCTATATCGTAGAATGCTCCGATCGCGATGAAATTTCATAGTGAACAAACCCGACATGATCTAAGCAATCTGTGAAAGTTTCATCAAGATCGGTTCAGCAGTTTGGCCAGAAATCGTGTTGATATGGTAAATTTATATGGTGGCTATATCGTAGAATGCTCCGATCGGGATGAAATTTCATAGTGAACAAACGCGACATGATCTAAGCAATCTGTGAAAGTTTCATCAAGATCGGTTCAGCAGTTTGGCCGGAAATCGTGTTGAAACAGACAGACGGAAATCAATTCCTGAGCTCGTCCTGATCATTTTGATATATAGTTTATGGGGTCTCCCATCATTCCTTACAGCGTTACGGATTCATGACAAAGTCAATATACCCTGTGAAGGGTATAATGAATTAAGTGAATTTGATACAAATGAAATGGTTGCGAAGTATCACTCTGGTATGTCCTTAGTATACAGTACCACAGAGCAAAAACATAGATATTAGCGAATGGACAGTTCGTAGACGATAAAAACAAGCTGATTATGGCACCTTCCATTCCTTTGGTAGAATATTTTGTGGAGTGATGAAAGCTCTTTTAATAATCACAGCTAAAGACAACAAATTCTCGTAAGAATGCCAACAACAACGCAAAAAAGGTGCCGGTTTGTGAAAGAGTAATCCATGGCGGTAGATCAGTAATGCTTTGTATGAACGCGCGGATCTCAGAGACTACAAGAGCTAGAAACTTCAGGTTCTGAATATAAGTTCTCCTATACCATAAGCAGAACAAGTTTGCTTCAAATTATTGATAACTTTTCTGGTTTCCGATATACAGATGTTATCGATAACAAAAAATATCGAATTTGGAAAATGTAAAAATGAGGTTTTAAATAATGGGTAACGATAGAACTTTTCTGAAAATTTCGTCCAAATCAGTTAAGCAACACCGGAGATATCGCATTTAATCGATTGTAGCTAAGTCAGTATACCAAAGTCTAATAGAAATTTAAAATATTAATTGCAACTGGGTTCTCTCCCGACTAGAACCTTCTTACTTGTTTTATTTATATTGAGTTAAAATATCTAAAAACATATAATTTTGTAAAAATTTTCGTATTAAAGAGTCAAAATACTAATACCACCCTGCATTCGTGAAAAAAATACTTTTGGTATTGATTCTGTTTCACTTTTGTTATGATTTTTCAAGTATTTTCAAAATAAATAAAAATATCATTGTAACATATTTATTTTAAATTTTTTCAATATTTATTCAAGAATAAGTATGGTAATTTCTTTGTCAAAATACTTATGCCGGCGACTGTGTATGAGCGCGAGGCCAAGTCAACTCGTGGCTGACTTACTAACTGAATAATCAACACGGCCGACCTGTTGGCAGCTGTTTGTTGCCTGTTATTTTATATAATATTAAGTAAAAAATATTTGTTTGTTTTCAAACTCAATTATTTACACTTAGTTGTTCGGCATTTCGATTTATGAAACTTAAATAGGGACGAATATCCAAAAAGCTTGACATTAAGCGCTTCGGCCTTTCAGTTGTGATGGTGTCGAAGAGCAGACCAGCCAAATAATAGTTTTGCGGCTCATCCGATTTCACTTGTATCCCCACCAACGGTGAACCGACATAAAAGCGCCTCGATTGTTCCTGTAAACCGCAAAAGGTGGCGCTATTGGCAACCAATTTGCTAGCCTTCCGCGTACAAAAGGGTCGACTGACCGTATTCACACCGGTCTTATGCTTTAAATCATTATCAACAGGCAGTCCCACCATCATCAAGTACTGAGCTACCAGCGTCTCATTCAAAACCGATACGGGTGGCATACAAATGGGCACCACATTTGGCGTCAGTTGCACATCGCGTTTCAGTGTGACCACGGCAATGCTGTGCTTAAGCGTCAGTGGATCGTATTCGGGATGTATGGCGATTTCCTCTAGCGGTATATCCTGTGCAGGCAACACACAATACCCATCCCCGTCGCAGTCCGGTACGCCAGCTCGAGCGCTCTTGTTCCATACGCCCAGCTGCACAGAGTAGGCATCCACCTGTCCTTCGTACTGAAGGAAACAATGAGCGGGTGCCACAACATTGCGTTTTGATATAAGAGCGCCCAGGCAATTTTTAAGCGGCAACTTTGACTCATGTCCTGTTTGCAATGAAAAAAAAAATATATATATATAAAGTCATTATAACAACAACTAACAAGCTAAAACTTGGAGAATTAATCATATTTCTCAAATCAGATAAAGAAAACTATTCATTGAACTATGTATTTAGTTTTCTTAAGATCACAATCTATTCGCCCTTAGCTTATAGCTATTCACTGTTCACTCGCAATTTATATAATAGAAATGATTATCGCAACAGCCATGAGATTTTTTCAATCACAATTTGTGCTGGTTATCACTAACCATTCTCATAGGTGATGCGTGCCAGCCACTGTTGCTCCGTGGGTTGTGCATAGGATTCCTGTTTTAAAAGCAAATTCTCTGCGACTTCAGGGCATTCGGTATCCTTTAAGCTGGCTGGTCGCACTGCAAATATTGCGACTAGCGCACAAATCAAACCGATTTCTCGTTGCATCTCGAAGCACGACTGAAAATAAACTAAACTAGAAATAACTTTTTGACATTGGCGTTGTTAATGCATAGTTGATAGTTGAGAGGGCCGCTCGACTAGTTTAGAAAGCAACCGGTTTCCGTTTTCTGTTTGACAAGTAGAATAAAAATAATGTGAGATTCTTAAGTAAGATGTCAAGTTGAAGGGATAACAATTAATTTAAGTTTTTCAAACGAAAATGCTCAGTGTAATTTATTGAAGATTTATTATGTAACTTTCTAAACACTCAAAAATATATGTTCGAATGTCAAGAAATTGCAAAACTGAGTAGAAGTTCAAAAATATCAAAGTATAATACAATTATTTCTTGAAATCTACTCAAACAGTATCCAAATCTTAGCTCTTTTTACTTCCTTTAATAGGAATGTAGATTATTTGTGATTGCAAGCTAACAACTTTACTTGCCGCCCAGCTGATTGTATGTACAATTGCATTGAATACAACTTGAGTTCCATACGACTAAAATTATTTTTAAAAAAACCCGTTTCATATTAGTATTTCCCAAGCGCAATGTATTTGATTACAGAATGGGAAAAATGATTATAATGAAATTAAACACAAAATTAATTATATAAAATTAATTTGCTTAGCGGGTATTAGCCACAATCCATTCACGGACGGGTCCAATATCATGAAAAAATAATATTGTCGTGACGTCATTGGCAAAATGTCGTATCAATAAGCCCGCCAGATAAAAGTTACGTGGCAAATCCCTTTCCACGTTGATGGCCATCAGGGCAGCGCCCAAATAAAATTTGGTGCGTCTCTCTGGAAAGGCGCAGAAATGGGTTGCTGGCGGTGGTGTTGTTATTTGTCCGAGATTTGTACAGTATTTCCTCGATATGGCCAAAGCCAGACCTTTGCCCTTCAAATAGTCACTGTTGTCAAAGCCGCCAAAATGAAAATTGCGACCAATCAACGACTTTGGCGGGGAAAACTCTTCAACACAAAGCGGCTGAATGTAGCGTGATCGGTTGATGGGCTTCTCCAGCTTCAGTATGGCCAAATCATAAGCGCCTGTATCCTTGTCGGCCCCATGATGCATCAGGACTTCTGTGACCCTGTAGTCCTCAGGACCCGGCACACAAAAACCCTTCGTATTGCATACAAGCACCTCGCCTGGCACATGCGTCTCATTCCACACGCCAAGTCGCACGGTTAGCAATTCCGGACGTTTTTGGAAACTTCGCGCACAGGAACCAGTTGTCAGGACATGCGTTTCGCTAACAATAACCACGCTGCAGCGTGTATTAGTTAGGGAATTTCCTAAAGTTTTTGTTTTGATTAGTAAAAAGCATAAAAATTTCAGAATAAATGTGCGAACTTACCTTGCCGTTCAAAGAGTAAACCCATCCAAGGATATTCTTTGGGTTCCGTTGTTGTGTCCTTGTGGTAAAGCAAATTTTCATCCAAAGTGCCACAATTTGGTGTCGCAGCCATGACAATGCCTTTGAAAATTTTTCGAAAAAAAAGACAAAGTATATATTATATTAAACGTACAATATTGATTACAAAACTGCATTCACCGCTCAACGTGATGCTGATTAGCAGCACAACTAGTTTTCCTATAGCATTCATAGTTTGCCTCGATTTGATTTGGTTATCCGCATAGAATTCACGCCCAACTCGGCGTTCAAAATCGAACTGAGAAGCAGCTTAAAAAAAAACAACATTGCTACATCTACTGCCTCGGCTTGCAATTGTTTATAACTTATCAATTCAATCGTGCAAAGTTGTTTAATCATTTTTTTTTGTGCTGAGAGGGAGAGAAATATCAAGAGAACTTTTATTTATGACGATGTGACTTTTTGTTGTACGTATACATATAAAACAAGTAAGAAGGCTCTAGTCGGGAGAGCCCGACTAGAAGATACCCTGAACCATTATGGTTAAGGTAAAATCGACATCATCATTTGACAATCTTTCGACTTCCTAACTTCGGCAAACTGACCGGATTTCAAACGCAATGGCTTAAAACTCATAGTTTGATGCTACAAGAATAAAACTGCATTTACATAATGTTCATTTGAATGAAATTCGATTTTGCGCACATTATGCATGTTAAACCTTTATGGCCAAGGATAAAATCGACATCATCATTTGGCAAATCTTTCGACTTCCATAACTTCGGCAAAACTGACCCGATTTTCAAAAGCAATGTCTTAAAACTCATGGTTTGGCTAGTAGAATAAAACTGCATTTAAGAAATTTCATTTAAATAAAATTCGATTTTTGGTCATTTTGCATGTTAAAATTTTATGCCAAAAAATCGACATCATCATTTGACAAATCTTTCGACTTCCATAACTTCGGCAAAACTGACCCGATTTTCAAAAGCAATATGTTAAAACTCATGGTTTGACTAGTAGAATAAAACTGCATTTAAGAAATTTCATTTAAATAAAATTCGATTTTTGGTCATTTTGCATGTTAAAATTTTATGCCGAAAAATCGACATCATCATTTGACAAATCTTTCGACTTCCATAACTTCGGCAAAACTGACCCGATTTTCAAAAGCAATATGTTAAAACTCATGGTTTGGCTATAAGAATAAAACTGCATTTAAGAAATTTCATTTAAATAAAATTCGATTTTTGGTCATTTTGCATGTTAAAATTTTATGCCGAAAAATCGACATCAACATATGACAAATCTTTCGACTTCCATAACTTCGGCAAAACTGACCCGATTTTCAAAAGCAATGTCTTAAAACTCATGGTTTGACTAGTAGAATAAAACTGCATTTAAGAAATTTCATTTAAATAAAATTCGATTTTTGGTCATTTTGCATGTTAAAATTTTATGCCAAAAAATCGACATCATCATTTGACAAATCTTTCGACTTCCATAACTTCGGCAAAACTGACCCGATTTTCAAAAGCAATATGTTAAAACTCATGGTTTGACTAGTAGAATAAAACTGCATTTAAGAAATTTCATTTAAATAAAATTCGATTTTTGGTCATTTTGCATGTTAAAATTTTATGCCAAAAAATCGACATCATCATTTGACAAATCTTTCGACTTCCATAACTTCGGCAAAACTGACCCGATTTTCAAAAGCAATATGTTAAAACTCATGGTTTGACTAGTAGAATAAAACTGCATTTAAGAAATTTCATTTAAATAAAATTCGATTTTTGGTCATTTTGCATGTTAAAATTTTATGCCAAAAAATCGACATCATCATTTGACAAATCTTTCGACTTCCATAACTTCGGCAAAACTGACCCGATTTTCAAAAGCAATGTCTTAAAACTCATGGTTTGACTAGTAGAATAAAACTGCATTTAAGAAATTTCATTTAAATTAAATTCGATTTTTGGTCATTTTGCATGTTAAAATTTTATGCCAAAAATCGACATCATCATTTGACAAATCTTTCGACTTCCATAACTTCGGCAAAACTGACCCGATTTTCAAAAGCAATGTCTTAAAACTCATGGTTTGACTAGTAGAATAAAACTGCATTTAAGAAATTTCATTTAAATAAAATTCGATTTTTGGTCATTTTGCATGTTAAAATTTTATGCCAAAAAATCGACATCATCATTTGACAAATCTTTCGACTTCCATAACTTCGGCAAAACTGACCCGATTTTCAAAAGCAATATGTTAAAACTCATGGTTTGACTAGTAGAATAAAACTGCATTTAAGAAATTTCATTTAAATAAAATTCGATTTTTGGTCATTTTGCATGTTAAAATTTTATGCCAAAAAATCGACATCATCATTTGGCAAATCTTTCGACTTCCATAACTTCGGCAAAACTGACCCGATTTTCAAAAGCAATATGTTAAAACTCATGGTTTGGCTATTAGAATAAAACTGCATTTACAAATTTCATTTATATACAATTCGATTTTTGGTCATTTTGCATGTTAAAATTTTATGCCAAAAAATCGACATCATCATTTGACAAATCTTTCGACTTCCATAACTTCGGCAAAACTGACCCGATTTTCAAAAGCAATGTTTAAAACTCATGGTTTGACTAGTAGAATAAAACTGCATTTAAGAAATTTCATTTAAATAAAATTCGATTTTTGGTCATTTTGCATGTTAAAATTTTATGCCAAAAAGTCGACATCATCATTTGACAAATCTTTCGACTTCCATAACTTCGGCAAAACTGACCCGATTTTCAAAAGCAATGTCTTAAAACTCATGGTTTGGCTAGTAGAATAAAACTGCATTTAAGAAATTTCATTTAAATTAAATTCGATTTTTGGTCATTTTGCATGTTAAAATTTTATGCCAAAAAATCGACATCATCATTTGACAAATCTTTCGACTTCCATAACTTCGGCAAAACTGACCCGATTTTCAAAAGCAATATGTTAAAACTCATGGTTTGACTATTAGAATAAAACTGCATTTAAGAATTTCATTTAAATACAATTCGATTTTTGGTCATTTTGCATGTTAAAATTTTATGCCAAAAAATCGACATCATCATTTGACAAATCTTTCGACTTCCATAACTTCGGCAAAACTGACCCGATTTTCAAAAGCAATATGTTAAAACTCATGGTTTGACTAGTAGAATAAAACTGCATTTAAGAAATTTCATTTAAATAAAATTCGATTTTTGGTCATTTTGCATGTTAAAATTTTATGCCAAAAAGTCGACATCATCATTTGACAAATCTTTCGACTTCCATAACTTCGGCAAAACTGACCCGATTTTCAAAAGCAATATGTTAAAACTCATGGTTTGACTAGTAGAATAAAACTGCATTTAAGAAATTTCATTTAAATACAATTCGATTTTTGGTCATTTTGCATGTTAAATTTTATGCCAAAAAATCGACATCATCATTTGGCAAATCTTTCGACTTCCATAACTTCGGCAAAACTGACCCGATTTTCAAAAGCAATATGTTAAAACTCATGGTTTGACTAGTAGAATAAAACTGCATTTAAGAATTTCATTTAAATAAATTCGATTTTTGGTCATTTTGCATGTTAAAATTTTATGCCAAAAATCGACATCATCATTTGACAAATCTTTCGACTTCCATAACTTCGGCAAAACTGACCCGATTTTCAAAAGCAATATGTTAAAACTCATGGTTTGACTAGTAGAATAAAACTGCATTTAAGAAATTTCATTTAAATAAAATTCGATTTTTGGTCATTTTGCATGTTAAAATTTTATGCCGAAAAATCGACATCATCATTTGACAAATCTTTCGACTTCCATAACTTCGGCAAAACTGACCCGATTTTCAAAAGCAATGTCTTAAAACTCATGGTTTGACTAGTAGAATAAAACTGCATTTAAGAAATTTCATTTAAATAAAATTCGATTTTTGGTCATTTTGCATGTTAAAATTTTATGCCAAAAAATCGACATCATCATTTGACAAATCTTTCGACTTCCATAACTTCGGCAAAACTGACCCGATTTTCAAAAGCAATATGTTAAAACTCATGGTTTGGCTAGTAGAATAAAACTGCATTTAAGAAATTTCATTTAAATAAAATTCGATTTTTGGTCAATTTGCATGTTAAAATTTTATGCCAAAAATCGACATCATCATTTGACAAATCTTTCGACTTCCATAACTTCGGCAAAACTGACCCGATTTTCAAAAGCAATATGTTAAAACTCATGGTTTGACTAGTAGAATAAAACTGCATTTAAGAAATTTCATTTAAATACAATTCGATTTTTGGTCATTTTGCATGTTAAAATTTTATGCCAAAAATCGACATCATCATTTGACAAATCTTTCGACTTCCATAACTTCGGCAAAACTGACCCGATTTTCAAAAGCAATATGTTAAAACTCATGGTTTGGCTATAAGAATAAAACTGCATTTAAGAAATTTCATTTAAATAAAATTCGATTTTTGGTCATTTTGCATGTTAAAATTTTATGCCGAAAAATCGACATCATCATTTGACAAATCTTTCGACTTCCATAACTTCGGCAAAACTGACCCGATTTTCAAAAGCAATATGTTAAAACTCATGGTTTGGCTAGTAGAATAAAACTGCATTTAAGAAATTTCATTTAAATAAAATTCGATTTTTGGTCATTTTGCATGTTAAAATTTTATGCCGAAAAATCGACATCATCATTTGACAAATCTTTCGACTTCCATAACTTCGGCAAAACTGACCCGATTTTCAAAAGCAATGTCTTAAAACTCATGGTTTGACTAGTAGAATAAAACTGCATTTAAGAAATTTCATTTAAATAAAATTCGATTTTTGGTCATTTTGCATGTTAAAATTTTATGCCAAAAATCGACATCATCATTTGACAAATCTTTCGACTTCCATAACTTCGGCAAAACTGACCCGATTTTCAAAAGCAATGTCTTAAAACTCATGGTTTGACTAGTAGAATAAAACTGCATTTAAGAAATTTCATTTAAATAAAATTCGATTTTTGGTCATTTTGCATGTTAAAATTTTATGCCAAAAATCGACATCATCATTTGACAAATCTTTCGACTTCCATAACTTCGGCAAAACTGACCCGATTTTCAAAAGCAATGTCTTAAAACTCATGGTTTGACTAGTAGAATAAAACTGCATTTAAGAAATTTCATTTAAATAAAATTCGATTTTTGGTCATTTTGCATGTTAAAATTTTATGCCAAAAATCGACATCATCATTTGACAAATCTTTCGACTTCCATAACTTCGGCAAAACTGACCCGATTTTCAAAAGCAATGTCTTAAAACTCATGGTTTGACTAGTAGAATAAAACTGCATTTAAGAAATTTCATTTAAATAAAATTCGATTTTTGGTCATTTTGCATGTTAAAATTTTATGCCAAAAATCGACATCATCATTTGACAAATCTTTCGACTTCCATAACTTCGGCAAAACTGACCCGATTTTCAAAAGCAATGTCTTAAAACTCATGGTTTGACTAGTAGAATAAAACTGCATTTAAGAAATTTCATTTAAATAAAATTCGATTTTTGGTCATTTTGCATGTTAAAATTTTATGCCAAAAATCGACATCATCATTTGACAAATCTTTCGACTTCCATAACTTCGGCAAAACTGACCCGATTTTCAAAAGCAATATGTTAAAACTCATGGTTTGACTAGTAGAATAAAACTGCATTTAAGAAATTTCATTTACATACAATTCCATTTTTGGTCATTTTGCATGTTAAAATTTTATGCCAAAAAATCGACATCATCATTTGACAAATCTTTCGACTTCCATAACTTCGGCAAAACTGACCCGATTTTCAAAAGCAATATGTTAAAACTCATGGTTTGGCTAGTAGAATAAAACTGCATTTAGAAATTTCATTTAAATAAATTCGATTTTTGGTCATTTTGCATGTTAAAATTTTATGCCAAAAATCGACATCATCATTTGACAAATCTTTCGACTTCCATAACTTCGGCAAAACTGACCCGATTTTCAAAAGCAATATGTTAAAACTCATGGTTTGACTAGTAGAATAAAACTGCATTTAAGAAATTTCATTTAAATAAAATTCGATTTTTGGTCATTTTGCATGTTAAAATTTTATGCCGAAAAATCGACATCATCATTTGACAAATCTTTCGACTTCCATAACTTCGGCAAAACTGACCCGATTTTCAAAAGCATATGTTAAAACTCATGGTTTGACTAGTAGAATAAAACTGCATTTAAGAAATTTCAGTTAAATACAATTCGATTTTTGGTCATTTTGCATGTTAAAATTTTATGCCAAAAAATCGACATCATCATTTGACAAATCTTTCGACTTCCATAACTTCGGCAAAACTGACCCGATTTTCAAAAGCAATATGTTAAAACTCATGGTTTGACTAGTAGAATAAAACTGCATTTAAGAAATTTCATTTAAATAAATTCGATTTTTGGTCATTTTGCATGTTAAAATTTTATGCCAAAAAGTCGACATCAACATATGACAAATCTTTCGACTTCCATAACTTCGGCAAAACTGACCCGATTTTCAAAAGCAATATGTTAAAACTCATGGTTTGACTAGTAGAATAAAACTGCATTTAAGAAATTTCATTTAAATAAAATTCGATTTTTGGTCATTTTGCATGTTAAAATTTTATGCCGAAAAATCGACATCAACATTGACAAATCTTTCGACTTCCATAACTTCGGCAAAACTGACCCGATTTTCAAAAGCAATATGTTAAAACTCATGGTTTGGCTAGTAGAATAAAACTGCATTTAAGAAATTTCATTTAAATAAAATTCGATTTTTGGTCATTTTGCATGTTAAAATTTTATGCCAAAATCGACATCATCATTTGACAAATCTTTCGACTTCCATAACTTCGGCAAAACTGACCCGATTTTCAAAAGCAATATGTTAAAACTCATGGTTTGACTAGTAGAATAAAACTGCATTTAAGAAATTTCATTTAAATAAAATTCGATTTTTGGTCATTTTGCATGTTAAAATTTTATGCCAAAAAGTCGACATCATCATTTGACAAATCTTTCGACTTCCATAACTTCGGCAAAACTGACCCGATTTTCAAAAGCAATGTTTAAAACTCATGGTTTGACTAGTAGAATAAAACTGCATTTAAGAAATTTCATTTAAATAAAATTCGATTTTTGGTCATTTTGCATGTTAAAATTTTATGCCAAAAATCGACATCATCATTTGACAAATCTTTCGACTTCCATAACTTCGGCAAAACTGACCCGATTTTCAAAAGCAATATGTTAAAACTCATGGTTTGACTAGTAGAATAAAACTGCATTTAAGAAATTTCATTTAAATAAAATTCGATTTTTGGTCATTTTGCATGTTAAAATTTTATGCCAAAAAATCGACATCATCATTTGACAAATCTTTCGACTTCCATAACTTCGGCAAAACTGACCCGATTTTCAAAAGCAATATGTTAAAACTCATGGTTTGGCTAGTAGAATAAAACTGCATTTAAGAAATTTCATTTAAATAAAATTCGATTTTTGGTCATTTTGCATGTTAAAATTTATGCCAAAAAGTCGACATCATCATTGACAAATCTTTCGACTTCCATAACTTCGGCAAAACTGACCCGATTTTCAAAAGCAATATGTTAAAACTCATGGTTTGACTAGTAGAATAAAACTGCATTTAAGAAATTTCATTTAAATAAAATTCGATTTTTGGTCATTTTGCATGTTAAAATTTTATGCCGAAAAATCGACATCATCATTTGACAAATCTTTCGACTTCCATAACTTCGGCAAAACTGACCCGATTTTCAAAAGCAATATGTTAAAACTCATGGTTTGGCTAGTAGAATAAAACTGCATTTAAGAAATTTCATTTAAATAAATTCGATTTTTGGTCATTTTGCATGTTAAAATTTTATGCCAAAAAATCGACATCATCATTTGACAAATCTTTCGACTTCCATAACTTCGGCAAAACTGACCCGATTTTCAAAAGCAATATGTTAAAACTCATGGTTTGACTAGTAGAATAAAACTGCATTTAAGAAATTTCATTTAAATAAAATTCGATTTTTGGTCATTTTGCATGTTAAAATTTTATGCCTAAATCGACATCATCATTTGACAAATCTTTCGACTTCCATAACTTCGGCAAAACTGACCCGATTTTCAAAAGCAATATGTTAAAACTCATGGTTTGACTAGTAGAATAAAACTGCATTTAAGAAATTTCATTTAAATAAATTCGATTTTTGGTCATTTTGCATGTTAAAATTTTATGCCAAAAATCGACATCATCATTTGACAAATCTTTCGACTTCCATAACTTCGGCAAAACTGACCCGATTTTCAAAAGCAATATGTTAAAACTCATGGTTTGGCTAGTAGAATAAAACTGCATTTAAGAAATTTCATTTAAATAAATTCGATTTTTGGTCATTTTGCATGTTAAAATTTTATGCCAAAAAGTCGACATCATCATTTGACAAATCTTTCGACTTCCATAACTTCGGCAAAACTGACCCGATTTTCAAAAGCAATATGTTAAAACTCATGGTTTGACTAGTAGAATAAAACTGCATTTAAGAAATTTCATTTAAATAAATTCGATTTTTGGTCATTTTGCATGTTAAAATTTTATGCCAAAAAATCGACATCATCATTTGACAAATCTTTCGACTTCCATAACTTCGGCAAAACTGACCCGATTTTCAAAAGCAATATGTTAAAACTCATGGTTTGGCTAGTAGAATAAAACTGCATTTAAGAAATTTCATTTAAATAAAATTCGATTTTTGGTCATTTTGCATGTTAAAATTTTATGCCAAAAAGTCGACATCAACATATGACAAATCTTTCGACTTCCATAACTTCGGCAAAACTGACCCGATTTTCAAAAGCAATATGTTAAAACTCATGGTTTGGCTAGTAGAATAAAACTGCATTTAAGAAATTTCATTTAAATAAAATTCGATTTTTGGTCATTTTGCATGTTAAAATTTTATGCCGAAAAATCGACATCATCATTTGACAAATCTTTCGACTTCCATAACTTCGGCAAAACTGACCCGATTTTCAAAAGCAATATGTTAAAACTCATGGTTTGACTAGTAGAATAAAACTGCATTTAAGAAATTTCATTTAAATAAATTCGATTTTTGGTCATTTGCATGTTAAAATTTTATGCCAAAAATCGACATCATCATTTGACAAATCTTTCGACTTCCATAACTTCGGCAAAACTGACCCGATTTTCAAAAGCAATATGTTAAAACTCATGGTTTGACTAGTAGAATAAAACTGCATTTAAGAAATTTCATTTAAATAAATTCGATTTTTGGTCATTTTGCATGTTAAAATTTTATGCCGAAAAATCGACATCATCATTTGACAAATCTTTCGACTTCCATAACTTCGGCAAAACTGACCCGATTTTCAAAAGCAATATGTTAAAACTCATGGTTTGGCTAGTAGAATAAAACTGCATTTAAGAAATTTCATTTAAATAAAATTCGATTTTTGGTCATTTTGCATGTTAAAATTTTATGCCAAAAATCGACATCATCATTTGACAAATCTTTCGACTTCCATAACTTCGGCAAAACTGACCCGATTTTCAAAAGCAATATGTTAAAACTCATGGTTTGGCTAGTAGAATAAAACTGCATTTAAGAAATTTCATTTAAATAAAATTCGATTTTTGGTCATTTTGCATGTTAAAATTTTATGCCAAAATCGACATCATCATTTGACAAATCTTTCGACTTCCATAACTTCGGCAAAACTGACCCGATTTTCAAAAGCAATGTCTTAAAACTCATGGTTTGACTAGTAGAATAAAACTGCATTTAAGAAATTTCATTTAAATAAAATTCGATTTTTGGTCATTTTGCATGTTAAAATTTTATGCCGAAAAATCGACATCATCATTTGACAAATCTTTCGACTTCCATAACTTCGGCAAAACTGACCCGATTTTCAAAAGCAATATGTTAAAACTCATGGTTTGACTAGTAGAATAAAACTGCATTTAAGAAATTTCATTTAAATACAATTCGATTTTTGGTCATTTTGCATGTTAAAATTTTATGCCAAAAATCGACATCATCATTTGACAAATCTTTCGACTTCCATAACTTCGGCAAAACTGACCCGATTTTCAAAAGCAATATGTTAAAACTCATGGTTTGACTAGTAGAATAAAACTGCATTTAAGAAATTTCATTTAAATAAAATTCGATTTTTGGTCATTTTGCATGTTAAAATTTTATGCCAAAAATCGACATCATCATTTGACAAATCTTTCGACTTCCATAACTTCGGCAAAACTGACCCGATTTTCAAAAGCAATGTCTTAAAACTCATGGTTTGACTAGTAGAATAAAACTGCATTTAAGAAATTTCATTTAAATAAATTCGATTTTTGGTCATTTTGCATGTTAAAATTTTATGCCAAAAAATCGACATCATCATTTGACAAATCTTTCGACTTCCATAACTTCGGCAAAACTGACCCGATTTTCAAAAGCAATGTCTTAAAACTCATGGTTTGACTAGTAGAATAAAACTGCATTTAAGAAATTTCATTTAAATAAATTCGATTTTTGGTCATTTTGCATGTTAAAATTTTATGCCAAAAAATCGACATCATCATTTGACAAATCTTTCGACTTCCATAACTTCGGCAAAACTGACCCGATTTTCAAAAGCAATGTCTTAAAACTCATGGTTTGACTAGTAGAATAAAACTGCATTTAAGAAATTTCATTTAAATAAAATTCGATTTTTGGTCATTTTGCATGTTAAAATTTTATGCCGAAAAATCGACATCATCATTTGACAAATCTTTCGACTTCCATAACTTCGGCAAAACTGACCCGATTTTCAAAAGCAATGTCTTAAAACTCATGGTTTGGACTAGTAGAATAAAACTGCATTTAAGAAATTTCATTTAAATAAAATTCGATTTTTGGTCATTTTGCATGTTAAAATTTTATGCCTAAATCGACATCATCATTTGACAAATCTTTCGACTTCCATAACTTCGGCAAAACTGACCCGATTTTCAAAAGCAATATGTTAAAACTCATGGTTTGACTAGTAGAATAAAACTGCATTTAAGAAATTTCATTTAAATAAAATTCGATTTTTGGTCATTTGCATGTTAAAATTTTATGCCGAAAAATCGACATCAACATTTGACAAATCTTTCGACTTCCATAACTTCGGCAAAACTGACCCGATTTTCAAAAGCAATATGTTAAAACTCATGGTTTGACTAGTAGAATAAAACTGCATTTAAGAATTTCATTTAAATAAATTCGATTTTTGGTCATTTTGCATGTTAAAATTTTATGCCAAAAAATCGACATCATCATTTGACAAATCTTTCGACTTCCATAACTTCGGCAAAACTGACCCGATTTTCAAAAGCAATATGTTAAAACTCATGGTTTGGCTAGTAGAATAAAACTGCATTTAAGAAATTTCATTTAAATAAAATTCGATTTTTGGTCATTTTGCATGTTAAAATTTTATGCCGAAAAATCGACATCATCATTTGACAAATCTTTCGACTTCCATAACTTCGGCAAAACTGACCCGATTTTCAAAAGCAATATGTTAAAACTCATGGTTTGGCTAGTAGAATAAAACTGCATTTAAGAAATTTCATTTAAATAAAATTCGATTTTTGGTCATTTTGCATGTTAAAATTTTATGCCGAAAAATCGACATCAACATTTGACAAATCTTTCGACTTCCATAACTTCGGCAAAACTGACCCGATTTTCAAAAGCAATGTCTTAAAACTCATGGTTTGACTAGTAGAATAAAACTGCATTTAAGAAATTTCATTTAAATAAATTCGATTTTTGGTCATTTTGCATGTTAAAATTTTATGCCAAAAAATCGACATCATCATTTGACAAATCTTTCGACTTCCATAACTTCGGCAAAACTGACCCGATTTTCAAAAGCAATATGTTAAAACTCATGGTTTGACTAGTAGAATAAAACTGCATTTAAGAAATTTCATTTAAATAAATTCGATTTTTGGTCATTTTGCATGTTAAAATTTTATGCCAAAAAATCGACATCATCATTTGACAAATCTTTCGACTTCCATAACTTCGGCAAAACTGACCCGATTTTCAAAAGCAATATGTTAAAACTCATGGTTTGACTAGTAGAATAAAACTGCATTTAAGAAATTTCATTTAAATAAAATTCGATTTTTGGTCATTTTGCATGTTAAAATTTTATGCCAAAAAATCGACATCATCATTTGACAAATCTTTCGACTTCCATAACTTCGGCAAAACTGACCCGATTTTCAAAAGCAATATGTTAAAACTCATGGTTTGACTAGTAGAATAAAACTGCATTTAAGAAATTTCATTTAAATAAATTCGATTTTTGGTCATTTTGCATGTTAAAATTTTATGCCAAAAATCGACATCATCATTTGACAAATCTTTCGACTTCCATAACTTCGGCAAAACTGACCCGATTTTCAAAAGCAATATGTTAAAACTCATGGTTTGGCTAGTAGAATAAAACTGCATTTAAGAAATTTCATTTAAATACAATTCGATTTTTGGTCATTTTGCATGTTAAAATTTTATGCCAAAAATCGACATCATCATTTGACAAATCTTTCGACTTCCATAACTTCGGCAAAACTGACCCGATTTTCAAAAGCAATATGTTAAAACTCATGGTTTGACTAGTAGAATAAAACTGCATTTAAGAATTTCATTTAAATAAAATTCGATTTTTGGTCATTTTGCATGTTAAAATTTTATGCCAAAAATCGACATCATCATTTGACAAATCTTTCGACTTCCATAACTTCGGCAAAACTGACCCGATTTTCAAAAGCAATATGTTAAAACTCATGGTTTGGCTAGTAGAATAAAACTGCATTTAAGAAATTTCATTTAAATAAAATTCGCTTATGGTCATTTTGCATGTTAAAATTTTATGCCGAAAAATCGACATCATCATTTGACAAATCTTTCGACTTCCATAACTTCGGCAAAACTGACCCGATTTTCAAAAGCAATATGTTAAAACTCATGGTTTGACTAGTAGAATAAAACTGCATTTAAGAAATTTCATTTAAATAAAATTCGATTTTTGGTCATTTTGCATGTTAAAATTTTATGCCAAAAAATCGACATCATCATTGACAAATCTTTCGACTTCCATAACTTCGGCAAAACTGACCCGATTTTCAAAAGCAATATGTTAAAACTCATGGTTTGACTAGTAGAATAAAACTGCATTTAAGAAATTTCATTTAAATAAATTCGATTTTTGGTCATTTTGCATGTTAAAATTTTATGCCAAAAAATCGACATCATCATTGACAAATCTTTCGACTTCCATAACTTCGGCAAAACTGACCCGATTTTCAAAAGCAATATGTTAAAACTCATGGTTTGACTAGTAGAATAAAACTGCATTTAAGAAATTTCATTTAAATACAATTCGATTTTTGGTCATTTTGCATGTTAAAATTTTATGCCGAAAAATCGACATCAACATTTGACAAATCTTTCGACTTCCATAACTTCGGCAAAACTGACCCGATTTTCAAAAGCAATATGTTAAAACTCATGGTTTGACTAGTAGAATAAAACTGCATTTAAGAAATTTCATTTAAATAAAATTCGATTTTTGGTCATTTTGCATGTTAAAATTTATGCCGAAAAATCGACATCATCATTTGACAAATCTTTCGACTTCCATAACTTCGGCAAAACTGACCCGATTTTCAAAAGCAATATGTTAAAACTCATGGTTTGACTAGTAGAATAAAACTGCATTTAAGAAATTTCATTTAAATAAATTCGATTTTTGGTCATTTTGCATGTTAAAATTTTATGCCGAAAAATCGACATCATCATTTGACAAATCTTTCGACTTCCATAACTTCGGCAAAACTGACCCGATTTTCAAAAGCAATATGTTAAAACTCATGGTTTGACTAGTAGAATAAAACTGCATTTAAGAAATTTCATTTAAATAAAATTCGATTTTTGGTCATTTTGCATGTTAAAATTTTATGCCAAAAAATCGACATCATCATTTGACAAATCTTTCGACTTCCATAACTTCGGCAAAACTGACCCGATTTTCAAAAGCAATGTCTTAAAACTCATGGTTTGACTAGTAGAATAAAACTGCATTTAAGAAATTTCATTTAAATAAAATTCGAATTTTGGTCATTTTGCATGTTAAAATTTTATGCCAAAAAATCGACATCATCATTTGACAAATCTTTCGACTTCCATAACTTCGGCAAAACTGACCCGATTTTCAAAAGCAATGTCTTAAAACTCATGGTTTGACTAGTAGAATAAAACTGCATTTAAGAAATTTCATTTAAATAAAATTCGATTTTTGGTCATTTTGCATGTTAAAATTTTATGCCAAAAAATCGACATCATCATTTGACAAATCTTTCGACTTCCATAACTTCGGCAAAACTGACCCGATTTTCAAAAGCAATATGTTAAAACTCATGGTTTGACTAGTAGAATAAAACTGCATTTAAGAAATTTCATTTAAATAAAATTCGATTTTTGGTCATTTTGCATGTTAAAATTTTATGCCGAAAAATCGACATCATCATTGACAAATCTTTCGACTTCCATAACTTCGGCAAAACTGACCCGATTTTCAAAAGCAATATGTTAAAACTCATGGTTTGACTAGTAGAATAAAACTGCATTTAAGAAATTTCATTTAAATAAAATTCGATTTTTGGTCATTTTGCATGTTAAAATTTTATGCCGAAAAATCGACATCATCATTTGACAAATCTTTCGACTTCCATAACTTCGGCAAAACTGACCCGATTTTCAAAAGCAATATGTTAAAACTCATGGTTTGGCTAGTAGAATAAAACTGCATTAAGAAATTTCATTTAAATAAAATTCGATTTTTGGTCATTTTGCATGTTAAAATTTTATGCCAAAAATCGACATCATCATTTGACAAATCTTTCGACTTCCATAACTTCGGCAAAACTGACCCGATTTTCAAAAGCAATGTCTTAAAACTCATGGTTTGACTAGTAGAATAAAACTGCATTTAAGAAATTTCATTTAAATAAAATTCGATTTTTGGTCATTTTGCATGTTAAAATTTTATGCCAAAAATCGACATCATCATTTGACAAATCTTTCGACTTCCATAACTTCGGCAAAACTGACCCGATTTTCAAAAGCAATGTCTTAAAACTCATGGTTTGACTAGTAGAATAAAACTGCATTTAAGAAATTTCATTTAAATTAAATTCGATTTTTGGTCATTTTGCATGTTAAAATTTTATGCCGAAAAATCGACATCATCATTTGACAAATCTTTCGACTTCCATAACTTCGGCAAAACTGACCCGATTTTCAAAAGCAATGTCTTAAAACTCATGGTTTGACTAGTAGAATAAAACTGCATTTAAGAAATTTCATTTAAATAAAATTCGATTTTTGGTCATTTTGCATGTTAAAATTTTATGCCAAAAAATCGACATCATCATTTGACAAATCTTTCGACTTCCATAACTTCGGCAAAACTGACCCGATTTTCAAAAGCAATATGTTAAAACTCATGGTTTGACTAGTAGAATAAAACTGCATTTAAGAAATTTCATTTAAATAAAATTCGATTTTTGGTCATTTTGCATGTTAAAATTTTATGCCGAAAAATCGACATCATCATTTGACAAATCTTTCGACTTCCATAACTTCGGCAAAACTGACCCGATTTTCAAAAGCAATATGTTAAAACTCATGGTTTGACTAGTAGAATAAAACTGCATTTAAGAAATTTCATTTAAATAAAATTCGATTTTTGGTCATTTTGCATGTTAAAATTTTATGCCGAAAAATCGACATCATCATTTGACAAATCTTTCGACTTCCATAACTTCGGCAAAACTGACCCGATTTTCAAAAGCAATATGTTAAAACTCATGGTTTGACTAGTAGAATAAAACTGCATTTAAGAAATTTCATTTAAATAAAATTCGATTTTTGGTCATTTTGCATGTTAAAATTTTATGCCGAAAAATCGACATCATCATTTGACAAATCTTTCGACTTCCATAACTTCGGCAAAACTGACCCGATTTTCAAAAGCAATATGTTAAAACTCATGGTTTGGCTAGTAGAATAAAACTGCATTTAAGAAATTTCATTTAAATACAATTCGATTTTTGGTCATTTTGCATGTTAAAATTTTATGCCAAAAAATCGACATCATCATTTGACAAATCTTTCGACTTCCATAACTTCGGCAAAACTGACCCGATTTTCAAAAGCAATATGTTAAAACTCATGGTTTGGCTAGTAGAATAAAACTGCATTTAAGAAATTTCATTTAAATAAAATTCGATTTTTGGTCATTTTGCATGTTAAAATTTTATGCCAAAAAATCGACATCATCATTTGACAAATCTTTCGACTTCCATAACTTCGGCAAAACTGACCCGATTTTCAAAAGCAATATGTTAAAACTCATGGTTTGACTAGTAGAATAAAACTGCATTTAAGAAATTTCATTTAAATAAAATTCGATTTTTGGTCATTTTGCATGTTAAAATTTTATGCCGAAAAATCGACATCATCATTTGACAAATCTTTCGACTTCCATAACTTCGGCAAAACTGACCCGATTTTCAAAAGCAATGTCTTAAAACTCATGGTTTGACTAGTAGAATAAAACTGCATTTAAGAAATTTCATTTAAATAAAATTCGATTTTTGGTCATTTTGCATGTTAAAATTTTATGCCGAAAAATCGACATCATCATTGACAAATCTTTCGACTTCCATAACTTCGGCAAAACTGACCCGATTTTCAAAAGCAATATGTTAAAACTCATGGTTTGACTAGTAGAATAAAACTGCATTTAAGAAATTTCATTTAAATAAATTCGATTTTTGGTCATTTTGCATGTTAAAATTTTATGCCGAAAAATCGACATCATCATTTGACAAATCTTTCGACTTCCATAACTTCGGCAAAACTGACCCGATTTTCAAAAGCAATGTCTTAAAACTCATGGTTTGACTAGTAGAATAAAACTGCATTTAAGAAATTTCATTTAAATAAATTCGATTTTTGGTCATTTTGCATGTTAAAATTTTATGCCAAAAAATCGACATCATCATTTGACAAATCTTTCGACTTCCATAACTTCGGCAAAACTGACCCGATTTTCAAAAGCAATGTTTAAAACTCATGGTTTGACTAGTAGAATAAAACTGCATTTAAGAAATTTCATTTAAATAAAATTCGATTTTTGGTCATTTTGCATGTTAAAATTTTATGCCAAAAAATCGACATCATCATTTGACAAATCTTTCGACTTCCATAACTTCGGCAAAACTGACCCGATTTTCAAAAGCAATATGTTAAAACTCATGGTTTGGCTAGTAGAATAAAACTGCATTTAAGAAATTTCATTTAAATAAAATTCGATTTTTGGTCATTTTGCATGTTAAATTTTATGCCAAAAATCGACATCATCATTTGACAAATCTTTCGACTTCCATAACTTCGGCAAAACTGACCCGATTTTCAAAAGCAATATGTTAAAACTCATGGTTTGACTAGTAGAATAAAACTGCATTTAAGAAATTTCATTTAAATAAAATTCGATTTTTGGTCATTTTGCATGTTAAAATTTTATGCCAAAAAATCGACATCATCATTTGACAAATCTTTCGACTTCCATAACTTCGGCAAAACTGACCCGATTTTCAAAAGCAATATGTTAAAACTCATGGTTTGGCTAGTAGAATAAAACTGCATTTAAGAAATTTCATTTAAATACAATTCGATTTTTGGTCATTTTGCATGTTAAAATTTTATGCCGAAAAATCGACATCAACATTCGACAAATCTTTCGACTTCCATAACTTCGGCAAAACTGACCCGATTTTCAAAAGCAATATGTTAAAACTCATGGTTTGACTAGTAGAATAAAACTGCATTTAAGAAATTTCATTTAAATAAAATTCGATTTTTGGTCATTTTGCATGTTAAAATTTTATGCCGAAAAATCGACATCATCATTTGACAAATCTTTCGACTTCCATAACTTCGGCAAAACTGACCCGATTTTCAAAAGCATATGTTAAAACTCATGGTTTGACTAGTAGTATAAAACTGCATTTAAGAAATAACATACTTTTGCACAAAAAAAGGGTATTTTTTCCATTTAGGGTTAAGGGTATAAAAAGTGCGTTATGTAATAAAAATATATAAAAAATAGTTAGTATTTTGTTTGTTATGAAAATAATATTCATATTCTAAAGTATTAAGTATTTAAATTTCGAATGCATGCGTAAAGAAATCAATAACAATAAGCTGCAGGCTGTGCTAAAATCCAGTCAATTATTGTAAATAATACTAAAAATATGTTGTGGCTTATTGCAGGCAGATCGTTAAAAAGCTATAAAACCATCGATAGCATGCCATTAATTTATGTGTGTTTTTGTATGTATTTGCCTAGGTCGATGGTCTGAATAATTAATGTTTCAATTAAAATGTCATTATCGCACATTGGGGAGATACTGCTACTTAGTTTAAGAATAGATATATGTATAGTAAAAACACTTTGTGTGGCCTTCAAATTGTAAGGGTGGGTTTGGTTGGAGTCATATATAATGCAGCACTAAAAGCTGTACAAATTGCCCCACTCAAAAAACTGAATGTTTATTGTCCACACAGACGAGGACGACGAGGACGAGGACGACGATGACTTTGGCTCAACTTGACCTGCACAACAAGGCAATCATAATTCTCATTGTTGTAAGCCATCATTCCCAACACACTCTCACACACACAACATTGACACCCCCTAAAAACACACACACAAGTCAGATGATTGCTCTCAAACTTACCCGACTAAATAATACTCTGAAAAACTTGCATAAAAATGTATGTTTGACACTAGTTTTTAAGTAATTAAACTTGTCTGGTAGCTTCTTTAGCTTATGACCATCACTTTATTTACATATATAGTCAATGGAAATCAAAGTTATCCTTGCGGTCACTCAGTTGACCATTCAACAGTGGAACGTTTGCCTTGAGTAGCTTTTAGCTAGCTGGAAACAATGCGCGTATGCAAATTGCTCGAGTTGCGTGTTTGGTTTCTTTTTGCGGGTTTGCCCTTTGCTTGTTACAAGCCTTTTACAACAACTTATTACTGTACTGTAAGTATGTAGCTATGGCCTGCACGATGGTCATCAAGCTGCTTGAGACACTTGAAAAGCCTCGCCTTGCGTGCAATGGCTTCGACTCCGCTAATCGGGGTTAACACGTGAGCTTCACGTTCCACGGGCACAAAACCAGACATGCTCTTTAAATCACAACTCAATGGGATTGTTTTTTTTTTTCGAGTTTAAATGTAACAAAGTATTTGGTTTTTGATTCCAGGTACTTATAAATATTCAAGAAATTTAATAAAGCAAAGTATGTAACAAACAGCCTAAACAGTTGATTCCGATACAGTTGTAGTATGCACATATATTGAGAGTACACTGTACTCAGTACATTTCCATAATATTGAACAGCAACACTTTGTTGCTGCATAAACATAAACCAAAACAACAACACTTTGTTGTTATATAAACACCCAGCACATTTCAAGTGCATAGTAACATGATCGCATGAGAATGTGGCGGGCACAATTAAAGCCGCGACAGCATTCTCATGCATTGACCACTAGCAATATATATGTACATTACTCTCACTCTCCAACTTATATACTTTATACATTATGTACGGCTCTGACGCTGGCTTCTCTGCCGAAGCAGCGTGCAGCCTTCTTAGCTAAGCTACTCCATAAGAGAACAATTTAAAAACATTCGAAATAAAGCAAAGAAACGGAACAGACGTTCCAAAGAAAACACAAACGGTCTATGGTCTTATCATTTTTAATAAACATAATTCCACATGGCGACCGTGACAGGGGTCAAAAAGGACCCAGGACAATAATCTACCCAAGTTAATTAAAATGTTTGGGCAAAATCTAAGACAATAACAACGAGATCCGCGATTCGGCAATGATTGAGTTAAATACAACAAGTGAGCAACAACAATTAATCGAGTTATAAAAACCGTTTACGAATATAAAACGTGTGATTTTATAATAAACTTTGAAAAAAAAAAAAGTGCATAATGCCCACAATTCTGATTAAATCGTGCGCAGTTAAAATTTATTAAACACTGCTGCCGTCAATGTTGTCCGTGCTCCATAAACAAATTGTGTTCCTTCAATAAAAAGACATGCACCAATGGTCTTTTAATTATGATATACAAATAATTGATGGCGGAGGAGCCACAATTTGAGACAGCTGTTCCCATTGAACAAAGGGATTTAGCGCCGTTGCAAGAGGCCTTGCAGTTAAATCCCACCGATGGACCACGCCCACTCACAATAGCTGAGTACCGGGCTCGTCAGAAAAAAAAAAACAACAACACCAAAACACAAAAGAAGCGGACACAGGATCAAGCTTCTTCAACAAAGAAGACTCATAAAAGACTTACTAAAGACAGCGACAACGCAGGAAGACACACAAATGCACAGGGAAAACCTCATCAAGATTGACCAACAGCTTCGCACTGGTGCGAAACAACGCAATAAGGGCTGCAGTAATGCCAATGCCTAAGTTGCCTTTAACTATAAATAAAAACACAAGCCGATGCGGGAAACCGCTGCTTGAAAAACACTAACCAGTCCCGAATAGCCTACACTAAATACTAAAAAAAAAAACACTTTGTTGTGTAAACTTAGTATAAGTAAAATATTGTAAAATTGCCTTTTACAAATGTAAACAACAAAGTGTTCCCCTGTTGTTAAAAACACGATAATTTACAAAAATATTTATGTATGCGCTAGAAATATCTTAAATATATATGAGCTCAGAATATTTAATTTTGCGTAGATTCTCGACAGAAAACGCTATGGGCATTGTAGATGTAAAAACGGTGGACTCCACCGCCAATGTTATAAACAAAGTTGACGTGACTCCACCGGATTTACAATACATGCTCATCTTAGTTTTGATAATAGCAGCAATAATGGTAGTGAAAGCAATAGTCAGCCTTTATAGAATGCACCAAAGGTGTATGAAAAAAAAAATTCGGCAACAGCACTGCTAACGAATTAGACCAAATCTAATATACTTGTTTTAACAACATGATAGAATCAAAAATCAACGAAGTATATACCAACCACCCAAATTTTCGTATGCAAGCCATACAAGTACTAATCAAATTCAAAGAATATATATCTGTAATAAATTCGAAACGGAATTTATCACACAACACAATTTAACATCAAGTCCTTAATATCCTACAACAAAATTGAAAAAGCACAGATACTAAGAACGTTACCATACGTTCAGTAAAATCCATAATAGATAACCATCCAAATTTAGGACCCACTAACATTTTTATCGTGCAATTGCACAGATGAACAGATAAAAACAAAAATAATGGTAGAGCTAAAACTATTAGCTAGGTACATTCCATTCATCCAATGTCTTGTCGATTACGGCATTAACATCCAAAGCTGAAATTATCCTAATGTGGATAATCACTAACAAGACAGTAAAATTGCATATGTATAGACAAATAGAACGTATACTATCAATGCAACACACAAATCTACTAAGAAATAACGTGCGCTTGCCTAAGTCAATAAGCGAACTTATTTGCGCATGAAATCATCAAAGCAGAACCAATAAGTTCTGACAGCGATGACAATTGAAAAATGTACGATTGTGAATTAACAGTTATGGAATGGCAAGATATAGCTCGACTAATAAATTCATTCAAAGAAAGATTTGAAAAATCATATAAATGTATTAACAGAGATACAGCGATAAGAGTCGAAACGCTATTGCAACACATAATAGTACTAAAAACTGAATACAATAACATCAGCGAACTAGCATCTTCCCAAAAACATAGACTTACAGCCCGCACATAATGAACAGTGCCTTAAGACATTACATACGTTAGCTTCAAGGTTAGAAACACTAACCTTCGACTTAATATAAAATCTCGACATACCAAAGAATCCCTATTTCCCTGTTGAGTTTGACCCAAGTCAACTCACGGATTTAGAGGAATCTAAGACACCCATTGAGCCTGATTCAGACCAAACCGTAAAGGCAGTAGATCAAATAGAAGAAACCAAAACAGACAAGAAAAACGTTCCACAATGGCTCAACAAACAAAAACATTGAGTTTATTAAGATAGCCTCCTCCATACTATCTGTGTATGATGGAAAAGCTGAGAACCTACAGAGCTTTGTAGACGCATTGAATCTTTGTAGATTCTCTAAAAGGCGAACACGACAGCAACGGCTATAGCCTTATCAAAACAAAAACTAAAGGGACACGCGAGAAATCTAATAGCAATGAAACAAACTATTGCTCAGATTGTCGCAAAACTGCAAATACAGTACAAAGGAGAATCAGTTGAAGTTTTATCAGCCAAACTCCTTAAATCTACAACAAAAAAGTAAAACTGCCAACAATATACACAGAAGTTGAGCAGCTTACCAAAGGCTTATAGAAGGTGCATACATTAATGATGGTTTAACACCAGATATGGCCGCAAAATACAGCACAAATTCAGCTGTTAAAGCCATGACAAAGAAGTGCGCTATTGATAGAGTTAAACTCATCATGCAGGCAGGCACATTTAACAACATGAACGATGCTATTTCAAAATTTGTCGACAGTTGTACTGAAGCAACGGGGAACCACCAACACTGTTCTATTTTACAAAAATTACTCTCAACGTGGTGGAAACGCGGTAGAGGTAACTACAGAGGCCGACCCTACAACAGGGGCGGTTTCAGGTACAATAACAACAACGGCAACAGATACAACAATAGCAGAGGTAACTCTCGAGGCGGCTCGTACAGAGGCGGCTCGTACAGAGGCGGCTCCGTACAGAGGCAACCAAATAGAGGCCTGAACAACAAAACCTGGTCCGAGTTACACAAAGTAACTCGGAAAAACCAGCAAGCCCCCTTGAGCAACCAGCAGTAAACATACTAACTATAATAGCTAAGTCTCAGCAGTAAATTAAAATAAAAAAATCATGATAATAATAAACCACTTACACTTTTGATAGATACAGGAGCAAATGTCTCACTATTGAAAAACAATAATATAGACACAAATATTAACAAAAATTTCAAAACTAAGTATATCCGGAATTGGCCAGGGAACAATACAGTCAATGGGACAAGCCCCAATTGACCTCCTTTCGATTATTTCATAATCAACCACGATTTCACAATAGTTCAAAACTGAATTTCCCATACCATGCGATGGAATCTTGGACTAGACTCATTAGAAAATTTAATTGCATAATAGACTACCAAAATGATGAATTCATCATGAAACCAGGAAACTTAAAACTATCAAATACATGTACCACTATTACACAATGATATTGATAATTCAATATATTACCAGCAAGATCAGAAGTCATGAGAAAAAATCATGCTTCTGACTAGCGAAAATTCTGTATTAATAACCAAACCAGGAAATACAACCCTGGGGTAATAATAGCAAACAGTATTGTTGAAAGTAATAGTGCAATAGTCCGCATTCTAAATACAACCAATAAAACATAAAATTCAGAATCCAAATATTAAGTTCGAATCACTAGAACAATATGATATTAAAACAAGCACAGAGAAAAAAACAACAGATCTTATGAAGTCATCAATAAACTAACCTTCCCAGACCATTTCAGAACAAAATTAACGATTATGTACCAATACAGTGACATCTTTGGTCCTTGATTCAGAACCCATACAGTGAATAATTTTTTTAAAACAAAACATAAGGCAAAATTGGGATATTAGCAGATAGGGGTGGAGGTATCGACACTAGTACTCATCTTGGTCGCGCGTGTTAAAGGGGCTTTTCACCATAAAAAATTACGAAATTGCTCTCACATTGACGTCTCGTTATTACGATAATAACCGACTCGCTATGTCAACATAAACAGACAGTCGAAAAAATTAATATGGTAAAAAAGATGGTATAGGGTTGAGACCTCAAAATTTTCTGAATATAATAGCCCACTTGGCACAGCCTTCCGATCCTCTTTGGTGTTTCCCAAAAAATCTCCCCCTCCCCAACAAATTTCCAAGGGAACAAAAAATGGGTCGTTTTTAGGTAGTTGAATTATTTCCGCCAAAATCAAAACAACTCAAAAAAAAAAAAAAAAAAAAAAAAACTTCTCTTGTCAGACAAATAACCCAAACCTGCCAAGAATGGAGAACTAAACTAGATCCACTTAGGACGAGCAAAGAATAATTTTTTTCATTGGGTCTCGATCTTAAAATGGGGTCAAGGGATTTCACATCATCCAAAGGAAACTGAAAAAAGTAGAACATCGAGAAAATCTAACATCACTCCCCAACGAACCGTCGTGGTTTTTCGCTCCGGATATGGCTTACGTTGTGGTGTACCTCGTCCCCACCCAGGTTTTGGGTTGTGCAGGGCCCTCATAATTTTTTGGGGGGTGCCTCTGCTCTCTTGTACGACACGGCCGCCATCCCCCGCGAAGCTGTGACGACTACGCCTCTCGCCGGCCCGGCCTCTTGTAACGCGAGCCCCGCCGCCGCTGTCCCGAGGACAAGGCCGCCTCGAGAGCGAGTTTTCCCCGCTGCTAATATTGTGTAGTGAATTGTTGCCGGTTAGGTTTAAGGATATTGTACCTGAAACCACCGACCCCCTGTTGTAGGGTCGGGCCTCCCTGTAGTTGTTAAACCCCCTTACACACCGCGGTTTTCCACCATAGAGCTCTCGACTTGTGTATAGGTGATGGAATAGGAAGTACTTTGTGTTAAAATAAGAACAGAGTTTTTGGTTTTTCCCATAGTTTTCTTCAAGTACCAAGACATTTGTCATGACAAATTTTGAAATAGCATCGTTCATGGGTTTTTTGTAACACGCAATGGCCGTCCTGCATTATTGTGGAGGTTAACAACCTCCCATCTCACCCCTAAATCAAACAAACACACCTAAAACGTATCCATAAAAAATCAAAACAACAATAGCGCAACATAGCTTGGTTCCATGGGGCTTTAAAAACAGGAGCTGAAATTTGTGCTGTATTTTGTTTGTGCGGGGCCCCCTAGATCTGTGGTTAAAAGAAAAAAAAAAACACAAAAAACCCATCATTAATGTACTGCACCCTCTAAAAAGACAGGCCAGCCCCCCTCATCATGCCCTTCTGGCTTTCCCTTCCCTCGGATAGGAGCGTTTGTTCTCGCGCCTGTCTTGGGTGGGGGGCAAGGTCAGGGGCGTCGGCCCTTTGGTGATCTCTTGCCCCCTCTTACCCGCCGTCCTCGTACGACACGTGCTTGCAGGGACAAGCCGGCCCCTACTGTCTGAATGCCCCCGTCCCTCACCATCTGTACCATGGGTTGTGTGGGGGGGACAAGGTGTGCGCCGGGAGGCAGGTAAAAAGGGCAAGCTCGGTAAGACATAAAAAAAAAAAAACAAGCCGTCCGGGCGGCAAAAGTGCCGAAATTGGCCAGGTGGGGGGGTGGGGGGGGGGAGGGAACCCGGGGACGACACATATCATCCAGTAGGGGGTGAGTGGGTGGGGTTGAGACCTCGGGATGAGGTCACCCTTCGGTGAAATTAGGGAAGGGCTCAAGGGACCCAGGCAGGGGGGGGGGGGGGATGGGCGTCAGCGACAGCCTGTGTAGTTGCTTCGAGTCAATGCGGCCTTTTTGTGGGGGGCTCGGATCCGGAGACACACTAGTCGCGGGTCCAAACCAGCAACTGATTGCTCCTTTATTTTCCATTTTACCTGGTACGCAGGCGCCAGTGTCATTGTTTGGGTGGTTTTTGAGGGGTGTGCTGTACATTTTTGGCGAAAACAAACGCGCGAGCAATAGTTGTTTCAAATTCAAAAATCACAAGATTCTCAGGCTAATTAGATTTCTCCCCTGTGGGTGTCCCCCTTGTAAAGGGGGGGGGGTTTTTGGTTTCTGGCAAGCCGACTTATTTTAGAGCGCGTTGGGGGTTTGCCCACACCAACCCCACCCCCTTCGCTGCTGGCTTTGGTCGTTCGACCTTGTTCGCGCATCTAACACGCTTCCCCAATGGCGTTTTTCTACCCGCTCGCTCTGTCCTCTCTGTCGGGTGTTCTCCGCTTTCCATCCTCCCCCCCACGCTCTATTGAGGCGGCTCTCTTCATATAACCTCCCTGTTTTTTTGTTGAAATAACACCCAACAAAATGAGGCCATTGGTGGAACTTTTTTTACTTTTTTTTTCTTGTCTGTTTTGGGTTTTCCCTTCTTTTGATCTACTGCCTTAAGTTTTGTCTGAATTCAGGCTCATTGGTTGTTCCCTGTAGATTCCTCTAAATCCCGTGATTTGACTTGGGTCAACCTCAACAGGGAAATAGGTTTCTTGGTATGTCGAGATTTTATATTTAAGTCGAGGTTAAGTGTTTCTAACCTTGTAGGAGTGCTACGTATGTAATGTTCTTAAGGCACTGTTCTTATGCGGCTGTAAGTCTCTGTTTGTGGTGTGGAAGATTCTAGTTTCGCTATGGTTTTGTCTTCCCGGTTTTTAGTACTATTTTGTGTTGCAGCTAGCGTTTTCGACTCTTCATCGGCTTTATCTCGGTTCAATACATTTATATGATTTTTGCAATCTTTCTTTGAATGACTTTATTAGTCGAGCTCTCCTCTTGCCATTCCATCACTTGTTGCACATTCACACAAATCGTAACTTTTTCAATGTCACAATCTGCTGCAGAACTTAATTGGTTCTGCGTTGATGATTCAATGCGCAAATAAGTCCGCTTATTGACTTAGGCAGCTCACGTTATTTCTTGTAATTTTTGTTGTTGCAATTGAAGTAACTTCATTTGTCGATACATTATGCAATTTTTACTGTCTTGTTGTTATCCACATTAGGATACTTTTTCAGCTTTGGATTGCTTAATTGAGTTATTACAGTATGGAAGCAGGGCGGAATTGCAACGAGGACACTTTCCTATCTTCCCTGCCCCTCACCTATCTCCTTCTTTCTATGCCGTCACGACAAGAAATTGATAAATGGATGTCCCTAGCTAATATTTTAGTCTACCATTATATTTGTTTTTTATATCTGTTCATCTTGTGCAATTGCACGATAAAATTTAGTGGGTCCTAAATTTTGGATTGGGGGGGGGGGGTTATCTATATGATTACTGAACTTATGGTAACTTTCTTAGTATCTGTGCTTTTTCAATTTTGTTTTAGATTTAAGGACTTGATGTTATATTGTGATTGTTGATAATTCCGTTGGGGACGTTCGAATTTTTAACGGCTATATATCTTTGAATTGTTAGTACTGTATGGCTTGCATACGAAAATTTGGGTGGTTGTATAATACTTCGTTGATTTTGATTCTACTCCATGTTGTTGTAAAACAGTATATTTAGATTTTGGTCTACTTCGGTTAGCAGTGCGGTTTGCCGAATTTTTTTTTTTCATACACCTTTGGTGCATTCTCTAAAGCCTGACTTATTGCTTTCCAACTACCATTATTGCGTGCTATTATCAAACTAAGATGACATTTATTGTAACATCCGGTGGAGTTCAACCGGGGGGCCATTCTCTTATTGCCATTGCGCGCTTTTTGTCAACTTTGTTTATAACATTGGCGGTGGAGTCCACCGTTTTTTACAATCTACCATGCCCATAGCGTTTTCGTCGAGAATCTACGGACGCAAATATTAATATTTCTGAGCTCATATCTATTTAAAGGATATTTCTAGCGCATACCGGATTAAATATTTTTGGTACATTATCGTGTTTTTACAACATGGAACACTTTTGTTGTTTTACATTTGTAAAAAGGCAATTTGTACAATATTGTTACTTTATACTAAGTTTCACAACAAAGTGTTTTTTTTTTTTTTTTTTTTTTTAAGTATTTGTGGTATGCTATCGGACTGGTTAGTGTGTTTTTTTTTTCAAGCAGCGGTTTCCCGCATCGGCTTGTGTTTTTTTTTATTGAGTTAAAGGCGAATTAGTTCATTGGCATTAACTGCAGGCCCTTATTGCGGTTGTTTTCGCGGCACCAGTTAGTGCGAAGCTGTTGGTAAATCTTGATGAGGGTTTCTCCCCTGTTGCCATTTGTGTGTCCTTCCTGCGTTGTCGCTGTCTTTAAGTAATTCGTTTATGAGTCTCGATTCTTTGTTGAGAAACTTGATCCTGTGTCCGCTTCTTTTTGTGTTTTGGTGTTTTGTTTTTTTTTTTTTTTTTTTTCCCTGACGAGCCCGGTTATCGCTTATGTTCCCGTGTCCGAACTCACTATTTTGAGTGGGCTTGGGTCCCATCGGTGGGATTGTAACTGCCAGGCCCGTCTTGCAACGGCGTCTAAAAAAATCCCTTCCCTTGTGTTTCAGGGAACAGCAATGAAAAAAAAAGAAAGAAAAGAGTCTGGAAGTGCGCCGTTGTGCTTGGGTCCCTTGCGTCCCTCCTGATTTCTCCCCTTCCCCACGCCATCAATTAATTTGTATATCATTAATTAAAGGAGAACCATTGGTGCATGTCTTTTTAATTGGGACACAATAATTTTTTTTTATGGAGCACGGCTCATTGACGGGCGAGCAGTGTTTAATAAATTTTACGTGCGCACGATTTAATCAGAATTGTGGGCCACGTCTCTTTCCTATGCACTTTTTTTTTTTTTTTTTTTTTTTTTTTTTGGTTTTTTTTATGTTCAAGTTTTTCTATTATAAAATCACACGGCGTTTTATTATATTCTTAACGTTTTTATAACGCGAATTAATTGTTGTTGCACACTTGTGTATTTAACACAAATTAAGAGTCTCATGTGCCGAATCGCGGATCCGTTGTTATTGTCTTAGTTTTTTGCCCCAACATTTTTTAATACGCTTGGGTAGAGTATGGTCGCTTTCCTTGTTTTGACCCCCTGGTCCACGGTCGCCATGTAAACTTAAGTCCGCGAACAGCTTCCAAGGGAGGGGTGGGGAGGGGGACCGCATTGACCCGTAGCAATATAGATGTATTTACTCCCTCACTCTCATATGCAACATCGCCTTAGCGGAAACTTATTACCCTTAAAAATACTACATTAAAAATCTTGTCTGTTCGACTCGTCCGTCATCTGCTCGCACCCACTGTTTAGTCGGACCAACGTGCGCTTCCCGGGGCGCTGTACCTGTCCCCCTCCTTTTTTCTTCAGGCTCTGACTCTTGGGATGCTCGGACCAGACACAGGGGTGCAGCCGGCAGACGCGGAATCTGAGGACTGAAAAAAAAAAAAACTGGGGCAGCCCCCTGCGGAAAGCGAGACGAGAAACGTACGGTACACAGGCCACTTTGCACTGGATTGAGACACGGAACGCGGCGTCTGAGGGTCATTGTGTGAAAGTGATCGAAGTAGTAAGGTGTGCGCAGAATTTCAATTTAAAGTAAACAAAAAAAAGTGTCAAGTAGGAAGCGCATGGCGGGGGGGAGAAAGGAATGGCCAGGAGGGTCCCGTGGGGACATGAGCCGTCATGACCCCCGTGCTGCCTGCTTCCCCTCTCCTTACGAGCGAAATAAATCAAAAGATTGGCAGCCGCCACGCAGGGAGCCGTAGAGAGAACGAAAACCCAGGCGGTCTGACCTCCCTATATCCGAAACCGGTGGACCTCTGAGTCGCGCGTTGCTCCGACTCTTCGTGAGTGCGCTGAGCGGAACAGACGTTCCAAAGTGGCACTGAGGGGACTACGAGCAGTGAGTCTTCTCTGCTCGTAGGGTCTATTCCCCCTAGATGACGAGTGAGAGAAGACACATGTGTACAACTGTGCCCCCTGTCCCAACTGACAACACACATGAAAGCCGCCGCCGAGCTGATGCGCACTCGGGGGGGTTCCATGTCGCGTCTTCCATCTTCTTTGCTTTCTTCTCCTCTCTCGCTTCTTCTTCTACGCCTTTCTCCATTTATTCACCCGCATTCCTCGTTATTCCTCTCCCGTCTAGGTCTCCTTGCGGTCCACCCTTAAACTGTCAGGAGGTCGGCAAGTGCGCGAGCCCCCGGCGCGTGCGGGTGCTCCACGCGCGCTGTCGCGGAGTCTGGGACGCCGCTTCAACGAGTCTCGCCGGGAGACTGGTGGGAGAGCGGCATTCCATCCGATTCTCTGAACAGTCGCGCGTGTCGTTGTGTGTGTGAGGGCCACCTCGCCTCCCTAGGTACGTGGGTCGCCCTCGTCACAGCAACGGTAAGTTACACAGAGTGGGCAGTATTGAGGGTGGGTGGACAGACAGACCACCACAAAAACACTATGAACGTGGAGCGGGGCCTGTTGGCACTGAAAGCTGTCGTGCTGGCATGGAAAAACGAGCGAAACTGCGAATCCACCTGGGATATTCTGACTGGCGCGTCGGACTGGCCCGAGGTCCTCCGGTCCGAAAAGGGGGGCAAACGACATGACGCTTCCCTGCCTACGGACAAGTGTGTACACAGTCGATGGCACCAAACTTAGTGTCCGCGGCTAGGTGATCTCGGAGCGTCACGCTTGTGGGAACAGTAGGGGGTGGGAGTCTGACGGAAACAAGGCAGCTCCACCTGGGGGGGGGAGGGGGCAGGGGGGAGGGGGAGGGGGGGGGATCGCGGCGTTGGTTGGCAGGTTGTGGTGGCGACTCGCGTCGTGTCAAAGTGGGACCTTGTGTCGGAGAGCAGGGAACACGGGGAACAACGAATTGGCGTGGGACGTTGGGCGTTGCAATTGTAGCACTATGAACTGGAGCGGCGCTTGGCAATGATGTTAGCATGACGCGAGACGGCGAGATACCAGCGATATTTAATCCAAAACGCGTTCGTGCTCCATCCGTCGTTGTCACGGGCGACTCCTCGTCAAATGGACCGTTCAACAACAACAACAACAATGCTAGCGTTGCAATTGTAGGCGGCACAGGGAGCGGCGTTGGCATTGCCAGCAGCAGCAGCAACATCGTTGCCGCTGTCGGCAGTTGTGGCTTTAACAATGTGCTCCACTCGAGCAACCCGCAAATAACCCACCAAGATTCGATATCGTCGAGCCAACAGGATCCCAATGAGGTCATTACCATACAGGCGGATACGCCAACAGGCACACACGGATCGCAGCATAATTTTGGAGTCGATTTCAGCGATCCACAGACCCAGCAACAACAGCCATTACACCTGGCCATAGATCATCAGCAGCCAAATGGCGTGCAAGCTGGCGATGCAGATGCGGAAGTGCGTTTTCGCAAGCTCAAAGCCTGCAAAGAGTCCTGCTGTTCCGAGCTGGCCAGAAAGGTAAGTTAAGAAAACTCTTCCATTGTAACCTGTTATTAATACTTAATCACTTTAGATGTACTTTGGCGTTTGCGTTACGATATTGGTAACTGCCTCTTGGGTGGGAGCGACACACTGCATCAAGTATATGTATCTGTATCGGCAACCGTATGAAGAGGAGCTGGACGACTATCTGGATACGTCGTCGAGTCGAGCTGAGCTCAGCACCGAACTGGAGGATATATTGGCAATCAGCGATTCATCGCTGCATCATGTCGAAGACGCCACCGAGATGTTCAACATACCACCGCGCCAGCCCATCTACTTTAATGCACCGTTTTTTGCGGCCTGGTTCTTTACCAACTTCTCGCTGCTCTTCTTTCCCATCTATATACTCGGACTTCTATCCGCCCGCAAGTGTGACAAGCTTAGCGAGATTCTGGCCGATGTTCTGCGCGGATTTCGTGAGCGTGGCTTTACCATAGGTCAATAAATTTCAATTGAAACTGAACCAAAAAATTAATATACATTTTTTTACTTCTAGGCCGTTTCCTGAATCGCTGCTTATCCTTTTGCATTTTGTGGCTGGTGACCACCTATTTGTACACACTTTCGTTGCACGTCCTCTTTGCCACAGATGCATTGGCTCTATTTGCCACCAATGTTGCCTGCGTCTACCTTCTCTCCTGGGTCATATTGCACGAACAGTTCGTGGGTGTTAGGGTAAGTATTAGAAAAACTATTAGCTGAAGTTTTCTATTCACTTGAAAAAACAAACAAATAAATATTTATAGATTGTGGCCGTTATCCTTTGTGACACTGGCATCGCGCTGCTTGCCTACATGGACGGCATAACGGAGAGTCGAACATTGGGTGGCGTTGTTTTGGCCACGTTAGCTGCTGCCGGCTATGCCGTGTTTAGGGTAAGCCTGTCAAAGCCAAGCCAAGCCAAAGCGCACATTCGTGTCTTGGGGCCATGTCGTGCTCATGTCGTTCACGTTTGTTGTTGCTCTCCATTTATTTGTTGTTGTAGGTTATGTTCCGCAAGGTGATGGGCGATCCACCGGTGGCCCAAATCGCATTCACATTCACCGCACTGGGCCTGCTCAATGCACTGCTGCTGTGGCCCGTCGTTTTGGCCCTGTACCTGACGGGCGCCGAGAATCTGACATCGGAAGCCATACCATGGAAAATGTTGCTGGCAGCGAGCGTGTTGCTCCTGGGTAGGCCAGACACTTTCTTCTTTTTGGTGCAATGTTCTTTAGTTTATTGTTCTAATTAATTTTGATTGCAGTTTTTCACGTACTCATGCAGTTCAGCGCCGCCGTTACCTACAACATGTTTGTGACATTGGGTTTGATAACCGCTGTACCCGTTTCTGGTGGTACGTATTACAACAACAAGAGCATGAAATACCCCCCTTCAACTTTGAGATCAGACCAACAGTTACAACAAGTGCAAGAACAACAAATTCGCCTGATTGCATTTCGTGACCATCTATTATTGGGAATATGTATATAATCCAAGCATAAATATGGGTCATATGAACGTTTATAATTGTTATTATAAGCGTACCTAACAAAAAAAATATAATTGTGATATTTCCCGAACATTTCGGAACATCACAAAAGGTTTGATTAAATTTAAAGAACTTCAGGAAAGTTTTTAAGTTCAAAATCCTTTTTCCACTTATATTTGTTGACGTATTTAAAGGTACTACCATTTTATTAAGTCTTCAATTCTACATTTGATTATTTCTTTTGATTTCAAGATGTTTTTCTTTATACGCCGGGTCTGGGGTATATTTATTTAGCTGTATATAAAGTAGGAATTTCAAATTGATATTTCCTTTTATTTTTGTCTTAACCTCACATTTAATCTTATAAAACACCCAAAAACTATTTTAATTATTACACTGTTTTTTAATTAAAAATAACACACTTAAAATAAATAAATCACACACAATCCCCCCCATCCATTTAGCACTCGATGTCATCCTGTACAGTGCGACATTTGCGGGCATGAAACTGGCTGGGGTCATACTTATTGCCATCGGTTTTTTCCTCGTTATGTTTCCTGAAAACTGGCCCGATTATATAACGCGACTGCTGAGGTAAGTACAAAACTAACTTTTATTATTGTTATAATAATGCTAAATGATTTTTACACAATTATAATGCTAATTTTCTTAGTGATTACAACTCGTGCGTGTTTTATGTTCATTATTTATTATGTGTATTTTTGTTGTTCTTGCAACTCTTTTTTCGATTCAACTTAAAAAATCGCATTTCGTGTGTTGTTCTCATAATTTTTGTTCATTTTGCTAAGCAAAGCTCATAAAACATTTCAAAAACATAATAATATAAACAACATTAAACTAAAAACAAAAAAAGAAAATTATTAATCTGTTTTGCTAATCAACTTGCATAAAAATATATATTTAATTTTTATATAAACCAAACATCTTGCAGAAAGAGCGTTCGTGCCATACTCCGTTACCAATGTTGTTGTGAATTAGCCGAAATTCGCTATGCTCATTCGGTAGGCCAAATACACAAGCTAAAAACCAAAAATTTAATAAATATATTTCCCAAAAAACAAAAAATTACTATAGATTAACTTAGTTATATCACAATAAATAGCATACTTTTGATACTAAGGTAGAAAATTCCAGTAAAACCTATTGAGAGATCTAAAGATTGAGATTGTACATACCAGAAACTGGCAGATTTTTTACTGACTGAATAGTAAAAGTACACACAACAAACACACACACACAACAACAACAACAATACTATGTGAAAATATACAACAACAACAACAAAAACACCCTGGCTTCCAAAAGTATGCGCTCACCCTTTAAAAAAAAAGAGAGTTACTAAATATATATGAACTATAACTACTATGTATAACACCTCAAACTATATATTTACATAAATCCAACATTATATGACTTGTTACATAATATATACCGTTAACCGTTTACCAACACTACTACTTCCAGGCCCTTGTGCAGTTGGCCAAAAAACAATGAAATCTACTTGTTGTTCTTTTATTCTTAATGTGTTTTAATTGTTGTTGACACTTGTTGATGATTTCGTTACGTTGCGGCAGATCAGACAACCCTTTAAAGTCCCCAAAAAACTGTCTGTTTCAACTTATAAATATAACTTTTCGTTATCATTTCTTTTGACCACCTTTGTGTAAAACAAAACCAAAGAAAAAAACCTTTGTATATGGATGTTGTTGCCAGGTTCGGTTATTGTAGTTCTTACACCCACTTTTCACACGCATGCACAGAGAAAAAAAAAAAATTACTAAATTCAAAAATATGCCAGCTCATTTTTATTCTCATTGGAATTTGATTTTTAGTGTTAATTGTTTTTCTCTGTGCACTTTACAACACCTAAAAACTGTGTAGCTTTTGACTTTCGCTGGTGTTGCGATATTTTATTTATATATAGAAACTGTTCAAGACCCGAAACTAATAGCCCCGTTCTTGGTTCGTTTATCATTTATCCGTTTTTTTGGCTGCTTGTTGTGCGATCTGTTGATTAGTACACGCTGCTTATACAATATCATTTTGAAAATGTATAGTTGTTATAAGTTTTTTAGTGAGCAAAAATTGTAAATACAAATTATATGAATTACTTTTCTTTTTCTCTACCCCAAAACTGTGTGCACATTTAAAACAGGGCGCAAAGTTATACAAGATATAGATACTCCAGATATTGTAGCATGAACGACTCAGAGTTGTCCTGTTGTTCAGTTTTGTATGGTTTAATCTGTGAAAAGCAATTAAGAATGCGACCTTAAATGTATATGTAATATATATGATATATGATGATATGATAACGGCAGCACAAAAATATAATTATCTAAAAAACTCCTTAAAATAAATGAAAGCAAAATATAAAAACACAAATTCAACTAAAGTGTTAATAAGATATTGGCATGTTTTTCTTAAAAAAAAACCACATACAATAAATATATAATTTGTATTAGTTTTCTACAACATTTCAACATTCGGCCACACACAAACTTTACTTTCTCGAAACTCTTGGCTTTCTGTTTCAGTTTCTCTTTGATTTTAATCTCCTGTGTGTGTTCTGTCTCTAAATCCCTTTCTAAACTCTACTCTACTAATGCTATATACTCTACTTATTTCTTAAATAAAAAATGGTGTCGACATTTCTCAATTGTATTTACAGAAGCATCATAATGCTGGGTCACAATGCGAGGTGAGTTTCGTCAGTTGGTAAACGAAAAACTAAATGTTTCTAATTTAAGCATAAATTTCAAAAGGTGCTAAAAAAAACTTAAAGAAAGAAAAGATTTCTGTTGTCTATATAGGTAAAGCATATTCAAAAACAACTCCTAAACTTTAACAAGATAAAAAAAAATACTCAACAAACTAAAAAGAAATATTGATTTAAGTTCGATTCCGTTTGGTTCATAACTGGGTTTGCTTTATTTTGGGCAATTTCTTAAAACTAATAGACGCGATAACGTTTTTCCGATAATAATGATAAGTATTTTCTTAAATATTCATAATCAATTGCCTTAAAAAGGATTTAAAGTTGATTTTTTATTTTTGTAATCCTTATTATTTTTCTGCATCGAATTCCTAGCTTTAGTTTTTTCTCTTAAAATCTACAGCGTTAGTTAAAACTTTTTATAAAACATACTTTATTTTTTTATTTCCTTTCGATAAATACATTGATTGAGTAGCTTTGAGTCAATCTTTAGTAGCTTAGGAATCTCGTAGTAACAGTGCAATTTTTTTAAAATCTAAAACATTTTGACAAGTGTTAAGGTAAGTTTCACAAAACGATCCAAAATTCAAGGGATCCTTAACAAATTTTTGAAATCCTGCAAGATTTTACAAAGCACTCGTCAATCTTTAAAAAATATCAATCACAGCACCAAAAAAAAGTAGGGAAAATGCTCATTACACAGAGAGAAAAATATTGGGTTTGTGTAACTTAAATAACCAAGTACCGACATTTTTCTTTCTGTGTAAAAGCAAAAACTAAAATCATACATATTTATTTCTTCATAAGAAGTTTGTAGAAAATAATGCAGCTCTCTAGTAGCAAATAAAAAAAAAAAAATACGATTCTAATTTGTATATAGTAAAACACCGCTAATCTGTACTATTGCTTCTTTTCTTCTTGTTTTCTCTTCTTCACCTCTACCACGACTCTCTCTCTCTCGCTCTATATATATGACTGTCTTCCCCTCTTGAAATGCTCTCGCTCTCTCTCTCTCTATGTATCTCTCTCTTTGTCTCCACAAAATACACATTATCACAACGACACGTATCAACCTGGCTAAATTTGTAATGCAAAACAAAACTATCACTTAAATATACCAAATGCAACATTTGATTCTCATTGCAAATTCGAAAAATACTAAAACCACTGCAAAAATAAAATACCACAAAAAATACCAAGTAGCGGTAGGCCAGCGCTTTGTAAACGAGATGCTGCAGTCACCGGACCGTCCACGAGATATGCGCAACGGCACATCACGCGTTCGTTCTCGCACCACATAAGCTAAAAGTTGGAATACTCAAAAAAAAATAAAATACCAAAAATACTAAAAATCACAGATATTCTGTACAAAATGCATAAATTTATATTTTGTAAATGATTTTCCAAAGAAATGAAAGCCAGACCCGTAAGCCGAAAGAGTTTTGGGTAAGTACTTGAACAGTATTTTTGATTGTTTTCTACTGCCTGTAATGATTGAGATGAGTTGAAGTTTGTAAGGTACAGTTGTCACCTAATTATTATAGTCGAGTCCAAGTGGAACTTGTTGTGCGGATGCGTTTTAGTTCTTAAATGTCTGCCTCTGTTTCGCTTGAAGTCCTCTTTAAAATTATTATGTGTTTGTTCTCTTTTTTTCTCTCTCTCTCTCTCTCTCTTTCTTGTTCTCGTTCTCTTTGTGTTGTTTGTTTTTATTCACAGATCGCAGCATATTTATGCGTCCCATTATAAACATAAACGAAAATATTATGCGGTCAACACAAACTCATATGTTGTTTGAGCCAAAAAGCATGATGAAAAAAAAAACAATAATAATAATAATATAAATAAATAAACCCAAATCCTATAGACAGCAAATTTTTTGTAGTGATCGTGTGCGGCTTTAGACGAGATTTTTTTGTTAAGCCCCACGAGCGACAAAATGTGTTTTTTATATAAATGTCGTAACTGTCGAAACCAAAAAAAGGCAAACCAATTTTGTACCAAAAAAATACTTAGTACAATAATAGTATATTTTTAAATTGAGCGGCGAACGATAACGGTGAGCGCTCTTAAATGTTTTTTTCCCAAAAATCCTAGCTGTAGATATTTCACTTTTAACATCAATATATAAAAATGAATATATCGATTATTATCGAAACTTTTTCTTTAACCTAATTATGCATTATTATTATTTAAAATAGCTGCACCATGTTTGTTAATATTGCTTTTAGAGTATTTTAATGTTGGAAATAGTAGCACAGCTTACTGGAATCTTAAACATATTAATACATATGTATATATATGTATGTGGCACCTTAGTATAGTCTACGCTTTATACCTATAATTGCCCTCACACACACACACATACACATCCAGGAACACGCGTACACATACACAAACATATATTATGTAAATAAATATACTATTTAAAAACTAACTTAAGAAACATCAGTAAAAAATCAGTAAAAACAATGAAAACAATATAACTATTTTAAACAAACCGCTAGCAAACAATTTTAGACGCCTTCAAAACTTAGTGTCAACCTAGTTAGACTATGTATATGCATTGCTGATCAACTAGCAGATACCCCTTAAAACCTAACAGAAACTATTCTTCCAGTTTGGTTCGACTTACAAAAGTTTAAAGAAATTTAAATTAATAACTTTTACGCTGATCCGCACTGAATATACGGCTATATATATACATATATGTAAACATATTAAAAGCAAAAAAAAATAAATAAAACTACATGGAAATATTATATAAATTCGTAATATGTACATATAGCGCAATAGAAAATTAAACACAAAAACAAAAAAATTATAATGCCAATATCAAATGTAGAAAATATATATATCTATGCGCTGTTCTAATAACTGAAATTTTCTCCAAAACACACAACATCCACTATATACATACCATATAAATAGATGGGGTCGCGGCCCTCGGAGCGGTACTTCAACAGGTCAGCATCCCACCATTATCGATTATCGGACGGGATACATAAGGTCCCATCTTCGTTCACCCTCTGGCCGTGTGAGATGACTGATCAATCGCCAACTACTACAGCTGGGTTTCTGCATGGCAATGCCACCAACAACGCACACCATCATTTGCAACAACAACAACAACACCAACACCACAGTCGGCACCATCAGCAGCATTTGCAACGCCAACATTCGCACACCTCACTCACAATGATCCACCGGCAGAGCAGCAGCCACAGCGTCCACGGCAGTCGACGGGGCAGCGGTGGCGTACGTGCCCCACCCACTGGCACCGGTCGACTCTTCTCCTACTTTGGCAACGAGCACGATCATGAGCATGATCGCAAAAAGTCGGAGACTTCATTTTTCAACTTAGGCTTTCGACGCAAGTCCACAGTGGTCTATTATGCCCCTACAGAATAGTTGTACTCGTGTAGGTGGTGCAATTCTTGCTACACTCAGGAAAAAGTTAGTAAATTTCAAAGTTCAAGTACAAACGAGAATGGACGGAGGCGGTTTTTTACAAAAGAATTATTTAAAGTTCAATATTGTTTTGGGGTATTTTCAAATATAACTTTTCGAACTCTTTTCTGTTGGTATTAAGAACTCTTTCCCGTTTGTATTTGTATTAAGAACATCTTTTTTCGTTGAGTGTAGCTGTGCATATCAGTATAGTGAATAAAAGTAATACAATCACAAGCACTTAAGTAACTATACACACACAAATACGGTCGGTAGTTCGTACGTACGTTGAAAACATATAGATATATTATATCATAACGATTAAATGTCATTTTACTATCGTTGTTGTTGTTGTGAAGAAAGAGTTTCATTGAAACATACACGCAGTTAGAATTTTGCTCAAATATTACTAGCTAAGTACACACAAAAAAACGATACAGTTACTTCTAAACAGATACCAATATATTACATTACTACATATAGTCAACACAAAGTATAGAGTTTTCTTAATGACCATCCAAAAAAAAAATAAAGGAATCCATGCAAAAACCCATGCACACTGAAACCAAACCAGAACCAGCTAAGGAGAGAGAGAAACCTTTCATTAACTCGAACTCAAATATGCCCCTGAAGTTAAATAAGTACTCACTGATATCTATACGAAATAGTTAAGATCAAAGACGATAAAAGAAAGTTATCTTCGGCACGCCGAAAATTCATAATCCCTTGCAAATTGGAATCTAAATACATATTATTTAATTTAAAAATGTTTTTCGAACAAATTATAAGTCAAGAAAATTCCGTTGAAGTTCCGTATTTTAAGAGCGTGCGGTATTCCCTTGGTAAAATCTTTGTAATTCTCACCTTAAAAACCCATCTGCAAGGGCATTAAAACTACAAAAATTCAAATTATATGAGATATCGAAGCCAATTGTGTTTAGCAATTATTTAGAAATTAAAATTGAAATCAAATATTTAAAAAGAAATCCCAAAGCGCACCTGAAGGATACAAAAAAAAAATTATACCTACGAAAAGGGAAATTAAATTAGTCTAAGAGACAACACATTAATTTTAGAGACACATAGGACAAAACTGAACCCGTTTAATTGTAAGTTCACTTTAGCTAAGTACTTAAAGAAAAACCCCGAAATTGAATGACAAATCCAATGATAAGTTATATAACATTATTTTATTCGCGGGATATGTTGAATGTTTGTCCGTTTTTTATTTATAGAGTTAAATGTTTTGGCGTGTTGTTTGTCATTTAGATATTGTTGAGTGTTATACTAGTTGCTGGGGATTGAATGATTGAAGCCCTAATTGCATACCCACACAAGATTTTTAGGGACTGCAAGGAGCTCGATGCAAAATTTCGCAGCTACCGAATTTGTATTTGTATTATTATTGTGTAGCCACATCCAATAATTGATTTGTGATAGTTTTTAATGATGTTTATAATACTAACCCAAAAAAAAAAAAAAATTTTATGTATTTAGAAAACACAAAATAAACAAACAAATAATATAAACACTAAAATAGATTAAAAGGCGTTTTGGATAATCGCATTAGCTTTGAAATTTTTGTCAATGCTGGGAAAATGTTGAACAACGGAATTACATATTAAATAATTTTCAGTACAAAAACATCTCTCATTCAAATTGAAACCCTTCCAAAATTTATAAAAATTCTAAAAGGTTCTAAAAATAAATCAAAGTTCGAACGAAAGATTTATTATTGTTTCATCATATTTCGCGGATAGCTTGGGCCGATCGCAACCAAATCCTATCAGTTCAATTCGTGCACACAACCTACCGCGTTATAAGAAAAATAAGACGTGACGCCCGGCGTTTTCTCAACGGGCGGCGATCTAAAAAATTTCATTTGGTTTTTTCCCCACAAGGCTTTGTGTTTTTCCCTTTGTGTTTTTCCTATTTATTTATTTGTTGTTTTTTTTTTTTCATTTTGCCTATTTTGTTTTTTTTTGTCCAAAAAGACGAAAGTCCCTTTTGCAATTTTTAATTAAATTTGTGTGCGTGTCTCGTGTATCGTATATCGTATCGTATCGTATATCGTATCGTTCGTGACTTTCAAATTGAAGCTTTGTACAAGTGCAAGTCAACATGAATAAATTCGGTAAGTGCTGCAGAAAATGCATTCTTATTAAATAATACAAAGAATCCTTAAATATCGTGTATGGAAAACAAAAGATTTATTTTTGAACAAAGCATTTACAAAAGTTTCGATTTAAGATATAACTGCTTTGAACACTTTGTGGTATTTTTAAAGCTTAAATTTCTACACATTATTAGTAAAAAGGTTTTTTGTGTGTGTGTTAAGGCACTTAATATTATAAAAAGATGGACGGACTTACAATACAGTCTAAATTATACGAGGACGGAAATTCTTGTCTTTCTTATAAGGCACTTTTTCAATTCGATACGTTACTTTTGTACTGTCCTACAAACTGATATGGTTTATGTATATAACTTTCAAAAGACAATAATAGACAAAAGACAACAAAATAATAAAAACGCGTTTCCCGCTGCGTTATAAGTTCTCGATCCTTGTAAAAGGACGTGCCTGCAGCCGGCAACGGCTCGAATGGTAATGAAAATGGAGGAGTTGCCCAAAACGCAGCGGTCGTCACTGCCCACCGGCGCCGATTTGTGTGCTCTTGTTGTTGTTGTTGTTGCCCCTGATACTGACTATGAAAAATGTGTGAAAATATTTTTTTTTGTCTACTATGTCCACCAAGACGCACAAGTCCAGCCAGCCAGCTACCTATGGCCAATTTTTTAATCAAAAAAGCTTCTATATTTAGTTTTTTTGGTGTTCTTATGTTGCCCTGGCAGGAGACCAAGTGGCTGATAAACTGGTTTCCAGCGGCGCATAGAAAAAGTTCTCAGGGTATATATAGATAATAAAAATTCAAGCGCATATGATAATCAAGCAGGAACGAAAGAAAAAACGGCGGCATATTTAATTCAGGCAAAAAAAGCTGCCAACGGACCAGCCGACGATTTAATATAAGAAAAACACGACGGCAGGCGTTTTTTCATCGTTTTTTCTACGGTTTTTTTTTGCGCTGACCAGGCAGGAAAGGTGTGCGTCAGGCGCAGCACAAACAACCCTCTCACTCTCTTCATAGAGGATGGGTGTAGTAAGGGTACAGGGCCTAACTGGGTTTTGATGTTAACAGGTTTGCCAGAGTGAGCAGCAATACAGCTGTGCAACTTCACGGACATTAGCAAAGTACTACAGCAGAAGCAGAAGCAGCAGCGACAACGCTTCCGTAATCTGAGCGCAGTAGGCGCGGCTGTTTGCGCTTTTCTGTTGCTTCTGCTGCTGCTTCTGCTGCTGCTGCCGCTCTTTGATAGAAATGACAAATAACCAGATTCATTGTAATAGATTATGTCTACAACTTAATCGCCTTGCAGATAAATGATGACAATGTTCAAAGGCGCATCTAAAAGAATATACGTAGAATATGTAGAGAATACGAAGAACGATTTTTTTTTTTTATATAGAAATAGCGCGTTTTGTTTTGGGTGTCAATTTTGTGTCTTTGAGCTGCTGTTGCTTTGTCAGTTTTTTTCTTTTTCGGGTAGTTATTGTTTTGGAATTATTTGATGTGAGATTCGTATGGACGGAAATTGGCGTTACGTAAATATTTTTTGGCTTAACTAAATCTATAGAGTAGCGTGAGTGTTAGGCCAAATAGCGAAATGACCAAACCCAACGCCGATTGCAAACCCGATGCACCGGCCAAGCGACACTTGAACATATCGTAGCGTGTCTGCTGGTCGGCAACAATATTCTGATATTCAGCCTCAACCAGTTGGCCATCGTAATAGGTAATTAGATCCTCAAAGGGATACTCGTAGCCCTGCAGACACTCGCATTTATAGCCGCCCGTTTCATAGCCACGACCCATAATGGGAACACACTGAAAGACACAAAGATCAGAACGTTTCTATTGTATTGTGTTAAGCTACTTACGTAGGATGTCTTCTCATCGCACTTGTGAGTATTCTTAAAGGCATTCGGTTCATAATACCAGTCCGGGCACTGGTTAATATCCAGCTGCAGCATATCCATGGAGACAGAAACGACACCCCTGTGTCAATAGAAACCAACAAATTAGTTTAATTGCTTCGACAATTTGCATGAGAATGGCGCTTCAAGTGAAGAAGTCACAAGTCATATGTCAACACTTGAAAATTAGACAATCAAATCATAGAAACATACACAAAACATTTGCATGTGAATACGATAGTTTGGGACTAGCCCCTTAACATAAAAGGGGTGAGAGCAACAGGCCCGCATGAGGCGTGGCACGCAAGCGCATATCCAGCCAGCCCAAAACCCGAAATTGTAGTTTTTCCCCTATTTGGGGTGGTACTTACTTGAATTCCAGTTTGACTTTAAGGCTATCCCAGCCAAAGAAGGGCACCGCATAGGTCACCAGCCACTTCTTCACATAGCCATCACAGTCGAATATTGGCTGAGTCCAGTAGCCGTGCTTGATGTTTGCCGCACGATACGAATTGGGGTAGTGTTCGTACTTTTGTTGGTATTCACCTGTCTCATTGTGTCGTATCTTCATTTTCATGTAGAACGTTTCAAGATCATCAAAGTTCGTGTTCCAGCGTTGCTTTAGAAACTTGAAGTACTTCTTTTCCGTATACAATTCATGCGTTTTGTTCAAACGCGCCAGATCCTCCACTTTGAACTTGCGCGTGTTCAGCTCCGTTTTGTATGCATAGGGTGCAAAATAGGTGCGATTTGTGAACTTATTGCGCTCCCAAAGCGTTGATGCCGACCAGATTTTGCTGTCGCCTAGGACAATGGCCAGTGTTTCGCCAATCATTTGATCCTCGGTCAGGGGCTTGTCCGCCACACGTTTACCCGAATACACCTCATTGGGATCCGATACCTGAATGAAGAATGTGAATGTGAGTTTTTTTGTGGGGGAATATAATATAAAATCAACTATATCCCCAAGCGTTTTAACAATTTGAATGCTAACAACTTGTGCAAATAGATTGTGTGCGTGTGTGTTGTAGAAAGAGGGAGGGTTAAGAATAGGAAAGTCCAGTTTTTATTACTACTCTTTTTGCTCTTTACTGTTTGCTGTGGCATTTAATAAAGACGACGACGGCGACGCCTTGGATGTCGAACCCGTTTTTCGTGTCCTTTTGCGCTCAAACTAATGAATTTAGCATTTTGGTAATGGTTTGACACTGAATATTTAATTCACGCCGTGCCAACAGCCAACTGCCAAATTTATATAAAAAATAAAAACTGCCAACTGAAACTGGCATTGCAGGAAATTCGAGGAAGTTGAATTACGCGTGGAAAATTATAATTTACACTTGAGAAGTTTTCAAGAGGCGACGTCGAAGGCGCTTAATAGGTGTCGGGTTTATCAATTATTGCTCTTCATTTAGCGTGAAGCCGATGGGAAACAGATCGAGATTCCTGTACTGCCAGCACACAGCTTACCTGCAAAAATGCGCTAATAAAGTTTGCCAGACGCACAGCCATTTTGGCTTCATTCTCAAACTGATCCTTGGCCCCGAAGCTAACATCGCCGCGCAATATCAAATCCTGTGGATGGAAGCTGTCGATAAAACGATGCATTTAATGAACATATATAATAATGTATTTGAAATGATTGCACTCACTTTTTGCATGTGCGATAATTGACGCCGTGGATATATTTCAATGCCTGATCAATGTTCAAATGCTCGGCGTGCAGTGATCTCGAGCCGGTTGTATAATTACGATATTCATTATGCATATCCAAATATTTTTCGCGCACATAATACGGTGCCTTCTCCCACACGATGGGCAGCTTTTGTATCCCTAAAGTGAAGCAACATATAAAATCAAAGGCTAAAATCAAATGCCTAATTCAACTCACATCCAATCTTGAGACAATTGTATTCATTGTAATACTGTTCCGCGGAGGCGCGTTCGATGATTTCACCTAGATAAGGACGACGCACCGTGTTGGGCAGTCGATAGCTTGGCTTGCAGCGACATTGATAGCCGCCACGCCTAAAGCCCCAGCCGTGCAATGGTTCACATTCGGTTGTTTCCTTTTTACAGCGTGCCGTGTCCGCAAAATGATTTGGACCCTTATTACCCTCGCCCAGTGGACACTGATTGATATCAATACGCTCAAAATCCATTTCCAAAACAGAGACAGCCGTGTACCTAGAGATTGTGAGGTAGGATTAGCTGTTATATCGGTTGTATAGGTCAATTTCCCCACTTACTTGGGATACTCGATGTGCCGGAACTGTGTGTGCCTGGGATAGATGTCAGCAATTGGAACCACTGCAGCCACAAGCCACTTGTTGGAGCGTCCACAATCGAAATAGGGGCGTGTAAACTTAATGGGGCCAGGTATTTCTTCGGAACCAGGTGGACCATGGAACGTATATGTTTCATTTGTATTATTTGCATAACGTATTTCCACCTGATACGTGATCTTGGTGTCGTGTCGTTTTTCGACATTGTCTGGAAGCCAGGCACGATACCAATCATTGATTTTATACAAATCATTTGTGTAATCCTTGGATATGGAGTCGGGATGATGGGCACCTAAATCCTGGACATCAAAAGTGTTCCACGTCGAGATCTTTTGAAGATGAATGGGATCGTTGAAGTCATCCAGGCGAAAGGTGCGCGGGCCAAAGCGTGGAAAGGTCTTATTGAAGAAGCCACGATACGATGAGGAATACGAGCTATTCGGCGAGAAGTATATGGCCGAAGCGTTGATGCTGGGATTAGCGGAAACATCGGCGACGGTGGAGAGGAAATAGTACATCATGCCCGGATCGTAGGTATCATTAATGGCCGGACGTATGAATCGCGATTGCAGTATATAACTCCAAAAGAAACTGCGACTCAATGCCATATTCTGCAGATGCAGCAAAGCTGTGCGATTTGGGAACACTGGATTCACATTGACTTCCTTGATATCGGGCTTGTGGGAGACAGCATCCGCTGGCATAAATAGATCCGCATGATGCTGTATCGGACAGTTATCTGCATTAACCTTATCAAATTTTATCTTGATCTCATCAAACGCATCGCGCGCCTGCCATTCATGTTGAGCGAACACACCCACAATTAGTACCAGCACAAAAAGCAAATAGCTGCGACCCAAAATTGTTGAAGGCAGAAAGAAAACCATGTTTTCAGCTGTATTCTCTCCGTCTGTGGTTGGTAGTTTACTGCCTGCCTGGGCAGTTATTTGTTGATGTGTTCTACACTTTTTAACTGAAAAAGTAAACTTAATTAAAAACAAATAGCACTGCACGCAGCAAAAACACACGCAACGCGGATTAGTAATACAATCTGATGCTGTGCACTTGTTGGAACTACGCCCTCAAAGCAGTGTTGCAAGTGGCATATACATATCGCAAGAATATATCGATAGCTAAATGTGTCAACAATTAATGCGAGCCGGCAGAAATTGATAGAAATTAACCTAAATCAATGCTGTGCATTTGTTGTTGGTTAAATAATCGATGATTTCTGATTCAATAATTTTTTTAAATGCAGCTGCGCCCAAACATCGCATCGATATATATTGTAAACAAAAAGAAGCCATTAGAGATGAACTTGCTGGACGTCACGATACTTGACACGCGGCTGGCCTTTCTGAGCGCATACATATTCGATTATTTAGCGTTGATGTAATTACATCAGTGTGAACTAGTTCAGTTCTTACAATAACGCGCGCCATTCTTGCATTGTTTGTTGTTAAAGTCAATAAGTTGATCACCGCCAACAAGTCATTCAAACATTAATTTATATTTGTCCAGCAGTTGACACTCAATTTATTATAGCGCCGCACACGAAGAATCACTGCAGCACAAATATTTTGGGCCACTGCCAATGGAAATTAAAAAAAAAGCAAAGGCTTTCTCGATGGCCGCCATTTGCATTATTCACCTAACTGGTGCACTAAAAAACCAACAACGAGGTCAGCACTGATATACTATATATTTTTTCGGTAAGTCGTTTACCGCTCCTCCCCCTTCGTTTTCTTTACCCAAAAAACCCTATCACTGTCAATCTGCTGCTCTTTTCCTCTTCCGCGTTTCTTTTTTTTTTTTTACTTTTGTCGCCACCTGCGCTAAATGACACGAATTAGCAAACGACTCGTTGCATTTACCCTTTCTCCCTTCTTTTGCACTACTTTTTTGTTGTTGTATTTTTTCGTTGTTTTTGACTGCATTACATTACATGGCGCGTCCTTTTTTGCTCTCCTCTTTACATTCTGACCAGTACGCTTGACTTATTTATTACACCTGTCGTTTAGCTTTTGCTTTTTTTTCCCTGTCTGCGTCTGTTGTTGTTGTTGTTTTTTTGGCTCTGTTGGATTACAACGCCAATTCCCCCCGCTGCTGACCAAAAAAAAAAAGAGTAGCACAAACTTAAATTTGGCACAAACATAATTTTCAGTTTGTCGACAGAAATTTCCCGTGTACATATACACTTGGAGAAACTATGTAGTCTAAAATAATTCAGGAAACTTTTAGAAATGATTTTTTTAAACTTAAATCCTAAACATAGTTTTGGTTTTTAAATATGTTGTTGCCTTTTTCTCTGAGTGTATTATGTGGTAGGCACTGTTTATCCTGGGAGCCGCGCTGCAGTTCGTAATGCAGATAAATCTACGCGCATTGTTTTTTTGTTTTATTTTGCACGTGGGAATTTGTTTAAAAACCCCAAAAACTGCAAATGCAACTTGGTCAAAGTAGAAAAACAAAACATTTTGTTGCAGTTATTTCGGCTCTGTTTCGGTTTCTGCTTTGTTTTTAGTTTTGTGTTTCGCTGTGTTGCCTCAAACTCTTCTGTAATTGATTGTTCTTGTTGTTGGTTGTTTGTTGTTGTTGTTGTCCTAAATGGCAACGGCAATTTCTGCGTTGCGACAAAACTTTATTTTCGACTGTAGATGGCGCTGCTTGGCGTTCCGTTAGCTGCAGTTAAGCTTGGTTGAGATTAAAGTTTAATTTGAAAATTTGCCAAGGCATTAAATAGTTTTTTTTTTTTTTTTAATGAAGCTGGCAAAGTTCCCAATGATGAAAAAACATGCAAAATAGTATGTATGTAATTTGTATAGAAGGGAATTTAGGATTCGAATGCAAGCATTAAAATTCCAAGCAAAATAAATTATTGCAACGAGGCGTTGCCAACACAATTTTTTGTATTCCTAACAGAGCTATATTTCAATGTAGATATTGTTTACTAAGCAATAAGTAATCCTCTTTTAACTTAGCTTTAGTATAATTATTAACTTCACTTTTGTGTTTTATGGCAAATTTTTGATAAATTTTATCAGGCGTCTTGAAAAATTCCTACAACAAAAAAACCTCAAACAAGGCAAATTGCGCATTCAATGAAATCTTTAGCGCAAGTTCAAAAACCCAAAAACAAATAAATAAAAGCATTTTCATGCATGCTAATAACCAGACGAAGAAACGATCAAACAAAAAAAGATGCCAACAATTTAAACAAAATCAAAGCAGCTAAACATGGAAACACAACACACACATGTATATATGCAAAATACGAGCTGGTGACATTGTCTGCGATCTTTTCTTTTGGATTGCATTTTGGGCAAAGCAGCTCCCCAAAATTTGGGATGCCTGTACGTGATTTGGGCGTCAGCATCAACAACAATGCCAAAGACACACACACGAACACAAAAGCGGCCTAACACAGCGCAAAATATTTATTTTTGTTATTTTGCATTTTATTTTCTTATTTTTTTTTGTCAAGGGTGAATGACCCAGAATCAAAATCCACAAACGTTTTTCGCTGCTGCTGCCTGGCTGCCTGGCTGGCTGTTTGCTCTGCCTCTGTTCCTGCCCCTTGCCTCCTTCACCCTTCCTTTTTACTCTTTCTCCTGTTGTCGTCGTCTTCTTCTGCTTCTGCTTCTTCTTCGTGCCCCCCACAACAACAACAACAGCAGCAGCAACACCAGCAACAACAAACAATATTTGTGGCTCTCGGATTCGGTTTTTGCGATTTTCGGTTTCGGTTTCGGCTCCTCGGGCTGTTATGATTGCCGTTTGCCAGACGATAACCCAAACCAACACCAACAACAAGTTAAAAGTGCATTGAACGGAGAGTGATCGACTAAGAGATACCCTATTAGTAACTGTAACAGGCAATAAACATAAATCTTTTAAACTTTTAATTTCTTAATTCCTATTCCAAATATTATTCCATGCCTCCAAAAAAGCTCTTCTACCTTCTGAGTATAAAAGAATCCTTCCTTGATAATGATTAATATTAAAATAAATATTGTCTAGCGTGTTACAAACACTACCACAACATCATAATACCCTCTCTTTTGAGATCAATTCACTGGGTATATAAAGTGAAAAAGAAATTGCGAATTTAAACATTTTGCAGCATTGCACACGCGACTCTCGCGCGCTCACACACAGACATACTATCGCCGCAGAGATATGGCCAAAGCGAGAGAGAGAGAGAGGCGAGACAAACACACACACACACAGAGAAAAGTCCCAGACTCACAGATACAAATGGTAGACTTTGATGTGTTGGAGCTGCCTGGTTTTTGGCTTTTGTGTACTGCAAAATGTTATCGTCGTGTGGCAAGCGAAGCAGCGTTAATTGCATTGGCCAACCCCTCCCCCCACTTAACACTCTTACCCTTGCTTTAGGCCCCTGACTCTATTGCATCCGTTAGATACTTTTTGCCATGCTTCATTGGGCTTCCGTTTGGCATGACTACTGCTGCTGCTGTTACCATGGCTAGCAAAGTGGCCGCCAAATCAATCTTCATTTGTCCAAAAAAAACACAGAAAGAGAGAGAGAGAGAGAAGGAGAATGCATGTCGACAAACATCAGCATTATGATTATGGCCCCTTTGGACAGAAGAGCATCCAAGTAATTTGAGCAGCAAAAAGCTCGAACAGGCCAACAACTTTCACACACACACACAAACAAGCAAAAAAAACCTCAAAGGAGCAATTAAAATTGACCCAAGATGTTGTCCATTTGTTGCACAGTGGTCTCAATGCTGAGCTTTTAGCTGCGAACTTGAACTAAAGCTTAATATTTCTTTCATAAAAAGGTGGCCCAAAAAAGTTCCTACTTTGTTGCTAGTTAAATAATGTAAAGAGCTTTAATTATAATGAGCCTTTTTCTATCGCAGTGATGAACTTTAAGCTGCGAACTTTAGCTAAAGCTTTATATTTCTATCATTATTCCCATCTCATAAAGGTAGTTAAATAATTTAAGGAGCTTTCATTGCAATGATCATATTTGTTTTCAACGCGATGAGCTTAAAGCTTCGAAAGCTTTATATTTCTATCATTATTTCCATCTTATAAAGGCAGTCAAGTAAATAAATGAGCTTTCGTTGCAATGATCATATATGTTTTCAACGCGATGAGCTTAAAGCTGCGAAAGCTTTATATTTATATCATTATTCCCATCTCATAAAGGTAGTTAAATAATTTAAGGAGCTTTCATTGCAATGATCATATCTGTTTTTTCGCGATGAGCTTAAAGCTTCGAAAGCTTTATATTTCTATCATTATTTCCATCTTAACTGGTACCTTTACATAACGGATTGATAAGTTAAATAACCTGTAAAGGATTAAAAAGCTCTCTCTCTTTTATTATAATCATATCTTTTCATCACCTCAAACACTTCTAGTTCCACTGTGTTCGGAATTGTCGTCGTTGTTTGTCGTCGAGGCCGAAAGAATGGGAAAAACGAGAATCTGTCTCGGCACTCGTCTCTTCGACCTCCCCTTCGACCCAGTCCAAATGTCTACACGTCTGGGCCTGTCACCTAATTTCCGTTTTAGAAAACATGTCCTTTTGCCCGAGCCAAGGGGCCACTTGAGCCTTCCTTCGTTGCTTGAGTCTGTCATGTGTCCTGTGCTTGCCTTGCAACAGCCTGCAGCAAGTAGCATTCGTGTAGTTGCTACGAGTCATTGCTAACTTATACATATGTATTTGCCTTCGCATATCGACAAAAGGCAGCAAAAAATAATTTTGTAATTCAATTGTTGTCCTTGTCACATATGGCTATTTGTTGTTGTTGCTTTTGTTGCAGTTTCCTTTTGCGACCAGCATTTTGCGACAGCAACAACTTGGCCTAGCTGTGACCCTTTATGCCCCAGGAACCCAGAACGTTTTGGCTCGCTGAGTCTCGAGTCTCGAAGTCTTATAGGCAAAGGGACCCTTCAAGGACCTACGACAATAGCTAAAGTTGCAAACAGCGCATCCTGTGTAGCAATTTCAACTTAACTTCAGGTTTTTGCAATTACTTTTGTATCTATCCCAAGTGGACGACAACTGCTCTCAATTTTTCTCTTTGGCTTTGCCATTGCCTTTGCCGAGCTGCTTTATTTTTCTGATTCGAGGTTTCGAGTGTTTCTAGGTATGAAATATTAATTAACTGATGCATTTGAGAGAGCAATTGAATAAAGGTTTACAGGAAAGAAAAGCTTTCCTATGTAGGTCGAAAATTGTTTAGCCTCTACGAAAAGAGACCATCTGCTTATCAAAATGCATAAGGATTTCCCTTTGAAATTTAGCTACGGACCTTTCCAGACCTACCGGGCTTAACTGTGAATATCCAAAAATGTTTGAAATCGTTCAATTTTTACTTTATAGCTTTTTCTGAATCAGCTTAAAACAAGTACAATCGAGCTTACTTATATAGAAGTTTTCTACATTAAGAATTCATTTCCAGGACCCTGCAATGTAGTTCAATCAAAAACCCATTCTATGTTACGATCGTTCTCTATATCGAAGTTTTTTCTTGGCCTTTTGAGATTCAAGGATTCATTGAAGTTCGACTTTAGTTTCAAGCCACATTTTCATAGTCTCTTTTGCTTTCGTATCGAGTTTATAATTGATCCAATCTAATGTTTAGAGAATCCTTTTCTTAATTCATCTGCATTATTCGCATACTTCCTGTTTGATTGAATCGTTGAATGCATTTAATGCCAATGCAATTATCTTTTCAACATTGCATTTTGCGTGGAACATTAAATCCGTTCCCATGGACACTACTTTGGTCAGTTGAAGATTTTGCATGTCCTTTTTAGGCTTTGCTGATTTACCGAGAGATCAGCAACCAACCAACTGGCTGGCTGGCTGTCAATGTAATTTATGCGTATTCATTTCATAGCCTGGCCTATCCCGCTTCCTGTCTGTGTCGTGGTTGGTTCCATCAGATAGCACAATGGATGCCTCGCTTTGGCAATGCATTTGAGCCACAAATAACAAAAGATATCGTTACGAAGAAGGATTTAATGCGCGCACAAAAGGACAAATGCAAGCGTCTCGAAACCTTCCTTGCAATGCATTTGTGCTCCTTCGCGCCATTATTCTCAATATTATAATGCCATTTTGATATGTAAATAAACAAGCGGCGATCATCGGAGAAGGCCTCGAACGCGTTCTAATTGCCGCCGAAAGGACCTGCCTCTTGTTTTGTTCTGTTCTTCTTGATTTTGATTTGTATTTTTGCCTGCTTTGCTTTTCTGGTCTGTCCTTGCATCCTGCTAAGCTGGACATATGCAATTGCGAATGCAATTTCGTATTGTTTTCACCATTTAAGGGTTGAGTTTCAAGTTCTCGGGGTTATCGCACGATTACAAAAGATTTCCTCTGGTCAACAAAAAATAAATCATAATGCAAAATTCCAAGAAACTTGCAGCGGAAGTTGCGCAGGAGCAGCAGTAGCAGTAGCAGGAACTTTCAACGCCAGCTGGATGCATTTGAAGCTAGAAATTGTATCTATGAGATACTTTGTTGGGAAGCAACAGCTACTAGAAACAGCTGCCAGCTGCAACTGGTGTCGACTCCTTGAAAGATATGCATCAACGAGAGCTATTTTACTAAAGAGCTGCACTTCACACATACAGTGAGAGAAAATGTGGAACTACTCTTCAAAAACTTACCTTTCAAGACCATTTTTATCCTTAAGCTAAGATCCCTTAGGCTTAGATTCGTGGAGTTCTGCTTTGTTCCCTTTTTTCTTGATCTACATCTAAGTAGTTGAAGCAGTACTTATGATTCAAGGAATTCTTGATTATTAGCAAGAGACTTTTCGCTCTGTGTGTTGTGACGAAATCGAAGTCATATATCAGCGATATCCTGCAAGCATGCAAAGGATAACACAGCGAACATGCTTAGAGCATCCCTTCTAGTATAAAGTAGAGCGCTCGCATTCGACCTTCTGCGCTGTCATTGAACCCAGCGATGGCAGCTCAATGCAGTTCGAAGGGAGCAAAAACAGCAAATGGGTAGAGCGAGGGTGAGAGAGAGAGAAGTGCAACAACCATTGCACTTATTATTATTATTATAATATATACACGCATTATATGCTCATTATATGCATTAATAGTAGTAAACGAAGCTCCTCAGGCACCATAACTCTTTAACACGAGGCCTCTTGAACTCGAGTTTTTTTGTACACACCCTCACCCTACTGCAGGAACGGCCGTACTGACCTATTCCACTGGAAATTGTTGTATGTGTTAGCTTGGCTGGCTGGCAAAAATACAGCAACAGAAAGTAAATAGCACAAAGCGAAGTTCTTGAGACCAACTCATGCGTAAATATATTTAAAAGTTTTTTTTCTTTTTTTTGTACTTTATTTTTTTTATGCCCCCACGCCTAAGGCAACAACCAGAAGAGTAAGGGGCAAGGGTAGCAGCAGCAGCTGCTTTTGTAATTAAGTACTATGCTTTAGTACATTGTGGATTTAGAATTTAATGCTGCTCTAGGACTAAGGATAAAGTTACACGATGCTTAAGCGAATTTGTTGTACTAGAAACGAAAAAAAAGTTTTGTTTTGTGTATTTTGTGTGGGTTAATTTATATTAAGTGGGCCTGCAGCACTTTTTCGAGTAGGAAATTGAACAAAAATTATGTTACTTTAATTAGAAACTTTTAAAAATTAATTAATAAAATGTTGCTTGTTCAGTATCAAAGGATGGGTCAATGCGGTAATCTTTCCTAAAAATCCATCAAGATATCTCATTGAAAACCTCAGTTTATGAGGATGGGAAGTAAACAAATGGACATAAAGACACGTCCCAATTATGTCTGTGGGTTTTCATTGATCTTAAATAAAGTATGAGAAAAAAACCTAGGTTCTAGGCCTCTCAAACAATGGGTTTCTTTCTACCCGAACCATTTCTTGACTGTACTTTCTTAAATCTTTCAACTGATTTCGCCAACGTTTTTCATGCTTAACTCAACAAGTTTGCAGCAAACCCAACAAAAAAAAAAAGTGCATTCGATAATGGAGCAAATTTGATCCTTTTGATACGAGGTAGAAGATTATTGGCAATTGACTGCACTTCTGGGTGCATCATCGGCTGCAGTGTCGCCTTTAACAAATCGTTTTAACACCTTTCATGCAGGCAAAAATTGAAAATCGATATTTGTACGGAAGGTTAAGAGAAAAAAAAGAGTTGGTGGAAAAGCAACACCTTTGCCAGACAACGGTAGTAAGGGGCGTGTGGGTGGAGTTGCAGCGGGGGGCGGGGGCGGGTATTGAATGTAATTAAAAAAGGAGTAGAGTTACACGTGTTTTTTTTTGTATTTTGTTTTTTGCTGGCAGCCTGGCAACACTAACAAACCAAGCAAGCAAGCAAGCAGAGTCAACCAGTTGGATAGTTTGCGCAGAGTCTGAAAAGTTTGCACAAAAAATAACAAAAACAAATCGTTTGGCCTAAGAAAACAACAACGAGAAGCCGAGTGGGCTACACAGAGAGAAAACTTTGCACAAAAAGATCAAAAAGACAACGAAGAGAACTAAAAAGATAGAAAAGTTTGGTCAAAATAATATTCCTGATTCATTCAGGAAGATTTTTTTTCTAACCTTTCCCTTAACAAGATTGCAATTCCAGACGACTTCACTGCACTTTCCAAGCATTCCTTAAGTCAGTCTCTTCTTTGGCCTAGTTTCTCGCTGTGTTGCAATAGCTTTTGGCTTTGGCAGGACTTTGCATTGGACAGAGTTCTTATAATGCTTCTTCTTTTTTGTTTCACTTAACACAGAAGAAGTGAAGTGAAGTGAAGTAAAGCAAGAGTCGAGCAGTTTTAAACAAGTTGAGGTATGAGAAATGAGGAGCAAAACGGCGAGCACACGTCTCCACACAACGCAATCGTCCTCTTAAAATGCACTTTAAATGGCAGTTTCCGGTCACACACACAAGCACACACAAACACACACATACACGAGCGAGTGTGCCTCTCGCATGCATAGAAATGTATAAGCAACAACAACAAAAAAGTACAATACGAAAACGTTAAGTAAAAGCTAAAAGGAGTCGCGCTGTGCCAGGAACAGCAATGCACCGCTTGGTACATACTGTACCCACACACACACACACAAACACAAACGCACACACATAAACGCGCTGTCATGTTCGCCATTAACTTCGTCCTTCTTCGTGAGCTAAAGTTGCAGCAAGCGCTTTATTTCTTTCATTTTTTCATAGGCCTACCCTTTATTGTAGACTTCTTTAGTGTGTGTGCGTTTGTATGTGTGTGTGTGTTGGTTGAAGTGTGTGTTGCATGCAGGGCCGTCTTTTAAGCACATAATGCAGATCAGATAGACGCAATTTCGTTGAAATACTTTGCGTTTAATATGATTTCAAGATATTGGATAAGAATCAAAGTAAGAAAAGTGAAGAAGATTTTTATATTTTAGAAGCTTCAGGCGAGCAACTTTAATCGAGTTATAAGGTGATCAAAATATGATGAAATTATAATCGTTTCTTGAAATAATCGTTTTCTCTTGATTTATGTAACTAAAAAGTAATTGATCATAAAAGTTTCAATGAACAACTCTAAATATTAAGTTTCCATTTTATTTATTAAATTTGACATGTTTTATTCAAACGCATTTCTAACCCTATACCATTTTGTATTGTTTTTTGCAGGTGCTCACAACATTTTGCGGGAGTCGTATCGGGGCTACAATTCGGAAATGTATACCACTCGGAATAGCAACAACTTGTCGTCGGGTCAACGTGGCGGTAAGTGAAACGTGCACAAAATTTCATTAATTCAAGAGAGGCAAGAAAAAAAAACCTTTGTACACACACACACACACTCACACACCCACTTAGAATGATGCTGAAACTTTGTGCGGAAATGTTTTTATTAGTCGAACTTCCTTCAACCCGCCGCAGCCCCATTACGATCCTGCACACCTTAACATTTTGAGGTTAGGTTACATGTCTGACGGCTGAGCAGAGGCTCAAGGACTTTTCTTATGCCACAACGCCCCCCTCCCCCCTCCCCTTGCATCAGGAGCTACGTTTAACAGACTTCTCCTTCTGTCCCAAACTCTTTTTTTTATTGGGCAACCGCATGTCATCTTCCACTTCTTCTTCTTCTTCTTCGCCTACTTCGGATGCGGCTTCGTGGCAGTTGTTCATCATCATCTGCCGGTTCTTTGCACTTCTTCTTCTTCTTATTTTTCACATGCTGCTGCTGCACATTTTACACTGTTGCACACACATACTATTAGTTGGTGTAGGTCCAGCCGGTTATATTATACATATATGTACATATGTTTGTATGTATGTATGTAACTATATATGTATGAACAAGCCACATGCCCACTTTTCGCGCTGAGTGCGTTTACATAATGCAAATATACACTCAGAAAAAAAAACTTAAAAATAAAAAAAGTGTGAGAAAGATTTACATCAACAAAATATGTGAATAAAAACAATATAAGGATTGATTTTGATTGTTATATTATTTATAAGTTATGATAGTATAAGCAAGATATAAAATTTTTCATTTAAAATTTAAGAAAAGTTATAAAATCATTATAAATCTTGAGTAAGACAAGCTTTATTATAGAAAATAAAAAGATAATGCAAACATTTTATTTTTAAATTATTTGTGTTGAGGTTTTTTATCGTTATATTCAGACATAATTTATGGCATGAAACCAAATATAAATTTTAAATATTATTTTATATAAAATTTAATATCGAATGAGTCCATATAACGAATTTTCCCTACATCGAAGTCAAAAATCAGAGCCCTGCAATTTGATTCAGTCGAAACCCATTTTATGTAACGAAATTTCTCTATAACGAAGTTTTTTCTTGTTCCCTTGAGCTTCGTTATATGAAAGTTCGACTGTAGATAAATTCATGATAATTTTTAAATTATCAAAAGGCAGTTGGTTCTTCTTCTATTTTTATCAGTGTACATCAAAGTATAGAGCTCTTCCCGCCTTTTGGCACATGCATTACGCTTCGTTCGCCCCTATACACACACACTCACACACACACACACACACACACATACATCTACGCATACAATCACCTTCGCTTTATTCCTCACCTCACCACTTCTCTCGCCTTCGTTCGTTGTTGCAACCAAACTTGATGTCAGCACCTTTGGCTGCCGGCTTTTTTTTTCTAGAATTTTTTGCTTTTTTTTCGACTGCTGCAGAATTAATGGGTTAAGTAAATAGCTATGTAAAATGCTGTATGTGTCGTTAAGAAATGGAGTAGGGGGGGGGGGGCAGGAAAGGGGTAGGGGGGAAGAGTGGGAGCTAGGCAAAGTAGAAGAAGGAATAGCAATGAAGTGCCTCTTAAAGCGGCGCTTCACTTGCAACGCTTGGTTGCCAATGCCGCGTTTGCCCTTAGGAAGTAATGGGTTGGGGCGGGAAGAGCGTTGGAGGTAGGGAACAACTTCCCTAAATGGTTTGTCCGCAACACGATAATGTCAATGGGTGCTTAAACATGTGTGTGTGTGTGTGTGTGTGTGAGATCTTTATTTTAATTAATATTAAAATTTGCTATGCAAAAAATGTTGCATTTTAAGGTGTTGGGAATTTTCATGCCGCTTAGCTGCTTAGTTAGCCAGAAAAAGTGTTGCACTTTAAAAAAATATTTCACCTATTTTTGTAAAAATTATTGAAAGTCAAACTTTCTTATAACAAATGTCAAGGAGATATGAAAAAACTTCAAAATAGATCAAATTCGTGATATTAAATGGTTTTTTGATCGAACCAAAATGCGATAAATGTTATACGAAAGTTCATTATGAGGAAGTTCGACTGTACATGTCATAATATTATATATGCCGTCATTATTTGTTTTAAGGATTCCCACAAATCATTGGATCGAAACCAACTCTACTCTCAAGCACCCTTTTATAGTTAAGAGGTTTGTTTAGAGCTTTAAAAGCTTTAAATGGTTCTTTCAGAAAGAGCTTTTTGACCCAAGATATCTATCCAACGATTGTCCATTAACTGAAGAGCTATCCTTATGACACTTTTCGTTTTTGGACAGGTTTCAAAACACTTTTTCAAAGGAGCAAAGTTTTTCTTAATACACATGTGAAACAGGGTATAAAGGAATGATGGGAGACCCCATAAACTAAATATCAAAATGATCAGAACGAGCTCAGGAATTGATTTCCGCGTGTCCGTCCGTCTGTTTCAACACGATTTCCGGCCAAACTGCTGAACCGATCTTGATGAAACTTTCACAGATTGCTTAGATCATGTCGGGTTTGTTCACTATGAAATTTCATCTCGATCGGAGCATTCTACGACATAGACACCATACAAATTTACCATATCGTACTATCAAAAAAAAAAAAAAATTAATCCATGTGTGAAGGGTATCATAGTCTTGGCATAGCCAAAATTAACTATGCGGCACTTGTTTCCATTGAAATTTGTTGATTTTTCCAAAAACCCTTTAAATGGTACACCAAGTGAAAGCAGAAAAGACTGCCAACGTGCTACGTTTGTGCAACACCTGCCACAATAAATACTTTATATGTAGGCGATGCCAGTTGCAACGCATTGAAAATGCGCATTCAATTTTTTTCAACTATTCAACGAGAAATCACCGAAAAAAAAAGCGAGAAACGAGAAATAAATGCAAACACTTTCCTTTATGTATAGAACGGCCATGTGTGCAGATTGCATTCCCCCCTCTCACTACCCCCCCTCGTTGCCTAGATATATCCCTTTGTGTGGTGTGCCAGTTGCAAGCTGCAGTTGCAGATGCAGCCGCTGAAACTAATGGCAACAACAACAACGAATGTTGCATGGACTGCATTAAGGGTTCGCTTTGAGCTTTATTTTGTTGTTGCTGCTGCAGCGAGGGAAGAAGAGGAAGAGTTGCGAAAAGTAGGCCAAGTTAAAATTGATTTAATGCGTTGATTGCGGCAGCAACTTTCCCGTCTCCTGCTGCTGTTGCAGCTGCATTAACTCAGATTTATGTGTGTCGAGTGCAGCTGTTTTGCTTACCTTCTCGATCTTTCAAATGGGATCTTTACAGCAACAAAAATCATGCGTGAGACTTTTCTGTTTGTTGCCGCTGTGACCCACTGCTGGGGCGTATACGCAATATTATTCCTTCTTTCAAATAGCACATTGACCCAGGACACACGCACACACATACCAATACTCTTATGCACATGCTAAGCCTAGGCAAAGAAAAAAAAGAAATGACTTCGTTAAAAATAATTGCCAACCCTTGAGCAGTCAGTCAGTCATTCAAGTCAGTCAGCTTGTAAGTTTGTCTGTTTGTAAGTGTGGCGTGTGAAAAGCGACTGGCAATTTTATACTTGTACTATATAGTACAGCTGCAGTTGACGGCGCTGTTTGCTTATATCCTTTCGAAAGTGGAGCAAAAGGGGTATTTGAGAAGTATGCGGATGGTAATAGTTGAGATTTATTCTGAAGTTTCGACCATCTTTTCAATACACTTTGCTAGGCCTATAACTTATTTTGAACTTCTGTGCAATCGAAGCTGTTTCCTATATAACAAAACTAATTTCCAGAATGATCTATAAAGAATATTTTTCTTGTCCCCTTAAGAAAGGCTAAATGAAAGATCGAAACATTCTAAACTACTTTTTGTCTTTTCATTTCATTGAATTAGACTTTTATTTAAAGAACTTTTCCTAAAAAAAGTCATTTACTTAGATTTGAGAAAAATAACTTTCCTAAAATAATAAATTTGTTTACTTTAAAATCTTTCGATCAGGTCCTTTGCCAACAGCTTTCTTGACGCTTACAGCTTGCAGGGAACACATCGATTCAATGCCAAAACTCATCTGTTATTTTCCTAAATCACATCAGGTTTTGCTATATTAGCGAAAGCTCTTACTAAAACCGTTTGACAAGACCCTGCTACATTATTTCCTTGACATAATCTTCCCTTAAATAAAGTTTTTACTTTGTTTTGCTCAATTTTATAATAGAGAATACTTTTAGCCCTATTAGCTTAGATATTAGTTTCTGTTCCTAAAAATCAATTAAATAATTGATCAAAAAACCTTTTTTTTGTATCTTCTCAAGAATCTAGTCTTTTAACGTGGTATATCCCCAACCATTTACAAAGAAAAATCAAGTATTTTACAACTTCTTCTGTTTCTTTGTTGGATTTTTGGTGCTTGGCACGATGCTTCGCCTTGTTTTGGCACCGGCTCCTTTACCTCCTCTCCTTGGGATTGGAGCAGGCTGTCAAGTGTGTGTGTGTGTGTTTGGGGAATGCCTTTGACAGCTAATTGGCTAAAAAAAAAATAAAACAAAATTGTTTACTTTCTCGCCTTAGAGACGTTTTGTTACGTCGCATGTCGTCCTGCGTCGTCGCCGTCGTCCTGTGGCTGTTGCAATCAAACAAAACCCTTCAGCTGGCGGCACGCACACACACACACACACACACACATGAGAAGAGAGAAGAACAAACGTTGCCTATTGTATTTTAACACCTTCATCCAATTTCATTTATTGTTGTTGTTGCTGTTGTTGTTGTATTCGACGCTGATCCTTTGGCTTGGTTTGCTGTCAGTTTGTGCCCCGGCTTAATTTATGGACTCTTTTGGGCCACATTTCCATGATCAGAAAAAAACGTGACGACAAAACATTCCACAATATGACAAAAACAACCAAACCAACCAACAAAAAAATAGTAGAATACAAAATCCTTTAAGAAAAAAAATCTGAATGAAAAGCAAAAAAAAAAAAAACGCCATCAACAATTTAGATAAATTTTCCCACCAGCGATGCGGCAATAAAAACAAAAGGCCAGCTTCACCACCACCCCAGCCCAAGGGCTACTCTTCGTCCTTTTTTTTCATTTTTTGTTGGAGAGGACTCTCTGGGTGCACATCCGCTGTCCTCGCTGTCCTCGCTGTCCTCGCGATATCAAATGATAAACTCCAAAAAGAGCTATGACTGCAGCAGCAGCTTGCCTAACCCCCACACCCCTCTCACTCTGTGTGTGCACAAGAGCTCAGGCTGAAGCTTCTTTCGGCGCATCCTTCAGGTACAACTTACTCATATATCACAAAAGGATATTCGCCTCTCTCCCTCTCTCGCCGTGTGTGTGTGTGCTTTTCTGCTTAGCTTTTTTTTTTCATTTTTCATATGAAATTTTTTTTTTTCTTTCTGGTCAGCAGAGGTCCTTTCGAAGGCTCCTCGAAGGTGACACCGTGGCGCATCAACACAATGGCCTTGTGCTGCTACCCAAAAAAAAAGTTTTATATAAAAAAAAAATTATAACCAGTATAAAGAAAAAATCAACCGAACGCAAATCAAACTTAACTCGGCAAAAAACAAACGCAATCTTTTTTTTTTTCGTTTCATTTCTTGGCTTATTTGGTTGCTCTGCATTATAAATGCAAATATGTCGCATTGAGTTTCTGTTCTCGAAATCAACTTCCTGCGTGCTCCTTAAGATTTTGAGCAAACAACGGCCAGCGAACCTCAAAGTAAACTCTTTTCCTATAAAAACCGAAAAAGAAAGAAACCTTTACGAAGTTCTCTTCTGGGGTGCCTTAAACCCAAACCTATTTGATTTTGCTAGTATTTCTTGACAATTGTTTATTCCTTGTCCAAAATAATACAATGTCTAATACTAGTTCCTTTAATGTTCTTATGAGGATGCACTTTTGAATGTTTTCAAGTTTTATATTTTTATTGAATTTTCATATTAAGTTTTACATATTTTTTTTATCCTTCGCGCAATCTTCAAACCCTATCTACTTTTTTAACATATTTATTTGTCAACTTATTAAGTTTTCTCTAATCTAAGGATAAGAACCAATTTTATTTGTATCGAGAAATCTTTTGATCTACAACCCCTTTTTATAGGACCTGCTCCTATTATTATTTTTCGCTTCCTGCAATCTGTGTTTTTGAACGTTCGCCAAGCTCTCAATCTTTCGTGACAGCGATAAAAAGGCAGCCAGGACCAACAACAAGCCATAAAAATTATCATCAGTGCTCAATAAGATTTGGTCACTGGACAATGTCCATCCTTTTGTCGCTGGCATCGTCGCGAGAGTGAAAAAGATAGATGTGAGGTTCAGGTACATTTTGAGTTCCTTTAGCCTCTACCTCTACCTCTAGGCTCTACCTACGTACGTACATTTGAATGGAGACAAGTCCCTGTGTCCTTTTTTTTTTTAGATATTTTTGCTGGCTCGCCAGCTCGCGACGATCTTCAGTCCAAGTCCTTTGTGTGGCCAAGTGCGTCGCCTGCCCCTACCCTTAATATTGCTGCCTCTTCTGCTCCTTGGTCTTTCTGGTATCTGGGGAATGAAATTAAAAGCATGCAGCATCAGTTTTGATTATTCTATAGCAGCGAGCAGCGAGTTGAGCGCAAAAAAAGCGATTTTTTATATGAAAAATATTTGCAATGAACTTATGGCCAAGGCAAGGCAATATACACTGAGAAAAATTAGGTGAATTGCATTTAAGGGGCAGAAATAAAATGAATAGTTACTTGAAATAATTTATATAGAGTTTTGGTATGTTAGGATTTACTAAAATTAAAATTTAAAAAATTTAAAATTTATTAATTTAACTATAAAATTTATTAAAATTATTATTTAGTGTTTTATGATATTAAAAAAAAAAAGAGGTTCAATAAAATATTTCTTAAAGTTCATGCAGCTTTTTTCTCCGTGTATGTAAGGAGAGGCAGAGACTGATACAGAGAGACAGTAGAGAGCTTTAAGGCATCGGCATCGGCACAGGCTCATCATCGCATCGGCACAGGCAGAGGCAGAGGCACCACCAGCAACAAGCACCACCACCGGCGCGATAATATGGGGTAAGGTTAAGGGTATAAAGCTTGGACATGGTCGTCTGCCTGCCTGCGTCTCTGCCTCAGTCGCTGCTTTTGCGCACAGAAAGAAGAAGTGTTGGATGTCATCTTATTATTTTGCCTCTGCCTGATGCGCCGCTGGCTGACCAGTACCCCTAGAGGAGGGGTACTTCTTATGCTTTCGCGCTCTCTCGCTCGCTCGCACTCCTTCTTGAAATCGTCCCCCGGTCAGTTGAAGTTGTTGTAAGCTTTTGGTACAAAACTGTGGGAATCAAAACAGGATTCACAATGCTGATGCTTTTTTGCATTATCGCCGCCGCATATTTATTGTTGTTGCCGTTTGATGATGCCACCGATTTTTGATGATGCTGCTGGTCATCAACAACAACAACAACAACATCGTCAGCAGCAGGCGGCTGCGTTATCCTCGCGCAAATGTCCTCGATTCGTCTGCTCCTTTTTTACTGTCGATTTTATCTTCCCTTCTTATTTTACTGTTGCTTCGCTCTCTCTTTCGCTGACCCGATCTTCAAATCGTGATGAAACCGAAAGCTTTTTTATATTTCACCCAAAAAACAAATAAATAATTGAGCTTCTTGTGGGCGTGAATTTTAATTTTACAGCTAACTAAAATTTAAAAAAAATGATATTGAAAATTTTTTAATATTACATATTTATATAATGATATCGTTAAAAGCGCTTTGTAACTATCTTACGGACATGTCTAATGAGCTGTTTTCATAAGCTCTTTAATCAAATAACTCATCTTGCCTGGCAACGTTTCACCCTCAATAAATCCCCCCCATACAAAGATCTATACATAATTTACAGTTAATTGGATTGATCTCTCAATGTTCATGCACTCTCGCTCTCTTCACACACAAACTCCTTATACTACACACATACAAACGCACATACATAAGCTTTTAAGCTGCTGCCCTAACGGTCAACGCACCTGCTGCACCAAAGCAGAGCCACACACACACACAAATTGAGTTAGCATTGAGGGCAGGCAAAAAAGTCAGCTCATAGAAAGAGCAGGCGCTGCGCTCTCGCCAAATAATATGCAGTGACAGATCTTATCGGTCGCATCATCAAGATTCTATCGGTCGGGCAGTTAATTAAACGTGGACGCCAGAGCATTGAGGCAGAGCGCGAGCAGAGTGGATCATAAAAACGGATTGAAAGAATTGCAGTTAATTGAAATGTTCGTCAGCGACGAGAATTGCGCGCATAGCGACAAAAAACGCAGCGACCAAACTTGCGAGAGGGGTCAAGCCTGAAGTAACACAAACACAACAACAAAAATATACACAATGTCTGTGTGCATAGGCATGTTGAAATAAAAAATGCCAATAGTCTATTGCAAAAAGAATAAGAAAAAAAACGGCTAGAGGTGCCCAGCGAGAGAGTGAGAGCGCGTAAGTTAAAAGAGCGTTAGAGACTGTGACTTCGACTGCAGACGCGGGAGCGAGCGACAAAAATGTTTGACTACAAAACATATGTACATAGACGGCGTCGGCATCTCTGGGTGGTTGCTAGCTGCCTGACAAACGTGTGCAAAAACTACAAAAGCCCACAGTAAAGGCATGTGTGTGTGTATGTGCTTGTGAGAGAGTGAGAGAAAGAGAGCGGCTAGACTGCAGTCAGAGCATACCAATACAAATGCAGTCGCACTCGCCGTCGCTGCTGCTGCGGCGAATGCCAAAACAAAACAAAAAGGAAACGCACGCTGCGCTTGTATATGTGAAACTTTTGCCGGCTCAGCAGCAGCGACACAGGCAAGTCTTTGAATGTGTGTGTGTGTGTGTGTGTCTTGTTTGTCGCTGCAAGCTCGTTTTTTTTTTTTTGTTTAACTTTTGGTTTTTGTCGCTGTAGCCCAGAGTGTAGCAGAGAGACGGTCGTCGCCGTCGTCGCCGTCGAGACTGACTGACTGAAAGAGCAGCCGGGTATCTGTATCTGTATCTGTATCGCATCGCCACTCCACTCGCAAGTATCGCGGACGCGCAAAAAGACCATGCGAAAAAATTGCTATAGCAAATCTGGAACTTTTTACACAAACGGCTTAAAAACAAATCTTCAACAGATACTATTTGTATTAAATCTATTTGGAACAAACCAAAATTTCATCGTCTTCAACAAATACACAAAATTTCTCAACTTTTGGATGCAATAATAAAAAAACAGAAACAGAATAATCAAAGTCCGCGCATACGTCTCTCATACATATATTGGATAATATTTAAAACCAAAATCAATAGTAACAACAACTTAACAATAGCAACAAAAAGAACCATTTAACACACACACATACAAAAAATAGCCCAAGAAAAACAAAAAAAAAATATATGATAATTTTCTTAGTGTTATTAGTGCAACAATAATTTTGCCAATTTTTGTTTAAGTTTTTCTTTATTTGCAACGGTAAATAAATTATAATCGAAAATACATATAATATAAAGTGTTACGCTTCTATAATACTACAAAAAACAAAAAAAAAATACGCAGTCTAAAAACTTAAAACTTAAGAAAAAGGCAACCGACGGATAAACCAAAAAAATACGAAAGAAAAAACAACTTATATAAAGGCAAGGACGTTCTTCTATGGCATTAAAATGCAGCGTCATGTCTGGAAATGCATTAAAATTAAATATAAAATGTATAAATTGTTAACAAGTGAGACAAACACAACCTGAAACAAGGAAAAAACAACAACAAACTAAGTGCAAAAAACTTACAAAAACTAATTCGAGACTATTTGAAAAGTGAATTATTTCAAGTTCGAATAATGATCATCAAGTGAAAGGAAACTGAAATTTAGTTAAAACAACAACGAACGAACGAACGACTGCGTTTCAAATTTAACTTGGATCTTAATTGGATATTTCGCAATTCGCACACACACGAAAACGCAGTCATCTAAAAGGAAATTTCAAATCAAAATTACAAATTGCAAAGTGCCTCTCGCCGCTCTCAATATAACGGAAAAAAAGACAAGAAAAGCTTTAAATTCGAAGCTCGTAACACAAGCATTTACGTAACTTGATGTAATTACAACAGCGCAGCAAGACGAAGGGAGCTTCAAAGCCGAGAGAGCAGAGCACGATCGCAAAGCTCCACAAGCACACAATATATACACGCCCTTCCGAGAGAGAAACTGCATTAAAGTGCAGCAACAGCAGCAGCAGCAGCGTCAGCGGCCAGCATCGTAACGAGCAGTGACATTTGTGTGCTTGTGTTCGTAACTAGTTCGTTTTCTCTCTTGCTCTTCGTACCGACGCACTTCGTGCACTTCCTGCGCAACAAGCAGTAGCAGCAGTCGCAGCATTGACGACAACGACAACGAGATCAGTTTGTTGGCGAATGCAACGCTGATTGCAACGCTGCATTCTTCGCCAAAAAGTGAAAGACACAAGAGCAGCAGCGCAACACACACAGAAAACGAGAGAGAGAGAGAGCGAGAAAGAGAGAGAAAGAGTGTGTGCGAAAGATCATCATTACAAATTCGCTCTACTGTACGCCGGGGAAAAAACAAAAAACCTACGCTTCGTTGCGTGCATAACTTACAAAAAAAGCAAAAAAAAATAGTAAATAGAAAACATATTTATTCAATTTTAAGCATTTTAAATGAAGTGAAGTTTTTGTGATTCAAGTGCAAAAAAATAAAAGTAGAAAAAATTACATACATTACACAAACACACACGTACATAAGGAACGAGTTCGGATTAAATATATCTCCACACACCTGCAGCAACAATTGGATACTCTACACAGAAACACACTCGCACTTTGGATAAGTCAACAATTCGCTTGAGTAAGTCCCGATTCCACCAATCCATATTCCACCAACGAGACATTCCCCCAATACGTGGCGCTTTAGCTACAAAAACAATTTATGTAAATTCAAAAAAACGGCTAGCTTATTATCAGCAGAATTAATTATAATTATGGCATGAGATTGAGATTGAGTTATGGGGCTGCTGGCCAGACACATAAATAGATTGCAGTTCTATAAATAATAGAAACAAGCGCCTTATAAAAAAGTCTATGAAAACAATATATTTAATGTTGTTCGTAGGGTTTGCGAATATTATTTGATATTCGATTTGATAAGCAAAATTTAATGATTGAATATCATAATTTATTTCAAAAATTTTATGTATATAAGTAAATTTATCTTCCTCCCATAGTTTTTCATATTTTTTCGCGATATTTCGCAATATAATTTGCAAGCGGTCTTTGTAAAATAATTTTTGAAATAAAAGTTTGAAAAACAATTCCATTTTATTCGTCGAAATTCCAATAAATATTGTTCATTGATTCTTCCTAGAATATCACCAAAATTCACTTAATCTAAGGTTACCCAAAACTATTTTACTGTTAGGCAGCTTTCTTGCAATTCAAGCCAGGAAAGTTCCCATGGTTTCAAGTTCCAAACTCTATGCTAAGCGTAATTTGAGAGCTTTTTAAACTTTTTGCTTGAGTCGTGAAAGAGAGTGAAAATAAATAAATTGCATTCGAAATATTTTTTGATTAAAGTGCTGTTTTATGTTTGTTAACTTTCCGATTGAGAATTCACGTTCAAGGCAAACATAAAAACTGTTCAAATACCAAAAAAAAGTAAAGGATTCCGCCCACACAAATAGTATTGAAGCATTGCCTATTGTTATGCAAGTTCAGGTTGGGGGTGTAGGTGGATTAACAGTTAATACACTGTACAAAAGGTTGTTCCAATGTAATTCTCACATAACTTCAATAAACAATTCGATTTAAAACACTTGAAAAGAATTCTAAAAAATGTCTTGATTTTTATTTAAAAACTACTTAAATTCCTAAGACAAGCTTTAAAAAATCTAAAGCCAAATCTTCATTTCAATTAAAAAAAATTATTAATTATCCCTTATTTTTATCAACATGGGCTTTCTTTATATTTTACAAAAAGTTATAAAAAAGTTTTCGAAGAGAATAAACATGTTATTATTTTGCTAGATTCAGATTAATTTTCATATTTTGCCCAAACCTTTTTCTCTTCAAAATTTTTTTTCTTATTGCACATGCACAAAATCGAAAACTGACCCGCCATTGGTGGTTTTGCAATAAGGTGGGTAGTCTGTGGAGAATAAATTATGAGTAGGGGGGGGGGGGGGGGGGGGATGGTAGTGAAACTCAACACGAGACGCAACGCAAAAAACCCCGCAAGTTCAAGACCAAAATGCCGCATGGGCAGCAAAAGCAAAAGCAACAACAATAGCAGCAGCAGCATCGATGGCGAGCCCACAACAGATAAAGCGTGGGTGCAGGGCAGGGTTGGGTTTTTGGTCAGTCTCGCTCAATCTCTTAATATTTGTATTTGTATTTGGCTGCTTTGGGTGTGGTGTGTTTGTATAAATGAAACAATTTGCGATTGTGTTTGTGTGCTGCGTTTGCATTTGATTTTAACATTGCAATTTGATTCCATATCAAAGTGGTACGAAAACTTTTAACAGACTTCGACTGTTGTTGTTGTTATTACTCTAAATGTGCGCTCATTTAACCCCTTCGAAGGAATGTTTAGTGTTTTCTTCTTTTCTTCTTTTTTTGCATAGACGCGCAAATAATGTGCTCTCCGTTTGTGTGTGTGTGAGAGAGTCTGTGGATGGCATGTGGAACGTCGACGCTGTTTATCGTTTACTTCTTTTGGGCAGACAATCCTTTTTTTTTGTGTGTTTGTGTGCTTAGCATAGTTCTTGGCCGTTTTCGCTTTTATTTATTTGGTGTGAAGTTGCGTTGCGTTTCACTTTTTCTTTTCGTATTTAAAGATAGTGCCGCGTTCCACACACACACACACACACACACACATTCATGCAGACTTGCGTTCCACGCGCGACAAAACGTTTGCCAGCCAACAGTCTTTAACTTTTTTTTTTCATCTTGTACACGTTTTTGCATTTCAAGACACAGACACGAACACAAAACAAAGCGATCTTCTGTGCAGCGGCAGCGGCGAAGAGAGCGAGAGCGAGAGTGAGGGAGCGCGCTTTGTATATGTGCGCGTGTGTGTGTGTGTGCTCATGTTTTTTCGCCTTACGCTTTGGTGTGCAAATTCTGCCGCCACTCGCGCTGCTTATGCTCTGCGCCAAAAACCCGCTCTCTCTCTCTCACGCGCTCTCACATATTTTTTTTTTTTGCTCGCTTTGCAAAACTTTTTGCCTGCCTCTGTCGTGCATTGTATCGGTGTGTGCATGCGTTGCCGTCTGTAGCCCAACACATTTTACTGTGTGTGCATTTTTGTAGCCGTCGCCGTCGTCGGCGTCGTCGTCGTTGTTGTCGTTGCCGTCGCAGTCGTCGTTGCTGCAGCTTTCGTTACGACTTGCGGCTGCGACTCCCCAGAGTTGTTTGTGGGTTTTGTTGTGCGACGCAAGTGACGACGTAAAGACGTGTGCGAAGTACCGTACAAAGAACCGGTGACGTAGACGTTGCGACCGCCATTAAATTACAACGCGGCTGCCCAACAATAATAATAATAATTATAATTATAATTACTATAATATTAATAAAATATATAGTATATATATTTAAATAAAAACACAATCGGAATAAAGCAATAGAAATTATAATCAACTCAGTGCAAATCAAAATAGAACAAAGCGTTCAATATACAAATATACACATCACATACATACATACATGTTTGTATTTGATGCTCGTTGTTGGAGAATTCGCAATCACACATACACGCATACAAGCGCAAAATATATGTAGCTGCGTTAAGTTATGTAGGCAGGTAGAAGATAGGAGAGCGCGCGCGGAACGGGGAACTGTGATCTCATAAATAAAACAAAATAAATAAATCAAATTTTAAATATACATATACATACAAACATATTGTATTTATATAAAATGCAAATGAGCTAGCAATTAAATATCTATACATAATTACAAAAATAAAATAACAAAAAAAAAAAACAACGAAATCTAGTGTTGGTGAATTTTGATTAGTGCAAGCAAATGGAAAAAGGTAAATGAAGTGCAATAAAACTAAGAACGAATGAAAAGAAAAAAGTTACTAAGGCGCTATTTTTGCTGCACACACACAGACAAAGGTACAGCAGACAGTCAGACAGGCAACAACAACAACAAGCCGTATCCATATCAAGTGCCAGTGTCTCTGTGTGTGTGTGTGTGAGTAAGCGACGGCATTTCTTGTGACTGTCAGAGCTTGAGAGAGTGAGCGAGGGCTCCACAAATGTGCGTGTTTGTGTGCGTGCAATTAAATGCAAACATTAGACGGCAATAATTTTGCATGATTGTGTTTGTGATGAGATGTATTTAAAGCCAAACAGCTGACATGTGAAGCGAAACTAAATTAATTTTATATGTACATATGTATGTATGTGTATGAAGAGTGCGTTCAGGTGCTTTAAGGCAAAGAGCAGACAAAAATTAGAAACAGCAACAACACAACGCCCCACAGTGTCTGCGTTGTTCAACACTGCAACAAACATACATACATACATATGCTGGGACAAGCGTCATAACAAAAGCGGCCCCAAAGCACACGCATACTTGTACAAATACTTGCAGCCTTTTTTTTTTTTAGTCTGTGAGTTTGCGTGCGTTGATGTGTATGTGTGTGTGAGTGTGTGGGCATTGCATTTAACATTGCTCACAATCGCATTAAAAGCCGCTGCCGTCGTCCACCATTTTGATTTTTTTTTTGCTGCTGCTTCTGCTGCCCGCCGCCGCAAATCATTAAAAGTGAACTTAAAATAAAGAAAAGTCCAGACAAAGTTTTTGCTTCGCAATCTCTTGTGCTGCTCGTTGTTGTTGTTGTTGTTGTTGCTGGTATATGCTAAACCGGTTTGCGTCGCGTCGCCTTTTGCTTTGCTTTCCTTTTTTGGGTTTCTCGAACAAAATCGGAACGAATATTTGCTGCTTGAAAATTTCAATTTATTTGTTCGCTTACTTTGTTTTCGCCTTGCACTTCTATCTACATTAATACATATATATTTTGTTGCCTGGGCTCCACGTCAGCCACGTGTCAGCCAAATGGTGTCCACAAACACACACACACACACACACTTACACTGCTCACACAACTACATATGTATGTCGAACTAAGCGAAAACCGGCCGGCTCCTCGTTGCATGCAGAAAGAGAGACGACAGCAAGAGCGCCAAATGAACAAGAAAAAAGCTTTACTGCATTGTCAAAAGCTTGCGAGTGCAATGCGCGCGCTCTCTCGCTCTCTTTCTCTCTGAGAGAGCGTGATAACCAAAGAGAGAGAGAGAAGTACAGCTGCAATTATTTGCAGTTCTTGTTTCCGTTTCTTTTACTGCTGCTTGGGTGTCTCCCCTTCTTGCCCGTTGCCCCCCTTTTTGCACTTTTGTGTGGATAATTTGGCGCTTCGCCATGTTTTCTCCGTTTCTGGTTACGACGCCGCCGCAGGGAGTTCAACGCAAGAGAGCGGAGTCTCTACTCTTTCTCAGTTGTTGGGTGTTGCATGATGCATGGGATGTTGGGATAAAGTGTGGGGGGGGGGGGGCAAGTTGAGTTCGTTGCCGGCAAACACGTTTTCATGCTGCCTGCCTGCCTGCTGACTTTTTATTGTGCCGCCTTTTGTCGCCGCTTTTGGCCATTTTCCATTGCGACTTTTCCTTTTGGCTGCTTGTAAAATGTTGCATTGCCGATGCTTCTGCTTCGCCTTCAAAAAAAATATCATAAAATGCCAGAAACTTTCAAGGATATTGGTAATAAATGTCGTTTGTGATAAAATATGTGAAAAGTAATTGATTGGCTCGTTGGTTTCTAGCCAATAGATGATTTGGCTAATCTTAATGCATTTGTGAAATTTCATTAAGTTTTCTTAAAAAATAATATAATATTGTTAATGCATTTTCTTTGGTTTTGAAGCTCCTTCACTTTTAGTTTATTCCTTTGATTTGAGTTTATTAATATTACAAACTTCACCTTTTCCTCTTAAAGCTTTTGTCTAACTGTATCAAAAGCTTTAAGCCACTTAAATTATTGGAATATTGGTCACAAATTGTAACTATGAATAAGCAAATATATATCTACTTTTTCTTCTTCTTCTTCTTGTCATGCGGTGCATTCTCTTTTGGCACCAGAGGCACTGTAATTTATGCAACACAAAGCTCTGAGAGTGTGTGTGGGGCAAGCAGCTAACAACGGCCGCTATGCAATCAGCGGGTTGTCTATGTGTGTATAAGTGTGTGTGTGTGTGTGTGTGTGTGTCCTGTTTTGTGTTTGGTGCCAGGCACCAACTGGCAGCCACAATTGCTGCAACGCGGCTCCGCCTTTTCCACCAGGCAAGCAGCAGCAGCAAAAAACATTTTCAGCCTAATTTTGTAAATAAAATATGCTAAATAAAAAAAAAAGCAAGTCAAGTAGCATCCTCTTACCACCCCCCTCCAACCTCTACCCCTCAAGTTGAATTGAGCGGCGCCTGCAGCCGGCACTTTTCTAATTCGCAATGAAAGCCAAAACTAAACCCCGTTGCTGTTGCTGTTGTTCAAGCCAAAAAGAAAACGTGGCCAGCAGCAAGAAGGGAAGAGACGGTTGGGGCTGGTGGGGAACGCGTTCTTTGGTGACAACGCCAGCCAAGTCCTCATATTTGTTTCCGGGCCAGCTCGCATTGGGTGGTCGCAAGTGGAAGCCAAGTGTAAAATGTGTTGCAAGTTGCAAGTTTGGTCGACTAAGAGATTCTCTGTGTAGGACAAGTTGAAGGCAGAAACATTTGCTTGAATCTCTTATCGGATCGAATCTTATCGAATTTGAAGGATTTTAATTCTGGGTGATTTTCAAATGGATTAAAATTCGCAAAAAAAGGATTCAAAGTATGAAATCGACAAACTTTCTTTAAACCATTTCAAAGCAAAGTCATAAAAGTTGTCTTTAGGTCGCCTGGCTTTATTCACATTCTTATTTTTAGCCTCCGATCTTTTATTGTCAGCGAAAAGCGCCCCCTGTCGGCGGCCTTATGTACTTTTTGCTCGCAGCACGTTGTCCGCCTTTTTTTCTTTTTTCGTACACTGAACAAATACGAACTGCGAATCTCAACATTCCGGACATGGCAGACAATGTTTGTGTTGCATGCAACTGCTGCCGCACCTGAGCCCTTTCTTTTTGTGTGTGTGTGTGTGTGGTCCTGCACGGCCCTAGCCGCATTGCAGTCAATATTTTTTTTCTACTCCCTGGGCCAGTTACACGTGACTGCAAAACCCCCTAACCCCCCACCCAACCCCTAGCCACTTCATTGGTCTCGTTTTTCATTTGTTTGATGTCCGTTTGGGTAACGTGAAGCGTGTCCTGCGCTTTTTGGCCACCGAATTGTGTGTGTGTGTGCAACAAATATTGAAAGTTTTATGGCTGCCAAAAGCTCTGCAGCTGCTGTTGCAAGGGGACTCATCTGATTGGTATTCTTGGCAACAGAACATGGCCATAATGCAAGCGGATTTGTCTGTTGTTGGTTTTTGGTTCTGTCTTTCTGTATGTTTAACGTACGTCAGTTCAAAGCCCAGGATAAGATGCTGTGGATTATGGCATTTCCTTTGGTTTGCTTCATTTTTTGGCAAGCATAAATCCTGCACAAAACTTTCCAACACTGCATAGAAATTTATCATAATGGTTGAAGACAGGATAGGGAAGTTCCCGGGAACTGATTTAGGAAATTTACAAATTCCTTTAAATTTCATTATGAATTGCAATTAATTTATTATTCCTTACAATCCTAGCATGGAACCCATTATTTTTGTTAGCACTTTTTGATTTATTTCAAATGCATTTCTACAATTTCCGACTGTGCATTTAATATCCTCATTGTGTCTCGACTTTATCCTTCTTTGCCTGCGTTTATTTAACATAAATTACAAGGAATTTCCCGACGCTTTCTTCTACGATGCGCCCTCTCTCCCTCTCACCGCCCTCCCTTTCTAATTTGGCTCCTTCGGGCTTTGGGTTGTCGCATTGTGTGGCATTAATTTGTGCAACTTATGCGGCGGCCACATCGACCCAATCAAAAACCCCTTCGGCTGCCGCTCATCCTACCACGAACCTCTTGCCTGCATTCCTCTTCATCTTTTTGGCCATAAATTATGGCAAACATTTGCCACACTTCCGCTTTGGTATCCCTTGCGGCGCTCTGGTGTGTGGCACATGTCTGCAGAGTTGTGTTGCAAGTTGCAACCAGGCAACAACTACAACTTGCAGCTATTTTCGTGCCTTAAATCGGCTTATGGCACTCTCCGTTGGGGTCTCCCCCTCTCTCTTTTTCTCTTCTCGGGTGGCTTATCTGCCTTGCCCCAAAGGGGTTGCACAATGTCCAAAATCCCCCTTTTAAAGGAGTTTTGCCGTCGTCGTCGTCGTCGACGCATTCATGAAAATCAATATGCCATGCCTTCTCCCCGCCTTCTTTCCGGCCACCTCTTTTCCTTCTGCTTCTTCTTCTTCTTCTGTTGTCGTCGTCGTCCATGGCAATAATATTTAAAGTAGCCACGACGTCGTCCACTAAGCCTTCAGCAATGGCGCTGTTTCCACCTTTCCTCGCACCTTTTCTGCAAACACAGTTCTAGAGCTTTGCCCTTGTGACGCTTCTTGACATTTGAACATAAACGTTAAGGCCCGTATGGATTAAGCTTCAAATTGTGTGACACTAGCTGAGCAGTGAAGTACTTTAAAGCTTTTCTTAAAGCTCATTAAATTTTTGTTTTGTTGGGATAAAGGCTTAACCAATACCAATTAATACGAGTAATCTTAAAAAAGCTCTTGAAAGTGCTCAATGGGCTTTGAAAGCTCTTGAAATGTCTTAAAGCTCTTTTGAGCTTTAGGCTTAACAAACACCAATTAATACAAGTAATGTTAAAAAAGCTCTTGAAAGCACTCAATGAGCTTTGAAAGCTCTTGAAATCTCTTAAAGCTCTTCCGAGCTTACGCCTCTCTCTAGTTGAAGTGTTAGACGATAAAGCTAATGAGCTTTGAAAGCTGGATCCTTAAAGCTTCCGAGCTTCTCTAGTTTTAAACGAGAAAGCTTCCAAACTGTTACTCATTAATTAGTCGTAGCACTTTAATCTATGATCCTTTGGTGTTTATGAAAGCATTAAAGCACATTAGGCGATTAAATTTCACATAAGATTTTATTGCGTAATAACTTTGTCGCGTTGGGGCGCACGTTTTATAGTTTTTATAGCTAGTGTCATTCGGGGGGGGGGATTTTGTGCTTTAACGACTGGCATTTGATGCCAAGCCAAGCAACCCTCAAATGTGCAGTCGAAAGCTTGCAGCAGTCGCCCGCAGCCCGCAGTTAACCCCTTTGCTTGTTCCTTCCGTCTCCACTTCCGTCTGGCAATTTCAACTGCATTGTAATTCCAATGGTAGACATCATCGTCCATTTACCCCTACCCCACATTCCCCCCCCCCCCCACTGCCTTAACGCCCATGACGACATAATGTCTAGAGCTAAAGTCGCCCTGCCCTATTCCCCCCCTCCTGTTCGAAAATAAAGCGATTTATTTTGCTTTATCAGCAATTTTGATTTTCTTTTGTGTCTGTTATTGAAAGCAAGAATTAAAGCATTTGTCATATCGCTGATTTACTAACCTTACACCAAACATTATCTCTTGGCCAAACCCAAGTACGACATAAAACACTGAGAAAATAAGTATTCGCCAATTTAAAGGAGGATTACAAACATACATTTCTAGCGGTACGAAAAACCATACATATTTAAAAATATTTAATTTTTGTTATTTAGTATTTGTTAAGTGTGAATATTTCTTACTGCAATATCTCGATTTTTTTCGCACTGTGTAAAAACCAAACAAACAATATCAGTTCGTCCGCTCGTTTACACTGTTTCACTCAAGCTCTGTAGTTAAGGGTGCAAAACAAACAACGGTAAAAAAAAGCGCATATAATCTAGCAACTAACGGTAACATGGCAGAAAGCGAGCGAAGGAGAGAATGAGTTCAAGTGTTGGGCAATGTATGTATTTTTTGCGGCTTGTTTGGGCTACGTTCGTTGCTGTTGTTGTTGTTATTTACGTATCCCGAGCGTCAACATAAAATTTATTGAGGTAGTTACCAAAGCAGCAAACGGGTTGGGTGCAAAAAAGCGATGCAAATTTCTGTTTTTCTTTTTATGCTGCATTCCGTTTTTTTATTATTACTTGTTGTTCCGAGGGCGGAACATACATTAAAAATGATGTTCAGAGACAGGACAAAAATATATGAACAAATTTTTGTTTGTGCAGGTCAGCAGAAGAGTGGCGGTGTTGGTTAAGGGTTAGTTAAAAGAGGATATAATATATGAATACTGTTTTCGGTTCGGTTCTGTTCTGTTATGAATACCTATGCATGTTATAAGAGAAGCCCTAACCAAAGCCTGCTTGAATTTCAAATACAAAAAAAAAAGAGAGACCTCGTTGTAATATGACTATTCCGTCCAGAACTTGTTACCGAGTATTCTTTTTCCACACGTTTTTAGTTTACAAAGGAAGGAAAAGCAAACAACTGTTACATAAATCAATATGAAGTATTACTGTACGTGTAAAAAGTATTGCATAATTGATTGCATATGCAGTGTTGGAAAAATTCTTTTTACATTTTGCGATCTTTTATTTATCTCCATTTTTGGCTTTTCACATATTTTTTTTAATGTGCCCCTTTCCATAAAGTCAAGCTTAATGGGACATTTGCGGTGCTCCATGCTGTGTTTGTGTGTGTTGTGCCTGCCGCAGCAACAAACAATGCGCCACATGCGGTTGCTGCTGCTGCTGTTGCCTGTCAACACTTTTCACTTGCAGCTCGTTGCATTTTCACGCCCAGCCAATTTTCAATAGAATGAGTCTAGAAAGAGAGCGGAGAGAGAGGGTCACACTGCAGTTGCCATACATTTTATGTGACAGAGTTGTCACGTTCCTTGTTTATTTTTTGTCGACTGGAACTTATCGATATGCTAGAATGCATAATTGAAGTATGAAGTAGGCTTTTCTTTGACATTTCTATCAGTTGTCTAGTAACTAAATTGCTTGTCGGTTGTCGAAAAAATTTGCTGTACATTCGAGAGAGCTCGTACAAAAAATCTAAATAAAGTTATTAAAGCAAAAAGCTAAATTTCGTTTCACAATATCGGGAATTTGAAGTTGTTTTCCATTCTTTGTCGCGATGTTTGTTAACGTTAAGCAGCAGCGTATAAAAGCTGCAGCAGCAGCCGCAGAATCAGCAGCAAAATCGCCGCCAGCTGCTAGCAACAACAAGATTAAGTCCCTCATCATCAGGGGCGCAAGTGAGTAATAGCAAAAAGAAACACCAACACCAACACAACAACGTCGAAAAGTATTTCAATGTCATGCGAAAGAAAGATAGCGCAAAAGCCAAGCAGCAAAAAAAAAAAAATTAATTGCCAACATGAAATAGCATTAGTCAAAAGCGCAGAGTGTGCGCAAAATGTTCAAAGCGAGAGAATGAGAGAGAGAGAGCAGCATTGAAAATTCTACATTACTTTATTTTATTGCAATGCAAAACTGAATTATGAGCGCTCTCCACCGTCCCGTCCCCCTGTCCCCCTCTTCAGCACACACTCGCATTCGTCACTGGGACCGCAAGTGCTCTCTTTTGGTCAACGCGCTCTCTCGCACGTTCTCTCGCGCATTGCGATCTTTGATAGCTTTTTTTTTTTTGCATAGCGTTACGCAAGAATCGCGTTTCTCGTAGTTCTTTTCGGGTTTTTGTTGTTTTGTTTGTGGCTTTATGTATGTTTGTATAATTCGCATTTGTTTGAGCAATCGCCGCGCATAAACGCCCAAATAAAAATATATGTATGTAAAAAGTATTCATTGCTTGCTGATAATATTATAGATTGGTTTCTGTGTGTGTGTTTTTCACATGACAACTGTCCTAAAATTTGCATTTGCAATTTGACAGCTGTTTTTCAGTCGGCCAGTGCACCTGTACACAATAATATATCAAACGTGTATTTGCATAATGCATGTAATTAAAATATGTATGTACATTTTTGTATTTCACACAAAACAAGCTTTTTTCAATACAGAAGCTCACAACCAGTTTTACGTTGCGGCCTAATGACACACAACTGTTTAACGCACACACACACATAGAAATGTCAACACACGTCACAGTCTATGACTTTGCGTTTCGCACGCGTGCCGTTCGGGTCATTCAGTGTGTTCGTCGTGTGTCCGGTATTCGGGTGTTGGGACTTTTCGGACACACGCACAATTCGCGAACGCGCCTCTTTTTTTCTATTGTTTACTTTTTGTTGTTGTTGTTGGTTTTGCTTTTGTCATGCTAAGCGCTAACAACGAAACTCACCTCTCTCTCTCTGTCTGTCTGTCTGCCTTGCGGTTGGTTTTGCTGCTGCTGATGATTTATGTCTGTCACGCACGCACTTATTTGTGAGTTGTGCTCTCTTGTGTGTGTGTCCCACTGAGTTGATCATACGCAACGCAAATTTTGTTTGAAGTCAATGAACTTATTCGCAAACTCTCTCTCCCACACCTAATGAGTCTGATTATCTGCCGTTCGTTTGTGCTCTCATTGTGCGTGCGCTGGGAATTTCGTTTTGCCAATACTCGCGACCTATTTTCCATTAAATTATCTTGTGTGTGTGCTTTGTTAATTGAACTTTTGAGTAAAGTAAATTTGCGTTGACTTCAAAAGCATGATTTTTAATCTGTTTTCTCTCTCTCTCTTTCACTTGCAGAAATGGCGGAAGGCAATGGCGAACTATTAGATGACATTAACCAGAAAGCCGATGATCGTGGCGATGGCGAACGTACAGAGGACTATCCCAAGCTGCTGGAATACGGTCTGGACAAGAAGGTACAGTAAATATACATAGTATATGCTGAGATAAATCTATAATTTCTAATTCGTATTTAACGATTTAAGGTCGCTGGTAAATTGGATGAAATTTATAAAACCGGTAAACTGGCTCACGCCGAGCTGGATGAGCGTGCACTGGACGCGCTCAAGGAGTTTCCCGTCGATGGTGCCTTGAATGTGCTTAGTCAGTTCCTTGAGTCAAATCTGGAGCATGTGTCAAATAAGTCTGCCTACCTGTGCGGGGTCATGAAGACCTATCGCCAAAAGAGTCGCGCCAGTCAACAGGGTGTGCCAGCGACTGCCAGCACCATACAGGTGAAGGGACCGGACGAAGACAAGATCAAAAAGATACTGGAACGCACCGGCTACACATTGGATGTGACCACAGGTACACAGCTTCTTATATACCATATAACTTTCCTTCCTTTTACTAAATCATTTGGCCTTGCAGGACAACGCAAATACGGCGGACCGCCACCAAATTGGGAAGGCAATGTGCCCGGCAACGGCTGCGAAGTGTTCTGTGGCAAAATACCCAAGGATATGTTCGAGGATGAGCTAATACCGCTATTCGAGAACTGTGGCGTCATTTGGGACCTTCGACTCATGATGGATCCAATGACTGGCACAAATCGCGGTTACGCATTTGTCACATTCACAAACCGCGATGCGGCCATGAATGCTGTGCGACAGGTATTTATTCCTAAAAAGCCCATTACTTACGACCATCCACCACCACCAACAGCCCCCAAATGTATTTCTCCTCAAAACCCTACAAAAAGAAAAAAAATCTCAAAAACACTGCAAAAAAAAAACACCGTCCGTCCTTTAAAAAGCGCTTAATATATACTCTATATATATAATTGTTAACTATTATTACTTATTGTACCACTTTTTAATCTATACATATATACTATATACATCAAAATTTTCTATCTGTATAATAGGCAAAGTTCGTAACAAATTTGATTTTGGTCCACTCCAATACAGCGGCTTGCTCCAAAATTCGAAACCAATTGAGAATCAACTGTGTACAACAAAAGCATAAATTTTTCCCGATTCGGCGCTTTCAATAAGAGAATAACATCCTGCTTTAAACTATTTTACGAACCGCTCTTAACGCTCTTTGGCTCTCTCTTTCTCTCTTTTGCTCTGCCTTTAATTCTATATTACTGTAATTTGTTATGTATGCATGTCCTTTTTACTAATAGTATACTAGTATTGAGCGATTCGAAAGTACTATCTAGAAGCGATTTTTAACGAAATTTGCATATTTGAAAAGAGTTCTCTCTGCGATACATATAAAAAAAAAATACTGCGAAAATCCCCTCTATGAATATTATTTATTAATTGTTTTGAAATTTGTTTTCCTAATCTTAAGTCAACTCTTGTAGCTATAGCAATATCAAAAATAGTAGACTATCCACTTTTTAGAAATACATATATAACTTAGGGGTACGTTTCCAATTGTCTGGTTTTATAAAAAGAATAAAAAAATGCAACTCGAGCATGTCCTACAACAACAAATACTAACCATCCAGGATTTAAGCTTACTTCAGAGCTTTTAACTAAGTAACATTACTAACAGATCTCTATTTAACCTGATTATTTCAAAATGCGGCTTTCTTCGACGATAACGATAAAAAAAAACATTTCGAAAATGGTAATGCAAAATTCTTATTTAAATGTTTTCGTTTTTATTTTTTATATTTCATTATTATTTATTTAATTTTCTTAAACCCTACTCCAAAGACCTTGAACCTTGAAACCAGCCCCAAACCCAAATTTTTGGTTTTATTTTCTTTATCAAAATTACAATGAATTTTAATTTTATAATTTATAATTTATTTATTTATTAACAATTTGAATTGGTATTAAAAACATTTTACCTTCCCCCCCACTTAGCTCGATAATCACGAAATAAAACCCGGCAAGTGTCTGAAAATAAATATAAGCGTACCGAATCTGCGCCTTTTCGTAGGCAATATACCCAAGTCAAAAGGCAAAGATGAAATTTTAGAGGAATTTGGTAAACTTACAGGTAAATTGACAAAACAAAATTAACTAAAGTATTTCAAATTCTTCCAAACTATGGAGCTAAATGGAAGAGTGTGTCTTCTCTCTCTCTCTCCTCGCCTCTCCCGCCCTACATTTAGCTCCGCAATCGGCTTTAATTCTTAACAAAAATCCAATTGGCTTACAAAATCAATCAAAGTTTGCTAATTGTTCAGACCCAGGCAGACGAATTAGGTTAGGGAGTTTTTTCTTAGCTTTAGGTTGATTTTTTTGAGTTATTTTATTTTTAAACATATTTTTCTTTATTGCTCTCACCACCAACCACCATACCAAACCATCCATACCAAATCCATCCATGCAGTCAAAAAATCATAATAAAAAAAACATCCAAAAAATATAATCGGAAAAGTGTTTCTCGCTTATTTTCCACACACTCTCGAGACTCTTTTCAAATGCGTCGGAAAACAAAAACAAACATCATGTGAATGCACTTTAAACAAAAATTGTGTACAAATTGTATTTAGGTTGCACACACACACACACACACACACATACATACTTACACAACCCTTCACACTCTTACATACAGCCCATAGTTAGACGCCATTTTGTCATTTGCCATATGCTTTAAATAACGGTACAAAACCATTTCTTTTTTACTATTGACTTGTTTAATACCATAATCTCTCCAGTCATTAACTTTGCGTACAAAAAAAAAAAAAATACCAAAATGCAAAATTAAACCGAAAATCTGTATGCATTGCATATTAATTCAAATACTTATAATTAATTATTATACTACATATATGGAGGAAATTTGTTTTTTTTTTTAATCGTCTTCGGCTTTAAGGTCATCTTCTTCAATTGGTGTCTAAATTATTTAATTATGTATGAGTGTGTTTGTACTTGATAAAAAAGGTAAGATTCTGACTCCAAAAAAAATAGATGACTTTTTAGCTGTAATAATCTAAAAAAAATACCAAAACAAATACCATAAATCATATGTTTTGATTACTTTTACTGGTAGTGTGAACAGCAATTATAAAATTCATTATACAACTCACTTAAAATATATTAGTTAAACGACAAAACTTATAAATTTTAGATAAAAAAAAAATACCAAACCTAATTTAATATTTCCATAAATTCCTTTTTATTTGGCACGAAATAATAACAAACTAAGAAACCTTATTACTAAGGCTAAGTCTAGATCTTAAAAATTTATTTAAAAAAATAAAAATAAAAATCTAAACACACGCACAACACCCTATACACACACACACCCACACACAAACCATATAAAAAAAATACCAACCATAATTTATCACCCCAAAAAACCAAAAACTAAACTATCCAAAGTAGAGAAAATACCAAAAAAAAAAAAAAAAAAGAGTTGCAGTACACCAAACCCTCCCAAATGGATACAAATTTTTTCATAGCAAATCAAAATTTTTCTTTTGTTTTGTGTGAACTTTTCGAACAATTGCAGCTAAATGATTATGAAATTCGGAAAGGCAAAAAGATTGGTGTTACGATATCATTTAACAATCACCGGCTATTTGTCGGCAATATACCTAAAAATAGAGATCGTGACGAATTAATTGAGGAATTTTCTAAACATGCACGTAAGTGATCCAAAACAAAACAAAAAAATACCCCCCAAAAAAAATGAGTACAGCTATAACTAAACAACCCCAATCACCAACTCCAAAGAATATGTTACCCAACACTACCCCTCCAGAGAATAATTGGTAATAATTGGTCTATATAAAAAACTAATACAAGGGCGATATTTGCAGATAATTGAAAAAAAAACGACTGCAGCAATTGGATTTTTGTTTTGCAATTTGCGCTTATAAAAAAAATTGCTTCAAAATTTAATAATAAAAAACTTCCCAAAGAGTAGCAAAGTTTTTACAGCTTCAAAAGAACTGTACAAATTTTGCCTTGGGTAGTACCCCCAACTCACTCTCTATTCCTCTATCTCTTTCTCTATCTATCTATCTATCGTACTATTTTTTCTGCTAGCAAATACAACAAAAAATTAATTGTTACACTTTAACTTATGATTTCTATACTTATATATGTATATATTTAATGTGCCCAATTTGTTGACATTGAAAACCTGTAGCTAAACAATTTGCCAAAAACAAAACTTAAAAAAAGAAACATTTTTTTTCAATATTTTTGAAACAAAAACAAGTTTTTGTTTTCAGTGAAGTTACATTTATATACAACCACAACTAGCCCATCAATTTGTTCAAGATACAACAATCACAATTCGTATATACTAGAATTCAATTCTGGCCAATCATATATATAACTATGGTAATGACTGGAGAAAAACTACAACTTGCTGTAAAACGTGTTTTAAACCCCCGAAAACTCCAAAAGAATTACAATACTCATTTTTACTATCTCTATCTCGGTCTCTCGCCCATAATTGCAAAGAAAAATTATAAAATCAAATCGAATCAGTTTCTGTTTCTCGCCTCTACTCTACTCTAACTATGTGTCTTTCTCAGTGTATACTATCCTATTTATTGTTTTCGAAATACAACAAAATAAAATATGAATATATTTTTTTTACTTGTACAAAACAACAAAAGCGAATCCATTTATTTAAGTTTTCCTTCTAAGTGTGTTCATTTTTTAAATACTCACTATATAACTGTCTCTATCTCTCTCTTCTCTCTGTCTGTACTCTCTTTATATATATACGTATATCTCTATGTGATACTCTCTTCATATATATATATTTATTCAAAAATATTTGAAAGAAAAAGGAATTTGTTGGCAATTGGTTTTCAAAATCACCTCAACGATAAACGATACATTTTCAAGACTATCGATAACACAGAAACATATTTCTGTCGTCGATGAACTATTATTATTTTTTGTATGTTTTAATAATTATTTAACGAGTGCGGCGATTATTTGATGCCGTTATTCATCAAACACGAACACACATACAGAGCCACCCCACACACACACACACACACACATACACCTACACACGTTTAAAATGCTGTCAATACAAATACTTTTTTGTTGTATTTCTCTCTCTATATATATATGTGTGTGTGAAAAACAAATATAATCATAACTATTTCGTAGAACTGCATTTCAACTAATAAATTTAAACGAATTTTTACTGATAAACTTATTTAACATTTATTCTCTTTGTATTTCTACAAATGCAAAAATGAACATCATAAATGTAGCTGGCCTCTACGAGGTAATCATCTATAGCTCTCCAGATGACAAGAAGAAGAATCGCGGTTTTTGCTTTCTCGAATACGATTCACATAAGGCAGCTTCTTTGGCCAAACGGAGACTTGGCACTGGTAGAATTAAGGCAAGTATTATACATTGAAATACTTTTGAGAACAATATGGTGGACAACTAATATGTAAATGTTGTATCTTTTAGCAGGTTTGGGGATGTGATATTATAGTCGACTGGGCCGATCCACAGGAGGAGCCGGATGAACAAACAATGTCCAAGGTTAAAGTGCTTTATGTGCGAAATCTAACGCAAGATGTTACAGAAGATAAACTAAAGGTATGTTTTAGATGGGGCGGGTTTCTCAATAGTTTCACTTCATATTCATTTATTTAATTCAGGAACAATTTGAGCAATATGGCAAAGTGGAACGCGTTAAGAAGATTAAAGACTATGCCTTTATACATTTTGAGGATCGTGATAGCGCCGTCGAAGCTATGCGTGGCCTTAATGGCAAGGAGGTCGGCGCCTCAAATATTGAGGTACGTCTCAAACTGATTTTACTCGTTACTCGAAAGTATTAATCGTTTTGTTGTTTGTGGATTTTTGTAGGTCTCACTTGCCAAACCACCATCGGACAAAAAGAAAAAGGAGGAAATACTGCGCGCACGCGAACGTCGCATGATGCAAATGATGCAAGGGCGTCCTGGAATCGTTGGGTAAGTTTAAGATAACACCAAGCACATGCACCAATCATAAGCTAGAGCCTTGCATGGAAGTAAACAATGTACTCGTTACTTTCCTACTCGTTACTTTCTTACTCGTTAGTTTGTAACGAGACTCGTTACATTTTACACGCTGTTTCTCAAACTCGTCCTACTGAAATAGTTCGTGACAAAATACTCGTTACTTTATAAACGAGAACATTCATGCAAGGCTCTAAAAAAAACACTGCACATATACATACATAAATGCTCCTTGTCTAGCACAACAACATTAAGAACATAAAACTGGCGCAAAATTTCAAATACAATACGATAAGATCAATGCAAATTTATTGTATTTGCATACAATTGGGATTCTAAAAGAATATGTTTGCTTTTCAAGTCGCCGAATCATCCTATTAGTGATTCTTGATTTTAATTAATAATTTGTATAATTTTTATATTTTCTTTCTCTTTATTTATTGCCAATTGTCAATTGCGTCGTGATCCCAAAATGGGTGTTGAACGATCTGAACTACCTACACATTATGTTGCCTTCACCTTCACATGACAATAACCCAAAAAAAACTTAAAACTCAAAAACTTGTGCCATACTCTCTTTCGGTTTGTTAAGATTTGAAACATTGTCTCCATACAGAAACCTGTCGCCGACACATCCCAGCATGATGTCCATAACGCCAATGCGACTCCCGGGGGCGCGTATGCCGCTGCGCACACCGATGCCCCGTGAATACGGTAAGTTGGGCAAATACGCCAATAAGTGAAACCACCAAAAAAAAATGATAATCTCTCCTCATCAGTATACACTATATATATATCAAAAGATTATGTATGTATGTGTATACATATATATATACTTCTCTCTCTGAATTCAAAGAGAGAAAACGAGAAAATCGAGAACGAGAATATTGCAGGAAATTTCATATATATATATAGAGTTTCTCGTTATTTGAGTACAACAAATGTTAGGTTTATGTTTAGTTAAAATCTTAGCAAATATTAATAAAAAAAACTAACCCTAAACATTAACTATAAAGTTGGTTAACAAATACAGTAGCCAGAAAGAAAAAACTAATTGGTCTTGTTGCAGTTAACAATTTATAAGTTATAATATCATCATTACAACATCATCAGTATATCGATAATGCCAATATTTTGGTTTTTTCCCATCCAATTTTATCGTTTTCCGTCTCTCTCTCTATCTAATTTTAGTTAGTTATGTATATTTAAGGTTAGAAAGCGCGCTGCCCACTTACTTGTACGCTCGTGCCCCTTTGCCCTAAATGAAAAATATTCACACACACACACACACACTATCACCCATACACATACACCAAAATGCCTTAGCACTAAATCCACCAAACACAAATACTATTTAGTAAATCCAGCTAGAATTGAGAACTAACCAAATTGAAAGTTAACCACACATAACCAAACTTTTACTTGAACATAACCTCACTTTCTCAATGTTTTTTTTTTCTATTTTTATATGCAAGTTCTCTTTATGTCAATGCTCTGTCTCTATTTCATTATTGTTTGCATGTCGAATATTCTTTTTCAATGTTGTCTTCATTTGATTTTGTTTTTTTTTTGTCTTCAACTCTCCTACTAATTCTATCAAGATCCTACGGGGTCTCTCTCTGTCTCTTTGACCATGACAACAAATAACTAATAATTAAATGATATAGTTAGACTTTTAACCTCTAAACGTTGTTCATAGCTGTGTTTTGTGTATAACCTCATAATTAAACGTTGCCAATTGTGTTCTCTGTGTAGCGAATGTTAAGCACCCTGTATACTGTTTGATGTTATATCACCGGTAAGTAACACCCAACAACAACAATCAAATCATCAATAATACAACTACAACTTTTACTCAATGTGTGCCACGCCCACGCCCACTCTCTCTGTGTCGCCTTCATAATTGTCACCAAGCGTTTAGTACGCACCCAATTCGAGCTAACAATTGGATTAAAGCAGAGCTTCTCTAGGCTTTTCCCCATTTTCACACACACAAACACACACAAACACTAATGAATCAACCTAAAAAACCTTAATAATCCGCAATCCTTCCTTCCTCCCACATCCTGTCGCAAAAAAAAAAAAACAAAGACTATGATTATGATTATTTTGGTTATCCGGATTTTCGCGGACCGGGACCGGCAAATTTTGGTGCTGATCCGTATTACGATGACATCTATCGTGCCTATGAGGGTGATTACAGTTATTATGATTTTGCAAGCAATGGTGTTACCGCCCCCGTTGGCAGTGGGAGCGGTGGCAACGGCAGCAGCGCTGCTTCCGTTGCTGGCATGACCAACTCTTCGGCCGGAGGTGGTGGCTCCGCCTTAAACTCGCCGCAACAGCAACAGCGTCCGCCAAGATCCCAAGCAACTTACAATACTAGCCCAATGGTTATGGTGCGTGTTTTTAAATCTAATCTAAACTTTTAACCCTACCACCGAGAAATCACAGTTACAGCAAACAAGTTACACACACGCCACACAGAAACCACATCAAACAGTTTGTAGCTTTTAATAGAAATGTATTTCCTAAGTAGTTAAAAAATGTTGATTGGAATATCGAAAACCTATAATTTTGTAGTTTTAGGTTTCGTTTTGATTTGTTTTTTACGATTATTTAGCTGATATTAATGAGCTTTCAAAGCTATCAAAGCTTTCTATGATCATTTAACTTAAAAATCTTTAAAATTCTTCATTAAAACATTAAAGTTAATTGATAATTTTATTTTTACATATTATTTTATTGATTTAGCTTTCAGCTTTTGTTTTGCTTCAAGCTTCAATATATTTTTAATATGCTTTATTTTTCCCAATGTTTTTTTTGTTTACAACCAACTCAAAATTTGCACACTTTATGCTGCCAACAAACATTTTCGGCCAACAACAAGAACAACCACATCAACACAATGCAGCACATCAAACCTCGCCCTCACACAACACACACAGACACACACACATACGCACAAAGAAACGCACAAACTCACACACACAAGCAAAAAGGATACAGCTTTTATTTTCATTATGCTTCGCTTTGCTTTTTGCCATGGAAACTAACACAAAAAAGAACTATTTATAAATATAAAAAACTATGATAATGTTAAACCCTTTGGCGCTTTATTATGCTTTAGATTTAATAAGGCTTTAATGCATCCAATGCTTTTGCTTTGCACTTTTTTATTATTTAATTTTAAGCTTTTTAGTTTTAAGTTTGAAATGCGCTTTTAGTTAACCAAGCAAGCAAAAAAATATAGCATACTTTTAAGCATCGCCCATTCGCCTTAACTTAACGCCTTCGCTTTGTATTGATTTTTATTAGTTTTTAACAATTCTAAAACAAATTTAATAACTATTTAAATTTTGTAACGCAAGCCAGCAAAAAAGCTCAGTTTTGTTAATAGAATTCTTGCGCGCTGTGATTTGTTATTTTATGACTTAATTATTTGTATTAGAGGCAGAAAAATGTTGCATTTGTTGCTCAATTTTTGAGCACTTCGATAATACTACACCAATCATTAACAAAAACACAGATAAAACTTAAAAAAAAGCATTTGTTTTACCTCAAATCAGATGTAATCTTTCATACAACAATATACGTACATATATATTTATATATGAACTTGTATATACATATTTAAACAACATATCAATTTGATATATCAATATATATATATATTGATACATATATACTACTACTACAACATACTTACATATATTTATTGTATGTAAATACAAGAATCTAACGCGTTTATTTCGATTTTTCTTTTCTTTCTTTTCTTTTTATATATGTTCTTGTTTATATACTCTTATATATATACAAACAAATCATTTGTTTTTCGGTAACAACAAAATTTATTTACAAAACTTTGCAACCAAAACAAAAAAAAAAAATTATATATATGTTCGTCAAAACCAAAAAAAAAAAACAACCAAAATTCCTAACAAAAATTATATCTCTGCCAAAAACCAAAAAAAAACCCCTAAAATTAAAAACCAACTAAAAATCTACCAACGACCATCAAAAAAAATCTATCGACAAACTTTTCGATTCAAAAACCAAAAATTCAAATATTACGTATCAAAAAACCCTCAAAACCTGCATACAAAATTTTTGCCCAAATCTCTGTTTATATTTTCTTACTCTAAATTCGAAATTTTGGCTCCAAATATTTTGAAAACGAAAATCCAAATCCAAAATCTACTTTTAATTCGCTAATTTCTACTATGATTTGAAAAATGACCAACGAATTTGATAAATTATCTTGGCGATCCATATATATTTAATGTATATCTACACACTATATATATTTAAAAATTATAATGTTAAACTGCAAAAAAATTCGAAAACCAAACCAAAAAACAAAACAAATCGACGCACAACAAAAACTGGAATATATACTATGAATATGGAAACTGTTTCTTATAATGGAAAACCCACGAATCTCTCTGGATTATGAATATCGAATTGAATCTACACACACACACATGCACACTCAATCACACACATACACACACATGCATGCATGCCATTGACGATGATGATAATGATGATGATGATGATTAGGGGGCTGGTCGTGGGCATGGAATCACAGTCCCGCGTGGCCGAGCCGTTGGCCAGCGTGGCAGCATCAGTCGTCTGGTGGGCCAACCAACGCCACAGGCGGCGGCAACAGCGGCGGCGGTGGGACAGGCGGCGGCGGCGGCTCATCGGGGGGCGGCCACCGTTCAGGGGGCGCAAACAGCAACCGGGGGGGTGGTCCGTGGGGTGGCACCAATGCGTCCCAGCGCTCATGGCACCCAGCACGTCAAGCCGCTACAAAATTTACCAGGTGAGCTCAATCAACAACAACAAAACAAACCAAAACAAACCAAAAAACAACTGCAAAAAAATGCAACCAAAAATCAACGTGCTCAAATGCAACAACAACAACAACTGTGCAGCAGCAGCAGCAACAAAAACAACAGCCAATAACAAAAAGCAACACAACAAATAAATCAATCAAAAAAGAAATACTCCCGCATAACATTTATAAATTAATAAATAAAAAGCCAAGCTAAAACCTCCCACAAACGCACACACACACACTCACACACACAAGCACACACACTGAAAAAAGAAAAAACAAACGTATGTGGTATGAATTGGGGTTGTCTTTTATGTGTCGTGTTTTTTTTTTGTAATATTTTTTTTTATATTTAAAAACTCAATTTTATTTTGCATATTGTTAACGTGTTCTCAATGTTGTAACGAATCGAATCATTAATTCTTTATTCTATATATATATATAAATATGTGTTTTTATTCAATCTTTATAATATTTATACATTTTCTGTAGTACTTTTAAATGCTTCTTGCTGCCTTTGGAGAATTTGTTGGTCGAACCAAAACATTTTTGCTCATAATTTTCATCAGCGCTCAAATGTATGCTACAGTTTTGTTGTTTTGCATGCATCTCAGCTCGTGACCAATTCAAAAGCAGTAAGCAGCACAACACAAACACACAAACAGACACACTAACACGCGCACACACACATTTAAGCAAATCATATGTATATGGAAAGCCACTATAACAAATTATATATAAAAAGAAAAGCATACATCCATATATATAAATGTCCCCAGAGCTGTGTAAAAAAACGTTTATGAATCGATTAGTATTTAAAAAAGAAATAAAAAAAACTATATATATCCAAAATACCACATTAACAATCACCCCGCCCTGACCAAGCCCCCCCTCTCTACCCAAGTCAAAAGAATCAGTGGAGAGTTGAAGATTTTATATATATATATATATATTTTTATATAGCAAATGCCCGCCCGACCCGACCCACAAATAAATTACCAAAATTTTTGACGTTCGTGTATATAATTTTTTTTTTCATTTAAAAAAAAAATATTTTGGTTACATTTCTATATGATTAATATATAAAATATATATGTGTTCGTAACATTGTACAGTAAAATATATATTTTATTCTAAAAATTTGTTGTTGTTTCGGAGAGTATATAACAAAAGATATATGTGTATGTTTGTCATAAAGATATATATATAATAATAAAAACTCCAAACCTAATCACTATGTAAGTTTCATGCTTTGCTAATATCGTTTTATTTAGCAAGTTATAAACAATATAAATATATAATACTTATATGTACATAAAACATAACACAACCCCATAATACCCCATATATATTACATACTTTCATATTGTAAATCATTTGATTTGATTATTTATATATATAATTTTTTAAAACACCAAATACTAATCGATTCCGTGTCTTATTACTCACTTACACACTTATATATATATATATATATACAATATATAATTTGTTATCAATAAACATTATGGCTGACTATAGAAACATAATACACTGAGAAAATAAATACTTTTAGTTACTTTTTTTGATACCGCTTAAAAGCCTCACACAAAAACACATTTATTTTCTGTATTGTTCACATTTTTGTAAGCTTTTTTTTTTAGTCACGGCTTAATTCATTCATTCATATAACTATATATAGATATAGATTTGAACAATCATAAATATTGAATTCTCGCCGCCAGCTGCTTTATTTTCTTACAACACAAAAAACACTCGAAAAATTAGCGAACGAACAACAAAAAGAAAAAACCAAAACTAAAATCTGTTTCTAGCTGGATCCTCACTCAAGACTTTCATGGAGGGCAACATATAAGCGTAGCTCCAGTGACGTCAGCTCCGAGCGCAGCGACAAAGATCGCTCGCCGAGCAAGAAACTAAAGCGTCAGAGCTCCTCCACCACCACCACCACCACCTCACCCAACAGCAAAAAAATCAAGTCACACAAGTCCAAGAAGCATTCACACAAGTCAAGCAAGAAATCTAAGAAGGGGGGAGCGAGCTCTAGCTGAACATAAGAAAGAAAGAAAAAAAATACACTAAAAAAAAAAAAACACTTAAAAAATTTAATAAGCCTGATTTTGCGAAATCCTTATTACCAAAAAAAAAAGATACATATTCAAAACAGGATCAGTTCAAACTCTAAAGTAAAGAAACACAAATAGATCAGTTCAAAGAATTCACCAAAATAATAAGGATATATCCATGGCGTAGGCCCAAAGAATATCCTTATTACCAACGAAAAACCAAATTCAAATCAAGTGGAAGAAAAAACAAAAGAAATTTACACTTTCAGATCAGTTCAAAGCTTCAATCAAGACATATCAAGACAAAATTCCAAAAAAGGAAATAATCCTTTAGTAAGATTCCTTATCAAGACTTTAAAGAAAGGTAAATTATTGGACCGAATCAATTCCAAGTTCCTATCCTAACCATTTTACTTTGTCCAAAGCAGAAAGAAACTGATGATGGTACCTTATTATAAGCAAGATTTCCATAACAAGGCAATCCCCCATCCTTCAAAAAGGACACAGCGCTCCATTTCAAAATCGATGCTTTGTTTCCCCAACGACAAACACTTAATATAACATTTGAATTATGTTGTCCTTGTCCCAGCGATAATATCATGTACAATGTTTTATATACACCTGCACATATACACACACACACCAATACACACACACATACACATTCATTTGTGTCCTAGTCATGTCCCAGATGACGTTATTTGTCCAACGAATATAACACTTTCTGCATTTTATTGTCCATTTTAATGCAGGAAAAACCAAACGAAATCAAAATAAAAAATATCTATAAAGAAAAAAAATTATTCAGTGTGTGTCGTGTCTTTCTAACAACATTATTATAACTATAAAACATAAAAAAAAACAAAATTATATCCCCTCAATATCAAAAAAAGAAGAAGATGAAAAAATACCCAAATAGAAAAAAACCAAAAATAGCTCTGTTCCATTTTTAGTATTAACAACAATTTTAACTCTCTCTTTTTTCTCTTTTTAAATCCGTTCCACCAACAACCAACAACACACACTCACACACACACACAACACAACAAAATATAATCGAAAAAAAACAACAACATTCCTGGGCCTAAACAACTTTAGTAGTCGGTAAACGTAAGTTCGATGGAGGTCACCAAAATCCGGCAGATGTTAAGCGACGTTACCAGAGCGGTTTAATAGGAAATGGCGGCAGTTGGGGCAGTTTACCGCTACCACAGCAACCCTTAGGCACAAATGGTGAACAGTGGTATATGGATACGTTTCCGGCATGGAGTTAAAAACAACAACAACAAACTACAGTTAATAATCATAAAAAACAACACTTGGAATTTTAGAAGGCGGCACGCCACATCAACAACCAACAACAACGACAGCCAACAATATATTCGTATCTTTTATATTTTTAAAAAACTCTATAAAGCAATATACAATATTAACAAATTGGGCCTTAAGCCGCATACAAGTTTTCGTTATGTTTTTTTTTCCTACTGCTTTGCACAACCTTCTCTTTCTCTCACTCTCTCCTCTCTCTTTCTCTTTATAAAGCAAAAATCCGTAAGGAAATAATATTTAACAAATATTTATATAGCATATATATATATAAAAATATAAACTTGCCGCAGCATTTTAGCAAAAAAATAATAATATATATATAAAGCGTATAATATATTTTCAGTTTCAAATCATGCATAAAAAATACTAAAAATAAAGTCCAAAAATATTAATTAGAGCATTTTAAAATGTAAAAAAATAAGCGAATCCCAATTTTAAATTCGAAAACTAAATCGTACGTTTTTAACTTGAAATCGAAAACAATAACGAGCAAATATAGCAAACAAAATAATAATAATATTTACAATAATAATAATGATATAATCTATAATCTATTTATATCGATATGCGTATACGGTGGCAGTTAGGCTCAGATATATATATACATATATATACCATATATATATATATATATATATACGAACACTATATTGATTTTAAAACGTAAGCAACTTTTTTATAGCCGGACACTAAAAACAAATATTTTACATTTTACTAAAATTTGTATAAAAATCAAAAAAAGGGAGTAAATTGCAAAAACCATTTCGAAAATACTTTCCTTCAATATTGTAAATACAAAAAAACGCTCTAACGAATTGAAAAACTAAAACAAATTAATCAAATTGATAAAAACGTAATTCAAAAGCAAAGCTTACAAAAAAAAAGTAACATTGACTGAAATTAATAAACAAACAACAAATTATTAAATAGAGTTCTGGAGATTGAGAAGAGTTAAGGAAACTAAAAATTATATAGAACAGCAGGCAGGCCCCCAAAAGGCGTTATTATATAATGTCCTGGCACTGCAAAGTTGGCAAAGACTTTTCGATTAAATTGCGTACTATATATAAATATATATTTTAGGTAAACTTGAAATCAATTAAAACTAAAACTAAAATCACAAACCACAAAAAAAACGTAGAGCTAAGAAAATGCACAAAAAAAAAACATAATAATTTAAAAAGATACAAAAAATCGAGAAGCAACGAATTAGTAACAACAACAACAACAACAAAACACACATCACAAGCAGTCTAACAAATACAAATAAATTTTACAATCGATAATATTATAGGGAATTTAATAACGACAAAAAAAAATATATTAATTACAAAAAAAAAACTAAACTAAAATCAATTAGCCAACGCGCCCTCAACAAAACTAACTACCATAATTAAACCAAATTTTCCAAAAAAAATTATCAACAAAAAAAATATAAACAATTTTCCATCACCTACTTAGTTTTTTCTTCTACTTAGAAAGCTGATTAACAAAAGAATAGCTTCATAGCAAATCGAAACTGGTACACCCCCCGTCGTACCCCCCTACAACATACTTATATATACTATAGAAACTCTATAAACATACAATATATAAGCATTATTTAACTGTAACTCCATGCCTATACAACAACAACAACAACAAGAAAACACACAAAGAAAGATACAAAAAAAGTTTATGTTATGAAAGAAGAAAAAAAAAAAAGAATTTTAAAATTATTTTCTGGTCTTTTTTTTTTGTTTGCTAGATCTCAAGTAAAGAATAAAAGAAAAACATGTATAAACAATTAAATTAGTTATAATCTAACAACAAACAAAACTTCCAATTTTTAACTCAAAAACGAAACACAAGAAAAATAATGTTCAGAAAATGACGTGTGTTTTTTTTTTTCTAAGTGTAAAGCGTATCTATATAAACATTGTTCAACAAGCGCCTAAACAAAACAAAAACATAACGGAATATATGATATTTTAAAATTAGTAAGCAACAATACACACATACAGTTTCACACACACACAGACACCAAGCAGTTGCCTAAAGCAAAAAGAAAAAAATTTGCAACACCAGCAAAGAACTTTAAATACATCTAATAATAAATAATAATAAACATTAGCAGACAACAATAAGAACATTTACTACAAATTCTAAATGAACCATAGTTAAGCTTAAATTTAGTAACAAAAGAAATACACACACACAAACAAACACACACATATACCCAATAACAATACAAAAGTAGAGTAAACTGCAGCAGCAGCCATTTTCTACCATAAAAAAAAAACAATTAACTAACCGAATTTTTGTACCAAGTTTCGTTCTATTTCAATTGTTGCCTACAAAAATTATTATTATTTTATTTAACTTCTTCTTTTTTTATTTCATTTGGTTAAACACACACAAACATAGAAAATAAATTTATTTAATTAACCGCATCTATTTTAATTTTTTTTCTTTTGGGTTTTTACTTTAAAATTTAAAATTGTTTTTTTTTTTTTTGAGAAAATTTGTTCCGAAACTTTTGGTGACTTTGAAACTTAAACCGATTTCAAATTGCAAATATAATGTATACATATATGTTTAATGATAAAAAGTTTTGTTTAATTTGATAAATGTACTGATTTTATATTGTTTTAAATTTGTAGTTTTATTTATATAAGTCTTTATTGTTATAATGTGTTTTAATTGTAAACTAAAAACTCGACAAAAAACAAATTGGCAACAAAAACAACAAAAAAAATCCTGTTACCACAATCCGTTAAAGTTTTCAAATTTGGTTAACAAACAAAAAAAAAATAGTTATGCAATACAAAATCTCTTATTATAATATAATTATGTACCGTTGCTGCCTTTGCGGTCATAATTGTGTACTCTTCTTCTTCTTCCCCTTTTTCGGAAGCCTCCAAATTTTGTACACTTTCGAAAAAGTCTCTCCTTCCTTACTTCTGTCATCCTGCCCTGCCCATGATATTTTTGTGTTAAATATTGTAATTTGTAATTTTGTTTAATTTTTTTTCGGGAAAGCAAAAACGTTTGGCAAAATTAGTTTTTAATTTGAATATTTAGTTTTGTTTGTGCGCTTAAGTTTTCAATATTATGTTATATAAATAAATCTATATATAATACTATATGAATATTAATTTTTAGCAAAATATTTTTACGACTAAACTTAAACGAGCCCCTAATGTTAATGTTTTAACTGTTTAATTGGTTTTTTTTGTCTATTAATTTTGAACTCCATTTTTTGTGTATTGTAAAGAAGCGCAAGCAATTTTTCATATCTACTTACCCGTCAATAACTAACTGTAAATTTCAATCCATTATACGAAAAAAAATTCAGAAACTAAATCGAACAAAACGGAAAAAAATTCACAAACGGCGCATGGAAACTGAGCAAAAACCAAGAAAACAAAATTACAAAAATCTATAAAACATTAAACTTTACATGAATTGTGATGATGCAAAGGCAAGATTTAATCATAATTACATAACATATATATATATATATAATATAATATATCTTTCTCTATAACAATAATACGAGTATATAGTGTATATGTAGGCGTTAGGCGTGTATAATCTAACTTAACTTTTAAACAGACTGCGTACGTATTAAAAATTTTTAAAATTAATTTGTGTAAAATGTTTTAAGTTTTTGAAAAATTGGCAAATAAAGAAAACAATAAAAATTAATAAATCAAAACACAAAATGCTTTGAAAATTAACAACAACAAAAAACAAACCCCCCCAAGGCGGTTTTCCGAAACTTTTTCCAAATTTATGCTTTTCTTAAACCCTTTCAGCAAAACTTTCGAAATACAAAATTGGCAAAGACGCAGCTGTTTTAAAAGGACAAAGGTATTGAAGGACTTTGTTTCGTGTTGAGAATATCAGTTTCCAGTGTCAGTTTTAAAACAAAATATTTCTAGGGTATTTTGAGTTGCGAACAACTTTATAATCTATGTTTACTTATAGTTTGTGTGTGTTTCCATATTGGTTTTATTCTTTTCTTAATTAATTAATTAACTCTCTTTTATAAATACTAATCTTTAAACATCACAACACATTTGAGGGAATTAGATATATAGTACTATATCTAAACCGTGAAAGTAACGTCGCCAATTATTTAACAACAACAAAAATGAGAAGAAATAAAAAACATTCAGAAATGTTTATGAAGGAGCAGCGCAAGGAAACAGCAACATCTTTTACGTCATACAAAACAAAAATATTGAAAAACAAAAAACAAACAAAAACAATTATTGTTAATGAAGATAATTAAAAGTGTGAGAACAAGAAGCATATTGTACTAAAAATATTTGATATACATACATTTGTTATTATTTGTAATACAAAAATTAAATAAAATTGCATCCAGATAATAAATAAAAAATAAAAAAATTAAATAAACAATGCAAAAAACTCGACTTGTGCTTAAATTGAATTTTTAAAAAACAAGTGGAAAGGTTGTAGTGGGACGCAACCGACTGCGGAATGCTCGATACCCGTTTAAAAAGGGACAACAAGAGGCCTGATTTCACAGATTACGGATAAGGTGGGGGTGTTATCAAATATTGGCTCCCAGAAATATTTCAAAAGCAGTAAGCCATAAGTGTGAAGGAGCGCGATAGCAGATAGTATGTGCAGTTGTTTTTGTTTCAGTTGCCCTTGCACTCAGCGGCCCGTCAAGTGTACGACAAGCGGCAGGCCAGCGGCAGCCAAGAACGGTAAAAATGTGTTAGTATTTGAGTGCAGCACCTTTAAATGAGTGAAATGAGAGCTAAGCTCTGCTCTCTTTAATGGTCTCAGCTCTTCTCACAGTATTATGTTTGTTAAATAAAGAACGGCATTTAATTTAACTCTTTTTTGTTTGTAATCTTTTGTACATTATATTTAAAGCAAGAACACCGGCAATAGTAAAATACATGCAAAAACAAAAAATGTTTGCCTATTCAGTTGTTGCTGCACACGAATGTACATCAACTGAGCTGTCCTGCTCTAACTGCCGAGAGCGATCGTTACCTTCCAGAAGCCCACTTCCACTTGTTTCTCTTTATCTACAAAGGCAGTAAGCCTGGAACTGTGCGCGTGTTTACATCGCTGGGAGCTTATCGTCCGTTTATTGATTGAATTAAAATTGATACGTCCTATATTATAATATATTAATAGTCAAATTGTGTTTATTTAACTCACTGAACATACGCAAAGTGCTTATAACATTATATAATTGCCGTGTAATTGCTTTTTAAAGTGTTTTTAAGCAAATTAAAATTGACAAATGCGCGCCATTTTAGTTGCTGCTTTGCCGGGTCGCGAAAAAATTAAAGAGAGCGGATAACGGCGCTAATACGAGAGTGTTGTTGTTGCGTTTAGCTCGCTGAAAATCTGCATAATAAGCGAAGCATTGAAGATGGTATTAATTACATTGCTTTATTTTTATTATTTTTAACTTGTGTGTGAAATGCAGTGAAAATAAAATAGTATACGGAAAATAAAGAGGAGAGCATCTCATTTAATTATTGTTGTGTGTGGGTGTGCTTTTTGTTTTTGTGAGAGTGGTCAGTGAAAACGAGAGAGTGAGATTGAGAGAGCACTCGCATATAACTGTATTTGTGTTGTTGCTGCTACCGGTGAGTGCATTCTGTATATTCTATTTTATATTGATCATTCTGTTTAAAAATCACCCTTTTACAATAATTATATTGGATACAGTTAAAGAAATAAGATTAATTGCTGCAATGCTTAAAAATTATTCTCAAGTCGAGCGTGTTAAAATGGTAAAAAACCAGCATCAATTCTAGCTAAAGTACCAGACGAACAGAAGTCAGCAGCAGGTGGCGCCTGGTGCGTTTTTTTTGTTTTGTTTTCTGATACTTATATGTTTATGTATGAACACGCACTCTTTAGCATAGATGCGTTTGTCTTTGTCTAGCGTCATGAGCACAAAGTCCCGGTTCAGGCGATGAGCTTGAAACATGTACATACGTACAAACATACACACAACATACACTCAAATGAGCAAACATAAAAGGTAACTCAAAGCTCAGCTTGCCCTTCAGCGCACTCAGCTTTGCGCTCTTATCTTACGCCCTTCTCTCAGCATAGTTGTTTTAACTCAACAAAAATCACTTGATTCTGACTTCTGTTCGCCTGGTACTGAAGCTAGAATTTCTACAGGTTTTAGACGATGATCACGAGATAAAGATAACAACGGATGCGTGGATTTTAATGTATTGATTTTATTGTAAAACGTTGTGTCCTTGAATACTTCACATATAAAGTTTAAAAGTGTGTAAATAATGGCACAGATATTTGTCATATTGTTCAATAATATTTAAAAGCATTTGCTTCGTGAAGATGATTTGCTGCGGCTAATGGTGCTGCGACGCGTGGTCGAAGAATCGACACTTGTGCTAGCCGCATTCTCATCCAAGACTGTCTCATCAACGCTCCCATCATCTTCGGGTATTTCCTCATCACTGTTTGTTTCGTTGATCAGGGATCCTTGAGGTGTTACAATTGCATCACCGTGCAAATCCTTATTATCCAAAATACTAATGTGAAAGGCAGCGTGGCATTTGTTTGCAGCTAGCAAAGCTTTCATACGAAAGACGAGTGTCTCAAGGATTTCGCGTAGGCTGGGAATGTAGCTTATAATGCCAGTATTCTTGATCGACTTGGAATGGCAGCACAGATTGTGTAAGAACTTGGTTACATTTTTAAGCTCTTGCAGAAACTTGGTTAGGCGGTCGGGATCATCACGCACAATGGGCTCGAGCACAGGTAGACCATGTTGCAGCAGCAGCTTGAGAAACAACTGAGCGTGCTTTAGGAATAATGAAAAATTACGTGGCTGCTCTATGTTCTGAACAATTTCCAATAGTCCGTTTAGTAAACGAATAGTTAACTCCCAAAGCTTGAAGCGATCTCCTTCATTATCGGCGGTACACTGAGCACTCAGCGTGGTTATAACAACCTCACACAAGCCACGAAACAGCAGAGGGAAATTGGCTCTAGGCAAGAAAATCACAATATTAGTTTAAAATTAATAGTTAAATGCGTAGAGCTTACTTTTTGATATTAGGCACGGATTCTAGAGATTTGTCTTTCGTTTGGAGTAGCAGACACTCTTCCTTGAGACCACGCAATATTTCATATTGACGCTCCAGTGTGGAGTCTTTTAGGAAGCCCTTCACCAGCTCATCTAAATGAATGTTACACTGTGCGCCCTTCTCGAGAGTGCCGGTAAAGTGATACCACTTGCGACGCAGCATTGTCGTACAAAACTTGCCTGAAACAAAATCCATTTTTAATAGAAGAATATATTGAAAATCATAATTAATATTTACGTATATTCTCGCCTTGTGGCATGATGCGCTGTGCTGCATTCTCGCCAATGCCACTCAACTTGCGCAAGCTGCGTAACAAACGTTGAAGCTGAACAGCTGTACTCAAAACAAGCACAGATTTCTCGTACTTGTAAAAGTAATCAAAGACCTGGGCGGCAATACGAGCCGGCAATGTTTTTTTGGTTACCTTTTTCTGGCCAGCCGGCAGTAAAGCGATCAAAGATGCTGAAAATAAATAATTAGTACAAAGAACACGTTTTTAAACATCAAATTCACTAACATTGAAGCAGTTCTGTATGGGACTTGTCGCTCCACTCGTTCCAGGAGAAATACAAAGCAAACAAATGGATGCACAGGCCAAAGCAAGCTTTAACATAATTGAAGCGTTCCTTGAACAGATCCAAATTGCTGTGCAAATGATTAACTTTCTCCAGTTCTTGATCTATGTGCGTGGCCAGTGTAGATAGGCGCGTATTGATTTCGCCGAGACACTTGTTCAAGTCACTCATAAAATGTTCCGGTTTGGCTACATGCGATCTCAAGGAGTCGGCTTCAGTTGTGTCCTGATGTCCATTGACAACGGTGTCCACCTTATGTACCAAATCTGACAATATAAAACGTAACTCAAGCAAACCCAAATGTGTGCCAACTTCATCCTCTTCCAAGGGGTAGTTTAATGTAAAGTCTTCCTCCTTCAGCAAGATTAAGATGCCGACGTCGAGCTGTCTGAAACGCTCTAGGGGACCATATAAATGCTCATAGTCGATCTTTGGTTTGATGGTCTTGCAGGCGGGCATTTTGATTGTTAAATTTGAAAGCTGTTCCTCTGTGAGAGATTCGTTGTTGATGGCTTTTGTCTTGCTTGCAGCAGGCAGCTTCTCTCGCACTGTTTGCTGAGGCGTCTGCTTGGGATTGTTTAGGAACTGGCATGGCGGTGGCGAGAACCCAACAGGTGCACGTGACAAAAGTGGCTTTAGCTTTTGTTCTATGCATATCAAGTCCGCAAGCCGCTTGAGCACTCTTGAGCGTGTTGCTGAATCTTTTTGCGAGGCAAAGGCACAAATCGTCACACGCATCCAATTGACCGTGTGAAAGTAAATGTGTAAGATGCGCTTTTTCAAATCGTCTTCATAGTTGTCAAACATGGCAAAGTAGTTGGCATCGTCAAAAAATGTGGGCAACACTAAAGCGCAGCCAAGCAGGGCATTAATCACCTCCAAGCTGTGCTGATAGCTTTGATTGTGCAGCACGCTGACTAAGTGAAAGAACGGTGCAAGCACAAAAATCGAATCGCAGGCACTACAAAATTTAAAAGAAATTTATACAATCGTTAAGAAACTGTTGCGGTTTCCTCTCAACTCACCTGCCATTCGGTGTCAACACCAGTTCCGATATATTTATACCAATTTTGAGTACAGCTGATTCGGTATTTACATTGGTTTCATCAAGTTCATTGATATTCCTCTGATATTCCAGCTTTATGCCACTGCAAAGATATTGTCATAAATAACTTTTACTTATTAAGTGTTAAACATACTAACTTGATCTCTGTGGGTTCATGTTCGTTAACGAAACTCTGCTGAAAGCGGTAGGTCATCAGCTCGCAGAGCCAAATGAGAAAAGAATTGTCCAGCATATAAATTGATTCGGTATTGTAAAAGCGAACTGTCAAAACGCTTGCCAACTCATCGTAGAACAAGGCCAACAATTCAGCCGAATTGCCAATAGCTGACTGTGTAAGCACTAAAAGTTGAAATACAAATTTAATGTCTTGTGATAAGTTCTTGGCCACTTACTTATCAAGTTGGCTGCCTGCTTGCTGCGTCCATCGGGCAATGAGGTGATGCTGTCAACGCTGGTCTGCGAATCGTTTACCACTCGATTACTTTCGATGCGAGCAATAGCATCGATTAGCTGCACACAACCAATAATGCCCTGTTTTTTGACATATTCGGTGCGATTGATTTGCTGTTTCTTAACAACCATTTCTATTTGATCCTGCAGCGGAGCACATTCGGTCAATTCGGGTTCTGGGAATGCAACGTGACAGAGTAAATCCATTGCAAGTCGCGTTTGAGGCAGCGTCAAATCGCTAAGACGATCAATCAAAGGCAACAGCAACATTGCACAATTCTGCACATGTTTGGGATTCTTGCGTTGCAGTTCGCGTAGAAGAACTAATGCCATTGTGGTAACATGCTGCGAAGACTTGTCAAAGGTTAGTTCCAGCAGCTTTTTCATTATGCTCTTCTGTATCGAGTTGCAGATTTTAAAGAGAATGCTGCAAAGCAAACATAAATTATGTATCAATTCAGTTCGAGTCGATTTTAGTATTTACCTGTAAGCGGTTTTTGCAAAATCAGACACAATACGATTCTTTTCGCGCATAAAATCGTGCAGGATGTGCATTAACGTGCTTATATGTTGCTCCAAAATATGCGGAAAATGCGCTCTAATATCATCCAATATATCAACTGTGATGTGCTCCAGTTTAATGCGGCGACGAAGCTAAATTAAAGAGTGCTCGTTAAACAGTTGCAAATAATATATAAAACTACACTTACCAGATTCTCAATGAACAGCGTATTGTCCTCGTTGATGTGTATGAGCAGCAGCAGCATTATAAAATCAAATGATCTGCAAATGTGATTAAATTAAAACCTTTCTCTTAATGTTAAATTATGTTATTTGAACGCACTTAAAGCCAGTGGCAGGCAGGCCACTTATGGTTCGCTGCCACATTTGATAAAAGCGTTTGGAGCGTTTTAAGCCTTGTTGTAGAAAGCCAAAGAGTTCCAATTGAGATTGCTTATCATTGGCACTTAGAGCCATAAGAGAATCTCCAGCGTGCGCTCTGTGACGCCAATTAAAGATTTCGCGCAGTGTAGAGACCAGCTATAAATGTGTTTAAATATTATTTAAAGTAGATATTGACAAAAGTTTAAATTAAAACAAACCTCACGCACGACATCATCGGTGTCCTGGTTAAGACCATTAAGCAAAAGGCGAATAAGATACGGCAGAATCTATAATAAACAAAAGGTGTTTAAAACATATTTGTATACTTATTTCATTAGGCTTACTGCATTTGAGCAGCTGCTGTCGTCCTTAATAAACTCTAGAATACGTTCACGCAGTTTTCGTTGAGTCGCGGCGCTTAGCGACAAATTGCTCAACATTTGCACAGTGCTTAAATGGAAAAGATCCTTGCTGCTTGAGTAATTGATGCTAAATGAAAGAGTAACTTAATAAGTAAGCCAAACAAACTCAGTTTAACTTTATACTTACGTAAGCAGATGAACAAAGTCATCATGTTTGCTTGCATCCAGTAAGAATTCAGCACTATTAATTATATCCAATTTGGATAGCTCGGAAGCATTGTTGAAGATGCGCTCAATATGGCCATAGATCTGATCACTGTGCGACAGTGTCAAATAACGCAATTGAGCCAACATAAGCGGAAGTAGAGGCACACAGCCGGGCACCGTTTGCAGCCGCTCTAACTTGGCCACCTGCTCGATCTTGTTGAAGAGCACCTCCAGGCAAGGATCGCGCAAGAAGTCAATCATTAGAAAATTGATAAACATGCTGTTCTGCGATTGATATATTTGCTCCTCGCCAGCGGTGTCAATGGTGCAGCCACTAAGCAGCTTTTGCGCCAACTTCGATTTGGGCTCCAAAGCAGCTTTTAAACCCGCCTTAAAGGTTTCTATATTCTCGGGATATTTGGGCGAGCGCGACAGTATATCGCGTAGCTTAGAGACTATAGCAATATGATCGCAGGAGAGCACAAATGTGTCTGCTTGATCCAACTGAACGCCGGCATTGAGCAGCACCATTTCAAAGAAACTATTCGGTTGGCGCGAACTATGATTCTTCGATGATGACTGTGTTCGTCCCAGTGTAGCGGCCAGCGCAAGGCTGTGTTGTGAAAGAAATCGCTGCGTTTGCTCCTGCGATGCTGGTATTTTCTCTTCCTCACTCTCGACAGTCAGCGCCTCGATTGTGTCATCTGTTTTGTGCACAGACGAAGCACGCTTCAAGGACAAATGAAAATTTGTATTTACGATCTGTGCAAATATCAATTGCGGTGACGATCTCTTACCGGTATTTTAATTGTTGCATTTTCATCAATTGCATTTAGTGGCTTGGTACGTTTCTTATACTTGCGATACATTATGTTGAAGCGTTCGAATTAAATACAATATTATAATGTAAACAATTTTAATATGCGCCGAGTTTGAGCGCAAAATTGTTGCATCGATAACAATATATCGATTTTTAATAACATAACATGTTCTGTTAAGTGGCAAAGTATTCTGTTAGTCCGATACTTTTCAGCAATTAGTTCGATACTTGAATATTGAGTACGTTGGAATTTGATTTTACGAATTACGAAGAAGATAGTTAAAAACCACTCATCATACGATTTAACTGTTAGTAACTTGACATTTTTATTGAATATGTTATAATTAACCATGATATTGATTTTTATTATTGCTATTTAATTATTTGAGAGTAAATAATCGTATTTTTATTTAATACAAAGTATCTTAATGTGTCTATGAATATTATAAAGTGCAAATATTGCAATAAACTATTCTTTAGTCTAATGAAAAAATCCATGTTGAATACCATGAATATTTCAATACATAAACGTGTGTGTAAATTTAAAGCCATTTTCTTTTCTTTTTTAATTCGAATACTAAATTTTGCTTAACTTTAACTTGTCAACTTATGTTTTACGATAGTTTATAATGGTATAACCTACTGTTATTAATTTATAAAAATGTCTTAAAATTTCATTAATGTTATTAATTACGAAAGGTTTCTAAATGTTCAAAGTGATTATGTCAGAAATTGACTTAAGTTTTGCTTAACTTTTTTGAACTCTTTTGTTCTTACTAAGTTTATAAAAAAATCACTAATTTGGCATTGGTTAGTATTGCTATATGGGGGTGTATGTATTAAGTTGTATTTGATGTGATCACATCGATGCAGTCCATAATGGGGATAATATATGTGTGTTTGCCTCTCAACATCCGATTTATGTTCCATTCTTCCTATTCCATCCTAAACTTTTTGAAACTTTCAATATTTATTCGTTGTTTTTCATCGTTTTTTATGTGTGGCATATATCAAATTATTGCTTTTTCGCTCGACTTTTTTTGTAGCCCGTCATTTGCTTTAATAATTGCGAATTTTCATCATCCATATCCAAATGGGGTTCCCACAAACGAAGTCTTTTTGGTATATAAATCAAGCCCAACAGAGTTATTGCTGTTAATAAAAGATTAATTGTTAAATAAAGTTGTTATCTGTTTTTTGTAACTGAAACTTACTGTTCAAAACGCATGGGAAGATAACGTAAAAGTTCAATGTGCTCGAACGGAAATAAAGTGCTTCAGTGGCATAGAATATCATGGTTAAAGCCAGAGAACAACCTCCCATGCTGACAACTCTATAATAGGAAATCATAGTTAGCATTTTGGAAAGTAGTTTTTTCTATACTTACGGTCTGTAGTGTATGTAGAGAGTACAGTGCACCAGAGCGATTGCCTTTAGAAGACAGTACATTCCAATTATGCGGGATATGGTATAATCACCTAAAAATGATGTTCAATATTATGATTATGTGTGCTTAAATGCTCTCTTAATATACTAGAGGTTACTCCTGACAACCTCACAAACCTTACCTCTTAATGGTTATATTGGTATAAAAACGAACTCACCTTCAATAAACTGCGTATCGCTGTGATCCCCAAGGAAACTCCTACGTTCGATATAGCTGCGAAAGGCAGTTCCGAGATCCATGAAAGCGACAAACGCAATCCAACCACGAAAGGCATAGAGAAGACGTTCGCGGGGTCGACTGCCCGACTGCATTGCAGCCCTGCGAAATGTAGCACGAAACAAAAGTTGAATGACAGTGTAATTACATGAACTTAAGTAAGAGAATGCCGGCCGGCTTATCAGTAATTCTACCAACCACCCGCCTCCCCACGCATACATAGGTATGAAGCTTTTTTGGTTCGCTTCTGTGGGCAAAATCGATATTTCACCCCCAGCTGACACACATTTATTATTTATGCAACAACAAATATTTATACACATACACTTGGGTGGGTGGGCGTGGGGGGGGCTCAATTTAAAATTGACGGCACGCGAACAAGTGCTATAAAAGGCCAACCGGATTCGGACCCGGTTCGAGGCTATTTATTTTCAGTCAACAATATCGCCCAGAGCAACGGAATTTGTGGCAATTAATAAGTAGCGCACTCGCATTTTCTTTTTCATTCATAATTCTTACATTTCGATAGATAATTAGATTTATTGACGAATTGAAAATCACTTTTGCATTTGTTTTTTGCTTTTGCTTTTTATTTAATTAACTTTGCATTCTATTTTTGCTTTTAAAAACAGTTTTTGCGTGTTTTTCACTCTTTGCTACTCTTCGCAGCGACGCTTCGACGCAGATTAAAAGACAGACAACGACAAACGGAGAAAAGCTTTCAGGTGATGAAAGCTTTAATGGCAATTGCGCCGGCCGGCTGTTTTGGTTAATGTACCGTAACAGAAGGCAAGTGTGACAGGCTGTTTGGTGAATATACCGTAAGAGTAGGCAACTTTGAACTATTTTCAAATCGTAATGGTATTATTTTTGCATCCACAATCAATTTTATTTAGGAAAAAGTATATAAAAATAGTTTTTAACAAAAAAAACATGAAAAATATGTTATCTAGTTCAGTTCCATGGCTATATCTAAGTGTTTCCTGGGTTCAAGCCTTATTGACTTCCTCTTCGTTCTTGCGATATTCAGCATAATCCACATAACCATCATTATTCAAATCCATCGTCTTGAGTACATAATCTATGGTCTCCTCCAACGCTTGATCAGTATAAACGACGCCGTTCTTATGTTCCGATTCAGCTGAATGCTCTGCCGTAGCTAAGCTGGGAGATTTGTTTGTATCTACGACTGAAATCAAGATAAGATTAGAATTTTTAGCCAGACAGAAGACATTTTAGATTTAGTTGTTTTTCTAAGTGTGGTTTTTATTCACTTAAAAAACAGATCACTTGCAAATGAATAGCATGCGTCTATTATAAAGTAGTTTTCTAATTGTTCCAGATGTTTTCTATAATATATAATTAAATTTTTTTTTTTTTGCTTACTTTTGTCATTTTTGTACAAAACAAACGTTTACACAATCAGTCTGTTTTCTTTTTTAGTTTTATTTGTTATGTTTTTAGCTGGTTTTTAGTTGACGCTTAAAAATAACTTCATGTCGAACACATAACTAATATTATGAGAAAAAAAGGGTAAAAAACAATAGAAAACAAAAACATTGCACAAAATATATGAGATTCTCTCGTGCTATTCGAATATATTGGAATATGATTTTTGTTGTTTTTTTTTTTTGCGAAAAGTTACACAATTTGTTCAAATGAGTTTGGCCAAATGGAATGCTTGCAGCATACAAATATTGGAAATATATTACAATTTGAGCTGGAGTTCGTTTGCGCCTTAATTTCAATGAGTGTGTAGGTGTGTGTGGCGAAACAGGGAATATGATGCGCTACAGGACAAAACTATGCTTGAATTGATTGTTTGAAACTAAACAAAACTAATGTCCCGGTTGCTGCTGCTGCTGATCCTGTTGTTGTTGTTGTTGCTGCTGCTGCTGCTGTTTCTCTGCAGCCTTCTGCTGTGCCTTTATGAACTCCGGATAGTCGATGAAACCATCGCGTGATGTATCATCCATTTGGAGTATGGGATCGATGAGCGCAACGAGCTCCTCATCCGAGAAGACTTTCTCCTCCACATGCGGCTTCTCGCCGTTCGGCTGCTCTTTGCTACCTTGCTCTGCATTTGTTGTTGTTGTTGTTTTATGAGTTATTATAGATGGGTTTTTGAGATGATGTTGGAGCATATGACGACAACCATAACCAGAAGAAGAAACCAGGAACCAGTCGAAACAGTAGCAAATTGTGTTACACATATGCAAATAAAAACGAAAGACAAGTCAAAACAACAAAACCAAAAGTTAAAGCAAAACTACAAACATTAACAAATGCAAAAAACGATTGTTGCTTACCGTGCCAGTGAATTAAAGATTTAATTAGCTCACAACCATCGAGCTTGTTGTTATTATCCGAATCGTGCATTTTAAAGTAGTGAAATTGCAATTCAGCCTCAGACATTTTGCTCGTATCGATGGGCACCTGCATGTGCTCCTGGATGTGACTGCAGGGAGAGAAAGGACAAGAGAGATGATGTAGAAAAGAAGTATTTAACAAATATTTACAATCATCTATATAATCGAGCCCTTATCATAAATTCATAAATAAATATGTCAGTTTTCGATAAGATAAGTTTGTTGTGAGCTCTTCAAGTCCATATTGATTGATTACGACGTGTGGGTTTTCGATTGAATTTGGTTTGACAATGGGAAATGCAACTTACGCACGCTCCTGCTGAATGTTGCCTGTGTTTAGCACCTGCTGCGGCTGACCATGATGATGGCCGCCCGCTTGTTGTTGATGATGTTGCACAGGTGGCTGCTGGTGTTGCACGGGCGGCTGCTGTGGATGCATCTGCTGCGGCTGCTGTTGTTGTTGCTGTACAGGAACTTGCTGATATTGTTGATGCTGTGGCACCTGTACGAAAAGTTAAATGTGTGATTTATGCACTTGTAACCTTCGAGATTCACTTACATATTGTTGCTGTGGGACGCCGGGTGCAACATGACCCTGTTGCTGATAGTGCTGTGGCGGCGGCGGCGGCTGTTGATGATGTTGTGGCATTTGCTGTGGCACTTGTTGCTATTTGGCATAACAAAAAGTCAATTATTAGCTCATTAATTTACTGCCAGCTGGGATTGCACAATATGCATATTGAAAATACTCACATAATGCTGAGGATTTACGCCGGGCACAACTCGCTGTGCGCTCGCATAGCCAACTAGGGCAAGCAGTAGGACTGCTGCGGTAAAGGCTGACAAATGCATTTGAAATAAGGGAAAGCGCTGGTTTCTTGCGAGGATTTCGAAACTTAGTGGAACGCACAATCACCACGTAGCTACAGTAGCTAGAGAGCTATCAAAACACACACGTACACAAATTGATGCTGCTTCTTACCTTTTGGCAGTCACACAGCACGACAGCTGTTGCACAGGTAAACGAGCTATCGCAACGGCCATCACTAGTATTGCAACTAGGTGGCAGCGCTTCGTACACAACCTGTTTGAGTTTTTCATTCGCTTATTTATTTATTTATTTTCTATAGTTTAGTTAAAGTGCGAAAAGAAATGGTAAGGCATCAAAAAGAGAATCAAATGGAGAGTGGATATAAAAAGTTTATAAAAAACATAAAAAAAGGTGCTTTCATAGCTACTTTCCACTTGAGTGCATTTCCCCATTTCCAATTATTATAGTTATGCTAATTTCTTGACAAATGCAACTTTCTTTTCCTTAAATGTAGGCTCGCTACTTTAAAGAACAGGATATTGATGGTAATTATTGTAAAATGAAGCCATAAAACATTATCCCATTCTGAAATTTATCTTATCTCTCTCTAGAATTCCGTGAGTGTTTTTATCTATTTGCTCGTTCGGGTCAAATAAATAATTTGGACGAACTAACGGTTAGCATAACTCATCATTGTAAACTAAATGTCCAACCATAACAATCGATTTTAAACAACAGGTTATTATGCGCTCCTTGGGCTTGTCGCCAACGATCCAAGAACTAGTTTCGTATCTGAAGCAAAAGAATGGTAAAATGAGTTTCGCCGACTTTTTGGACATTATGCATCAACACTCTTCCGTTGAGAATCTACCAGATGAGGTTATAGCTGCATTTAAAGCTGGCGATCCGCATAACAAGGGCACCATATCTGCCAAACAATTGCGAAATTTACTGCAAAACTGGGGCGAGGGCTTATCCGTCAGGGAGGTGGATAACATCTTCCGGGAAGCAAATGTCAACAACAATAGCGCCGTGCGCTATGCTGACTTTGTGAAAATAGCCTGTGCTCCAGTGCCAGATTATTACTAAAAACAAAAAATAGATTTCTTCGACTTCCCCACAAATACTACTTTTACCTTCCAGTACTGTTTTTTTTTTAAAACTGCTTACAAAGCTGGCAAAATGCAATAAATTATTCACAACGCATTTCATAGTTGAGGTTTTTTTGTTTTTTATTAAAATGCGAAACTTTTCAGCATAATGAGATGGTTTTACTCAGCCGATTTAGTTGGCAATGGTAACCTCAACCTCTACTCCGGGCTCAATGTTGATCGATGTGATCTTCTTGACGATCTCAGATGGAGAATGCAAATCGATGATCCGCTTGTGGATTCTCATCTAAAACACAAACACAAATAAATAATACAATCAGCAAGTGTTCAATTTACATTGAAAAAAGTAAAGTTTAGTTGTTTATAGTTGTCGCATTCGGAGAGCCAAATTGTGTGGGAAAAAAATCAGCAAAGTGGACTATGAGAATACGTTTAATCTGGGCAAATCTCTGATACTGTACAGTGGCACATAATTCAACCTAGCACGATATCTGATTTGCCCGCCATAGAACTACTTTTTTATGGGTTAAAACTTACCTGGAAACGATCCCAGGTCTTGGAACCCTCACCGCAAGGAGTCTTACGGGTAGTGATGCGTAGGACCTTGGTCGGCATGCGCACTGGGCCCTGTAATCATAAGTTAATATAGTTAAGTTTCGTCAATTCCAGTGAAAGGAGTATTGCGATTGTTGCATGAATATTATATCTTCACACTGTTTGGAGTTCAATGTGAAAATATTGTCCAACTCAGGCATTTTAATATGGCATTTAACAATGACTAGGCTAAGTGGCAAACGGCCACACGAAGCCTCCAGGTAAATGCGGATAAAATATATTGAAAATCAACACGCGGCAAATATTCTTCTTCTTCTTCTCACCTTGACACGCAGATTCTGGTTCTTAGCACCGTTGATCAAGTCGCGGCACACATTCTCCAAGGAGCGAACGTTCCTGGAGGTAAGTGTGATGCGAATGCGGTGCACGGATGCAGAATCGCCGCCATGGGGCTTCTCAATGTCCTTGGGAGCAGCAGCCTGCAATTAATAGAAAACAATTGATTAGTTTGAGGTTATGTAGCAAACGCCAACGCCACGTGCATGCATTTTCCTAAGAAATATGCATTAAACAAACGAAACAAATGAATTGCTTGCACTTTGATCATATATATTTTATTAATATTTACCATTATTTAGCAATTTTTCTGGTCGAGATAGTCAAATCTTGGTGCTTTGAGCAGCGCTGAACCAGTTAACTTGCTGGTCAAAAACGTAATGGGAAGAGTGCCAGTCACAGCATTTCGAACATCAATTTCACTGAGCGTTGCCACCTGGTTAGTGAAATTGTGGCACAATGATTGCCATCGAAGCAGACATTCACAACGAACAATGCTTTTTGAAATAATTAAACTGCCAGATTTTGGATATTGTTACTTTTATTTTGCGTTCACAACTAATTTGCAACAAACAAATGCGACTGTAGTGGGACCAAAAGTAATGCCATAAATAGATTGTATAGTTTACAAAAATTTACAAATCAAAGCACAATGTTGCATTTAAATATTAAATCAACGTTAATTAGTTATTGTACAATAAAAAGATCTGTTCGACTTTTAAGCATATAAAATTTGAATAAGAAAACAACTGCACTTTGACAATCTTAAATACTAAGTACGCCTCAACAAACGAACATTTATGCCTGTGCAGTTACAAAACAAAATCATAATATTGTATATGTGTTCATCATCAAAAAAACTATAAATTATAACTTAAAGAAGCAATAGGCTAAAAGTTTGTGTCCAAATTGTTTGTGGTAGTTATACATATAGTCGGAATATTACTTTACGGGTAAGTTGTTTGTGGTTAGTAAGTATAGTTTAAACGCCCAGTTGGCACACACACACAAGTGCTGCAACTCTCTTGAATAATGATTTACGATGGAGTTTAAAGCGTTTTCGTTTCTCTCGCTTGCATCTGTTTTAAGTGTCTATGTATGTGTTTGAGTGTGTGTTTGAGTGTTTGAGAGTATGGTTAACTAATTTACATTAATTATAGATTCACGGCCTTTACCAACGCCCACCCAACGCACAGGTACGCTCAACTGGCTCTCCAAGAATCGAACATAGTTTTGTGCATTCTCCGGCAATTCCTTAAAGTTGCGCACATCCTCCGTTGACGTCTGCCAGCCGGGCAATACGGCATACTCCACCTCAATACTACCCAGTTCGCTAATGGTGCCAGGGAAATGGTCGAGCTTATCGCCATTGCTGCTGCGCCTATAGTTGACGCCCACTTTGATTTCCGCCATGGTATCCAAAATATCCAGCTTCGTAATGCAAATGCAAGTGTAGCCATTAACCAGCGATGTGTATTTAAGCAGCGGGATATCCAACCAGCCACAACGACGCTTACGTTTCGTAGTCACGCCCACCTCAAAGCCACGCGTCTGCAACAACTCGCCAATTTCCTGTACAAAGGACAAAACAATTAAGTGCAACTGTGCGAGAGAACGCGGCGCATTTGCTTACGTTCAACTGCTCCGTGGGAAAGGGACCATCGCCCACGCGTGTCGTATACGCCTTGACAACGCCGATGACCTCGCCAATCGTTTGCGGCGGCAAACCCAGACCGGTAAGCACACCACCAATGCTGCAATTGCTGCTTGTCACATACGGATACGTGCCAAAATCAATGTCCAACATCGCTGCATTGGCACCCTCAACCAAAATGGTTTTACCATTGCGCAGTGCTGTGTGCAGGAAACAAATCGTATCCTTCACATACGGACGAATCTTCTCAACGTAACCCTTGTACCGTGCCAATTCCGCATCGACATCCACCTTGATTGTTGGGAACAATCGCAAATGTGTGTTCACAATCGATTTGAATCTTTGGTTGAACAATATAATCGAAAGTTACTCAAGATAATCAAATAAGTTTATTCAGTTGCAACTTACTTCTCGCTGAACAAGTTAAAGTCACCCAAGAGCTCACCCACGCGAATACCATTGCGTGTGGCTTTGCTGGAGTAGGCTGGACCAATGCCCTTTTTGGTAGTTCCAAGCGATTTGCCGCCCTTTTCCGCCTCCTGCATGCCATCGACATGCTGATGAAAATCGAACACAAGATGCGCACGATCCGAGATGATTAAACGATTCTCCAAATGAATCAAGCCCTTAGCTTCGTTCTTGAGCACCTCATCGAACAGCGAAGGCAAATGAATAACCACACCATTGCCTTAAAATAGTCAGGAAATTACAAAGAAAAATAATTAATATGATTCAAATGCGGTTGTTTTCTTAGGTATCTATACTCCAATGCGTCATAACAAAGAAAATGTTCAGCGTTTTGACAAGGAATCAAAGGAATAGGCTATTAGATTTGGTCCTGTAGACGGCTCTGTTTTCCGGGATAAAAAGAGACTTATCATACTCACAAACAACGGGGTTGTTTAGATCCAGAGATTACCTGAGGAACTTCAGTTAGAAAACTTTTACCAAACGCCGACTGCAACGAAGTGCTGTATCAAAAGTCACCTTATCTTTCAACCCACTATATCTTATCAATGTTTTACAGTATGTCTAATAGTATAAGTTTTATAACAGCAGCAGTTTCACACCTTATCTTAATTGCTATCATGGCTTCGACACGCTTAGGGGAAACGTCGTTTTTTTTAGATACTTTGCGTTAAAGTTGTGAAAAACTTTTTTATTTTTCTGCCTAGCAACTCTGTAACGACATTAATGATATTCCAATTGTTGACGTTAGTTCACTAAACAGTTAAGAACGTTTTTTTTCTTAATGTAATTCAGTTTATGAAACTGAATGAAGCACGCGACATTCTTGTTGTTGTTGTAGTATAATCGACTGATAAATAATAAGTTAATTGCTTGATTAGAATAATTTTCCATATATGCATTCATTTGTGTGTAAGCTTTTGTTTGTTTAACCCTGAACGTTATATCTAAATTGCAAAAGGCACACCAATACACACACGCACACACACACACACAGGCTGCTTTTGTAAAGTTTTTTGTTACAGGTATGAGCGCGAGTTTGATTATCTTGTAAATTAGTCTTGTGACAAGCGATGACAGGCAACAGAGTTTGTTTTTTTTTTGCTATTTTGTTGTAAGAACCCAAAAGCGAAACATCGATTAAACTTTAAGCAAAGCAAGTTAAAGAAATGACCTTGCCTGTTGCAACAAAATTAAAGAATAATAAAGAAAAGCAAGAAGAAAACAAAAGTTTCAGTTCTCTCTCTGTTAAATGAATGTCTGCTCTATTGACGTCAATAAACAAACAGGAATCGAATAATGCTAATTGATTGACTTTGTCTGAATGCAATAAGGCCTAGAGATGAAAACCAAAATAGCTAACAAATAGCCTTTATATTAGGCACATTTCAAAGCCAAATACTAAAACCAACTGACCGCAAAAGCCAATGTCAATGTTGCATTAAGTCATGCCAACAAAATGTCTATATATCCTATACACAAATATATTCACATACATAATATATATATTTTCGTTTATATACGCTCAATTTCACTTTTTTGCACCAGAACGAAAACGAGAAATAGAAAAATCTAAAAACAAACACACAATAAAAACAATTATACTAGATATTTATATATGTGTGTGTTTTTTTTTTTTAATATGCTTGTGTTGTTTTCAAAGTAAGAGAAAAAATACTGAAAGCATTAGACAATATAAGGAAAAATAAATATTTGCTTACTTTCATTGAAAAAAAAGTTATTTGCTTGATTTCTTTAAAACTATTTCTTGCTTGATCCATTGAAGGAGGCATTGTTCCTCCTGGAATATCGATTCCTTACACACACTTACCAATGACCGAAATGCATTTCTCGTTCACCACACCGCTGGGCAACAGATGAAAATCGAATTCGGTGCCATTTGCAACCACAGTGTGTCCAGCGTTATTGCCGCCCTACAAAAAACCAGATTAAGATTGAGACCATTAGATAATCAGAATATAACCAGATAAAACTAGATGTTTGCATGAACAATAAACGCGCAATAAAGTGCACTAATTAGCACTTAAGCCTTTTTTCTTTTGTAACCAGTTTAAAACATTTTTCACTAACAGTGCCAGATCGTTCACTTAATGCAGGACCTCATTTCAACGATCTGGTAACATTATAGCAGTTGAATTTGAATGAAAGTTAAAAGTTATTAGTTCACTTTAGCTGGCGTGCACTGTTATACTTCATATACATATAACAAAAGCATATAGCTTTGCTTGTTTATATACAATATTAGCATGTTTGTTTTTGTTTATTAAAACTCGTGTGATAAATAAATAAATATTGTATTAGATAACAAATTGAGTGTGTCGCACGCGAAAAATACTTTGAATACTCGAAAGAGTCAAAAACGTATGACGAAAAGCGAACAAAATTTTGGCAACTGTGCAAATTTCGTTTTGGCATTCGGTAATCTCTTTTAATATATGTGCAACAATCCGTTGACAAAAAGAAAAGAACATCAAACAAAAATTCTGGAACTATACCTCATCAACCAGATAATCAAAAATTGTGACTTTATACAGGGTTGAGACTCTATTGATAAGATTGTAGCAGAAAACTTTTGCTAAAGCACTCTAGTCCCGTGTTCAAGAAACTTTCGCTGCGCAATATATGAAAAAAAAAAAAACCAAAAACAAAACGGAGGCGTGTGCTTTGTGAGTCAGATAATAGAACAAATCTGCGGGGAATTACATAAGAATCCACTGATAACAGATTATAAATGTAAAAAAAAGGGATGATAATATTATTAATCATGTGAGGGTGTGTGTGTTTTTAAAGGGAACTCATACACTTTTCGTTCTTAAAACAACAGACGAAAATCAACAAGTTGCTAAGACTGGGTTCACGCAATTCTTATGACTACAGTTCAAATGGAATGAAAATAAAGCGGGAAGCCATTGTTTTCAAGATCAACAAAATGAAATTGCGAGTACAGTTTGTGAAATGCTTAGATGAATATCTACATAGTACTTACATACATATGTATGTATGTACATCTCTATATGCATAACGTATGCGTATACATATGATGGTTTTTTGAATACTGCGCGGGACATTCACAATGGTTGGATTATGTAAACACAGGCGTTGTTTTGCTGAGCCAGCAAATGTGTACATGGTATTTGTGCCCAGTGGCTACATATATACTACACATACATACTAGCTGTAAAACGGAGGGAACACACAACAACAAACTAACGCCAGGCAGAACAGTGAACGAGTGACGAATTTGCTGAGGCGGCAGCAGAGTTTGGCAGACTGACTGACTGAGCACACGCACACATTCATACATGCACTTAACAGCGCTGATAGTTTGGCTATTATAAACAAACAACTAAACGCAAATCCAAACACTCCATGTATTTTTATATTTATTTGTTTTATACATCTTATGAATTGGTTAAAAATATGGTGTATTTGTTTTTGCTATTTTGTTGTTTGTCAATTTAGCTCATTTGAGCTTTAAAATCGAGCATCACTGTTACGTACACAATGAAGAACACTCTCACACACACACACCCGCAACATTCACAATTGATATACATACAAGCATACATGTATGTACATACAAATGAAAAAGCGAAGCATGCGGTCGCCAGTTGCGGCGATAATAGCTAAATCTGCTGAAAATAAGTGTATCTGTTTGCGAAATTTGCAGATGCTGCTGCAGTATTTGAATAAAATCACACATCGATTCATTTCCGAGAAATGGCAGCATCGGCGTCAACGAACCTGACGCACAGGCCATGTCCTTGACACAAGGATAATTGCCTCGAGCTATTATCAACAGTTTTTTTTTCTTTGATTTTTTCACACGAACTTTTTTTTTGTAATTGGTTGATGCTTTGCTTACCTGACACCTGCAGACAATGTCCACCTCAGAGGCCAGCATGTCGACCACCTTGCCCTTGCCTTCGTCACCCCATTGGGCGCCTAGGACAACATTCACCTTCGACTTGTACATCTTGGTGCGTCCTTGATGCAATTGCTCATAGTGATTGCCGTTAACAGCACTTATTGTTGTTGACATTTCGTACCACTATCAGGGAAAAACTCTCCGCACGACCACGAAATACGAGCACACGACGACGTTGATCTCGCTTGAAAACGGAACACGTTCTGTTTTTATAATACAGTTTGATTTGCAGCTGTCACACCGCACAGAGTTGCCAATATGGTTTTCGCATAATAAATATTTACAAGAGCTGCCCAACTGTTTATTAATTTAAAGCAATTAATCTTATATTAAAATAAAAATAGATCAATGTTATAAAAATTTATTCTATTGTATCTAAGCACATCGAGCAATTTGTTTGTAAAATGTTATACTAAGTGTTTGTAGTGACCACATTGCCATTCAGAGTGAAGCGCAAGCATTATCTGTAAGCTGGCAGCGCTGCGCAAGCATATGGAAGCTGCATTGTTTTACTAGCAGTTTGCCAAAGACGCCTCTTTTTAACTTGTTGAAAATGACGGAAACCAATGAATTTTGTCATTTGTACGTATATCGCGGATGCCCCATATATAATTTGTAACAATATCTTTATTTGCAGCTGTAAAGCAGCGCCCTTTAAATACACCTGCCCGAAATGCAATGCAATTTATTGTAGCGTCGGTTGCTACAAATCAAAGGAGCATTTAAAATGCTCCGAGGAGTTTTTCAAATCCTGTATTCAGGATGAGCTGGCCAGCGCAACAACAACACCCGAAAGTCAACAGGATATGCGAAAAATCTATGATATCCTCAAGCGTATGCGCGATACAGATGCCGGCTTTAAGCCAGCAGATTTCGATGCCGATGGACTTGATAATCCTTTAGACTCTGACGATGAAGCAGGGGCAGGACAAAGCGAGGATGAGGAGGAAGAGGGGGAAGGGGAAGCTGATGGCACAGAACAGACTTTTGTAGATGAAACAGAGGAATTCATTGATCTTGCAGTGCGTCTTAAAGGAATTGATATAAATGATGCAGATGAAGTCTGGAATAGATTAACATCCGAGGAGCAGCAGGAGTTCCAGAAACTAATTGCCAACGGTGATATAATGAAACTGATTCCAGACTATAAGCCCTGGTGGGCAAAGAATTCCAAGATTGTTGTACTTAACGAAGCCAAACAGGTTACGCCTGAAATCCAAGAAAATATTCCCAAGTTTGCGGACATATGCAAGAAAACACCTTCCCCCTGCCTGCACTATAATCTGTGGAACATCCTGAGCGCTTATGCTTGCATCGCACGCTTCTATAACGGCGAACAGCGAACAAATCCCAGCGAAGCAGTTGCTCATCTCGTCAATCTCAGTGCGACGCTAAAGTACAACACCAACTACGAGGATGCAGAAGATGCGATAATCTCTGTGGAAATGGAGGCGTGCACCACAGGAAATACACCAGCTGGTGCTGGCACCAACTTCCTTGTGGAGAGTCGTGAACAATTGCAGGAAGATGCACGACAACTAATGTCGACAAAACAATACAAATTGGCAGCATTAAGCGATATTCTTCACTTACTGCAACAATCCAAGGTGCTGAGTAAAAGAAAAAATCCCGAGGAAGCCGCATTCCAAAAGTTATTTGCTTTGAGCAACGGCACTGTGGAATTATATCGCAATAAATTATGTCAATTAATTAAGAAATTGGAGTTTATGTTGTCATATGTGGCAAGGGAGGAAGTTCTTTGATTTGATTGTCAAATTAGTAAAATTATTTGTAAAATAAATTGTATTTATTTGCCGAAATCTGATATGAATGTTATAAAAACCAGTAATAATATAACTTTAGTTGCGCGTATGATTTTAGCTAAATGGTTAAGTGCTGCCTTAGAAATTGTCCAACCACGTGTAAGTAATTTTTAATTGAAAACTGTATACCTATGTTGAGTTTAAAGAGAATTTGTTTGTATATTCATTTGAAAGACCATTTTATTAATTATCTCGACAAACCAATGAAGCAAACGCACATGCACAAACATATTTACAAACAAACAGTGAGGTAGGTCAATGTTAGAGAAAAATGATATCAACAAGTGGTTGCTGAAAAGGTAGAAAATACTAAAACCAACAAAAATGTGGCGCAAAGTTTGAAATTTGGTTGTGAAAAAGATCGGAGTAAATGAAAATTACCTAAAAAATACCATAAAACCAGTTCGCAATTCTTGCAAGTCAATTGTGAACTGTCGGTAGAACTAATAATGCAAAATACATTTATATTTATTATTAATGCGCTCAGCAGAGCTGCTTACAGTGTGAACTTGACTGGAATGTGGACCAGCAGGCTAAAAACTAGATAGAATTCGATTTCTGGATTCAAATTTAATTCTTGTTCATAACAAACAGGTGTCATCACCGCATATGAACTAACATTCCGCCATAATAAATCAATAGCTATGCAGCCCTCGCCAGCTCACAATCAAGTTGTTGCTTGCCAGCCCTGCTAGTTTTTTTTAGTTGGTGATTTTAGACACACACGCAAGTTGTTGTAGTGCTTTTTACGGCTATTTTGTTTTTTTGGTATGTTTCAATTAAACGACACGGCAACGAAAGCAAATTCTAGCTTTTTGCCATAACATGCAGAATATCAAAAAGCATTATAAATAATACATATGGGAAATGCGGCAGCAGCAGCAAGGCAAACAGCAATAAGAACATTACATAGAATTTATTGTGAACGCGTTTCGTTTTCTGGGTGCAGACAACGGTGTGCGGGAATTGTGTAGCGGAATTTTTGAGTGCGTGTGTGTGTGAGTGTGTGTAGGTCTAACTGTCTGTTAGTGTGTGTGCAAAGTGTTCTTCTTCGCTGAGCTGCTCGCTGAATTAGTGCAAAAAAAAGGAAACAAATTAAGTGCGCCTGTGTGTGTGTGTTTTTTAAACAAAACATTAAATAGCTTGGAAAAATGTGGGCGGCTAAAAACTTATATAAGCTAAACAAGATACAGGTGCAAATATAAGTTTTGAGTACGTAAGATTTTTTAATCTTAGGGGCCAGATAAACGAGTTTCAGGCCTTATCTTTTTGGACGACTCCACTCCTTGTGTGTGTGTGTGTGCTCCGTCTACCTGTCTGTGTGTTTTCGGTTTGTTGTTGCTCTCCGCCTGCTTATCTATCTCGACAAATATGCGAAGTATGTGTCAACCAGTTTGTTAACTTTCTGTTCAAAATTTCTACTTAACTGACCGCGACGACAACAACAACAAAAACAATAATACAGCATCTGCAAGTGCTGCAACAACCACAATAAAAACCAAATTAATAAACAACTTGAATACGAGAAATCAAAGTCGCATAACGTGTACAATGCTAAATAAGTAGTTATGACTGCATGCAGTTAAACTTATATGTTTGTGTATACGTTTAATGTACATACACACATACGTATTTATAGCGAAAGCAAAACGAATAGCAATACAACAACAACAAAATCATATGAAAATAATACACCGTAAGCGCGATGACGGACGTCGATGTCGATGTCAGATCGTTTGATGACGATGTCAAAAGCGAAGCAAAGCTTGATCCAGCCGCCCAATTGCCATTCGCATGTCACATACACGAACAAACGAACCACACGCACGCACACGCACACGTACATACATAGTTGTCTATTGAGGAGAGTGCTGCAGCGGCGTCTGCTGGGGCGAATGGCAGCAAATGCCGGCAGTCAGTGACCGTATGCCAGTCTGCATTCCTCCTGCCATTGATAACATTTGTGTGTGCATGTATGTGCGTGTACATGCAATACATAAAGACAACCTTTGCATTGTTTACAAACAGCTGTTGGACTTTCGTTTTGACTTCGCCTGTAAAACTCTATTAAAATCGTTAAATGTATTGCGTCAAGTGTGATAAGAATGTGCCCAATTCTAAAACTGTTATCGATACGTTCTCATGTTTATGTTGTGCTTATTAAAAGCAGGTCACACAGCTCAAAAGTTCGAAAATTGTCTACTCACTCAATTCGAATTCGAGTTTCGCATTCAATTGAGTTTCTTTAAAAATTATAGCAGTGACATTGATGGTAAATTGATAAATTGTAGTCATTTTATTTGATATAAAATTCGTATGACGAATTTGATTATTAATAAAATGCCTTTTAAGTAATTTTGAGGAACTTTGTGGTGTAATCGAATGATATCATATGAACAGGTGTATAAACTGAGCAAACAAGATTGTTGTGGATGTTTGTGTGAGCAATAAACCAAATAATAAACTGTTGTCTTTTAAAAATTCTCCCTTCAGCCAGATGTTCGATTTGGTTGTTAGATTTTTGTCGCTGAAGAATTTCATGTTTTTAGTCCATTAACATTTTTATCAATAGCTCTTATCGAGTTTTTAAGTCTAGGCGATTTGTTTGCATATAAATATGCATAACATACGGGTCGAAATGACTACTAAAGTATGTGGTTTTTGGTAGAAAGGTTCATATATCATGACAAATCCTAAATAATCAAACTTGATAAAAAAAGTTAAAGAATTTAAATTCCATTGGAACTATGTAAGGGTATATGACTTTTGGTATACCAAAGTAAGCAGTACTTGACAGCATTTTCCTCAGTCGATGTAATGCCCAGCTAGCCGATGAATTTTTACTAACAAAGTGTTGCATATCAGGTTCTAAGCTGGTTTTTTCTTAGCTGTTTTAGCTGTTGATGAGTTTTTTGAGCTGCGTCATTTTCGCATGCAGATTTTTCATACCTGTTACGAAGCAAAGCACTTTGAAGCACTTGTTGCTTGGATAATTAATGAATGTATTTTGTTTGGAAACAGGAAATGTCCCACCACAGCGATGATCAGCTTCTGCAGGCTGGAAGTGATTCCTTCTGGGAGCCTGGCAATTATAAACGAACTACCAAACGCATTGAAGATAGCTACAAGTAAGTAATACAAGCAACAACAACAACTAATTAATCATACAAACAAATAAACAAAGATCAGCAACAATGTTGGATCATTGCCAGCAATAACAAAAAGTGAATACAGCGTAACCGGTTATTAACTCTCTCTCTCTCTCTCTCTTGCTCGCCCGCTCTCTCATCATGTCTCGACCCTTGCACAGACTCTGCAATGACCTACAGCAACTGATTCAGGAGCGCGCCGATATTGAAAAGGGATATGCAAAAAGTTTGCGCACCTGGTCCAAGAAATGGGGTGAACTCATTGAGAAGGGTAAGTGAATATTCGATAACCTTTGCCCCTATTTAATACTAAGTTAATACAGTCGTACCTCCTTATAACGAATCTCAAGGGAACAAGTCAAACTTTTTCTCATATTAAATTGTGTATTTTTAGTTCTTGTCAAAAGTTCACACATCTTTTTAATACTCTTATTTCTAACCTCAACTATTAACTAAATACTTAACATACATATGTATATGTATGCGTATGTTTATGTATGAATGTATGTTAACCATGTTATTTGTTTATTTACACATTCATTCACGCCTGCCGAACGGCCCAATGAAGCAACAATAACAAAAACAATAACGATGACCCGTTGCCAACGTCAGAATCGTCGTCGTCGGCTGACAACAGACTCTGTTTTCTTCTTGTCTTCTTCTTCTTCTCATTTGCCACATTTTGTGTACATCACAAACTGCGCATTGTTCTCATTTGTTGTTGTTGTTGTTGTTGTGCGATAAGTGGCTTAAGCTATTAATGGGCTTTTTGTTGGCACTTTTTATTTTAGTTTATTTTGCTTTTACCTGTTGTCATCTTTATCTTCGTCGTCGCACTGTGGTCCTAAATAGCATGAAAAAAAAATATTGTGTATCTTATGAAAAGTAGGTTAAAGGTCAGTTGATACTAACTTTATTGTTTGTTGCTAAAAATAAATCTCATATTTAAGTGTTCAATTGATTAGAAGGCTTTTTGAAGGCTAAAATACCTGAAAACACGACAAATTCTATAAGTTTCAAACATATATTTTCCACCTCAAATTCGATCTGTTTGATCTATTAACTAAAAGTACATTGATCATCAGGTAAAAGTACAAAAAAACAGTTATGAACTATAAGCTGTTTACCACATTTAATTAAAGATTTTAATCCACTAAAAGTATTACAAAAAGAAAAAAAAAAACCATTCGTCATTTAACGAGTTTTCCCAATCAAGCTAAAAAATAAAATAAGCGCAGCTTTTCTTTTCTTCTCGTTTTCTTTTTGGCCATGCAATGGAATGCTGAATTGCCCTATATAGTACATACATATATATATGTACGTATATAATATGTCACTGCTCCGATAATAAGCCATTTTTGGCACAATTTGCGTGCCACAGTGTGCATTGTTGTTGTTGTTGTTGTTGTTGTTGTTTTCTTGTTGTCTCTCTTCAAATTGAGTACATTTTGCGTTGTTCTTGTTAACTACTTTTGCTATTGTTATTTGTTTTGTGTGTTGTTGTTGTTATTTTTATTGTTGTTATTGCCCACCGCCTTTGCCTTTGCCTTCCGCCAGCTGCCCACTTTTACAGTAAGCAAGACAAACGGACAAACAATAGCAAATAGCAAAACAGATAGTACGAAATGCACTTAACAAAAATTATTAAGTACAATTGCTTCGAATTAAAACTTAAAAATTGAAATCAAGAATCTAAAAAAATAGACGAAATACCTAAAATAAAATACAGTCAGACATCCATATAACGAATCTCAAGGGGACAAGAAAAAACTTCGTTATAGAGAAGGTTTGTTATATAGAATAGTTGAAAGATTCTGGTTTCGGGATTCGTTGTAAAGAAAATTCGTTATACGAAAGTTCGTTTTATGGAAGTTCGACTGTAGTTTGTTTGGGATTTAATCATATTGCAGTGTTCCGGAAGTAAATTCCTTATGTACAAAGCTAAAATAAATTACACTTTTGTTTATATTTGAAGTGATTTTTGATTTGAAAGCAGAAGTTCCTGTCCTATCTTTTTTTGCAAGTGTACAAAGCTGCTTCTCTACTTTTTTTTTGTACGGAATTTGACTAGTTGCGTCTGGCCAGAGTTAACAACGGGCGAGGGTTAACGGGGGGGCCGCGAAGACCCACTCAACCAACCAAACCAATTGACGAGAGTAGAAAATATATTTAAAAAAAAAAAAACCGGCACCAAAGCGTCGCGTAAAATGGTTTCAAAAATCAATGCGATGAGCGCGTTACAAAAAAAAAAGTAAAAAAAATAGAACGTGTTTATTTTTTCTGTGCTAAGCGCCTCAATTTGTAAGGTGTGTGTGTGTGTGTTTAAGGGGTGTGTGTGTGTTTGTTTAAGGTGGGCGCCAATTGAGAATAGTTGAGTGGCCCGTTAGTTGAAATGGTCAAAGCGAAAAAAAAAATAAATCAAGTTTCGTGCATTCACAATTTGCAATTATTAAGTGTTATAAAGCATCTCTCGTTAATAAACTTTATTACGGTTTCTTTGTAAGCTTTGTTTGTTTAGCACACGCCGAATGTGCCTCAAACACGCACACACACACATTCCTCAGCTGATTAGATAAAATGGGACACTAAAAGAAGCGTTTAGCTCAACGGATGACATCATCAACGAACAAACACGTCGACAAAAAAAATCTTTAATTTATGACACATAATTACTTAGTTTAAGAGATGTGTTAATCGATTAATTACGTTAATTTCCGTTCTAAAACGACATCCATAAAGAGTAAAAAAAACCAATAAATTATGATGCTTTGTTTGTTTTTTGATTCAAGGGCCCGAATATGGCACAACAGAGGCGGCATGGAAGGGTGTTTTGACTGAATCGGAACGTTTGTCCGATGTACACATGAAGATCAAGGATAATCTGTGCAATGATGTCAACAGTCAGATAAAGACCTGGCAAAAGGACAACTATCATCACACGCTCATGCAGATCAAGGAGCGCAAAGATATGGAAGATCTGTTCAAGAAGGCACAGAAACCGTGGGCCAAACTATTGTCGAAAGTGGAGAAGGCCAAGGCTGATTATCATGCAGCATGCAAAACGGAACGCAGCGCCACCAATCAAGAGCGCAACGCCAATGCGGATAGCTCGCTGTCACCCGATCAGGTTAGTTATCTAGTTATTGATAGACAGACAGACAGTTGTATGGCTTTGTTTTTTTGTTAAACTACATTCGTATTTGTATTATATTGCAGGTGAAGAAGATGCACGATCGCGTGCAAAAGACCAAAGATCAAGTGCAAAAGTGCCGCGAGAAATATGAGCAGGCCATTACCGAAATAACCAAATATAATTCCGTATACATTGAGGATATGACATCCGTGTTTGAGAAGTGCCAAACTATGGAAAAGACGCGATTGCAATTCTTCAAAGAAGTTCTATTCAATGTGCACTCAACTCTCGATCCGACCAAAGTGCAAAGGTTAATAGTTTGTTTTTGTATGTTAAAGATTTAAGGCAAAGAATCCATAGAGTATTTCTATAAAACATTGCATTAAGATCCTAAGCTTCATTCCTTATCTAAAAAGGAATTTAGTGTATAACCTTTTATTCTAATCGTTGTTTAACTTTACAATCACAGCCTGCCCCAAATCTATGACGAATTCTATCACACAATCAACAATGCGGACCAACAAAAGGACTTGAAATGGTGGTCAAATAATCATGGCATCAATATGGCAATGAATTGGCCAGCATTTGTGGTATGTTTGAATCAGTTGTCAGGTTATTCGAATCACGTGTTAACTATACAAACTACTTTTTTTTCAATTGCAGGAATACACGGAGGAATTTCGTGACATAGCCAAAGGCAACAAATCGAAAGAAGCGCTGCCAGCCGCGCCCATCACGCTCATCAATCAGCGACCCGTTGCCGAGGATGTGCACGTAATTTCCCCCCTCCCACCGCATAAGCAATTAATATCATGGCATTAATTGTTATTTTTTCTTACCTCAGGAATACCCATCAACAAATAGTCTAAAGAAGAACGCGAGTGCTAGTAGTAAAGCGAGCGGACGGAACAGCCAGCATGAACAACAATTAAATCAAACCTCTGCCACAACAGTTGAAGCCAAATCAACGGTGTCGACAACATCCGCCGCCGCCGCCGCCACCGTCGGCGCTGCGACAACAGCAACAGCAACAACAGCGGTCGCAGCGACGGCAGCAGCGGCGGCATCGAATCGTAATTCGAGCGTAACGTAAGTTGCAAACCAGTAACAAACAAACAAACAGTTTTGTGAATTGTATTGTATTTGCGTATTGTCGCTTTTGGATTACACTTGAGTGGTCAACTAACGCTTATGATGTCTGCTCTATTCATTGCTCATTATACCCTGTAACAATTGCCAATTGAATGCAAAGAGGGCATAATGGTTGTTGTATGTAAATGTTTCTGTTATAACCACATATGAATGCTTTACTCATTAGTTTAGATAATGTCAAATGTGCAGCTTGCAAACATTTGAATGTCATTTATTAGTTGTGAAGAGTATCAGTTAGTCAATCACTTTATATCCAACTAAAGCGCACTTTTACTTGTTTACATTGAACTAATTGATTTCAATTTGCATGCACCCAACATAACATCACACAACACAACACGAACAGCAATGGCAACGGCAACGGCAAAGTGGAAGCCAATCCATTCGACGAGGAGGAGGAATGGGATGAAGCTGACAATGTGCTGGTTGACAACGGAGAGCCGGGCGTGCCCGTGAAGGCCTTATATGACTATGATGGCGCTGAAAGTGACGAGCTCACTTTCAAGCAAGGTATATTTATATACAATATGACAAGTGTTTGTTACTCCAACTAAATCCATTTATCTATTTCGATCAGGTGAGGTTTTCGAGAAACTGGAGGATGAGGATGAGCAGGGCTGGTGCAAGGGACGCATGAATGGACGTGTGGGCTTATATCCGGCGAATTATGTGGAAATCTTTCACTCATAAAGTAGTGAATGGAATTCGGGGGAGTATGCGAGGCGGGTTAAAGTAGTATTCAAAGTGATTGATTGAACTATATGACATTCGCGAAAGTGAGAGAGGGGTAGAGAGGGAGAGAGAGAGAGAGGGAGAGAGAGAGCTACAGAGATAATATTGTACTACACTCGTTGGATGAGAATTCTTATCCGTATGTATTAGAATTTGTTATGAGCAATTATTGCCAATATAAACACCATGAATGAATGGTGCGTGTTTGGCATCATCTTATGTATTAGGCATTGAATTTGTATTCAGCAAAGGCAACCCAACCTACCAATAAACAAAACAAAAAAATCAACCACATAAGAAATAAAAAATTTAGTAAAAAGAAAGAGGAACAAGAAAGCATACAGATATAAAGTAGATTAAAGAGGGAAGAACAATAACGTCAAATATTACAAACTATATTACATATTGTATTATGCTATAGCTGAAAACTGAACAAAACAAAAACGAAAAACAAAAAGGAACTTAATTGATATAAAAGTGTGCGAATGTTCTTATTGAATGTGCGCGCATTTCTTTTTTACTTGGCTTCGTCTCAACTGGCATTTAGAGCCTTTTTGGTCACAGCCAGTCGAAACGGCCTGCGTACACTCTTTAAAAAGCATATGCAATCGTGCGTAGTAGTATTTGTAATGCGTTTCATGAACATTATATACATATATATATATATATTATTATTTATGAAGTTTTGTGGTGTATACTTGTGTTATAAAAGGTATACGTTTATGTACATTTTTAAATGACTTAAATTATTGAAATAAAACAACAACAACAACAACAAATTATAATAACAAAATGTATGTTCAACAGTTTTGACTGATTGATAGACAAGATTTTGTATTAAAGCTTTGTCAAAACTGAACCAACTTGGCATTCAGATGCATTTAGTCTAAAAATAAAATGGTAAAAGCCAAATAAAAAACTTTAAAATGCTTTTTAATGTACAACTTAACTATCATTGTATGCAAATTCAAAATGCTAACGAAACTATAATTTATATATAATTATAATTGGCTGCTTAGTCATTGTAATTTCAATGTATGTATGTATGTATCATATCATTATGAACAGGTACGTTCAAACCTTTTGGCTTGCCTGACTAAGACAATCAAGTTATTTTTAATGAGTTTTCTGCTATTTTGAGAAGATGAATGATGATGCGAACAACTATTGAGGAGTCATTAGCAGCGACATTGATATTGTATATTGTTGTAGGAGAGGGTACTATTGTTAAGCCATTAAACATAGTATATATTGCATAATTAATATGATACACAAATAGATAGACTCTAGTCTGCAAGAGTATTTATTTATATACATATATGGCGTGCCTAAAAACTGCGGCTGCCACTTCTTAGTTAGCACGTAAAGTTATCAGTTTGTTTATCTGTCTATAGCTAAGCTCACGTTTGACATTGGTTATTTTATATATTAATACTTCTTCAAACAATTACAAATTTTAATTAATTGGCATTCTTTGATCAAGAAACGTTTGAGTTCTACGCGTGTCTATTTTATATATAAAAATATGTATTAAATATAAAAAAATAAGTGTTATCTAACAACATATATAATAATATTTGTATTATGCTAGTGTCAAACCAAACAAAAACGAGGCAGCAATCACACATAGTACTTAAGACGCGACTTATGCCCACAGTATGAATCAATGCAGCGCGATAAAAACTTGAATATGATGTGGGGAAACAAACTACTTAATAGAGAGTGTTTAGGAACATGAAGAGATTATTACACCACCACAACACAATGCTAGCAGTTTAATGTGCGAAGCCATCGCGATCGGAGCTCACAAATTCTATGCGATATGTCAAAAATTAAGTATCAACTTATACAAACGGAAGTGACACTAGTGCTATATGGCGAGCGATCTGCTGCTGCATATAGATTTTGTAGGCTCTGTGCAATATGTGCCACATTTTTGTTGATTGTTTGCTACACTAGTTGGCCCATCTGTGATAATAAAGTATTCTCAAACACAAGTTCCTTGCCAAGCAATTGGACGGAGTCTAAAATTGATCAGGACTATATTTTGGAGCAAACTGAAATTGCAACGGAAGCTGAAATAACAACGACTCCAAATATAACCTTGGGTAAATATGTTTAATCTATTTGTTGCATAAATATATATTCAAATTGTTTTTATAGGTCCCAACATATTGGATAACTATTTTGCGTACACCTCGCAGTGTCGCATGCCTGCTTTGAATCCCTTTACAAAGGATGTGCTCAAGATCTATAATAAGACCTTGTACGAAAAGTGTGATGCGAGTAAGGTCTTAATATCGGTTGAATATGACGATAAGCTCGGACATTATAAGCTTCATATGAATGATCCAAATACCAAATGTTGCTATAGAAAAATTCAACGCTTTGGAACTGGCGCTCAAGCCGATAATCGCTATAAGTAAGCATGCGACTAACCTAAATGATAAACGATTTTCAATTCGAACTTAAAAAATTACAGATTACTGCGATGTAGTTATTTCCATCAGGATTTTGTTGTTCCACAACATGTGGATGCAGTTATTACCGAGTGCCGTCGGTTGAAGGATAAAAAGTTATTGCAACACGATGCCTTTGGGTTTGTGCAACCAAGGAGACAAGTCAAAAATTCATCCTTTGAGAGTAAACCAAGTGTTTTACTATGGGGCATTGATTCCATGTCCCGCATGAACTTTGAAAGAACAATGCCAATGATGTTTAAGTACCTAAAAGAGGCGAATTGGTATGAGCTGCGAGGCTACAATAAGGTAACTAAAACTAACTTAAGCTTCCCATCACAAACTAATACTTACATTTGTTTCTTAGATGGGTGATAATACATTTCCCAATTTGATGGCTCTGCTGACTGGATTTAATAATTCGAGATCAATGTCTGTTTGTCGGCCAACAGTGTTGGGTGGCTTGGATGCCTGTCCGCTCTTGTGGCAGGAGTACAAGAAACGTGGATATATTACAGCCTATGCCGAGGATTGGGGCAGATTCTCTACCTTCAACTACAACAAGAAAGGATTTATTAAACCACCAACTGATTATTATCCGCGTCCTCTAATGCTGGCCGCTGAGAAGGAACTTAAAAAAGTTCTTGTTTCCAGTATACCCTACTGCGTGGGGCATCGTCACTATGCGGAATACATATACGATTTCGCCATACAATTCACTCGAGTCTACAAGAATCAGTCAAGCTTTGGCATGTTCTGGACCAACTCGTTTAGTCACAATAACTTTGCATTGCCTTCTTCGATGGATGCCAAGATACTGGAATATATGGGCACACTGAAAGAAAGTGGTGTGCTCAAAAGGTCGATTGTGATCTTCTTCAGTGATCATGGCATGCGTTTTGGACCATTGCGAAGTTTGGACAGTGGATTTTTGGAGGAACGGATGCCGATTATGTATATCTGGCTTCCTCAATGGTTTAAGAATAAATATCCGAAATATGTGGATAATTTGCAATTGAATCGAAATAGATTGACTTCTCCTTATGACATTCATGCTACTTTGAAACACATTTTGGAACTGAAGACGCCACCAGCTAAGTTACCGCATCCTGAAGGATGTTCGAGTTGTCATAGTATTTTCCAGGAGGTGGCCGAGTCGAGGGATTGCAAGGATGCAGGCATTGATCCGCATTGGTGCACTTGCCACACCTTTAAAAATAACTCCAGAAGTGATAATCACATCAAAGAGGTTGCACAACAATTAATCGATGCCACAAATACTTATCTTGCCACAAATAACTTAACTGACCTTTGTCACACCTTAAAGCTCTCGAATATTGAGTCGGTTCAGCGAAAAATTGGTCTAGAAGTGAAGGAATACGATTCGTATCTGGTTCGATATGAGGCTGAACCCGAGAAAGCTCTTTTCGAGGCTTCCACCGATTGGTATAATAACACAAGAAACATCTCCATTCATGTGCCCGATATAAGTCGGCTGGACTCGTATGCTCAATTATCCAAGTGCGTTGAGGATAATATTGCCAAAAAGTTTTGCATTTGCTTAAATCGAGATTTGGTAGCGGGAACTTAGTGTAGAATAGTTTTCATTAGAAGTTAAACAATTCGAATAGTAAACTAAAATGGAAAATGATATTTCTTAGAACAATATCGAATAATTATAGTTGTGATATTAAGTGCACAGTTTAAATGTATTATTAATTTAATTAAATATTTTTTTATAGCATTATATGAAACGTTAGAGTAATTAGAAAGGCATTGAACCTTGGTCATCTCGATAAAGAAGTGGAAGCCCAAGCTATCTTGGCTTGTCAAAGAATGGAGGTCTCCCTTATAAAAAGAAAAAAGCCGGAAGAAGAAGCATATCATATCAAGTGAAGTGGAAAACTTAAACCCTTGAAACATCTTATGGAACTTTGAGTTATTCGGAATATAATGTGATACCAAATAACAACTCGTGAGTATTTCTTTTTAATCAGATTCCAATTAGTTATTAAAGCAGCACCAAATGTCGCATACCTGTTGTGCCTGATGTTAAAATAAAGTACAATCTACATAAAGTAGAATCAAATTAAACCATAGACTGCTGCAGTAATGTAGTAATTTTCATAGAACTTTGATGTTGGTCTGACAACAGAATGCCGTCGGTTAGAGAGAATATCAAGTGATTGCAACACGATGCGGGATAAAAGTTTTATCATAAAACTTAGCCAGCTCAGACACGTTTCCATCGAATGGCCACAGATCTTAAATGCTTCGCATCAGTCGAACGATACTGTTGTCAAGAAATGATGCATCTGCGGCAGATTATTATTAACCTAATCAACCCTGGCAATCCGTTGTGCTGTGTGGAGTACCGCAAAGGAGCACAGCGCAAGAATGCATCTGCATTTCAACATTGTTCCAAACTATCTTATCCTATCTTTCACTTCCGATCTCAACCCTGCCAAATTAGTTGACAATTATATGACAATTGCAAATAGATAATTGCCACAAAAATATCAGCGATAAATATACAGCTGCAGTTGCAACTTATTAAATGTCGTCAATTGTCCAACGGTTAAATGCTTTATTTTATCATCTTACTCAAAAGAAAAGTGAAATCATCAATCTATTGATTTATATATCTTATCACAACGTAAATAATAGTCTTCCTAAGAAAAAGTTAATGCTCGCAGATAAGTTATTTCCTAAGCTTTGTTTATTAATGTTCAACTTTAAGAGCATAAATATTATTTAACTTGAAGTAGTTGAGGCTGTAATCAATACACTTATTATTAACTTAAACAAGATAAGAAAAAATGATTCTAGCCTTATTATCTATACTAATCTATAGTAATATCATAAAGAGGTAGAGTTTGTGCGGTTGTCAAAGCTAAACTCTTGATCTACTTATAGAAGGCCAACTTATGTGTCATAGTCATTTTCTATATATATCATACTATCATAACATATCAAAAGACTATTTATTATTTTTGGTTTTCTACATTTTATCCCGGAAAACGGGGCTATTTACTGCCTAATTGACTTAGTTGCATTGCAAACGAGGGTAATGAACACCTAAAACTAATTGAAAAAAACTATTTCTGCCCGCATATATTTGTCATTTGATATAAGTATATTGAATATTGTATATCAAAAACCCCTTTCAATAACCATTTCCTTTCGTTTCCATTTCATATTTACGCTGTTCATTTAATATCGGTTAAAAGGAGGATGCGTTACAGTTTGTCCTTCTCTTACTTTTGGCCCAAACTTCGGTCCGTTCGGTTTTTTTTTTGTAGCTACTTAGATGATCGGATTATCCTGTGGATTAGATGCAGACATCGACAGGATTTGCGTAAACGCATTTGCCTGGCAATAGTTAACATAAAATCATAATCATCGTCCCTCGCTACTATCCTGCCTCCTCCCTTCCTCCCTCACTTTCCTTGCTTGTCGGCAGTTTCATTTGTAATTTGATACTATTTGTTTGCATAGTTTATGCAAACAATGGGGAAAAGCGGAAAAACAAATTATTCTTGACCATGAAAACAGCAACAATTGCGGAATCGGCTTAAGGATATAATTCCCGCCTTCTTTTCGCTGTCTCCCTATCTCTCTCGCTTTATTCTTTCTGTCTCTCGTCTTTCATTGATGAATTTGAATTCACAAATAGTTTTGTGGCCACGGGCATCCCGCACATAATTCACACACATGATATCCTATGATATCCTTGGCGGCAAGGTCTTATTATAATAGAACCATGTGTGGGAATCAAAATTAAATATGTTAAAATTGCAGTTTCCCCAAAGACCCTATAATCTATAATATTAAATTACCCATCTCGTTTTGTGTGTTAAGATAAATCATATAAGCAAAGATTGAACCATATATGTAAGGATATATGGCATATAGTATGCGAAAAAAAAAACATAAGCATAGAGTTGTTTTTAAAGCCTTTGTTTTATAAGATTACCCAAAAGTGTTGAAAGATTGTCCTTTTCGTTTTATGTTAATATTATTTGTGATTCTCGCCATGCTACTCTATGTAATTTAAATTCTTATTTAATACACTCGAATTTCTTTTAACATTAAAGTCATGTTAGGTTTTCCGTTAAGATTATATAGTTAACTGTAAAGGTCTTTTTAAACTACTCCTTGTACAAGAGGACCAGAATTAAGTAATAAGGGAGTTTCTAGAGAAATCTGTAGAATGCTATATTAAATCTAAACAAAAATCTACCGCTTTATAATTGTATCAGAAAAAACCTTTTCACACAAAGTCAATATTTAAGGCTAAAAGGCAAATCCAGTCATTTTGACTGGCGCGGTAGTTCTAGTGTTAAACTACTCCTTATCCCTGATGTCTCGAAAAGAGCGCAAACAAACAAGATAGTTTTATAATATTTTTTTTATTAAATTGTAATAATAATTTAGATATTGTCATTGTTGCTTAAGCATAAATTAAGAAATAATTAATATTGTATTTACAGAAGGACGGCATTAAAAGATAAATTCTTTTCTTAAATTCACACAATCACAAGAGTTACACAGTAACAAAAGGCGAGCTACTCTTCCTCTCAAGCTCCCAGTTAAACAATGACAATCATGTCGGGCTCCGGACTGGATGCATTTGATGAGATGGTGGAGTCGCAGCTTTCGTCCTTTTCCCGTTTCTCTCGCCGTTCCCGAGCACGTCGGTTCTGAAACCAGATCTTGACTCGAGTATTCGTTAAGTCCAAGGATTGAGCCAGTTTATTTGCATCCTCGGCGCTCAGATAGTTGGACTCCCTGTATGCGCGCTCGAGCGACTGGAGCTGAGCGGCTGTAAAGGGTATCCTTGGCAGTCGTCCGGGCGTGCGTTTCGCAGGTCCTTGACGCAAAGCCCTTGGAAGTTTGGGTGGACGATAGCGCGTATACTGAAGCCAATCGAGCATAGGCCCTGCCTCCTCGCGGGAAGCACTCGGACTCTCGGCCTGCCTGCGCACCGGATGCGCATATGGATGATATGGATGTGGCACACTAACTCGCATTCTTTGAACAATACCAACGGATGCATTGGTTCCCACAAATCTTTCGCCCGCTCGATTCAATATATAATCGATGCTAAAATCACACATGCTGAATAGTTTTGGTTCCTTGTGCGTGTCGAGTGCAGAAGTGCTACTGTGTAGATCTCTGCTCGTCCTGCGGCTATTTAAAGGACCTCAGGCCAACAAAAAACAACCGCCATTTTGTGCAACGAACTATGGCCATCCCTTTCTGGCCATCGCACGATTTCCATTTTAAAGGGCGCGGCAAAGAGGCGTTGCCCTTCTCATCACCATCATTCTGAACATCAGGTAGGCTGGCATACAATATTATTACCCTTATCGGACCCTGATTAGGGCAGCGCAAGTAATTGAAGTTGACACACACACACACACACAACAAACTGGGCCGCAGTTAAGATACAGATATAAATAATTTGGCATTCAAATCGCTCAAGTATCTTGTATCTTTGTATCTTCATCTCTGCATCGAAACAAATTGCTTCCGCATATTGTTTGTTAGTTTGTTTTTATTGTGGTAATCGCTTGCGGTTTGGTTTGTTATTATCATTTTGGGGTGGTGCTTTTTACCTTCCCTTGGGTTAATTTGCTCATCGACTGCGCCATTTTCAATGGGTATACGAGTTGAGCCTCAAATTTTAATATGTTTTGATTGATTCTTAATTTTGTTTTCATAACAATCGCATTTGCGAAACCAGTTTGCATCCAACGACCCTTAACAAACGCACAAAACACAGCACAAAGTATCAATTACAACTTATTTAGAGCTACAAAATAAAAAGACATATGGCATAAGCTAAGCTAATGCGGTATATCAAGTCATATAGTACGTAAAGAAAATTATGTTTAGCTTTTTAGAATAAATTAAGCATTAAATATGCATAAACTTCTATGTTCTTGCTTAAAATATAGTTAAAAATATATTTAAATAAGATTTGGATAAACATATTAAGTATCACCGTAGCAAAGACTCGTCTTGCAGCAATGAAACATAAAATAAGGCGTTACGATCCCTAACAGACCCTTAAATTTGTCTCCCAATATTGCAGACCAAGAAACAAACTCGAACTTTAAGTCTCTTCTCTGTCTCTCTCTGCCTCTCGTTTAAGCCACACTCATTAGTTGCAGATAATTCGTGTAAATTTGTCAAATCGGCTTATGATTTGTGTTCAATGAAGGAATGTTTATGTTACTAATCTAGTCCTGTTTGACAAACAATGCGGCAATATTTATTCGAACGGCGTAGAATAACACAGCCATGCGCCGGTCATTTCGACTGTAAATGTCCACACTCTCTCCAGGGCCTTTTCTTTTCGAGCAAAACAAAGGCTGAGCAGGCGCACGCATATAATGCATAAAGGACGAAGGACTAAACTTGGTTGGATCAAGCTAATTCCCATTTTTACGTAGATTGAGGTAAGCGCAGTGTGTGTGGATTAGTCTGGCGTCAGCCAGACTGGCCTTTTTACCTAGTAGGTGCATAGACGGATAATGCACTAACACAAGCATTACATATTCCCAAACTTAATCTGTAGGCCAAACATTTCGCATTCTCTCCAGTCACTTGCATCAAAACCGCATAGTTCGTTTTTAAGAACAAAAATTCAAAAAATATAAAAGCCCGCCACTTTTCACTTACCTATCTGGCAACACTCTTTCCACAAAACAAAAATGTTCAGAGTTGCACTAGTCGAGCAAGCGCCATCTAGCGTCAATGTCAGTCGATTGCTGAACGCCACATATCGCCAGCAACCCTAGTTTCTTTCTTTTCGATAGATCCGCATAAAAGTGACAAGGTAGGCAAAAAGTTTTGCTAAATTTATGCTTATTTAAAAGGTTTAACCAACCAATTAATGCCAATAGTATTGCAAATTGTGTGGGAAATGCGCCGTGCATCAAATGCCAAAGATCGCATCATGCTAGGCTGTGAAAATACAAACATAAAATGCTACACGTGTTTCCCCATACTGCGACAGTGGCGTAGGCTGTGAATGACAAATTAAAATTTCGTTTTTGTTCGATTCGCAGAGCACATCAATATGCAGCTTTTCGTACGTGGTTTGGAAACGATTGAGACCTTGGAGGTGTCTCAGGATGCCACCATTGCTGGCGTTAAGGTGAGTCGCTTTGCGCTGTTGAGACGGCGACAACAACAATCGTTCCCCCTAACCTCATTGTTTTGCGTTTTCAGGCTCAGCTCGCCCAGCTGCATGGCTTCGATGCCGCAGAGTTCAGCCTGAACTGTGAGGGTGCCACTCTCACCAATGAGACACCCGTCACTGCTCTCAGCTCATTCGAGCTGGACATCACCATTCCCATGATTGGTGGTAAAGTGCACGGTTCTTTGGCGCGTGCCGGTAAGGTCAAGGGCCAGACCCCCAAGGTTGAGAAGCAAGAAAAGAAGAAGAAGAAGACCGGCCGTGCAAAGCGCAGGATTCAGTACAACCGCCGCTTCGTTAACATTGTACAAGGCTTCGGCCGCCGTCGTGGCCCCAACGCCAACTCGACGTAATGTGGATCAAGTTGCAAGCAGAAATGATTTGAACAGAAGAAAGCTGAGCTAAATTTTTATTGCAAAAATAATCCATGTTCATAATAGTAATTTTCAACAATTAAACAACTTATTTTACACACTTTGAACAAGTTGTAATCCGATGCGTCATCCTGTTGTGAATTATCAATTGGCAAAATCAATGTTCTGCTTTCGACTAAGAACAAAGAAACGATGGTACCAAAACTCAATACAGCTGACAAACAGTGCCAAAATAATGCCAAATAGCAGCACCATAAAACATCCCTGCATATCATCCATGTTAACCTTGTGATTGGCTATCTGTCGCTGGACATTCCTACCGTTGCACTTGTCCATTGACGGCAAATTCGTCTTGTGCCAGCGATCAATGAAACCCATGCGAAATAACTTATCCAAATGCTGATTAATCAAATGTAAATAGGCGCTACTCAACGGCACAATCAAACCAATCTGTTCGTCCACAAAATCCTCCTTGCCCAAAGCAAATCTACACTCCTTATCCTTATCAAAGTGTTGCTGCACAATCAGCTGCAAATTAATGCGCCAATCAATATTAATTCGATCGCCACGCTTAACAGCAGCTATATTCTCATTTTGCACACTATTATAAATCGCGGCGCGTTCAACGAAGCGTTTCAACTCCTGTCTGGTTGTCGTCTCCACATACTTCTCAAAGAAGGTGCCATTGCGCAAACCATACTGCTTGATTTCCTTGTGCCCAAACAACTGGCTCAGATAATCGATGCCCGGCTGGAACTTGGGGAATGTGAGGAAAGCAACGAGATTACCACAATATGTAGTGACAAGCACAATCACAACAATCCACCAAAAACCAACCACCAATCTGCCACTGTCCGCACGCGGCAGATACATGCCACCTGTAAGAGTTGACGGCATACTTAACAGATGATATTTGACGGTATCAATTATAACACTACTCACCTTGTTGCAACAGTGCTCCATAGATGTACCAGAAACAATTTTTAATTGTTGAAAATCCACTAATTTGAAGTTCCTGCAGCGGTACCAAACGATTAACGAGGTACAACATGGGTGCAGTGACCATTACAATGGCCGCTAGACAGGCCCAGGTCTCAATGGTGAATGGAGCCGTAAACAAATAGATGCGACTAACTTCGTCCGGCTGCCTCAAGATAAATGTATACTTTTGCACACTTATTGGCTGAGTGTAGTTGAAACGCTTCTTGTTAGGCTCATCAACGGTGGCAGCCACAGCAGCCATAAAGAACTCATTGTCCTGAACCATTTCCACAACACGATACGGAATGCGAAACGTCATCGATCCCATCAATTCATCCTAGGAAGTTCTTAACTATTACGAATTTATCATTCTCTAAATTTGTCTCCCACTCACACTTTCATTTGTGCTCTGACTCAACTGAGTCTCATGATCCTGATAACTTGCATCATGCAGATAGTAGCTAAAGTTCAAGGCGCGACTCAGCTCCTTAAGGATTTCCATTACAATTCCTTTGTGCTCGATGATAGTCCCACGACTGTCCTTGGTCAGGATCTGCCAGGGTGGATTCTAGGAGACATTTGAACCAATATATATATTACAATTATATTCCTGGTTCAACGACTCACATGTACAGTCACAATATCCATGGTTATATTCCGAAAGTGATGATCGATGTGCGGAAAGGTAAGCTCATGGCATATGAAACCCAGCAGCGGACTCCAATACCCAATGTTAAGAAACTCAAAGTTTCGATTCTTTGCATCGCGAGTCGGCGCTAAAGGTGGATGAAAATACAAGGTAAGTGAATTCAATACAATGACTCTAAAACTGTGGCCCAGAACACTGATGAAGATTCTCTGGTTGACCAAGAAAGCTGTGAGAGATATGTTAATTATTCTTATCCTTAGATTTAATGTAGTTTAGCTTCATTTTTTACTTTGCTAATAATCAGTTTAATAGCTTAAGCTTACCAGAACGAAATTTGCGATTCTCTTGACTCTTTCCCCAAGTAATCGCCGTTTCAAAGCGCCATCTAGCGCAGCTTGCACATTTACTGTTAACTTTCAGATATTCCTAACAGTAATTAAACCAAAAAACTCATTTTTGTAGAAAGATAATAAAGAAGGTATTCTTCCCACCTTCATGTATTCCAACATTTCGTCCTGCTTCTCTTGTTTGGTAAATCTTATCGATTCCCATTCTTCATCGGATATTTCACCATAGATGGATTGCTCTTCGAGTATCATGCGTGACAAAGATGTGACAAGAGCCATTGAGACCTCGGTGATGGTACAATTCAATGTGTCCACACAACTTAAATTAGTTTCATTCAAAGCGAATGCAATATTGGCTCCCTCATCGAGATTAATGGTCACCGCTTTGGCATCAAAGCCGCTACGCAGATCCTCCAGCACAAAGAACATCCATTGATTGTTCACATGAAACATGCTCATTGTCTCAGCTATCTCAATGATATCCTCATGAAACTGTGATATAACCATAAACTGTTGTCGCTTCAGTTCGTGTTTAGTGGGTGCAAACTGTATCAGCGCCTTACGAAGAGCAGTTCTCTTCTGCTGCCCATTCAAAGATCCATCGATCTTGTAGAGTATTACCGATATGGGTGGTATATGATTTGTGGTGCTTTCGTGCAAAATGGACTTGACCAACATGTGATTGTTATCAACTGAAGTTGGAAGTTTATTCAAAACAAATATATAGAAGAAACTAGACTAAAAATACCCACGTATAGCTTGATCCACAAATACTATAACCGATTTCCATTTGAATATTCCCTGAACTTTGGCGTCCAATACGATTTGTGGAAACTCATCGCCATGCGAAACCATTGGTATCTTTCAAATGAGTTTGAATATATTGAAACATCCTACAAATACGATCCGAATTATAAAGCTTACCATCAAAGCACGATTTATTGGTAAACGTGGACAATCTGAATCCGTAATTGCAATCAGTAAAATCGATGTTTTCTGTGTGGTCTTATAAAAATTCCAAGTGGTTTCACAATCCGCCACAGTAATGGCAGCCAAAAAATCTATAAATTCTCTACAAATAACTAAAAAATAATTGACAAATATTTTCACTTATACCTTTCTTGATCTTTACCGAGTTCCAAGTAAAGTAGCGCACATTAATGCCACCATGCCTCATATTCTCGCGTATAACATCGCTAAGAATCTTTTCGAAATGTGCCACAATATTTTGCCGATGAGTAGCCATGTATTCGTAATCAACAACAACCGCTGCAAGAAATCGTATTAAACTTTAAAGCGGACATCAAAACTCTGACAAGAAATCGTGTCAGAAAAGTTTGATCTTACTAATTTTAATTATAGTGCTAGCATTTTTAAGATGAATTATTATTATATTCACAAAACAAATCCAGTTATTGAGTTTTTAGAGAAATTGTCCGAATATAGTAGTATTAATGTGTATTCTCACCGATTGATGCATTTGCGCTAAGAAACGAGGAAAAGTCATTGGCCTGAACCGGTAAAAAAGCGTTAAATTGTAAATTACAAAGAATTATTACGCCAAAGGATAAGGCCGATAACCTCATGATGCCGGAACCGCCGAAAGCGAACTGAAAAGTGAAAGTTAAATATACTCACGAAGTTGCCTTTTGTGTTTTTTGAGGATATCAATATACCAATAAAGCCAATTAGTGTGTGTGTGTGGCAAGTTGAGAGTCACATCAAATATTCAGGGGCAGGAATAGCTGGTCGGAAAACCCGTATCGTCTGCTCTGTCCTTGCTGATTGACAGTTTGCGGTTAGGCGTCGGTAAAAATGTCAGTTAGTTAAAATTATTGCAGGTGTTCAACGATAGATAGATTCCGGAATAGAAGCGTGAAATTATTGTGTTTGCGGTGTTAACTTCGTTTATTTAATTATATTTATATGAAATTGTTCATCAAAAGGTAAATTACATTTTACATTTTTATAGCTAGAAGAGGAAAAACTGGGTGGCAATGGGAGCTTTAAACTATTTTGAGTTACAATTCACTTAGGATTATGGATTTTTATTATTGGCTAAACTCTAACTTAATTTCTATGAGCATAGTTAGGTTCTCTGTATATACATATATATATATGCGTATGTATATATATGTTTGGGTATTTATGTAACTATTGTTAATGTATAATTTAGCTACTTCTTATTAACTATAATACAATTCCAAAAATGCTTTCAAATATAAATGCATACGATTCGATTGTAATCGGTACTTGTATTATAATATGTATATATGTATGTATATATAGGTTTATGTGTATGTATATATTTGTTGGAGTATTACGAAAATTGGGTTTATCATATAACCTGTGCGTATATATGGTTTTTTGGTATTTTCTTTTATAAACTTCTCGGCTATTTCTACTTTTCAAAAGTTTTCGAAATGAAACGTTTTATTTTAATGCACTCCTCCACACTCTTACAAAACCTTCTTTACATACACTCAACAAAAAGATCAGAAATTCGCTTTGAAAAGGTCGAAGTTCCTTTTTATATTTCCTTCAACTTTTGATTTCAGTCCCAGCATATAGTACTTTCAAAGATTAAATGTTCTGGAAAATAAGGCAAACTTTTTTACTGTTGAATGTAGTTTCCCTCAATCCAAATTCAGTTGGCCAGAATACGTATTTGTAATTATACTATATATTTTGGGGAATTTATGCTTTGCTGGTCCAAACTGAGAACGCGACAATCTCTAAACCCATTCGTCTTGGGTTTACAATTTTCCTCATTCATTCAAAATGGCACTCAGACGCTCCTCGACAGCGACTTTGCGTGACTTCCACACAAACTCGCAGACAGCTATGACGCAGGCCACGCCCATGCCGCCCATTAGGACCACAAATACGCCGCCCACATTCGCCAGACCAAGCTCATTGGCCGCCGATGATGACTTTGAGGTTTCCACACGACACTTGCCACCACCGCGTTTCTCCTTCCACCACTTTGTTTTCAGTATGTGCAACTTGCCCTCCTCCTGTAGCTTCAATATGACACTATTAATGGCAGTGCGATAAGGCGAATCTATGAAAAAGATTTTTAATTCAATATTACAACAAATCTTAATTATTCTATAATATCAAAGCTCACTTGGCGGCGTTGCAATGCCATAGCTTTTGGTATCGAGCATGCCGCCAACTTGGGTTAGTTCACAATTGCGTTCGGTAACATATTCAATGGATGTGGATTCCATTAGAAAGGCATAGGAACCTTTCCCTTTAGCCACTCGCTCGACACCCTCACCATTGCTGGCCGTAAAGACCGAAGGACGAGCCGACTCCATAAATGACCACATCCGTTGATATGTTGAGATTTTCGAGTCCTGCAAATTGGAAATTATTAAGAAGTGAAAATAGACTTAGTTAAGTTGCTCGACTCACCCTGAAAAATGCAGTTGTGCTGCCACCCTTGAGTGCACCATATTTGATTCTTGTTTGCTTGGCCAAATCTTCCGCACTCTCAATCGGCGAATCCATTCGTTCAACAGTCAGAAATGCAGCCAAATTGGCAGTGTACGAAGATATCATAATCAACGTAAAGAACCACCAAATGCCAGCAACCATGCGGGTTGAAAGCGCCCTAGAAAGATGTCAAGTTTAAAGTTCAATCTATATTTCATAACAACTAGTTGACTAAATACTTGGGCAAGAAGTCGCATCCCTGTTGCATTAGGGATCCAATGGCAAACCACATGCAATTGAGCAAAGTAAATTGACTCTCGATCTTTTCGCCATGCGCATCCGTATAGGCGGGCCACTCATAGGGTGTGAATCTGTTTGAGTAATAAGAATACTTAATCGTTGCTTTAATAAGGATTAGAAATCGCACTTGGCCAGAATGAAAAGCAATACGGAAACGCCCAAATATGCTGTAGCCATATAGATCCAAACATCCAACGACAATGGTGACAAGAAAGAGAATAAATTTGGCGGCTGTTTGATGGGCTTGCGATAGAGTATGGAAACGCCCAGATTCATAAATGGTGTGGTAAAATCGACGGCTTGTTCACGCTCAAACGTAATCGTAAGATCAGCTATAGCCAGATCTGCACGCTGCTCCAATAGCTCACGTATCATGCCATTCCATTCGCTGAGAAGCAAAAGGAAACAGGAATTTTTTTTTTTACCAATTTAAGAGTTAAAAGTTAAAACTCACCCTGTCAATTTATTCAGACTGCCATAGCTGCCATCTGGCACTAGCTGTATCTTATAGTTAAAGCCCAGCGAGCGCGATATCTCATGTATAAGATCCACAGCATAGCCTTCAAATTGATCGTTGCCCGTCAGAGGAACAGCTGATTCCTTGCGCATGCAGTACGGATTACTCTGCAAGAAAAGAAGAATAATCACAAATAAAATTTAAATCCATATAAATTAATACCCACCAATATGGTTGTGACAACCAAAGTTTTATTCTTTAGATTCGCTTCGATTTCTTGCTGTTTCTGACTGAAAGTTCTTGTGAAATTGATGCCCTCGGGCAGAGTAGAGTTCCAGGTGCCAATCTTACGTATGCCACCTGGCGTTAGCTCCACAATATCGAGCATAAAATCAGTGCGAAAGCCTTGATGATCGAACTTGATGACATTCGTCAAGCCCTTCATTTCGACAATCTTCATGTAGTTAATCAAACTGAAACCATGTTGCCAAGTGCTCTGGCCATCACAGCTTATCGGATGTATGTCGATCTGTTGCGATGTGTCCAGATCGTGCAGTGCCTTGGCGAACAGATGCACTGCATCGTACATCAACGCTGTCTCCGAACGTATTGTTGTTAGATTCGCCGAACGCAGCATGCCCTTCTCATCGATGCTCCACTGGCGCACCACATCCGAAACGACTTTCTCGTTAATCAATCGAAAGCCCGTTATATTTGTGCCACCATAACGAAACTCGTCCAGATTAACGGTATGCAAATCGAGTGAAGTTACCAAATAGCTATGATAATCACTCATCATTCCAATTTGTTGTGCCTGCTTCAGCACCTCGTGAATACGTTCCGTCGAACAGTCCAGCACAATGTGCGCCTCAGCCGAGTTCTTAATCTGTTTCAACAGCGGCCTACAAAAATATATTTGGGTTACAATTTGACATAGTTTTTTTTTTGTGAAATAATCCTACCTATAATCACCGCTGTCGCTTAGTTGACGCACTGTAATTGGAAATGGTGTCATGCCATGAGCCTTGAGCAGCTCCTGGAGGCGAACAATGCCGTCGTTGTTCTCATAGATGATGGTGAACGTTTTCCAGCCCCAATGGCGCACAATATCCACATAAGCCTTAAGAGTTTCACAAAACAAACATCAAATATGTTTAACAACAACACAACGGGAATAAGCAACAAATTACCTTTGAGAGCGTATTAGGATGTGGATAAAGATTCACCAGGCAACTTTCCCTTCGCAAGCGATAATCCCACCGATTCTCCAAATGCGGTATCTAAACAAAAATTGTGTAAGTGTGCAACAGTAACAGTTGTAATATTTTACCAAAATCCCCGTATCCCCCCCTCCTCCTACTTACCTCCATGTTGTCGCAAATGCTCTGCACATGGCTGGCGGTGTGGGAGGATTGTGGTCCAAAAATGGCTGCAACGCCAATGTTTAACAAGCCACAAACTGCAAAAGAGGATAAAGAACCGACCGCATTCAGACAGTTATTGGCCAACTTTGTGCACTGGAGCTGCCAAAAGTCTTGAGCTGATTAAAAGCACTGTGCAAAATTCATATGCAACTCTGCAACTTATTCCCCATCATGGCAAAATCTTTATCCTCAAACCTCAAACCTAATGATAATAAAACCAACAAAACTGAGCCTCAAACAATCCTTACAAGAGATTTCAAGTTTTGCAACGAGTATATAAATAATTGTTTTTGCTTTTCATTTTATCAAGATGCCAACAAAAAAAACTTAAGATTAAATATCTTAATCAATCAGTATAAGAAAATAAAGTAAAGTTATATTATATATCAATTTTTGCACTTTACACAATTCGTTTATAAAAGTTGAAATGCATTTAAGTTCCCAAGTCTTAAATTGATTTTCAGTTAATACGCTTTGTGATGCACCCTACAACTGAGATTATCTCTGATGAATCCCTTGATCTCGAGAGAAAATGAGCCCAAGTAGCTGTTAGGCTGACTGCAGTTAAGGCATTAAGGCACTAATAAGGGTATAAGGATATAAGACTAGTAGCCAGATAGTAGTACAGTAATGTTTGTCAGTTCAGTTCGCCTCGTTGGCATATTTAAAATGCACTTCAGAAAGACATAATTCCATTTTGCTTTTTGGCTTTACCTTTTTTATATCATGAAAGGCAGCCAGGCAGGCAGCTATAGCAGCATCATTCTTTTGGGCTCATCAAATTACTGAGCACGTGTAAAAGTGCAGGTGTATTCAGGAGGAGGAGAAGGATGTACAGAAAACACACACTTGTGTCTTGTTTGTTTAATGTGGGTGGTTGGGGGAGGGAAGGGATAGATTGTGCCCACCTTGTGGTAAATAATGCACTTGTGTGTGTGTGTGTGTGTTTAGTGTGTCCTTTTTAAGCTTGTTATTACTGGCGTGCTAAAACGTATTTGGTTTGGATTTCTGTGCCTTGGGCCTCAAGCTATTTCTGGCCATGAGACTGAACTGAACTCGACTCGGCGAGGTCCACGCTGGAGGTCCTTTAACGAGCGAAGTGCACCTCGTTTATCACAATCACACCATTTTGGACAGGTTTGTTACAGTGCATCGAATGATGTTTATAGTGCCTGAGCATCATCATTTGTCTTGTGGCCTTGCTGAAACTCTATTGACTAAGGGAATTTAATGAAAAGGAGATTTTCCCTAAAGATAGTTTTAACTCGTTTTGGTTGGCATTCAAAATGATGAGATGAAACTATTAAATAGTCTAAATAGTCGAAAGAATTTTGTGATACAATTTTAAAACTATTTTAATATACTTTTCTGCCCACTTATAAAGCACTTCCTAGTCCATAATATGAACACAAAAATGTCTTTGAATATTTTGTCAACAAATGTCAAGAAAAAAACATTACAAATGCCCCAGAGGCAAGCATTGTTTATTGCCCCACACTGCATATAAAATCTATGTTTGTAGGATAGTATCTTAAAAATAGTATCTATAGCTGTAAGGCTTTAAAATAGTTCATAAATATGAATCAAACAAACCTCAACAATGCAATTAAACTAGCAGCAGTTGTTTTACTAAATCCTAAAACCATCAATAGAGAATGAATGAAACCCAAAGCTGTCGCTGATTCGATTTGCATAACAATAGTTATTCAAATATCAAACAGAATCTAATGGAGCATAAACAAAAACAAAAGCTCAACGTTTCAAATAGAGAGTTAGAGTTAGAGAGAGACTAAACGAATTACGGCGGAATGTAATCAGAACAATAACAGATACATTTGTGGCTGCAGGTTCGAAACTATTATTCCCGTCTGCCCTTCACCAAACACATTTGCTTACCCCGTTTGCCGGCATGAAAGCTGTCGAATGGCGAAATGCGCTCAATTTGGGCCACCAATTTGGAGCGGGGCAAAATTGAGCGGTCGGCATTTATGCGCTCGACGGCCTGGCGAAAGGCGAGCTCCTGATGGTCGTCCGAGGGATGGAAGAGTCCACCTGCATAAGGACAACAAAAAAAGCAAGTTTATAAATAAGTAATGTGAGGACAATACTACGAGCGCGCCATCAAATATGAAACGCGGAGTTTTGGAACGGCAGCGAGAGCAAAAACAAACAAACAACACACTAACACATACACACGCACAAGGAGTTCATTTAGTGTGTACGATTATTTATAAGGATACACACACACACAAGCGCGCTTTTACGTTGTGTAAAAAATCGATACGAGTTGAAGATGCCGTCTTAGAATCAAGCAATGATTAACAATTAAATACGAGAGCTTTATAAAATAAACATGTTTGTGTGTATTGTATTGTTGTTGCTCTAACGACTGCTGGCAAACTTACCTATTTTAATGACATCGGGCAATGCGATTGCCAAACGCCAATTGAATGCTACCTGCAGCATCAGCAGCAACAGAAATGGCAGTAAACCGTTATTGCCGACAATTGGCTGCATTTTTAGCAGGCTTCGGGTTTGATTTGTATGCCTGCTTTTCGTGTTTCACTATTTGTTATTATTTAATGATGTATAGTACAATGGCTAATGTTTTGCGGCTTGTGCTTTTTTTTAGAGGCGCGCACTACAACATTTTATTATCTGTTTACTTGACCTTCTTATCGTTTATTTTGCGCAGTTGTTTCGTCTGCAGAGATGTAACAACTACTGAGCAAATTCAAACTGATTTTCGCTCTTTTAAATGCTGCCCTGTTGCCGCCGCATACAATGTGAGCTCTGAGGGTGGATGGCATTCAAAAGCCGGGTGACAGCTCGAAACAGCTGCTGCGCCCTGGTTGTGGATGCTGTGAATGCAAGCAATGATGTTGAGTTTGAGATTGTTAACTGTAGTTGGCGCCTTATTGGAACTAACCATTGTGGGGTGGGCAACAAATTTAAAATTAGATTTATTCGCGATATGGATCTAGCCACAAAGTAGCATAACGTTGAAATTCACCTAGAAACGATAAACGTGTGTTTGAAAGTTCAAAACGTATTTGTGACTTGAGTCAGCAACAATATTTATTAAAAAAGGCATTAAAATAATAAATAATAATAATGCCACGTGCAACTAAACCAAAAGCAGCGTCTGCTAAAAAGCCCAAGGGTAAAGTGTACCCACGAGCCAAAAAAATAGAAAAGGATACAATTCTGACTGATGCAGCAAAGGGGCAATGGCGTATTGGCCGTTCAATTGGCAATGGCGGCTTTGCTGAAATCTATGCGGCTTGCCGCAACGGACTTAAAACTTATAATGTGGCAGTAAAATGCGTAAGTCTTTATTAAAACTTGTGAGATTTTTCGAACATTTTTGCACTTGGCAGGAGCCACATGGCAATGGACCATTGTTTGTCGAGATGCACTTTTATTTGCGCCATGCCAAACTAGAGGATATCAATGATTTTAAGGAAAAGCATTCCCTCAAGTCTATTGGCATGCCCCACATCTTGGCTAACGGATCTGCGGAGGTAGATGGCCAAAAGCAACGATTCATTGTGATTCCTCGTTATGGTAGCGACATCTCAAATTATGTACAAGACAATAATCGCTTACCCAAGGGCACTGTCTATCGACTGGCACTACAAATGCTGGATGTATATCGATTCATTCATGGCACCGGCTTTATACACGGAGATTTGAAGGCGACAAACATTGTGCTTGGCCTGGGCAAAGGCGGAGGTGAACAGGCATATCTTGTTGATTTTGGATCTGCCTCGCATTATGTGACGGGGGATTTTAAGCCGGATCCGAAAAAGATGCACAATGGCACCATCAAATATACATCACGAGATGCACATTTGGGAGTTTCCACACGTCGCTCGGATTTTGAAATACTTGGTTACAATCTAATTGAATGGTTGGGCGCTGAACTGCCTTGGATAGATGAGAAACTCTTGGCAGTACCATTAAAAGTGCAAAAAGCTAAGGAAGCCTTTATGTCAGATGTCGGCGCAGCATTGAAGTTCATCTTTCCAAGAGGTGTGCCAGCACCCATTTTAAAGTACATGAAATATGTAGCTAAAATGCAGTACAATGAGGCGCCGGACTACAAAAAATGTTGCAATTATTTTCTTAATGCGCTTAAGCAGTTAAAGGTTGCCAATAGCGGTGACTTGGATATTTAAATAAAGTTAAAGTGAAAATGTTCGTCGCTCATTCATTTTTAAACTTGTTACGCGCGCTGCGTTCAAAGAGTTGCCATCTTGATGAAATGCGAATACACGCGAATGGCATAGCAACAGTGTATAATGGCGCGCTGAAGATGCGTTGTAGCGGCATTTGTGCATTGATTTTGTTTAGAAGGGGTGTCGTAATTAAAGCAAAGTTTTGAGTTGTGCTTATTTTGTGTAATAAATATTATATTTTAACGGTACAGCTAAAAAATGCCACGCGCAGCTAAACCAAAAGCAGTGCCGGCTAAAAAGGCCAAAAGCAAGCTGTACGCCATGCCCGAAAAACTAAAAGAGGGCACAGTTCTAACCGATCTTGCCAAGGGGCAATGGCGCATTGGCCCCTCGATTGGCATTGGTGGCTTTGGTGAAATCTATGCAGCTTGTCGCAATGGCACAAAAAACTATGATGCTGTTGTTAAATGTGTAAGCCTCGAAATCAGCTGTTGGTGCATTTTTTTTGTTAGCTTTATTTATCGTTTTGCAATTTTCAGGAGCCACATGGCAATGGACCATTGTTTGTCGAGATGCATTACTATTTGCGTAATGCCAAATGGGATGACATTGAGCAATTTAAACAGGAGCATTCCCTCAAATCTCTTGGTATGCCTCATCTCTTAGCCAACGGATCTGCCGATATAAATGGTCAAAAGCATCGGTTCATTGTGATGCCACGTTATGGCAGCGACATCTCTAAGTTCTACGCCCAGAATGGCAAACGGTTGCCCGAAGCGACTGTCTATCGGCTGGCTATTCAAATGTTGGATGTATACGAGTTATGCATAGCACTGGATATGTTCATGCTGATCTGAAGGCGGCCAACATTCTGCTAGGCTTGGGCAAAGGTGGTGGTGCGCAGGCTTATCTTGTTGATTTTGGCTTGGCATCGCACTTTGTGACTGGGGATTTCAAGCCGGATCCAAAAAAGATGCACAATGGCACTATTGAATACACATCGCGGGATGCACACTTGGGAGTTGCTACACGACGTGCAGATCTGGAGATACTTGGTTACAATCTTATTGAATGGCTAGGCGTTGAGCTGCCTTGGATCAAAGAGAAGCTGCTGACAGTGCCACTAAAAGTCCAAAAAGCTAAAGAAGCATTTATGTCCGATGTTAGTGCTGCACTGAAATCACTCTTTCCAAAAGGCGTTCCAGCGCCCATATCGGAGTACATGGTGTACGTTGCGAAACTAAAGCACAATGAGGCGCCCGACTATGACAAATGTCGCACATATTTCCAGAATGCGCTCAAGCAGATGAAAGTGGCCAACAGCGGTGATTTAGACTTCAAGCTAAAGCCACAAAGCAGCAACAATAACAATAACAGTCCGCCGCCAAAAAATACAGCTGCATCGCGCACCAGGGTTAAAAAGGAAGCATCGCTTATGATTGATTCTTCGACCGATGATGTAATCCTTGCTAGCGATGAGGAAGAGGACATGCCGCCGCGCAGAAGGTTGGCAACACCCAAAGCATCACCAGCTGCCGTTCGTCTCAATGGCACAAAAGTAACGCCACCACGCAAAGCTGCAGCAACCAAAGCAACATCAGCTTCACCCAAAAAACGAGAAGCAGCGCCAGCCTCGTCGCCCTTACGGACCAGTCCTGCAAAGCGACATAAGTTGGATTCGAATGCTACGCCCAATGCCAGCGCCAAGATTAACTTCAGCCCGGCGCTCTCATTGCGAGGTCGAGCTGGCAAGACAGTTATCAATGATGATTTAACGCCACAGCCTCGATCCAATAAAACATACGAATTCAATTTCGAGCTAGATGTCAGCATGGATGCCAATGTCATTGTGAACGTGAAGCGCAAAAAGAAACCTAAGGCAAAAACACCATCGTCGCTCAGCGCTCAAACGCCACCCCAACGAGATTCACCAGCCACACGCGTCAATCTGCGTAAGGTCAACAGCGATGGTAGCAACAGTACGCCAACTTCAAATTCCGCACGTAGTCCAAGAACGCCTGCGGTCACTGTGCGAAAATATCGGCGTTAAGCGTTCCACTTCATACATTTTTCAACTTACAGTAATACTTACACATACATTTGTTTTTTCGCAAAAGTGTTTTTTTTTATATATATAAATGACAACTGCGATTATAAAATTCATTTATGCTTTTAAGTTTATATCTCTAAAGTATTTGTTAGCGATAAAAATGGATTCAAGTCGATACAAACTATTCTTTAACCCAAGCTGATCTTTGTATCAGAAATATAATAAGTTCCATTAATAATACTAAACTGTATACGTTTGATTATATCAAAAGTTAAAAAAATAGTTGTTCCATCTATCCCACTACTTGGATCTGCGTTTGCTGCTGCTGCTGCTGCTCTCGTGATGCTTGCTTTTGCTCGAACTGGATTTTGTGTTGGAGCTGCCGCGTCGCGAAGAGGAGGAGGTGCCACTGCTGCTGCTGCTGGTGTGCTTCTCTGGCGCGCTGATAGAGCTAAGTGAATGTGCAATAGATTTACTAGAGCGATCCTCCTTGTGTGACTTGGAGGATGACGAGGAAGAGGATTTGTGGCCATGTTTGCTGCCGCTGCTGCTGCTTGCATTCGTGGAGCTGCTCACTTCAGGCTTGTAGAATGGTGACGATGAATTGGAGGATGTTGATGAACGCGATGAGGGCACAGATGATTTGGGCTTGCTTGCCACTGGCATAGGATCGTCCGGAATGACAACAGTGGGTGTTAGCGTAGGCGTTGGCGTAGGAGTGGGCGCAGCAATTGTGGTTGTGCCAGCTGCACGGCTAGTGGAGGGTTTGCTGCAACAGTTGTCGCATTCCCAGATGTGCTCCTGATCATCACTGGCTTCTTCATTGCTAATAGGCGGCTTATGGCATCCTGGTGATAAAGTGCACCACACTTGGAACATTCAATCAAACGATTGGTGGCCGTGAATACCATTTCACCACAAACACAACAATTCAAATCACCAAAGTCGCCGGTGTCACCAGTATTGACGACACCACTCATAGCCAAACCACCGGCGCTACCGTCATCCGAATCTACAATGGTATCTGGCGAATCCGAGGGCACCTTATCCGGTGAGTTTGTAAGATTGATGATCTCATCTGTGGCCATTGCCTGTGCTGGTAACTGTGGTGTTGCGCGACCCGGAAAGTTCGCTTCATCATCCATCATACGCTGGCTCATATTTTTCGAAATCATTTTTTCTGGGCCAAAGCGCAATTTGAGAGCCTCATCAAGCAACAAGCGGAGCTCAGAGGCAGAGGTTGGATTAGTTGAATGTAGCAATTTAATTGCTTTCTTGAGCATGGGATCAACTTCTGAGCAGCAGCAGCTGCTGCGACAATATTTGCAGACATTTTTCAATAATTTTATAACAATTAATGCTAAACGTAAATAATTATAAGTGTTGTTACAAATGTGTGCATTTATAAAGCCCGAACTGTGTTAATACTTCACCAACACGTACTTAAGCAACAACTTCTTTGAAATGAGACGAAACAAAAATTGCAACAAAAGCCGCACATTGAACAGCTGTTATTTTCGTTGTTAAACACTGTTTTTGTCGCCGCCCTGGATTTTCTTCTTCTTAAATGCTGTTGCTGTTCTTGCATTTCCCACCTTCACCGTTACAACTCCGCAGCGACCAACAACCGCGTTTGTGTGTTTTAATCAATTTTGCAGCGCTTGCAAAATTTTGCAGCGTTCCTTTAATTTAAGTAAAGCGAACCAAAGTGTAAAATACAGCGGGTGTACTTTATGCTGACTTGTGTGTGTTTATCGTTCGTTGCATTGCAAGCGCGCTATCAGATAAGGCTCGACGGTCTTTGAAAAATCGAAACAATAATAATAGTAACCTGACCGTGTCCAAATAAACAATTGAAGTGCGAAACAGTACGAAAGTGGTGGGATGATAAGTCATATCAAATTAGAACTCGATGCGCAAAAGTATTAAGATTTGAATTAAGCAATAATTGCTTTGTTTGCTGGCTCACAAATATATTATGTAGAAATAGCGGTAATATTATTTGTCATGAGTATTATGCGCATTAAAGGATTTGTGGCGCCGCAAAGACGCTGCTGATGCTGGCGCTGCTTGCGCTTGTGTGCAATGCAAGCGCTGAACATGATGACAATCAGCTGGTAGGTATTGGGTTGGGGATGGCTGGGTGTCTTTTGTGTTGTTTGTTTTTGTTACCATGTTTTGAGTACATGCCTGTTACTGTTTGGCTAACAGCTGCAAAGATATTGTACTGCGCACTTGTTGCCAAGTTAACAACACGCTAAAAATTGGTAGGCCATAATTTTGGCTTAGTCATAATCGTTTGCACATCAATCAACCGCAATATTATTGTTAACAGAACATTAACAGTGGCGGCTAATTTTATAAATTCCCCATACCCATTAGGACTTATTAGTGTTTTAACATTGACTGTTACTTTTAAAAATTTCCCTTGCTTGCAGGTCAGTTCAGCAAGCGGGTGCTCGCTAACTGAGCCCGTCTACGGATACAAATTTGACTTCAGCAGTCTACATTCGGATCTGGCTCACGTGGTGCGCAGTTCGAGCGATGATCTCTTTGAGTTAACATTTGCGGCAATTTAACTCACAGCTGCAACAACGAAACCAATGCTGCTGCCTGTCTCAAGAGGCAGGGCAAGGAATATGTGCTGGGTAAGCGAAATATGATCACTATTGAGTCAGGTTGTCTAACCATATTTCTGCGCTTTCAGGTCGCAATCATAACCTGAATTATCGCAACGGTCTAATGTATCTAAATTTTACGAGTGGAGCCAAATGTGAAAGTGGAACTGCTGATAAACCCAACTATCAGCTCCATGTGATTCTCAGCTGTGATTATACATTGGACACCAATCCGCTGCATGTAACCCTTATGTATGTAGATACAGTGGAACTTCCACCTTATTAGTACAGCTTAATATTTATACCTTTATTTGTGCAGGCTGATGACGCTTGTTCCTTCTACATTACCTATGAGACACCGCTGGCCTGTTTACCCATACCAGATGCCATGCAATCGAATAGTTGCAATGTGGCCTATACAATACCGGCAACAGATTCGATTTGATGCCACTTAGCGATGTTAACTATAGAACGACAGACCGTCAGGGCGCGATTTTTATAATCAACGTATGCAAACCGGTGCTGTATGGCGAGGGTGCTATGTGTCCAGCCGGCAGCAGCATTTGTTTGTTTTCCCCAAAGATTTCAGATAACAAAAAGCGGTACGTTTTTGCTTCGATCAACTTATATACAAGTAATACTATTTTAATCTTTGTTTATGCTTGCGTTTTCATTACTTTGGCAATGTTCAAACGCAGCCAGAAACCTTAAGGATGACCGCTATTGCTGCGTCATGAGTCCTGGACACCTTGTGCCACACACGCAGCATTAACTATACAAGCATTGTTTACTTCTATTGTGATCGTAGCATTATGGTTTGTGCCTAGACTAAAGCTTCTGGAATATTTTTACTAATATTTTTTTGTAATCTTATATAGAACGCTCATCCGGAAGTTATGGGTCCTGACCAGAATAGTTGCCCCTACCAGTTTAGTTTTTTCACCCCGCTAGCCTGCAGGATCTTGACCCCTGCACCGCAGTCCCTGCAGGCAACGAGCTGTAAGTAACTTGTCTTTTCCTTTTTGTGTTTACACTCACCCTTCTGTTTCACTGTTTATATGCGACAGGCTGGACTTAAGACCGCTCATGTAACCAGACAGCGCGCCAAGTTGAGCAAGGATGGTAAAGCTATACGTGGCCGTTTGTGCCATCGCCGGAACACCATGCTTGGCGCATGCTGGGTACGTCGGTCTTTGTGTCTGCCCTCTTCCGTCGCTTTTCCGTGCCCCGTGGGCCTTTCCGCCTGTGGCGTCCCGCGCGCCCCCCCCCCCCCGCCGCCCGGTTTCATTAATCTTTCCGGTTTACTATATCAGTCTGGGCCTCTGTGTCTCTTCCGGGCTGCGCCCGCCGCCACCCTTTCTTGCTCTCGTTGTTTACCTTGCTGGCCCAGGCCAAGTATCACCGGGTAAGTGAAAGACGGCGGTGTTGCCTTTAGCTGTGTTGATGTGATGATGTGTTGGCCCTGCCGGTCCCTCCTTCCCTATCTCTTCTCTCGGTCTATCTACCTCCCTATAGATATGGGATACTTTATGTGTCTTTCCAAACTCCGTGGCGATTAGCGAGTCCGGAATTTTACCTTTTGTTTTTTCAAGTAGCCCACATGCATGTTGTGTCTAGCGTTTGTGGTTCTTTCGTAGTTGCGTGCTCCGCGGGGCCCTCTTGGCCGTCCTCGGGTTTAGCCTAATTACCTACCGTTTCCGCATTCTTTGGCGCCGCGGTTTGCGCTATTGGATCCCTCTCGCGCTTTGGTTTCCCGGTTTCTGGCTTTTACTCCCAACTGCGCCGTTAACCTGCAAGGCCGCGGCACGACCCGCATACACCGCGTGGGTTGTGTTGGATGGCCCGTGCGGTGACCTGCTCTCCCCCGGAGATCTTGCCTCCTCTTCCTCCGTCTATCTGTGTGCTGCCATTTCAGTGACTGCGCGCATTTGCTTGGCGCGTCGCTTTTTTGCTTGTTGCCGGCGCGCGCCCGGTCGTGTCCCCCAACCACCAACCTCTGTAGGATGGGGCCGCTCTGGCCCCGTGGGCCTCACCCCTCCCTACGCCCTTTGCGTTGGCCCGGACGGTCCCGGCCGATCCCACGTCCCAGGCTTTGCAACCCGCGTGGGCCGCGGGGGGCTCACTTTCCGGCCTGAACCCGAAAATTCATTTGTTATGGCCATCCCCACGCAACAAGGAAGACGCACCGCCATCGCCGGTCCGCGTCGGTTGGAATGCCCTTGTGATTGCTGCTGGTTGCTCGGGCATAGGGCCCTGCAGCGGCTTTGGTTTGTGCTGCTTGCCCCATGGCGGTCCTGCTACTTTAAACATGTGTTCGCGGGCGCACCAGCTTTTTTGTTCTTCTTTGCTTACCGTGCTGCGGGCGGATCTTGCAGATTCCTCATGTTCGCGTCTCTAGGGTAGCTTTGCTGTTATTCTTCGCTTGTCCCTGTTATCGAGTGTGTTTGGGCTTGGGCTAGTTGTCATGTGTTTTTCCCGCTGTTGCTTGCGCGTTTGTGGCTGCGGTCGGGGATGGGCACCCCCCGGGGCCGTCCTGGTCCTGTTGGCCCGTTGCGTGTTCGTTTCTGTCTGCTGGTTATTGCCTGATTATGTGCCCGTGCTGATGGCGGTGTTGGCTGCTCGGTCTCCTCTTTCTGGGTGTTTTGGTAGTTTGCTGGTCCCTTGGTTTTGCGTCTGCTTATTTCTGTGCCCCCGCCCCGCCTTCGCGTTTAACCCGGTAAGCTGGTGACGAGTCGCCCGTCGGAGCCCCCCCGTGCTTGTTTGGCTGTTGTCGTTTGGTTTTTGTTTGGTTCTTGTGCTTGGTTTGGTTCCGTGGGGTTTTGGCCCGGGACCCTCTTCGCCCCCGCCTGTTGTCCGTGGTCGCTCTCCGGTTGGGTTCCGCCGAGTCTCTGGGGTCCCCTGTTGGGTTCCTCTTCGTTTTTTTTCGTTGTCCCAGGTGTTCCCTGCCTGTGTGCCCAGTATGCTGCGGGCGCTGCTCCCGCTTTGACCGTCTCCTCGTCCTTTCCTTTCTCCCCTCTCCCCTCTCAATTCGGCGCGGCATTCCCACATCCGGTCCCTTGACCACATTACCCACCTCTTCTGTTTGGTGGTGTTGATTCCCGGCGTGTTCTGCCTTCAATGGGTCCTGTGTGGGGGCTTTTTGCTCTGTGTGTGTGGTGGGCCGCTTCACTTCGAGCCCCGCCTCCTGCCTTCGTGTGTGCCCGGCTGTCCGGACGGCCGCCCCTCCGCTGTCTCACGATATCTTGTTTTATCTTTTTCCTTGCTTTTGTGGACGCTGCGCCTTTTGGCGGCTGCCTTGGAGCCTTTGTCTCTGCCCCCTTGCCTCGTTCGTTTTTGGTCCTTTTCCAAGAGTGTTCTATTCTTCGTTTGTTGTTGGTTTTTTTGTTTATGCCTCCCCCTTGTGGGCTCGGTATCGTCCATTTCTGCTTCACCCGCGCCGGTTGTCTTTCTATCTAGCCGTTGTGTATCCTTTTTGCGTGTGGTGTTGGCGTTTGTTCGTCTGCCCTTGTGTGGTTTTGTCCCGCCGCCTATGCTGCGGGGGTGCTTTATCCCCAATTTTCATCCCTTGATGTACTTGTGCTATTGCCTGCCGCGTGTTCGACGTGTTTATATGTTTCCTTTGTTTTCACTCCATTCGCCCTTCCTTCCTCAGGTCCTCCTGATTCCCCTATTCCTTCCCTTTTGCTTGTGTTGCGTGGAAGCAGACCACTTTTGGTTCACGGCCGTGCAACAGCTTCCGCCGTGGTCCTTTGAGCCCCCTGCGATGCTGTGTGCCGCTCCACCCGTGCGATTACGCGCACGCCGCGTCCGCCCGTCATACCACTCAGTTCCGCTGCTGTTCTGTCCATCCCTTACGCTTGACTTGTTTGTGCTTTGGGGGTCGTGCGCCCTCCCCGCCCGCGACACAAGGCGGTGCTGTGTGGTGTTGCGGAGTCTGTCGTTCACCCGCCTATGACCAGCGTCGCATGGGGGCCTTCCGCTACGCGAACGGGCGGCTAGAGAGCGTTGGGTGAGGCAAGCTTCCAGGGGGGGACGCTATGTAGTTCCTACACGTCTCAATCGTTCCGCTTTTCCTCCCCGCCTTGCTATCTCCGCTATCGCGTGTGAGCGCGTGCGAGGAAGGTGCGCCTGGTGTCAGTATCCTGACTGGTGTGTCAATTCCATTCATGTTTAACAAGCCATATTCCTCAGATCCTGTGGAAGCTGAACTTGTCTAGAAATCACACACGCTCTCTATAACATCACCTTCCAGCACAGTGCCACGCCGACTCCCTCGCCGGCTTTTGCGGGTTCACAGTGCCGTTGATAACATTGTACTACGCCTATTGACTGTGCATTCAAAGGGTGCACAACAGCGCAACAAATGTTGGCTGAGCCGTCTCCTTATCTTTCTGTGAATGGTTGATAAAGAGGTCAGTATATGATGTGCTACCAGACAAATCAAGTTCGGGGGTAATAATGGACCAGTGGGTCTAGTTTCACGTGCTCAGTTCCGAAGTATGTGTTATGGTCTGGCCTATGCAGTTCATATGGAGGAGTAGGGAGCTTTGGATGGAGTATCGCTTTTAACATGTTTGAGGGCAAACATAAAGTGAGTCGGAGGTGGGGTTTAATCAAGTTAATGCATCTGAAGAGGTGACAGCAAGACTGTCAATCAATGGTCTGGGGCATAAGGTTTGGGCAAAAAAGATGCTGATTCGTAGGAAGGTCAAGTGAAACAGTA